>OY743141.1:31950163-33150163 GCA_963555695.1 Dasypolia templi
GCGACGCCGTTAAAATATCCATTCCATAGATAAATATACGGTCAGAATTCATTTATTTCTAAAGATTATAAATCACTTGACAGAAATAAATACTAAACATTACTTAATTATAACATTGATGTCCAGGAGTAGCATGGGGTTCTAGTGTTAGCATTACGAAAATAAGAAGGTAACTGCTACCAGTTTTGTATTGTCTACCGCCGTGCGGCGCGTTGACGCGGACACCGTACGGTGACTCGTTATCTTTCTTATAAGTTTGAAATCTAAGGACTCGTTTACACTACAGTCAAATAGATTAAATGAGTTTATTTTTATTCATGACCTTTTAAGATGTGGCATTTTAGTAGTTTTTTAAATAGTAATAACGATTGTGTATTTTTTATATCTTTTGGTAATGAATTATAAAGTTTTGCTCCCTCATATGTAATTGTTTTTTTTCCATATTTAGTTCTAGCACTAGGTATGTTTAGGTCTTGTGCACGCCTCAGAATGCGTTTTTGTACCTGCATGTTTTTTGTGAATGTGATGTGTGTGTGTAAGTCTTTGGAAAGAATTTTACGAACTAAAATACATGTGTTATATAAATATATTTCATAAATGTTAAATAGCTTGGTTTCTTTGTAAACTTTGTGTGTGGGGGTCAGATAGTGGTAGTGAAATAGGACTTTTATAATTTTGTTTTGCGCTCTTTGTAACTTTTCTAGATTGGTTTTAGCTGCTGAACCCCACATTTCTATAAGATATTCAATGTGAGGTTTCACCAGAGAATTATAAATAGTGTGGCGGACTTTAAGAGGAAAGCATTTCACAATTCGACGTAACGCCCCCGTTAGGCGTGATATTTTAGAACAGGTTTTCTCTATATGTGGTTTCCATGTAAGTTGATTGTCCAGAATAAGTCCGAGGTATTTCTCCTTATTAACTTTATTTAAATTTACTCCATTAATACTAAGAGGTTTGTGGACTGAGATTTTTTTGTTTTTAGCTGCAAATATGATATAGTTGGTTTTGGATGTATTAACGGTTAACAGGTTATTTAGAAACCATTTTTCCAAGATTATAAGATCCTCTTGTGCGTCCTGTATTATTGAGTCAATTGAGTGACCATAATAAAAAAGGCAGGTGTCATCAGCATATAAAGAAATATGACCTTTCAGGCCTATCTTGTCTATATTATTAATGTAGATAAGGAATAAAAGGGGACCACAAATTGAGCCTTGAGGTACGCCGCAGTTAATTACCTTAGGTGCGCTAACATTGTCACCAATTTTGACGACCTGCTGGCGCCCCTGTAGGTATGATTCAAAAATTTTTAAAGCATTTCCGGTTAAACCGATCGAAGCAAGTTTATTCATTAACAAGTTATGGCTAACGGTATCAAACGCCTTTTTTAGGTCGATGAAGATCCCTAAAGCTATGTGTTTCTTGTCTATGTTAGTTTTAATAGTTGTGATTAAATCTGTTGCTGCTGAAAGAGTATTGGATTTTGGTCTAAAGCCATATTGTCGTTGAGAAAGGTAGTTAAATGAATTTAAATATAGACTAAGCCGATTGTGTAATAGCTTTTCAAAAACTTTGGATAGTACAGGCAATACTGAAATAGGTCTATAATTTCCAGGGGACAGTTTGGAGCCAGCTTTAAAAATAGGGGTAACTTTGGCGTATTTTAATGTGTCAGGGAAATAACCTTCGCTCAAACATTTGTTGATGCATTTGGTTAGACTAGGTAATATGAGATTCTTTATACATTTGAGTGATTTGACACTGATACCGTCTATACCTGTGCTGGTGTTTGAATTCAAGTCATCAATTATTTTCCTTATTTCATCTGCCGTTGTTGGTGATATCTGGGAAAGTGTAGCTGCATTTACGGTTTTGTTTAGAGTGATAGTGTTAGTCTGATTATTATGATATTTAACAGGTATCTGATTAGCTAGAAGTGTACCTATACCTGAGAAATAGTTGTTAAAACACTCACATATTTCCTTTTCATCAGTAATCAGATCTGTAGGTGATTGTAATTTAGAGGCAGCAACACTTTTCTTTAATTTATTATTAGACAAACTATTTATCAATTGCCACATCTTAAGGGGTTTGCCCTCGCATTCTTTAAAAGATTTATGATAATATTTACTTTTAGCCGCTTGAATGTTCTCAAAAACTCTGTTTCTCTCTTTTTTAAATGCTTCTTCTGATTCTTGGTTATTTGGACTATTCTTGAAAATTTTCCACAATTCATTTCTTTTATCTATCTGATTAACTAAGTCCTTATTTATCCAATCTGTCCTCGGAAGATTTAGTATTTTAGTTTTAACTATCTTATTTCTAATGATTGCAGACTGGATAGCTTCCTCTAATCTGGTATATTCCTCGCCGATGTTATTATAGTCTAGGTTTTCTACAGTTTGATATAAGTTTGTATATGATATCGCTTGAAATTTCACCTTTCCAATAGGCTCGGGCTTATACCTCTCGACTTCTAAGAAAATCTGTTTGTGGTCCGACATTGCGGATTCTATAATAGCTAGATGTACTTTATGATCTTTGAGACTGGTGCATACATGATCCAGTATACTCTTGGTGGTTGAAGTTTCCCTGGTGCAGTATTTAGCATCAATTTTGTTCATTATTGTGTATCCTTGTTCTACGAGTGCCTCTGTATATTCAGAGGTCGGTCGGTTCGGCGAAAGCAGGTTGTAGTTAAAATCTCCAAATATGATCGCTCGTTTCCGTTTCTGGAGTTCATCCGAAAAGGTCTCGAGGAACTTTTTGGAATTGGTTCTTTCTGGTTTATATATGGCGCCAATGTCGAGAGAAAATTTTTCTAGATGCACCCATATGAAGTGGTTGTCATCTTCGCATTTATCACTTATAAACTCATGTTTTATATTTTTCTGGACAAATATTGAGACTCCACCTCCTCTAGACTGTGTTCTGAAGTTATAGTAATGTTTATAGTTGGGTAATCGTAAGCTTTTAGCTTCTGTTTCGTTTTTAATCCATGTTTCTACTAGTACGACTAAATGAATGTTTTTAATTGTTGCCAGTATACAGTTAAGTTCTTCTAATTTACCAGGTTTTACCAGGCTACGGATATTTGCATACAAAAATCTTAACGATGTTCGACTTGTGCCTAGGTTATTGTAGTTGCTAGCAATTTCGTATGTTATTTTGTCTTGTGCAGCGTTCGGTTGTAATTTTGTGGTTCTAATTGGTTTTTTGATGGCTTGTGTATAATTCTAGGTGTATTGTTAACGTATTTTATTACGAGATTTTTCTCACCATTTTGTGTTCGGTGTTGTAGTTCTTCTGTTAATTTTTTCATGAATTTTTGTTGGTATGGAGTTTGATCCGAGTATATTTTAACAGTTTCGTTCTTGTAGATTGATTTATTACGGAGTATCACTTTCGCATTTTCTTTAGATGGCAAATATACCTTAATATGGCGAGCCTTTTCAGGTTTAAAATAGCCAAGGCGATGAATTTTTACAGGCTCAGGGCACTCAGGAAAAATAGTTTTTATAATTTTGTTGACCTCTTCACTGTCAGAAGCAGCTCGTTCCTCTTTGCTGTCGTTTTTTGCTTCAGGTATACCCACTATAATTATATTTTGGCTTCTAAGTTCTCTTTCATTCATCTCAGAAACGACATCTTCACAGGTGAGGCACTCAAATTCTAGCTCTGCTGGTGGAGCTGTCTTTAGGTTAACCAAGTCAATTTCAATGTTATCAACTTTTGTCTTAGTTGCAGCGCTGGCAAGTTTCAGGTCTACTATTTCTGATTTTATCTGGTTTTGTTCTGACACAAGTTCTCTTGTGATAGACTGGAGACTTGTCATTTCGCCCTTTATGGCTGATACATCGTCTGATATTTTGTTGAGGATTGCCTTTTGTGTCTCAACAAAACCATTGAGAGTGTTCATTATTTCTTTCCGGAAATCGGCAAAATCTGCCTTTAGATCATCCTGTTCGGGTTGTTTTCTCTTCCGTAAAGTAACCTGTGGCATTCCAGATTCATCAGTATTAAGCTTGGAAAGATCCGGTTGGGATCCTCCACGGGTATGTGGTTCGGTTGGTGATCGCATAATACTCATCGTGGATCAGCAAATTTCCGTGTAAATTTAAATGTAAAAACAAGTATAAATTCACCCAGTGTGTAGGCACCCTTACAATTCGACGTACTTGGGTCACTTTGGTCGGATGATCAACTCTGCTATCAGTTAAACAGTGTCCACGCAGAGAAGGATGAATTATTGGAGCCCGTCTCTTTCACACCGCAGGTATGAGGGGCGGGTGGGCTCGCTTCTGGCTTGCGCCGGCGTCTTGAGTCACTCCGTTCGTTGACGTAGCACACACACGTTAAGTTAAAGAAAAATGTGATTTTACTCGGTAACTTTGAGCTTAAAATCAGTTGACAGTAATTTAATAATTGTTTTGAATATGTTAGTAAAAATATTAACACGTCCACTCACGACCGCTCCTGGACAATAAACCAAACGTCTCTCCACTAGTCCGGTCTCTCTACTAGTCCTATCCGTACAGGATATGCATCCTAGAGTATGCAGACTACTCTAGGATGCATATCCGGTACGGCTCGCAATCCTTTCCAATCCTAAGGGCACGTCCTCCCTAGCAATTACAGTGCCCCTGGTCTACTCCTTGATATGCAATGGTCTCTGTAGCACCATGAAACATGAAGCTTCAGGGGCTATTGTAAATCTTAGGGTTCATTCGATTTATCGAGTCTGGTCAAACCATGCTGGGGTCAGTGCATTTCATTCATTCATTAATTCATTCAAAGATATTTCGTATCGCTCCCGTCACGTGCACTCTCTAAAGTCTTCTACCTAAATAATGTATCGTCAAAGCCGGTTTCTTGAGCTGTTAAATAATATTATGAATATCATCTTCTTTTCGATCAAACGACATGGAAAGTGAATGTCAAGGCCATCCATATCTTAAGTGCGAGGTTGTTGATGTGTTTATATTGTTTTATGGAGTTATACACAAACCATGCTTGTCTCACATGTTAAAAGTAAACTTTGTACACAAGCATATTACAAATTAGAGTATTACATCCTAGATAAGAATGCTTGAAAACACGCTGGTCCTGTTCGATAGGACGATCTAAAGGCTAGATAAAATCTAGCTGGTTGGTTATTGAATTGTATAATTTTTTATTTCATATTTATTCATATTTTATTTACATTGATTCTGTAATTACTTTAACTCACACATTACTTATTAAAAGTTGTATGGAAATCATCTACTTTTACAATATTTGTATATAAGCTGCCACCTGCCATTTAATTATTTTTACCTATTGTGGTGTAATTTTATTCTAGGAGTATCGTCTTCACATAAAATTAAATAGTTCATGTGTAAGTATAAAATATTGTAAAACATTTTAAAAGAGTAACGGTGGAGTTTCTTGCCCATTCTTCTACATACGAAACTACCTTTTTGAAGAGGCAACTAGAATCAATTAATTTTTTTTTATGTTGACGTTCAAAATTGCCATTTATGTTCCTATTTGAAATAAATGATTTGACTTTGACTTGTGCGACCTATGTGATTGATCTAGTTTTCTTCAGGGATGTTCGCCGAGTCGCAAGGAGACTGTTTTCGTACAACTATATTATGCGAAAACGATGCACAGTCCTGTTTCCCAGGGTTCAGGCTCTCTCCAGCTACAACAGAGGGCATTCGCGCAGAGGTTCGGCTGTCAGTACCTGAACCATTGCTGGCAGGTTCACGTACTGCGAAATCGCAGTTTGTAATATGTTTGTGTGAAGACTTCTTAATTTTATATTTTAAATTTAGAGCCGTTGCTTTGATTTAGAGCAGCGATTGTTGACCTATTATTAAACCGAGTTTAATGATAGGTTATGCAACAATTGATATTATTATGCTAACTCTTCGAACAAGTAATCTTCTTCTGAGTTTAAACATTTGTTTTTATTACATTAAACTAATACTATTTGGAATGGGCAGAAAAAAATTAAATAACTCAACTGCTTTTACTAAAATTATGAAACCACCTCGGTAAACCAGTAAAATGAAACAATTTATACATGATTTGTTAGTTGTTACTTTAATTTGTAACAATTAAATGTATTCTAAACATAAAAAAAATTGACATCTTATCATTTAAATTGATTATCGCCAAAATCACAAGGGTAGTACATAACATCACGCCTTTGTTTCCCCGAAGGGTTGGGCAGAGGTGTACCTATAGTACACCCACATTTCGCCAGTTATGTTTAAGTCCCATTTAATAGGGGGCGAGCCTATTGCCATCTACCGGGCACAAATCCAGACTTCGGGCTGCTACTGAGAAATTCTAGAAAGAAAAACCCAATAACACTCTGCCGTGCTTTTTTCTGTGTTTGGCTCAGAATCAGAAATTAAGAGATCAGTGGCAGTGGGCAGGACAGATTGCTCGCGTAACAGATCCCCGTGGTGACCGTGTACCGGAAGGTGAAGCGTTAGGAGGCCTCCTACAGGGTGGACTGATGACCTTGCGAAGACCGCAGGGAACCGCTGGATTGGGCATACCACAATAGCAGCGATAAGTCCTCTCTTTGAGGAGTGGTTGGAGAGGCGCCACGACGTCCTCACCTTCCACCTGACACAGGTCTTCACCGGACACGGTTGTTTCGGGAAGTTCCTGTTTCGCATAAGGCGGGAGGAACGTTGTTGACGTTCAAAAGTGCCTTTTATGGGCCTATTTGAAATAAATGCTTTGACTTTTGAAACGCCCGGGTGTCACCATTGTGTGTATCGCCCGGAGGACACGGTGGAGCTTACGGTGGAGGTGGTCTGCCCAGCTTGGGCGGAGCAACGCCCTGTCCTCGCGGAGGCAATCGGCGGCGGCGATATCTCGCGTGCGGCCCTGTTCCAGGCCATGGTACGTAGCGAGAGGGAATGGAAAGCCGTCACTTCCTACTGCGAAGCAGTAATGCTCACGTAGGAGGAGGCGCGTGAGGGAGAGAGCCTTGCGCCCTCTCGCCCATAGTCGCCGTAGGAGACGCCCTGGGCGTCGGGAATCGCCTGCAGATTCCCGGCTAACGTAGGTGCGGGCTTGCGGACGGCGAGCAACGGGTAGCTCGCCGTCCGGTAAGGACCAGGCCCGGGTCGACGGCGCGTTGTGTTCCACGCGCGCCTCAAAGAGATGTCAGCACTAAATGACGGGATGTCCATCGTGATAATTCGTGTTTTTATTCTGACCCGCCCAACCTCCCGCCCTGGTCTTTTAAATTTACTAAGGGTAGGTAACAATGCAAAAACACCAAGATATGTAAGTTTTTGTTCGTATATATTTCCAATTTCATCGATTGTTCGTCCGAAGTTCCTATTCCGACTCCTTGGAAATTCAAAAGTGCCTGTAATTGGGTTTATTGAAATAAATGCTTTGAGTTTGAATTCCGTGACTGACTGACCGACAACGCGAAGTACAGCTTGAAGCCAGATGCAAACTGCTTCTAGGGCGTCGTTGCTTTCCCGTACCTACCTGTCTGTTTAAAAAATAATCAAAAGAAGTTTCTAATAGTGGATACAGAAGTGCACTCAGAATGGATTTTCCGATAACCTTACTGAACAATGGCAATTTACAATAACAATAACCTTACTGAATTACTTTGTTTTGCATTAAAGTTTTATCTTAGGATGAATGTGGTGATCGCTTAAGTAATCAGCCCAAGCCACTCGTTTGTATTCATTTATTAGGGTACTCCAAAGCCTAGTTCACAAAAACATTAACAGAGAGCATATCTTATTATAATTAAATACTAAAGCGAAATTGTCACATATAGGTGTGCACAGCACTTTACATAGTTTGCCTATTTTTAATTAAACGGATAAAAACAATAATAAAAGTAAAGTCAATGAATCAGTATTCAATCAATGAACCAAATTAAGTTAAATAATTATAGTAATTAAGAAGTTAAGATGCATACAAACAACAAACACATGAGCAGAGGTACCTGAAAATGAACATAGTTAGGTATGCCAACATTTAAAGTAAGGAACTAATAGAACCAGATAACAACTTCAAAAAACACACTATTAAACCAAATAATATATGAATATCGTTGATGGAATAATCTGGTTTGCAATTTGTAACCATAATAAAACAATAAAATCTCAACTTCACATTCTAAAATCAATAAATTCGTAACATATTGACACTTATGTAACTGCTAATAAATTTATTTATTCTTTACAAACTTTGAGAATACTGACGACACAAAATCATCATTTCAGGTTATGACAGGATTCATTATAATATTTAAATTCCCTATTCTTAAAAAAATAAAAATACACCAAATGAAGAAGGCAAGCTAAAGATTAAATTATTGATTAGGCAAAGGCTAGCATTCAAATATATGCAAAGTAGTCGCACCTCGCATTAGTATATAAATGTGCGAAATTTCGAGATTGATCACAGTCACCGGTCCATCCTCTTCTTCTCCACAACGACCCATACCCACCTCTCTCCAAAAATGAAATTCGTAAGTGTTCATTGAACTTAATCATTGTCTGATTTCGCTTTCATTTTCTTCATCTTAACTTAAATTATATCGCCTTTGAAACACAAATCCTGCTTCAACTTTGACTTTTTCAATATTAGCAATGTTGGAAATTAAATTTTAAATATCAATCTGCTCCAACATGGTATTTTACCCCTACAAAACTCCTCTTTTATGCAAACAGTAAAGAAACCCATAACAATTTCATGAATTAAAGTAAGGCAAATATTTTAACTTTACTTCAACGTGTGCTAATATTTCCAAATTACCTTGCTCTATCATTCTATACCCAAGTGGAATCCTCCGGGTCAAGCAGCGCAAGCGCAGGCGTGGCAAAAATGTCAAAATGTCAATAAATGCGACCGTGAAACGATTACGCGGCCATATCAATAGTACTCTCCCAGCAAATACGAACCACTCAAGATATGAGAATTTCATGCATATTATATTACGCATTACACTCAATGCATTGGTCAAGTACTAATTAATATAACTTAGTAAATAATTAATTGTGCTGTTCAGATGATCACTACAAGCAACGTATGTGTTCAGAAATATCGTCAGTAGTCTGAAATATATTTATCTATGTTTTCTACACTACAGTAATAATGAGATTATTACCATTAACTGCTCGTACAATGTCATTACTTATTAGTTTCAAGTCATTCATCATCTAAAGCTAGTGTTTTTTTGCTATTGACAACATCTTTCTCATCACTTGTAATGTGCTTTGGCTATGGTTAAAAAGTAGCGTAACGTAGAATATATATCGCATAGCAATCTTTGATTCATTTGATATTATTACTATTAGTAACGAAGGTATCATATTTTTTAACACTCAGCAGAACTAAGTATACCCATCGGTGATAAATCATTAATAATCTACATAATTAATTACATAAAAAGATTTACAATCGATCAATTGTTGCACACAATTCAGTACGGTTTTCTAGTCTAGAAATGGTAAAAAATTCCGCTCCTTTGTATGTCAATATTCTACAACTGTGCGATTTTTCATTATCATTTAGATGATGTTACGAAATGCTATTGGAGTAACAAGTAGCTTCACAACCTTGACATTTGCGGCTCCTTTTAATTATGTCGCTATATATTAATGTCTAGTAAGAATTAGATAGGTCACCAACGTTTTCGTATATAAATTGCGGTCAACTGTGAATCAAAAAGCAGTGATGGCACAGTGGTAGGGCAGTGGTGGTCCAGTGGTAACGGCCCCGACTTGTATATCGTGAGTTCGAACCCAGGCAGGCGCTTTTCTTTGTGTAAATTATTTCATCACCACTGCTCTCAAAACGGTAAAGGAAAACATCATGAGGAAACCGGCATGTCCTAGAACCAAAAAATCGAATAGTCAAAGTCAAAGTCAAGTCAGTAGGCTGATTATGTATGTATGTATGAATCAACTATTTCCTCATCGACAAGAAAAATTAATTTGACTACTCATCTGGCATACCAGTGTTGGCTAGTACCCAACTATTTGGTGACGCGATGTATTTTAAAGAAATAACATGACTCCGTCAGTTATTTCGTCCATTAACGTGACTTTTATTGCTAACTAAAACTAAGTAGCCGGAACAATTGAGGTGTAACGAAACTAGATACGGACTCAAATTTCTTCTTACAAAACAATTACAAATCAATTGCATACACACATCGTGCTTTCATACCCCAAAACAGATCACAAATTAATTTCAGAGTAGTTCGATTACACTAATGGCTTCTAACGATTCTATCTTTGTGCAGTTCATTGTCCTCGCCCTGTGCGTCGCCATCGCCGTGGCCAACCCGGTCGACAAGGACGCCGTCATCCTTAAGTACGAAAATGACAACATCGGAGTCGAAGGATTCAACTACAAGTAAGTTCACTGCTACAGTATTGTTTCACACAGGTAGGTACCTACGGCGTTGTAGTTTATAACAATCTTTGATCGTAGACAGTACTCAGATCAATAGACAAGATTTCATGAGAAAACTCTATCTAAGGATCAAAAATGCAATCTGAAACTAGACGCAAATTTCGGTAAAAGACATGAACAAACACAATAAAATAAGGAGTAAAAAGAAAGAATAACATCAGCAACAACATCAAGTTGGGTTGTTAGCCTGATCTTTCGGCGAAGCCATATTTAGTGGCATATTAATAAACCTTGTCGCTTGTCTTACAGTGTAGAGACCAGCAACGGCATCCATGCGCAAGAACAAGGTGCGCTGAAGAACATTGGCACCGAAAACGAGGCTCTTGAGGTCCGCGGCGTGTTCTCTTACGTCGGAAACGACGGCATCACCTACACCGTCAACTACATCGCCAACGAGGACGGATTCCAGGCCCAGGGTGCTCATCTCCCCGTGGCTCCCTAAGCCAACACCCTAAGCTACTCAAATCTAGTCTAAACTGAGCGACCTTGCGAGAGAACTATGGTGTTGTTGACTGATAGTCTTGTTTTGTTGGAACTCTGCAAGAGTTCTAACAAAACAAGGATAACTAAGCGGATAGGATAGTAAATATACGATTTTCATTTTATTATTGCAATTTCATTGAACTACCCTTTTACTAATAGTTCATGGATGTCGTGCACAATTGTAAATGATATCGTGATAAAACACAAAGAACATGAAAAACAAATTCATTTAAAGCCATCATAAAACACAAATACACTAGCACAAAAACCGTCAAAGAACCGCTGCTCTAAGCAAGAAAAAGAATGTCAAAGGGTTTCAGGTATCGTTTGAAAGAACAACGAGCGTGTGTGAGACAATCCATTAGCTGATAGCAGACTACCTACAGAGCACTCACCTACATCAAAGTTAATCAAGACTAGCCCCACAAAGGACCGAAAAAGGAGTCCTATTGTGGTAAATAGTCCTGTGCTGTGTTGTGGTGGAAAGGTGCTCTACTTGCGAATGATTTAAACTCTAAAAAGTGATAGCCCTTTTCGTAAATCACATGCTACGAGTATGAAGCGATTGTGTCTGCTTCGCGACTAAAAAGTGTTAATACTGGTTGATTTACGAGACGACAATAATTATAGTCTTTAATTAAGGTCATCAATCTAACGTGAGTGGTAAGTATTGTTGAATTTAAAATAATTATTACAACAACTAAAACATTGCAAATTGAAAACATTTAAATTACAATTAAAAGACCAAGGTACAAAAAGGAGAATATTGTAACTGCAATAATTAACGTTCCCAGTGTCATTAATAGTTTAGTAGAATTTAAATTGATCGAAGGCTTTTACTAAGGACACAGCAATAAAGCATCAGAATTATAGCTGTTCTCCTCGTACAATACAAGTAGAATTCCAAGTAGAGCACGTTTCCCATCGTCCGCAGATAACCAGACGTGTTGGCGAGATTACGCGCTGCCTCAAAGACGCTTTGATTCCGAGGTGTTAATGCACGGCTGTATCACTACCAGGCTTACCTATGTGAGAGATTGAAGATAGAAAATGTTATGCTGTAAATATAGGCTATGTTGTTGTATCAGATTTTACTTAGCAGCAATTTATTTTAGCAGCTTTGGGCCCGTTAATACTAGACTTGTTTTTATTACAAAATGCATTATGTTTTTATGTTCTCTTGTGGCTTTAAAAATAGTTGCAAAATTAGTTACAAGCTTAGGTGCAAGTAAGTTTTTAGGGTTCCGTACCTCAAAAAAAAAAAAACACAACCCTTTTTCGGCATATACAATGACATGACTGTAATTGCGAAGGACTTCGATGATCTACTTGACGCTCAACTCAGCAAGCATATTGAGTTCAATGACGCGCAGTTTGGATTACGTGAGACACTATCGACTGGAAGTAACTTGTATCTTGACATTGAAACACACTGTCAACTATTAGGTTGGCCTCCAGCATGGGTTTGTGAGGATTGTAATCAATCTTTATTAGAGTTCTTTTTTCATACAACTTCAGGCTACTATTACGTCAACAGAAAAATGTCCGTCTATGCTTGCTTCCTCGATTTATCGAAGGTCTTTGACTTAGTGGACTACAACAGGCTCTGAGCCAAGCTTGGAGTTGTAAGGGCTCCCACTAAACTCATTACCATTTTGGCTTTCTGGTATAAAAACCAGAATAACTTTGTAAAGTGGGGGCACGTTTTGTCGGATCAGTATGCGCTGGAGTGTGGTGTGAGACATGGAGGCCAGTCCTCTCCAAGATTATTTAACTTGTACGTTAATCAGCTGATCGATGAGCTCAGTAACAGCAACAGCTCATGAGGATCTCTAACCTGAAATAATGCGGATAGCGAGTGAGAACGAAGAGCGTTGTCGGTGCGTGCTAACATGTTGATTCATAGGTACGCAAGGCGTACAGCAGAAGTAAAAGTAACACTGTTCAGAGCGTACTGCCAAAACTTATACGCCAGCGCTTTATTTTTCAATTACACCCAGCGTATAGTATGCGAAGAGCGTTGAAGGCCTTCAACGCTCTTCGCATACTATACGCCTTTAGGATTTTGGCGGAACCCCTCGGTTCTGCAGCGCGTCGGGCATGTTTACTGACCCGAGATGGCACAAGGCTCGCCCCCTATAACATGGGACTTAAGCATAACTGGCGAAATGTGGATGGATTATAGGTACACCTCTGCCTTACCCTTCTGGCGTTCTAACATACAACATAACATCACGTCTTACAGGCGTGATGTAATGTTATGTTTATGTTATGTGACTTCGAATTTCTCATGTGTTTTCATGAGGATTCAGAGTCAAACCATTATTCCTCGAAAGGAATTATTCCTCGTAGAAAAACTTTGTTCGTAGAGACAATTTTGTTAAAATCTCGCGTCTGTTCAATTTACATTCACTTCCGTTTAGTACAGCAAAACAGAAATAAGTTAGGGAAATTTTTGTCACGTAATATAAAAAATAATAATCTTATCTATCTATTTATTTATAAGGAGAAACTAACTGACTGACTGACTGAATGAATAACTGACGGACTGGCTGGGTCAAGCGAACGTGAAATTTTGCACAATGGAAAATTTCACGTTCGCTTGAGGGAGGTCGAATTTCCAAAATGGGTTTTTGGAAATTCGACCTCTAAAGGGGAGAAAAGCGGTGAAAAGTTTTGTTTATACGAAAAATCTTATTCGTTGAGTCAATACACTTGACACTTTGCACGAATAGAAAATCTTAGTAAATTATGAATTTTGTAATTTTTGTTTTTCTCAACTACTTTAGGGGGATTGGGGGTGTCAAAGTATGTATGGAAGAAATTTAACACGCAGTCCGATTAACTCAAAACTCAGTATTTTTACTTAAGGCCAAAAATAAAGAATTTTTGTTTGTTGTAAATCTCCAAACGGGGTGCAAAAGGGTAATAAAGTTTACTTGCTTCAATTAACTCGAAAATGGGTATAAAATTAATGTTTAATGGAATGGTAAACAGTGGAAAGTATCAAACGCTTTTTAAAATCAAGTTTTGACGAGGGAATAAACAGTGTCCAAGTTTATTTGAAAAATCTTATTCTATAAACTAAAAAAATCGGACCAAATTCGAGCATCCAAACAAAACGCAGAACGCACGCACTGTACTCAAACAAACATCAGTGTGTGACAAATACTTTTTGTTAGTCGAGCGGCGGCGACGCCATGTGTGGCTGATAGTGAGGCGTTAATATTACAGGTGGACTTGATCTATTGCTGCTACGTGATTTGTGGAGCGAATGACGAGAGGCAGCGGATTGGAGGAATGCGGTGAAGCGGGATTTTAAGACGGTGTTGGATTTGAAGAAGGATCTTTGGGGAATTAGCCAAGGCGACATTATTATTTCTTCAATCTAGCTTTTCACGGGGTTTAAATACAAAGTCTAGTTTCAGTATGACAGCACACCATCAATCTGCATAGCCTTTTCGGCTTGTGGTCTCTTGATGCAGATGAATAACAGCATTTTACATGAAACAACTGCCTATCTGGTCAGATCGGCAGTTGCTTATATTTAAAGTTACAGGGTAACGGCCGAACCCAATAACCTATTTTTTGTCGTAACACGATACACCTTGGTAGGACTGGTTGTCAGACTTTTGACCTTCTGACTACCCGTAACGACTGTCAAAGATCAGTCGCTCGACTTCTACTGACTAAAACCCACCCGTGTTCCTTCAGTTGCCTGTGCCAGGGCCACAGTTACTCTTTCGAATTACTCGCGACCCTGAGGCGTCGATTGACCCTTGCGGTTGTTCCGATCATTAAGCCACTAGTATGCATACTATGTAGTAAATTACAATGATTTAATGTAGTAACTAGTCGAACCAAATAACACGACTGGCGGGTAACGTCGAGTTTATAGTCACGTATAAATTGAGTTCTGCAAAGATACAACCCACTTATAACCCCGCTTTGACTATTTAAAGGTACAATGCGAACAAAAAAGAGTTATTTGAATTCCTACCGCGGAATTTTAAAGTCGCCACCGTCCCATCTGCGTCACAGAGGACCTCGCTGATGATGTGGACTTTGAGAGGAAACGAAGGGCGTTGACTGTCTTTGGGACAATGCGGGCTCGAGGTTTAAATGGTGCCCAAATGAGGTAAAGTGCACAATGTTCAGGGCAGACTGCCAATCGTTTCATTCGAACTCCGGGTGGATCAGCTCTACTCAGCGAACACTCAATGCCTTTCGTGTACAATGTAATAATGCTTTTTCGATGTTGTTGAGGCTGCCGAGATGCTGTAGTGCATCCGGCACATTTATAAGCTATTTAGTATTAGTATTAGTATAGTTATTTATAGGCTCGGGTTGATGGTTTTCATGCCACCATGAGAAAGCGAGCGCCCTCCATATTGCACCATAACCGTTGTATCTCCAAAAGTATTCTGAAAATTATAGCGGACCGGTTAGACTGTCTATTTCTTAGACACTGGATCGCACTCCACGTGTCTATTTGATTTCGGTTGTTTTTTTTGTTCCTAAGTACTTACACACACACAAATATGGATGTTCTGTAATGGATACTGTGAAATAAATATGTTTACTTTGGAATTATTATTAAATTTTCACAGAAGTAAAGCTGCAATATTTTCTCTTGAAACAGAACACAGATCTTGTAACTTGCACCACACCACGCCGACGCGTTCTTCCGACTCAACGTGTTCTTCTAACACGCGATATATTTGTTAAACACACCCTGTATATCGGGCACGGCTCACCCTGTATATTGGGCACGGACGCGTGATTTATGAATTTCAATAACTTTACACTTTTACCTAACTTGGGTTAAATATTTTCTTTCTCACCTCTCGGCAACATGCCTTCCGAGTGTGGAGTACCTTTTCTTTAAGGGAAAGGATATTTGAAGGGACTAATGTAGTGAAAGCGGCATTGTTGGATTACGCATCATGTAATCTGATCGGTGTCTGAAGATGGTGATATTTTGCGCATCTGTATGAGTCCGAAATGTTCGGGAAATCCCGAAACATGCACGTTTTCTAGGTTAATAATATATAAGTATCAACTAAATATTCTGTAAATTTCAGGAAACAAATGTCTGTCCCAAAATTAAGGGATCGTTTGTACTCTTACTGACTGATCGTATAAAATATACCTCTCCATAAAACTCGAATAGGTTTTTTCTTAAGTCTCTCTTGACCAAGCTTCTCCAGAATTTCTACCTCGAAACACATCATTCCAACATTATCTGGGAAGCACATTTTTTACGACTGTTCTCCAACTTTTTCTGGTAAACGACGAAGTTTCAATTTTCCTGTCATTAAAGGCCTCTTAACACCGGTGCGTGCAAAAAGTGTGCGAAAGAGAAGCAAGAACAATCAAAAATAGGTTTCGATTCGAGGGGAGATGACGTGTAGTAGGTATACAAAAGGGAATTTGCTTTTGAAACATGTTTTAGAATATGGGTAGCGTAAAATATTGTGTCGGTGTCTTATTTCTAGGGAGGAGACATTTTCTCTAACTTGGTTATAGTTTTGAAGTGACAGGTGATAATTGAATTATGTTTATGGGTATATACCTATTGAGATTTGGGTCATCTTAAACACTGGGATTTGCAAAAACACCTGTAAACTGTGTGTAAGGTTTTAAGAAAGTGGGCTTGACGAATCTTTAATTAAACAAAAACTGATAAATCTTTGTAACTTACCCATAAAACCTCAACAGCATCAATTCGAAACAATGTCTTAAGTATTGTTAACCATTTTAATGCATCGACTAATAATGGAACAACGTGAATGGTCAAACGAATATAATAATTGCAGATTGTAATAAATGTATTAATGTAATTATGCCTAATTGTCAATAGATAAATGAATTTAATTATTTTGCGAGACATTCGTAAGACATTGAATTTTGATAACAGGAAGCGACTTTCTAAATATTCATATCATAATAACAATTGATGAAATGGAAGATAATCAACAAGTTAAATAGAATTAAAATCATCGTTTGTTGAATGAAATCCATAATTATGACGCAAAAAGTTATTTATTAACTAGTTTTAATCATGGCCTGGCAGTTTGAGTAATTTATGCAGCCTACCCAAATGTCCCTTCTTTGGTAATGTTCGTCGAATCATTGACCTGCTTAAGTTCTGTGTTGAGCTGCATGATTACTGACAAATGCGTGTACTGACTGGACAGGTCCACTCATTCTGTGTGGTTGTTTCCTCAAAAGACCATTTCAGGCATCAAACTACATGGTCTTCACATGACCTGACCAAGATTATGTCTGGACTTTAAAAGAGACTGTGACCTCTGAGTTTGTTTCTGCCTTTCTTCTCAGAGTAGTCAGATAAGAAAGGCCGATGTCATCTAGTTTTTAAAATATTATTGACGTATAAAAGTGTTTGTACGAACCTACTTACAGAAATAAAATAATTTATCATTTCAACAGTGTTATGATTTTATATGCATATTTATTAACACTTATAACCAGAGAAGTTGTACAGGAATCAGTCAACACCAAAAAAATAAAAAAAATACTGAGATCGCAAACTCAAGAAACGACGAGAGACGGACACAGAGACACCTAAAAAATACGAAGGTAGAATAAAATCCAAACGACAGAGCCGAAGCAAATTGAATAAGAAAATTTTTATTTTTACCTTTTGAACAAATAAAAGAAAAAAATAGAGAGAGAAGACCCTTTTATTACACCTCTATTAGGATCGGAATGAGCTTCAAATTGGCTAATAACCGTTCTATCAGGTGAAAGGAATTCACTCTCGCTTCCCTTTTGATATTTAGGGACGTGCCCGCGGGTACCGATACCAATCAATATCGATAATTTGATTTGAAGCACGCGGAGAGACGATTCAATGTGATTCTGCTCTTGAAATTGTGTTTGTATTTAATAAGTAAATTGAAGTTGTATTGAAATGGCTTTATATTTTTAATTTTAGAATTTCTTGCTCGTTTCATAGAAAATAATACTTGAACTAGTCTTATAAATGCTATTTAAAAAAAAACGGCTCCTACTTGGCTGGGATATTTTTCTATTATTTTAGTACGTGACATCTACTTTTATTGAGTCTTTGTTCCAGAACCAATTGAAAAATTGAGATGAACGCCTAAATGCAGATCTCCTCAATAAAATTGACCGCCTTCTAAATAACTGCATTTGATTTGTCTTTAATCTTCGTAAGTATGAGTCTGAGTAAGTGTCTGGGCACCGATTGCTTTTAAAATAGTTACCCAAACGTCAGAGTAGAGAGTTGAGGGCACTGTCTACGTTCTATTTAATACTCGTCCTCCAAACCTACTTTTCAATCTTTCATGACCCCCCATGTTCAATACTTATGCTCTGCCCATAGTAACAATCTTCGTTCCACCAACAATCGTCTTCTACGATGTCCTTCTCATCGCTCTGTTTTTATTCTCTCTTCTTTCTTTGTTCAGGCGGTCTTTCTTTGGAATGCGCTCCCTCTGAACATCAGGATGGCAACCAGTCGGTTATCTTTCAAAGTGAAGGCTCGTGAACATATTCGTGAGAAGTTTGTAAAGTCATCTCATCGCTAATTTGCTGGATTCGTTTCCTCGTCTACCTATCGTTATTTCTCCTGACAACATTTAATCTGTTGATATGTAAGTATCGATGCTTTTTTTCTATCCCTTTTGTTGCATCTGCCATGTTTTGTCTCTGCATCGCCCTAAGGTTGACTGGTAGAAAATGCTTCAGGCATTAAGTCCGCATTTGTACAGTATTTTCTTAACTCGTGCATAAAGTTTTAATATATAAATAATAAAGACTGGTATCGGGTACCGATTCGAGTTTAATCATTTTTGCCCGTCCCTATCACGAGCGTCGTCACCGAAGTCCACCTTGATAGCAGTTTCAGTACTTCGGCAGTTACCGACGAACGCCTTAACGTGAAGATAGTAGTTTTACCAATTTGTTTTTATTTTTGTTAAGAATTTTAAGAGTTTCTTTCTATTTTGTTACCCTGAGAAAGCCTGGTAAAATGCGAGAATAAAATTGCTTTTCCTGTGTTTAAGCGAACCTATTCCACAATTGGTTTGCTTTAGTCATTAACACTTTATTATAAATATAATTTATTCGACTAAAGTTTTAATAACGATCGTTACGTACATATTCACTTTAAAAATACCTTTAGAATCGAAAATAAATAATTATCTAAATTAAAAAATTAAAAACCTTTGAAACAACTAGGTACGAAAACAAATTGCGATTGCCTATTTTAATCTTTTCGTCAAACACTCTTGCCATAAAATCTCATCGTTAAGTCACTTCGTTCATTCGTTTTCGGCTCGAACCTTGCCGGATTCGAATCGCGTGCGGGCCCACCTGCTGCACCGCCGCGCCGCGCCGTCAATTTGCATACAAATTCACGCTTACACGCCACATCGCATCGTATCGTACGTGGATTTCGTTATTTGGACAAAGGCTTGTTACTTGTGTTTAATACAGAATAGATTTTACTGGCGATATTATTCATAGTTGTAGTTGGTAGTTGAAGAAATTGGGGGTAAAAGGTTAGGTGTGATGGGGAGAAGTTCACAAGCAATGTAATGTAAAACAAATTAGCCTTTGTTGCTGTTTTTGTAAGAGAGAGTAAACTGTCTCAAAACTCAAGAGTTTATGAAACGAACTTAGCGCGTTATGGAAAATTATTTTCTAAAATTTTGAAACGTAATTCTGTATCGGAGCTTGCGGTAGGAGTAAACTTTTTTTTTATATAGTCACGTGACGAAAAACGTCACGCGCCATCTGGATTTAAATGATGTAAATGAAAATGCAAGATGCGACTTTTTTTCTCCCTCTGCTGGTTTGTGACTTCATCATTTCTTCTGGACGTAGGCAGCCTACACCGCCACTTCGACCGGTTCTCTTTTTGCTCGGTTTGCGACTTGGATAAGTAACATTCATATATCTATCTAGATAAAGATAAAAATAAGATGTAAAATAAAATATTACTTACAATGGCGTTAATTTTATTTTGTGACCGTATCAAACTACATCTTCGTCCGAGACTTTAAAGATTGCGTTAGCGCGTTACCACTTGTATGAAACAGACAAGATTTTAGCCACAGCTTTTCTGCCCACTGGCAATCTAAGCTACCATTGTATCCTAAAACAAAAACCTAAACGTGCACAATAGTAAAATTAGAGGTATATTTGTTAGTCAGGTCGTGTGACCGCATCCGCCATTACCATATTTCAGGCGGTTGTTGTGTCCAGTGAATCAGTCACCTGCCGGGTGCCGTGGGGCGCGGGCGTGATGTATGGCGCGTGTTATTGCGCAGCTGTTTTACTGCCCCGAATTGTTTTGATAGCGGGTTAGATAAACACGAGTCTCGATGGAATGTAGTCAATTATTTAATTTGTTTGGAGAATTGATGCATTTTTTTGTCCAGAGGAGCAATTCTCAATCTGTTAAAAATGCCTGTGTTTTAGAAATGAATGCGACTAGATTTTGCACGTTTCAATTTATGAGAATTAGCCTTCTGAAGCATTCAGTGCTTGTAAACAATAGCAGCAATGCTGCATGTTTCCAAATAATTTTGGTTCATGTGTCCCACATCGAACAGCTAAACTCGTTTTTGGTCACTCGACTGAATAATGTAGAACTTCTTTCAAGGAAAGAGGAAACTTTAATACGTAGGTCGTTTTCACATATCATGATATAATTAATGTATACATACAAAATATAGCAAAACATTTAAATAGAGTAACGTGAAAGTGTCCTGCATATTCTTCTTCATTTGAAACTACCTTTTGGAAGGGGCAACTAAAATCAATGCATTTTTTTTGTAAATTTTGCCGTTCATAACTGCCTTATATGTACCTATTTGAAATAAGTGATTTGACTTTTCCTATCAGAAAGGAACAAGTTCAAGAGTTATTTTGGCTTCAGCATTGAGCTGCGAGATTTAAGAACCTCGCATCTTTTGTCAGCTACGGAGTTGCAAATGCAGGTGAACTTGAGGCTCGGGGAGGGTTTTAAGCGATAATTCTTATCACGTTAATCGCAGCGGAAAGATAAAGCGCAAGTTAGTCCCTATCTCCGTCTACGATCTGCGAGCGGTGGGAACTCTTAATTTATTCGCGTAACATCTCGTCGAGATTAAAAATGTTAATTGTGGAATTATTCAGAGCAATTTATTCGGTTACCGGGGGACGAACTAGGACGTACCTTTGTGAGGTGAGGGTACACGGTGTGGTTTTATAGTAGTTCGGGGAGCAGTATGACAGTTTGTTTATTTTTGTCTGGCATTTGATGTCAGTTGGATTATTTTCAGAGATATCAAATGGTATTTAGGCTGATAGAGAGGATCTTTGAAACAAAACCTTTTCTTGGATTTATTTAGGTACATTAATCTGCCGTCAAAAGTTGGAGGTATTCAGACAACTGATCACTTCCAATATCAGCATTGAAACAAAATTTTGTAACGTGAAGAAAAAGCTTTCAACAAATTATTTCTCTTATTTTTGTTCCACATAACAAAGTCAAAAATTGTAATTGATGCTAAAGGTGAAAATCACATAAGTGAAATTGAAGCAAAATTCAGCTGTATTTACCATTTTAAACTTACCCTGCCACTTTCCAAACACCCTGTATTTCAGTCTCAAATGTAGAGCGATATCTTCATTAAACTGGCGCAGTAAACTTAATTAATGCTAACTAATGCGACCGTCAATGCATTACGACAACCCTTTACTTGGGCAGGCAGGTACAAAGGTGTCTAATGTGTCTCTTGTAGAAGGTAATAGTGCCTTTATTACTACTCTTACTATACATATCCTAACTAATATTATCAATGCGAAAGTAAGTGTCTTTGTCACGCATTCACGCCAAAACGGCTTAACGGATTTGGTTGAAATTTAGCACACAGGTAGACCATGACCTGAGTAAGGACTTACGCTACTTTCGCTTACGTTACTTTAGAGGAAGGCGCAGGCAACAGTTAGTTACCTATAATGACAATATAAATTAGCTTGCAAAACAATACTTGTTGTTTTTAGAACTAAAAGCTGATCCATTCCAACTAAAGTCCTAACTAATAATATAAATTATGCGAAAGGAAGATGGTTTGTTACTCAATCACGCAAATATGACTTTACGGATTTAGATGACATTTAGTTAGTGTTTTTCATGAAAGGTGAATGGAATAAGGCGAATGGGCGGTTTAATGCATAGTCCATATTAGTATATTTCATATTTATATGTACCTACTAGTTAGTTTATTTAAATTGTGTTGAAATTTTATTTGACTGTGATCTATTGTGTTACAATATTGTGAAATTTAATTTAATCGTAATATTGGGTTTGCCTGAGTTAAATGATTTTTATTAATTTTGTAGTCTTTTGGTCTGCTAGTAAAACAAGACAAAAATTAACAATCAGTGCAGTGATGGGAAATCAAAAGTTCATGCAAGAAAAAATCGTTCTCTTGCAGTAGTACCCCGACTTTCTGATTTTGAAACATTTTTTCATAGCTAAATCTCACAAATAGGGTTTTCCGTTGGGAACAACGGAAACCCTATTACAAAACATAAATTTCACTCCACGAAAGCTCACATCATAAAACTCGCTTACACACAATTTATCACGGATAAAAATCAAAATAAACAGACAACTATTTCACAAACATCAGGTGTACAACCTCGGGGAATATTTTAATACAGAGCCCTCGGACCCTTCGCAATCATTTTATTTTCATACGGGGTCTCTTAGCCCCCGAAGGTCTACCTCGTGATTTGCCATTCAAAGCGGGCGACGTGACGGCGCATCAGGTACGGAGATCATTCTGACCCACACAGTGAGCGCAGGGTTCAGATAATGCTGTTGACAGATAGTGGAATACTATTGGCGGAATCAGTTTCCATTTTTTTCTTTTATTCTGAAGGAATCTTGGTGTTCCGTTTTAGAGGTGATGAGGATTATATTGTTTTGCTAGAGGTATTATTAGGATTAATCGGTTTTAGTGAATGCTTTGCTAAATTAAATAAACCAAAGTGTTGTATTTTTAATTATTACAGATGTCTCCCTTATAATTGATTGAAATTTAAAGAAAAGCTGGACCAGATATAGCTTGTTTTTTCTTAATTGATAGGTTGATCTGGTGGATCATGATCACTTAAAGAGTGAATAAGGTGTTCTGCTACATAATATTTTATAAGTACTTGCGTTTGTACACGCACCATCAATTTATCACACCATCACCAATTTACGTACCAAAAAAAAATCCTCACGAATCTGACCACAAGCTCCAAACAAAACACGTCCGAAATCAAATCTATACGATTTCAATAGAGAGAGAGGGGATCGGATAGAAAAACTTTATATCAAAGGAATACGTAGGTACGCCCTGTAGCCCCGTGTGGAACGTGTCTGGGGTGCTAAGGACGAACCCTTTAATAAATGCCACTAGTTTTTTATACCACACACCTTGCGACCGAGGGTATGTTTATGACTTCTCTGTGTACTGAATTTGCAAATTATTTTGGATGGATGGTGAAAGATTTGAGGATATAGAAAGAGGGATGTTATTGTTTTATAAGGTGGTGTCTGTTTCTTAAAAGTGCACTGCTTTGTCAAACTTTTGTACCACCATAATTCATTTTTCGTCTTCGTCACGAGGCGTAAACAGCGCGGTATATGGGAACGGCTTGTAGATGTTAAACTAGCAGTCAGAAGAGAAAGACGTGGCGATGTCTGAAAATTTTTATGTGAACTGCCCAAGGGAAGTTTAATGGTAGCAACAACAAAACGCTACCGTTTTGTTGTTCCTACCATTAAACTTCCAAGATTTGATGGGCATGTTGTCTCCTGGGTAGTTTGTTGAGCCACTTCTTCTTCCCAGCTAAAGCACTAGGAAGTGGTGAAGGGTGGGCGTTTTGGGGGACTGTATTATGTAATTTTGACGTTCAAAAAAGTGCTGTTTTCAGCCTAGTTTGAAAAAAATCTTTTTTTATTTTTGGCAAGATAAATAAATGCGTAGATTGCAGTGACCTATGTCCATACTACCAGGTACCAGTTACACATGATATTGTATTATCCCATGTCCAATTGAAAATTAAGATAATCTACATGACGACTTATTGAATATCATTATGGACCCCATTAGGAAAATTTATTTCCATTCTAAAGTATTAATTACCTTGACGGTGAGAAGAGATACACTACCGTAATTAATGATATTATGTTGTACAATGAATGAATCATATGACAAAACAATGTAATCCTAACATTATAAACTAGCTGTCGGTGCCCGGCATCATCCGGACTGAATTACATACAACAACAGCATCCAAATTTCCAACATTCCCGGTAGATTTTCACCAACAAACAAAACTTATACTTGTCCTGACAATTACAAACAAAGCGCTTGCAAAACCTTTGTTTTCGGTCTTCGAAAGTACGATCATGTTTCTCACCTTCGCAAGGAACTCAAGTGGCTCCCAATCCGTCTTCGCAGGAACACACAGCGACGCTCCGTGTAGACCCCTCCATAAATCTCATCCTCATAAAACAAGCTACTATTCTTATTCCTTCTCTGTCCATGCTGTAAGATTGTGGAACTCACTTCTGCCTAGCATTTGGAATTTAAAAACTATTTCTCTATTCAAATGTCGATTAAAAGAGCATTACCATTCCTCTTAACTGTGAGTATTAATATTATGTATGTATGTATATAGGTACATGTTTATTTATTTATTCCATGCATTACATATTTGCGTTTTTTTTAGTTTAAGACTTCACAATATTAATATTTTTCTCTTCTTGTTTTCACACACTTCAATTCTATTTCACTTCTCCTTTCGCAGGTCTGCTGGAAGAAATTACTTAAGAAATAAGCAGTACCTTTGTACTCAAATTGTAATTACGTCGTATCCCTCTGTATTTTATTGTGTGTACATAAATAATAAATAAATAAAAAATAAATAAAAAGAATACCCCGATTAGGTGGAGCCGCTTTGAAGTGATGCGTGGACAAAAATGTTGGCCGTTGATTTTTATTTAAATAGATAGATATACTGGCTAATGCCTGGCATGCATTGCAATACCTTCTCCGGCGCGCACACAATAATTTACCAAAGTTTCATCGCAAACCGGTCGAGCCATTTTCAAGTTTTAGTGAGACTAACGAACAGCAATTGATGTTTATTTATAAAAAGAAGAAGCAGAAGTGTTACCTTTCACGCCAAAAGGCAAAGCGGTTTTGGATGAAATTTAGCGCTCAGAATAGACCATTACTTGGTTGAGGACATAGGCTACTTTTCATCCTAGATCGAAGACGTAAGGGGGGCAGCAGATAGTTAATTGTATCATGTTAGAAACAAGTTAAGAAAATTTGACCGAGTCTGCTTGGTGGGTAGGCAGGTAGGTAGGTATGAGTGTTTTTGAGGTGTTTCTACTTGACGAGTTTTCGTTTTACCTTCTGAGAAACTAAAAAAAAACAAAATGCTCTTATGAACTTAAGAAGTTGGCTGGGCAGACTGGATGCGGAAGGTGGAGGACAGGGTGGACTGCGATAGGCTGAGTTGACTCTTGAAAGTTTGTTTTAACATTATAAAAAAACGGTGTCCAAGTTTCATAGACATTTCAGAACGTTAACAATGCAAAAAAAAAATGCCGGCGAAAGCCCGACCTTTTGAATACTAGATGAACAAGATTGATCAATACCAATGTTCTCTCAAAAGTAAACGTCAAGCGAACATAACATCTGATTGAAGACGAGAAACTGTACGCTCATAAATAACAACAAAAACTGGGTTTTGAAGAAAAACAATCTTAGACATATACATATACCTCTATTGATACCAATACTATTAAGTGCTAAGAAATATTTATTACGATTCTCAAAGATTGATGCATTTTAAGTTATCTAGATTCTGAAAATAAATGGCCTGATATATTGCACTAAGGCAAGTACTTTTAAAGGCTCTGTGAAAGACTGTTCGCTATAACAAATAGGCGATACGAATTAAAAACAAAGGAAAGGATGCGCCCCAACTATCGGTAGAGAAATCTGTGCCAACTTTGTGTTTAGTTACAGAACACTATGTTGTAGAATTATTATTCCAAAGTGAAAAGCCAAAACGGGAAGACATTGAAATTGTACGATGTAACGCAAACATGCTATAACCCTGGATTCCTTATATATTTTGGACACAAAACTAAAATTCATATTATTTGACCCTGTGAAATTGAACTCATGACTGACTGACTCGTAGTCTCCCTTACCTTCAGTCACTGCGTCACTCATCATCACGTTTAATACAACAATCGTAATAATAGCCTTATAGGTAATAATATTTTCGAGCCATTTGGGGTTGAAACTCTTTGGTCGCAAGTGCTCATGGTTAGTTCAACGAAATTCCCAAACGCCTGGTTGATACTTCCCGTGCCCCAAGGGCTGGTTTTTATCTTGGCTACAGTCTAAGCATTTCTACGTGGCAAAGCCATTGTTGTTAGTAAAACTTATATACTAAAACTTATACACTAGATTTAGTAACAAATTTAAGTAAATCAGCTACACTTAGTGAGTCATGTACTTACGAGGCAAATGCATGAGATTCCTCAGCACAGGAGCTCTCGGGTCCTCAGCTACGACTTTCAGAATGCTATTGCTACTCTCCCAAATCCTCCTCACAAGCGATACCACCTGTTTCCTGATGATAGCATCGAAACTATCTGTACGCGATTGGGCAAACGTCCCAGAGGCGCTACAGAAACGAGAACAGGACAAGCGAACGTGAACAGCTGAATCATAGACTTCCCGTGTACAGGCCCTGACAGTACGCTTTACATACATACATACATAAACTCACGCCTCTTCCCATGGGGGTAGGAAGAAACCACAGAACGCCACCTGTTACGATCGTTACATACTACTTTTGCCTCGTTTACGTTCATACATCTGGTCATACACGCGCGCCGCTTGCGAATGCTACGGACCTGACCTTTCTGAAGAACATCACCAATATGGTCACTATATGTCCTCCTAGGGCGTCCCCTCCCGGCGTTTCCACTCACATCTGCCTTGTTATAACTTTTTGTTAGTCTCCTTTCATTCATCATCTCAACATGATCAAACCAACTAAGCATACTCTTTTAAATTTCTCGTATCGTATGCATAGAGCAGACATTTGAAACATTCATCATCAATCCATATTCACCCTCTTTCAAATCTGTCACGCAACTATCCATGTACAGGTTGAACAGCCACGGTGACGCTACATAACCCTGTCTAACACCCCTTTAGATGCAGAACTAGTTCATGTATGCCCCATTTATCCTAACACAAGCACTGGAATCCTTGTATTTCAGTTAAAGATTTCAGTGCCTGTACCAAGCGCCAGTCCACACCGTTCAAGGATAGTGTCGACCACAGTTCTTCCCCCCACACACTGTCATAGGCCTTCTCCAAGTAAAGCACAGTAGATTTTCTTGTGCTTTGCCAGATGTTTTTGGCTATGCATCTTAAGGAGAACATTTGGTCCATAGGGCAAATACGGGACGTGCAGGCAGGATTTAGAAGGTTTATGCCTCTCTAAATCCTGCCTGCACATCCCATATTTTCTCATCTGTCACGCTTTATACAAGGTTATTTTGACTTGATCGGTACAAAAAAAAAATCTGCACGGCAACATGCTCCGCGGGCTGCCAATGCCCTGCGCAGGGAGCGCAGGGCATTGCACATCATCATCGTCTTTAAGGTCTTCGACAAGTATATGACCCAAATATTTAAACTTGGTCACCTGCTTTATATTAGCGCCGTACAAACTAATTGAAATAATTTAATCTGGGCACTTACCGGCGACCCTGAAGACCATGAACTCGGTTTTCCTTACATTATATATAAAACCATGTGATGCGGCGTAATTTTCACAAACATTCAGCATCTCCTTGATTGACCTCGCAGTCGGGTCCAGCAACACCGCGTAGCTGATGTTGTTCACACAAACACCCCCTACTCGACAGCCGACACGCATGCCGCTGAGCTCGACTATGAAGTCATTAATATACAGGTTAAACAGCTTTGGAGAAGACAACCCCCACTGTCTCACTCCACACTCCAACCTGTAGGACTCTGAGATGCAGTTTGACCACCTAATATAATTAGTCTGATTCGAGTACCAGTTTTGAAATATTTTCAATAGTCCCGCCGGTATACCCCTTTTTTTTTTTGGGTGGGAAATCATCAAATGAATTCTCCCGCTCTGGGTGGAGCGGGAGGGCGTGTCAGACTTTTACTGACTAAAACCCACCCGTGTTCCTTCAGTTGCCTGTGCCAGGGCCACGGTTTTCTCTTTAGAATAACCCGCGACCCTGAGGCATCGGCCCTATCGGACCCCGTCACTTTGTGCTGACATTTCTTTGAGGCGCGCGTGGAACTCAACGCGCCGTCGACCCGGGCCTGGTCCTTACCGGACGGCGAGCTACCCATTGCTCGCCGTTTGCAAGCCCGCGCCTACGGTGGCCGGGAATCTGCAGGCGACTCCCGACGCCCAGGGCGTCTCCTGCGGCGGCTAGTGGGGGCGTGAGGGCTCAAGGCTCTCTCCCTCACGCTCGCCGGTATACCCCTGTCCTCCATCTGTCTCCAAAGCACTTCATTTGAAACGAGATCGAAAGCTTCGGAGAGATCCAAAAAAAACGAGCGTGAACCGCAGTCTACCGTTCAGTGTAGTATTGGACAGTGTGCTTAAGAGCTATAATCGCGCTTTCAGTTGATAGTCCAGGTCAAAACCCAAACTGTGCGTCATTATCCGGACAAGACTCAAGCACACCAACCAACAGTTTTGCTACAGTTGTCGCGGGAGAGCAGGGCTATAGTTTCCCTTATCAGATATGTCTCCTGTCCTGTTCTTCACTATGGGCACCACTGCCGTTTTCATCAACTCGTCTGGTAAGTACCAGGTTACAGCGATGCGGAGGAATTTTTCGACGCCATATTTTAGTTTGTTAATAGTTTTAGTCAGGTTAGGTCATTATATTTTAATAGTTAGTTACTTAATTTCGTTTATAATTGTGTTAATTTCTAAGCCCTTAAACAATCGTAAATAAAAACCCTCAAACACACTCTTTCTAGTACCCAATACTTGTCAAAATTTTCCGGCTCGCCAGCCCCCCTACGCACTTTGAGAGCCAGTGGCGCGCGTTATAGTGCGTGTATCAGCTATAAAGCTCGTCTAGACAGGTGATTTACGTTCACCTGCGCGCCCAGAAAACATACGCGGCTTTCGACCTTTTTCAAAGTTATTTATTACTATTATAGTTTAATGTTTGGAGGTCAAATTGCTAAAAACGTTGGGTAAGCTTTAAAGTGTTATGATTTTCACTTTACGAAAAAAAAAAACAGACATCTGTCAGAACCGTCCTTTAGTGTGATCGGTTCGAAATTTTCAGAAGTAAACGTTAATTTCTACTGAACGAAGACTGCAAGTGTCTTCATGAGTCTTATTATTTCAAGGCATGAAATCGCGTTTCGTTTTCGGTTTTCGGCCGAAATATTCATTTTCGATTAATCAATATGTCAAACTTTCAATTCTTTTATTGAAAAAAATTGATCGCTACAAGAAATTAATGCGTAATAACTGTGAATATGCAGAATATAGCGTTTTTTCTCTTCTCTTAGGATTGTATGATTATTAATAATTATGTCTTTGAGATATGACGCAACATCGACACAACACTTTCTTACTTTTACCAACAAAAAAATATTTCACTATTTAAATTAATTCAAAAAGTTCTAGACAAACAAGATAATAGATCACGTTCGACTTGGCTCTAAATTAACTTTAATGCATCTTTCTTCACTTAATACTTCACTGAACAAAAGCTCACCGTTTTCTTAGTGAATCAGTTGCGCTATCAAGGTGGGCACTTAGCGCAATACTTTGAGCCACAAATCTCGCACACAATACGTACGAATACGTACGGGTACGTACGGACCCCGCAGGAAATCTCTTAAGACGATAGTGTTGCAAATGGGTTCCGTAGGGCTCCGACATCACCGGCTGACTTGGATGATAGCGTGAAGGATGGTCATAGCGTCTATCATGATAATGAAAGTTAGTTACATGCTATTTACCCTATCATATATTTATCACTGTAAACAAAAAACAAATTTTCGTAAGTTTGAAAAAAAAATTGTTGATTTTTAGTTAATTAATTTAGTTTACGAGTAGTTAACAAATTTTAGTTAACTTGAGAATAGCTGAGTAGCTATAATTTTGTATGTTATGCAGTAACTTCATAAAGCAAGGACAATTTATAAAAGTACTCTCGTGTTTCGTGGCCACGCAATGAGGTGTAACGACTAGGATTAGCTCTGAGGTAGACACTAATGCCACGTAGTTGTCCACTTGCGTCGACACAGACATGGATACCATGGAACATAATCGAAATTCGAAGTTAATTAGAAGTTAGGTACTTTTAAAATCTAATTTGCAAAGAGAGTGATCCTGACCTTGTTTCACTCACTATTTATCTGCCCTTGTCCCATGTCGCCTTTTAATTATAAGGAAAAAATGTATCAAGGATTATTAGCGCTTCGGAAATTAAATGCATTTTTCCGATGCGCTAATACTTTTTGCTAAGTAAATAGAGCACTCATAGACGAGATGTGCTTTCTATTGGTACCTGTATCTCAGATTGACGCATAAACTAGAATTGAAAACCAATTTTTCCATGAAAACCCAGTGTTGAGTCGACATAAATGGAACGTACCTCCAATGAATCTTAGGAGCCTCGTACGGACAACGCTATTAGGGTCTGCAGAGATCCGCCGCCGAGCGACCGATCTCATTGACTTTACCTTACGTTAATGGTTAGTAGTTTAACTTTAGACTCATCTTCGTGGCTAGAGTCCACCTTCTGTCAATTGGCTACAGTGGTTTTGAATTGATTGAAAAGTTTCAGACGGTTAGAAATGTTAGTTGAATAAGAAATAACTTGTGATTATGAAGAAAAGAGCTATGAAAGACTCTGTCATACTATAATACCTGAATTATGATAAAGTGGTGTGAAAAAGGTCATCTTTTTCTTTTCATTTCGTGCAATTAAACGGGCACTTAAGACACTCCAGCAAATGGGACATGAAAAACTCGAAAAACTCATCTAGTACATAATATTAAGTATGTATAGATGAAGAATTTTTAATATCGTGAAAAATTTACGAATTTTCTTCTAGAAAAATGCTTAATTAGTTTATTTTATATTTAAGTAGTTTTATAACGTCGTAGGCCTTGCAGACTGTATTTTGTTAAGTACCTGGTACTTGTTGACAGGCTTCCACTGTCCGCCCATACCTGTTAACACTGTGATTTGAAAACATTTTAGAATAGAATAGAATAGAATTTCTTTATTTCGGACACAACATATCCATATAAATCAAAAGCCACGTATTTTAAAAGCCACGTATTTTTAAAAGAGCAACCGTGGAGTTTCATGTCGGCTCTTCTCCATAGGAAACGACAAATTGGAACCGTGCACCTAGATTTTGACGTTTCGTAAGTGCCCATGTAGGTTTATGTGAAATAAAATATTTTGATTTTGATTTTATACATCAAGAAAATACCGGCATTTAATTAAGCATTTGTCCTTGTCTCAGATAGATACAATTCACAAAGAACGTTAAAAAAATAAAAGACAGATGAGACATATACCGAGAACTTAACTTGAAGATATAGGAAAACGATCAGGTCTGCGTGTCCGAGGTGCGATTGCTATTAACGTGCGCCGTAAACGAACCGGTCCGGTCGGTCGGGCCGAGATACCGGGCCGGGGATTATACCGCCGGACGGGCACACCGGGAGAGGAAGGATACGGGGTTTTCTTTATCTTTTTTCTTTCTTAGAGGATTGCGTGTCTTCTTCTTGTAAGTATTGGATTAATGAGGGAAACCGTTAAAGGGAAAAATTTCTGATTAGAACACAAGGATAGCGCAATTGTTGTTCGATTTACAGACACATGTCTATGGTGGGCTCATTATCCAAAAGGAGGGTTATGTTTTTAACAGGCTGTATGAGTTATGAATCTATGTATGTATGTTATCTCATAACTTCTAAACTACTCGACGTATTTCAACAAACGAGGTATCGTAGTAGGGTTTAAGTTTTAAACTTTCTTTTTTTACTTCACATTAGCCGCATCAAAACTGAACTTGTCATATTGGCTGAATAGAATATAAATCGTTTCAGTTTTATACCGAAACTTTTGAACATTCGGGTTGGTCGGTAACGCCGCTTGAATTTCTTCTTATCGAGTTTCAAGTTAAATGATTGAAATTGGTCGTGATCAAAGTTGAAGGTTTATTGTTATTGTGATTTATTAAAAATTTAACAGTTTATTCTGCAAAACCCATATCAATAAAGGAAAATATCCGTAAGAAAACGATATGCGCTGCCAGTACATCCCGAATTCTTTCGCTACCTTATTTTATGGGGATTATACGATCATCCTCCACCTTGTCAACGTTACACATACACAGGTTGGACATTGTTACCGATACCCACCCTTCCATACCGTCCACATAACCTGTATTGTGTTGGTAGTAAAGTTGAGAACCGCTTAATTTGGTTGCCTAGTAATTTTGCACATTTAGGGTAGAGTGGGGAAAATTGACTTACCCTAGATAAAGATGGTAATGGCCAGTGTTTTTTTTCTGCCAAAATTACTTTCGGCCAGTAACAGTTTTCTTGTTTACCTTTATTATGTTTTTCTTTTTTATGACGTCTGGCCTCGTCTGTGTGTGGACAGGAAAGTGGTTATCGAGACAATTGGACGGTAATAAAGTGAGGTAGTGTAAAAGATAGTAAAAGATTGATTGTTTTGATGTGTTGGCTTATTGATTTGTATTGCTTTTGTTGTTGTAAATGTCAAGGGGTACAAATAAAAAGTCTGATAATGAGAACATGCATCATACAATAAATTATCATAGGATAAAATGTTGACTAACACTGATCTTCATTACATAAATCTCCTCACACACTAACTACAAAGACTAAAATCGTTATGTAGGAATTGCTTAAAATTACAAATTTGTATACTAAAACCCATCCCAAAACTTCAAATAAAACTTAAACTACGTACAATCTTGCGTTCCGAAGTATTCTAACGCCAACATTTTCATTTCGGTGCGTCCAGCGAGCACCGGTACGATTGCAGCAGGAACCTTGCCAAAGTAACCTGTCAAGCCGCCTGCCACGTACCTACTCCATTCCAGATTTATTTTGTATAAGAAATTACTGTTTTAGTTCAAAATTGTGTCTTCGTTTGAATTGTTAGAGTGGTGAATAATGGTGAATAATGGTGAATAATGGTGAGTTGTGGTATGCCTGTAATGGTATAGTGGAAGTAATGGCATTCTGGTTTAAAATTTATCGATTTTTAGGATTCATAAATAATGAGGCTGCTTCGTTGGTCTAGTGGTCGCAAGAGCTACTGCTGAGTACCCGGGTTCGATTCGCAGGTCGGGCAAAACGTTATTGAGTTTTTCTATCTAGAATTGGGATGATGACTACTATTAAAAATAATGTAATTTCAAAGAAGGCATAGTAAAAATGAGATAATCGAAAAAATCTGTTAAATCGACGTAAAAATGAAGAAGATACACGCTTTAAAAGTTTTTGGAGGGGATTATTCCTGTCTTTGTCGCGCGGTACGGACAATGTACGGCGCTAGTATGAAGTTACGTAGTCGTGACGTCACTTCTACTATAGTGCTGTCCTAGTCTAACACTTACTTTAAAACGTTTATGACTTGGCAGTTTTTTAAGCTTATACACTTTTTGTAATACTATTTGCACTATTTGGAAATACTCATTTTTTTGAGATAAAAATAAAAAAATTGTCATCATCCTCATTTCTCAGTAGCAGCCCGGAGTCTGGATTTGTGCCAGTCCCATGTTATAGGCTCGTCCCCTATTACATGGGACTTAAACATAACTAGCGAAATATGGGTGTACTATGGTACACCTCTACCTAACCCTTCTGGGATTATAGGCACGATGTTAGGTTATCAATAATAAGCAGTTCGGAAATTTCAGTGATTGTATTTCAGTTTTGAATTTAATTTTGATTGATTTTCCCTGCCAAAGTATTTGAAAACTGTCACATGAAGCCTTAAACTACAAGTTATTTAAACGTATATTGGCTGTTTTTACCAGCTATCTGCTATTTAATTTCAGAAACTATAGAAACTAAACAAACGAAAAAAGCGCTAATCATGAAAATAAACGTCATAATCCGTATAATTCGGATACAACTGGCAATTTAAAGTACAGACTTACACACCTATTATGCCCATTTTAATCAAAACTGTAACCTTAAAACTCGCCACCAAAAAATTAAACAAAAAACTGTGCCATCCAAGCCGACTTTAAAGCCATCCGAACCCATTCGTAGCCCATATTGACTTTTATTTCAAACAGTACCTGTTGTATGGCGCACGGGACATTGAATGTAATATTGTGGATGAGAGGATGGGTCCTCTGCCAAATAGCCTCAACCATTGCCAAATTAGATCATAAAGGTTAATATGTGAGGGGATGAGCACGTAGCTACCAGCTTATATTTATTTTGCTAGGTTCTGCGGCTTTAATGTAGTTTTATGATCGTTAGTTCTGGACGCGCGTAGTGTATGATATGAATTGAGGTTTCATGTAGTTTTGGCAGTTAAAACTGCACTTGCAACTGCCAATAGAGCTGAGAATATTATTTCTAATGTCATAATAATAAAATAAATTTTGCCCCACCGCCGTTGACGTCGTGGCGGGGCTTGCGCTCTCCTGAACTCTGGGTCTGTGCCGGTAGTTTCCTTTACCGAATTAGGTCTAGGGTGAAGAGCCAGACCAAGAGAGATACAAACCCACTTGGCAGCATGTGGTGAGCTGTTGAGCAGTAGCGACACAACGGACCCTATCTCCTTGGAAAAGTCCTGTTCCTCACCTCTTGCTTGCTTTTATTGGCCGGCTAGAGTAGAGCTTCGCCAGAGCAAATCGTGTCGGAGGAAGGAAGTATTCCAATTAGGTGCTGGTAGGGATCTTGACCGTACTTCCGGGATTTTCCTGATAGCCGTGGAATACCTCTCCACTCCTTAAGCACCTCAGGACATGTTGCCCCCTTGTCGCCGCGTACGACATTATGTGCTAGCGACCGTTTTCGGGGGCCCATTATTGAGTGTGTTTGTCACCCTCTGCCATGTTGTCTGTGTATTTTAAATAAAACATTGGTCAGGCAGGGGCCATAGTCATTCTATAGTTCTAGATATCCACGTCACTTAGCCACCCAAACCCATAATCCAATAGCTCCTCGTAGGCCTTCCAAAGGTCTGGGACCCTTGTATTAGGCGGAGCATACTTACATAAGGTGTCAGCTAATTCTGAGCGAAAATCTGCGAGACTCAAAACATCTTTTATTTTGCCTTTTTGTTCCGCTACTTTTTTATATAGAACCCATGAATTTATAACAAAACAAATCCACAAGATGGCAGAATATCCGCATGTACCACTTTCTGCTTTTCATTCTGATTCTATACCTTCCTAGCAAGGAGTCCATTAAATCCACGCCACCCGTGTGCATATTGTATTCTTTTACCACCTTGGGACGGTCAATAGAAATTCTTCTCTTTTCTTTTTTGTCGAACCTTTCTATCTGTCCAACAGGACATGCACCCACATATGTGGAGGCAAAAATAACCCGCTTGTTATCTTTCCAGCTAACAGTAGACAAATCCACACCTTCAAAATTTGTCACGTATTCATCATAGGATCCTGTCAATACCGAACATTTCAAGACTTCTTGCTTTGTTGGTAATTTGCAAGATTTCCCAAGTCTGTTTCATTGTATTGTTCCCAATGAATGGATCCCTTCCTTTGCCAACGTATACAATAAAGGTAGAGATGTGTAATAGTTGTCGAAGTATACAATATGATTTTGCTGTTTGGGAACTATTCTCAAAAGTTTCATCACTGTTTGTCCTACTACACCAATTTCGGGTTCATTAGGCAACCTGTCATCAGACTCTTTCCCAGAATAAATAATAAAACGATAGGCAAACCCACTCAAATTACATAATACAAACAATTTAAAACCCCATTTATGGGGTTTATTTGGCAAGTACTGTTTTAGGAAGTGGCCGATTTTTGTAGCGCACATCTGCTCATCTATTGACAGTCTTTGTTCGATTGTCACGCTGGAAAATCTTTCATTTAGATGGTCTATAATGGGACGTAATTTGTGTAGTTTGTCGTGTTGGGGATGGGTTACAGGCAAATGATTGTCGTTGTTATTGAAGTGGAGCAATTTTTGTATTTTCTCAAATTTATTTACTGACATTGCTTCTTTTATCTTGATGAAACCAAACTTATTAGACCAATATGATCGTGTACTTGGATAGTGATATACCGACATGAATATAAACATTCCCAAATATTTGCGAAGGTCGCCTACTGTAAATACTTCTGGTCTCTCAGGCTGTTTCTGAACAGCATATCGAGTCGATTCAGTGACTATAGTTTCTAGTAAATCATTAGTGAAAAAGTACTTGAAAAACTGATAAGGTGTTTGTAATTCCATTACATTTGACGGTAATTCTTCAGAGTTATGTTATTGTCATCAAATCTAAGAGACTGCATTTTCCAGAGTAGGTTTCTTAGATTCATTGTGGAGTCTAACTGTTGTCAATTTGAACCTGATAAAATAGGGTTATTCTGTGCCATTGGGTGGTCATGACGTTCTTCATCATTATTTTGGTTCATATTTTGATATTATACGCTATCAATTTCATCCTCTTCTAGCTCAGCTTCTAAGGCTTCACGAGAGGGATCATATGGAATGTCTTCCCAATCAGACTCCATGTCATCTTCTGAAACCTCGCCATTTTCTAAGCGCAGAAGCATATCTTCTATACAACGATCTATAAAACATTAAACATTGGCTATGTATTGCACAATCAAAATAAAAAGCAATAAGCCCAAAAAAAAACAACCATAACCGTTATAAAAAAAATCAATCCGAACACCTGCCTAATGAACTAAAAAGAAACCTAAATGCATGAGGTATCGTTTTCGATACATGCTTAAAATCTTAGATTTAGGTAAGTAAATGCTAATAAAATGTGCAAATAAAATGTGTTTCGTGCAATTTGAAAGACTTACCATCCATTTCAGATTATTATTCTACGATGTGTTGCTTGAAATAGTCGATTATAACTGATTGAAAATTTCGAAATCTATCACTGTTACACTTTGTTGCCGCTCAACCGTAGAAATAACATTGACGTACCGACATGACAGTGACATTTGTCATATTTTTTTTTTGTTAGTAATGAGACACAGATAGCATATTAACAATCAACTCAAGTTACAGAACCTATAAAAACCTGATAAAATCGATACAAATACCTAGTAATCTTTTCGATACAAGATGCATTTAAGGGTTAATGTAGTTTTGAGCGTAAGTATATGCGTGGGCAAACTGACGGTTCCTACTTTTGAATGAAAAAATACTAAATTGAGCACCAGCTACAATATATTTCTCAGTTACAGACAAACTGCTGACATACGGAAGAAGAGTAGAAACGAAAACTACGATGTGCCATCGATGATAATTCTTCACGTCCAATTGTTAATACACAAAATTCATTGCATTTTTTCTCTACATCAATACTAATAATATAAATTCGAAAGTAACTCTGACTACCTCTAGTTACCTTTTCACATAAAACTTGCCAAGGAGATAGATGGCATCCTGGGGAAGGACATAGTCTTATTGTCCCGGTAGTTTAGTTCCCGTGGGATAATTTCCATCAACCACGCGGGCGTAGCCGCGGACAGAAGCTAGTTTTAAATAAAGAGATGTAATTTTTGAATCTGAGGTTCTAGTACGAACGCCCGACGTAATCGTTATTCGACTGATTCCTTTTATAATACAACTAAGTTATATGCATATCTCATCTTATAACTATGTATATACTTATTTAATTTTTAAATTAATTTAAATTTATTAATTTTGTATTAGTATAGGCAGTTTAAACTTTGTTAGTTGTTCTCTTAATTTTATCCTTTTGAAGTGTCCTTACAGGATCCATATTTTTGTGAATAGCTTTAAACTCTTTGTAACCTCTCTTTTACAACATGGAATGCAATTAATTAATTTTTTAACTATTCACATTTATAATTTATTCATGTTTGCAATTGTGATTTCCGTAACTGAGTATTTGTCTTGAAATTATTAATTTAAAATCATTATCATTCATAATATTTGCACGTCATATCATGTGGCAAACATTTCTGAAACCTTATTTTTTTATGTTATCCTGCATGCATTTTATTCTCGTATGTGTACACATGTTTGAGCAAATAAATATATCTTATCTTATCTTATCTTATCTTATCTTATGAATTTGGTTCTTTTTTAAATACCTATAGCACCACTCATAGATATGAATGAAGTCTTAAAAAGAAATAAATATTTATCAATTAGCTAAATCTTAATTAAAATAAATAAACATAGTTACCTATTAAGCACTTTTTGCATGGAACTGCATTCCATTCTGTTTCTGGAGAAGGGCGCAGCTATCATCGTTTTAATTGTTGTACTTGGTCTTGTAGTCTTGTTGTATATGATGTGCGAAATCGCTTGAACTTACCTTAAGATACTCGTAACTCCGCGCGTGACGGTCAGGCCCACCGCTCACGCCATAGGCCCTTATTTTCCTACATTTCACTCCAACAAAATACTCTTTACTCTAACCTCATTGGATGCTGCGCCATATCTCACTCCTGCGTGTAGTATAGTTCGCTTATTGTGACTTAGCGCGAAGGTGCTACCTTATCTCTGAAGAATTTGGCTCCAGCCCCTGCATCTTAGAGGAAAATACTGTGTTTTTGTGCAGATTTATTTGTCTACTAAATGTAAGCGGGGTTGTTAAAAACAAGAGTTTAAAATGGTTTTAGAATTCTAAATTTGTTGGTACTCGTAAAGAAAAAAGATTTAGCTACGCAAACATTTCAAGAAATTGCAAGTTTTTTTTGTGATACTTATTGTACGCAAATCTATAGTTCAATGTTTGGCATTTGAGCTAATTCTTCCTTGATTGAAGGGCTATTATCGATCCCATATAAAATTTAATGTTAATCATTAAGACACTAATTATTCGACGATTCCAGCAAACTGGAGGGTTAAAACAACAAACATAGTAACCAATAATTTATAAGAAATATAAATCATGAAAGTGACAACGATATTTTAAAACATTTTAAAGCTAAAGTTAACAGACCATGTACTACAACGACAGTCCGAGACAATCGGGCTGAATGTATATATTTCCAAGTGAAATTTCTTTATTTTGGGGACGGGACGGCCGCACTGAAACCAACTAACTGCGCTCGAAGATTGTTGAAATGTGGATAAGGAGTCTCCTACAATTATAATTATGAATCTTTGAGCACATCTTGTAGATCTCGTATTTGAGTGTAGAAATTTGTTAAAATTGATATTCAGAATCAAACTAGACTCTTAAGGCCGCCTGCTAATAGGGATGATTACTAACTATGAATGAATGAATGAATGAAATGCACCGACCCCAGCGTGGTTTGACCAGACTCGATTAATCGAATGAACCCCAAGATTTGCACTAGCCCTTGAAGCCTCATGCTTCATGGTGCTACAAAGACCATTGCATATCAAAGAATAGGCCGGGGGGCGCTTTAATGGTAGGGTGGTGGACGTGCCCTTAGGATAGGAAGGAGAGTGAGAGCCAATCGAGTAGTGCACCCTAAAATTAGCATTGGAATAGTGGAGAGGCGGGTGATATTTGTCTGTGGGAGGGCATCTTTTAACGACGTCGCAGCCGGGTTGATTCAGGTCGAGCTTCATCGGTGAATCTTCTAGAGGAGTTCAACTGATTTCTCGGCTGTTTACTATGTCACTGCTCTTCTGTGCTAAATGTTGCTGTTTTCAAAACTTTTCAATGTCTTCGTCTGTGGTCTCGCTAGTAACCGTTTCCGGTTTTTGTATATCTCGTTCTTGATCTTCCACCGTGTCCATCCAATAATTGAAGCGCTCTTGTCGAAATTTTGTATGTCTTGAGCTCTCGTTCAAGTCTTGTTCAGCTGTTATTCGAAGTATCCAAAAGTAGAATGGGTACTGTTGGGAATCGAACCCAACTCAACACATTGCGCATGGTCTGCACGTGCAGGAAGAGTGTTTAGCACGTCATCGGCAGGCTGAGGCGCGGCGCGGTAACGACACTTACTTCCTCTGTCTTCATCGCGGCGGACGATACTCCTCTTACTTTAGTTTCATTATTAGCTGTTTGTCAGGAACGGTTTTATTATTGTTATAAGCACGGCATTAAACCCTTGCCTAAAATACAGGAGTCCACTCTTTAGATGCTCCCCATGCTAACATTGGTCCTTCAAGGATCTCGTCGTGTTAATTTCAAACGAAACGGTCTCAAAAAAGCAAAAAAAAAATGAACTCGAGGCTCTTCAGTTGCGGTCTTCAGCGAGGACAGTTCCAGCAAGAATCATCAATACCTTGTTGAAGAAACTTCGCGTAGCACTGCACACGCCCAGAGGACGAAGTCATCCAGACGTCGACCGGCGTCGGGCTTCGGACCCGTCGAATGTTCGACTCGTCTTCGCGGGCAAAGAAGGACGAAAACTGCAGACCATCGTTTATCCAGTGGATGGTTTAGACATTTATTAGTTATTCCTTATATATATAAGTTATTCCTTATTTATTCGTTTACTTAGTCTTATTTCATATGTTTAATTAACAATATTCAAGTAAGTGTTTTCGTTAGTCTTCAAGTCTTTTAGTGGCAATCATTCTTATTAATTGCCTTATATTTTTTCTAAAATCACTTCTATTCTTATAACGCTAGAATATAACGGTTAGATAATCCACCTGTTTACGCAGTTCCTTCACATCACTATAACAGCTGATAACTCGGCGACGTGCTTCCCTGTTGTCTTCGCATCAGCTATTCCTTAATTCGCGCCTAGTCATTCATTATCATAACACATCATCGCTATGGCTAACGAAACTGTTGAAAAAATACTTTAAAAAACGCACATGTAACGCACCGTTTTTAGTAACTTACTAATATGCGTAAGATTTCATCGTTTTAAAAGTGATACCTTACCAGCTGCTCCCCGCGGCCTCACCCGCACAAATCCCGATCCCGTCGGAGCATCGGCACTCTACAAAAGCACTCTATGTGCCAATCCAGTTCACAAACCATCCGTGTGCCAAATTTCATCCAAATCCGCTCAGCAGCTCTTGCGTGAAAGAGTAACAAACATCCATACTCTAATATCTTAGGTGTTGGTGGTAAATAACATATTATTACTTGTGTTACAAGGTATTCATTTTTGTATTGTGGCATTGTTTACGCTGAGCCAGTGATGGTAGCAGACAGTAGAAAAAGAGATTGCAGTTTTATTAAATCATTTTGGCAATTTTGTCTGCAATTCAACGCATGCCTGTCCTATGTCAACTAATTGCTGTGCTACCTATTAAAGATTACTTATCCGCTCTTCGATAATTTCCGGAATTCATTATACTCTTTTTATCTTCTTATCAATATTCTCCTATTACTTTATCATTGCTTGCAAGTTATGATTTCCATATATTATGGCTACCTGCCTCACTCAAATAAAAGCTGAAGAAGTCTACGCTTCAATCCGGACAGCATGTTGGGAATCGAACCCAACACAACACATTGCGAGCGGTCTGCATTCGCAGGCTGAGTGTACAGCGCGGCTTCGTCGCGGCGCGACATTCACTTTCTACCAAGACGGAACAAAAAAAACTCATTCGATCACTAAATGTTTTTGCAGCACTTAACAGTTAGCACTGGGACCGACCATTTGTGACAAACCTTTTTTTTTTTTGGACACCAACCCTCGGGTAATTCTACCTGAAGCAAATTTTTGTAAGCGTTTTGCTACAAAATACTTTTTAAAACATTTTAAAACAATGCTTTAATTTTAATTTCCGATTCATTGACATAGGGTTTGTAGAGCTATAATACATAATTTCTAAAATAACAAAAGTTATGGTGAAGGCATAGAAGTAGCGCGATTTCAGTTAGAGAACTGTTCAGGGGCAGCGCGTACCTAAGAGTTTACATATACAGCTTCGAAGGCAAATGCCTCAAATATAAGGAACGATCTCACCAGGTTAGCTAGCTCGAGGTAGTCTCCTCAACCGCAGGCTGGGAATCAGGAACGCACGTATACCACTTTTGCACGGTTTTAAATTATTTTAATTTCGACACAGATGCACAGGCAAACAAATCGCGCCATATGTTGAAAACACGTCCGCCTCGGGCAAGGGTCCCGGGCCAACCTCCCTGCTAATAGGGATGATTACTAACTAATATTAAAAAAAACATAAAAATAATGTAATTTTAAGGACAGCTTAGTAAAAATTAGATAAAAATCTGTTAAATCGATGTAAAAATGAAGAAGATACACGCTTTAAAAGTTTTTGGAGGGGGATAATCCCGTCCTTGTCGCGCGGTACGGACAATGTACGGCGCTAGTATGAAGTTACATAGTCGTGGTGTGGTCGTGAAGTCACTTCTACGATAGTGCTGTCCTCGTCTAACACTTATTTTAAAACGTTTATACCTTCGCAATTTTTTAAGCTTTTACACTTTTTGTAATATTGTGTGCACAATTTGGAAACAAAAATTTTTTTGAGTTAAAAAAAAAAATCATCATCCTTATTGTACTTTCTGGTTTAATTTTTGAAATGCTACTTCATTTCTATGTTATTTTACTAGGAGTATTTCATATCTAAGTTTAATTGACTATGATAAGTAACGGTGTCTTTGTTACCACAAACACCAGGTCGTTAATATTTTTACAAATTCTAGAGTATCTACTGTATTTTGAAGTACCCACCTGATAAATTATTTCTCTCTTCCATATCCAGCATGACGTTGTCGAAGCAGTTCACCTATCTTACGCAGGGAACATTGCCAAAGTAACCTGCCACAGTGGCGCTGCATACGTTCCAACGTATCTAATGTATCTATGGTATCCTCTCTAGATGCCACGCGCTATTTCTCTGAAATCTAAGAAGAATGCTCAGTTATCCATTTTTGTTTTAGGAATTAGAAGTGGAAGGACATTCGCAAACTTCATTTGGAAACGGATATCGGTCACGATATTTTGTATTAATTAATTTAGTGTCGAGTGTAAAGTGCGAGTAATTTAGAGTGGAAATCTATGGCAAAATGCTAAATATTAATAAATACGTTCATAAAACCAACACACAACAGCATAGCACATGGTAAAAAATGGAAAAAATCACCAACCTGGCGAAATGTAGAACAGATGAAACAAAGGTTGAAATAATAATACCTACTGATCAGAACTCTGAGTAAATCACCGTGCAAAAACAAACTCGGCAAGCAAACAAAACAGCTGACACCATGAAACAACAAAATACAGATGAAGATTTAGCACCAATTACATAGAAAGGATCAAGTAAATATACCTTTGAGACAAAAACTTAGAAAGTATCGCTAAGTCTCAAACAAAGTTAGGAACAAACAAACTAATCTACTGATGAAAATTTATTACTACCTTTATTAGTATGACTACAAGTTGTTTAAAGTCATATTTCTAGGCATGTTTTGATTTTACGTGATTTTTTATTACTCACCTTATAGCCATCAACAAATTAAGTTAATTACAATTTTATTGACTAAAGATATTTCTTGTACGAAACGCATTTAACAAAAATGCCTGGTCTATTACGTAGGAATAAGATGATGAAAGCATAATTTATTACCCACCACCTTTAGGTGTTGTGAACATGTTAAATCAATGCATTTTACATTTATACAGAAGGAAGAAAATTAAATTTAAAGCCCCTTGGTCAAATTCGAAATAAGAGTTTTCTCTAAAAGAGTTAGAAAATGCATGGAAAAAGCAATTTTCATTGTCATTTCATTTCACACACAATCCCATACACAAAACGCAACATTACTTGACAACAGCAGAAGTAAGAGATAAGCATTTCCATGTAATTGGCTGAATTAAGCGCGGGCGGCGCGACGTGCAGCGCCGGAATTTAATTTAAATGTTGGCGCGTTAAAAATGGGCGCCAAACGTTGTTACCTGTCGTGTAAGCACGACACGCCGTGTCACGTGATGCGGGCTGACGTGACAGTGGCGTGTTTTTGCGTGTTGTTGAAGTAGAGTGTTTGCGGTTTTAAAGTGTTTTTTGTTTGTTTGTCTTTTATCAATATTAGAGAAATTGTAAAGTCGTTAGTTGTATTTATTGGCTGTCTTTAACCAGCTACAAAAATAACTGTTTAATTCCACTTCAGAATGAAAAAGGAATTAATTATTAAGTATGATAATGAACTTAAGATTTTATTCATTTCACAAACCAGAAAGTTGCAATAACAAAATTGTTAGAGCACTTTTAATTTCTTTTACCCTTTCTTTAACCACATAACAAAGTTTACCAAAATAATTTACTAATTACTCCATTACAAAAACTCTAAAACCCAAATAACAAGATTTTTTGTTCCTCCTTCAAAGAGTCGATTAAAATTAAACGTGTTTCAACCCCCTTCCTTCAGCCGGTTACGTCGTAATTTTTATTTTCAACAATTCATCACGTCGCTTTTTCTTGGGGGTTGTCACGCCGCGTGACAGGTGACGCCCGTCGCAAGCGTTTTTTTGCAAATTAATAAATTGTATTTTTTCGTTTAGACCACTTTGTGAAGGGGCCTTAACGTTTAACGTGAATAATGTTTCACGACTTTTTAGGTAAATGTTTAACTTGCTTATAGGGTTTTTAGATTACTTTTGTGTTTGAATATCTGGTGGACTTTGCTTTGTAATGCTTTATAAAGAGTCATTTATTGTCTAAACTTGGAGCGAAATCCAAGCATCCATATGCAAAGGTAGTCAATGACACAAAAAATCCTAACATTGATCATTGTAAAGTTAAAATCTGCTTTCGTAATTATTGATATGAAAACAGAAAGTCTTCTCTTTGCATATGTTGCGTAATTCCTATTATGATCGTATAATATGCTTAAATGCCAGAGGTGATTAACCTAATATCACACCCCATAAACACGTTTACAGACGTAAGCACCGAGCACTTGGAGACAAGCGGCAGACGCTGCATAATACAGGTGTTAGCAACTGCCTCACGTAGACGCCCGCGATAATTAGATGAAGCTCATTACCAACCCTCCTGCGGCCCGGTGTTGGCGGCCCCTGTCTGTGGATACCGTTGGCTGTTTTGTTACTATTGATTAGGTGTTTTTGTGTTGAAAGAAGGTGGTGTAATCCAGTTATATTTACAGTAGAGTAGTAGATTAATTTGGTGTTATTGATTAAATAGTGGAAACTAGCTAAAGAAACCTCCGGAATCTTTGAAAGACTTCCTGTAATTGGCGTAGCCTCAAAATTATTAGAATATCTGAAAACTTAATCAGAGTTTGCTACCTAGATAAAGATGAAGACGTATACGGTTGTAGAAGTAATTATTAAACAGAAAATCATTACGTAAAGTATGAATTCAGTGTTCATACTAAACGTACCTACAATGATTTTGACCGCTTGAAAGTAACCCATTTGTTCTTTTATTCCTGATGAATCAGAACTGTTACCGGCTTTCAAATGCCAATAATCAGTTTATAAACATACAAAATACTGAAACAGTAGGTTGCAAAAGAAATTTATTAGTTTCTTTTGCAATATGAGCGAAGAAATTTGACCACTGTGTCTGTGGTGGATCTACAAGAACCATCGAATCGAACGACAAGAAGGAGTTAATAAACCTTAAATAGCCACCACAAAACATTCCTATCCTCACCAACCCTTGTCCCTTCCCCTATTACCTCCAGCCCATCCGATCAGATGGCACAATAAATCAGTCTACCTGCGCAGGCACTTGTCCTGCACATAAATCTCTGCTGACCCCGCTCTCATAAATATTGAACTATTGACTCGGGTTAGCTTCGCGCCGAAATGATAGTGCAATAGGTCGCATTAACTTGTTCAAAACTTGTCATTGTGTGTTGGAGATAAAAAGAGGTTAGTTTTTATTTTAATGTCTATAAAAAACCGATAAAGTTCATTGCTTTTACACTAATACTCAATTTTTATTGCATTCCACAATCTGTACTTAGATGGTATTTTAAAATGACCGCTAATAACGCTATCACGGTGTTTTCTGACCCACTTCACCTCTTGAAAAAGGTCAAGAAACTGTTTTCGTTTTCAAAGAAAAATTTGCTCCAATCAAAAAATAATAAAAAATATAAAAGATACGTTTAGAAGTCATTAAGACTTGTTGGAAAAATTTACTACAAAGTAAAATTGATGGTTTGACAGACTTACCTTTGCATTTTATATCATTTTTGTTGATTATGCACTCAGAAAGTTTTGCGAAAATAAAAAAAATAATGTTAATATTTTATTTTTATCTTTTCAAAGTTATTTCCACTAGCCTAAATACAAAGTTTCATGCGTCTGAACCAGTTTTCGACCCAAACCGTCGACTGGCGCTTCGTTTCTGGATCCAAGACTCAAGACCTGTAATGTTGTCGTAAACACGAAGAGACGTGCCAGCTTCAAATTTGTTTATCATTTCCCCGCTACATTCCACCTGGGCCTACTTCTGAGCAGTGGTGAGGTTGTGTGGCACCCAGCGTGAAACTATCCTCCACACGCGAAGATGCACGTGTGGAATTTCGTGAAGGCTTCCCGATCCAACCTGCAGTATGTGCTGAATATCTTGATACGTAACTCGCGCCTATTGTCTCGGATTAAATTTTTAACGGCTAGTTTTCTTCCGTAACAGCCGTCAAAGGGCGATCACTTCTTTCTTTATCCCCCAAAGTTAGTCGACCGCGCTTGAATTTGTTACACCGACGGTACATGGTTACCTTAGTAAGGGCCCTCATCCATGAATGCCAATTGAAGTCTATCGTAAGATTCGTCGGGTTTCAGGCGACACTTGAAATCGTATAAATCATAGCTCGAAAATGTTTCCGGCGCAGATACATTGTTTAATGGGACACGATAATTTAAATAAACTCGCAAGGAATGTGAAGGAATTTTTTTTAATTTTCGTACCTATTTTTACTTACAAATAATCATATTTTCAAAATACATAGACTATAACGGGCCAGTCAATCATACATAAAACTTTTTTTCGTGATACTTTCTGAGTGGCCTGGTTTTACCTTCCTACTAATTTCGTTTTCGACGGGCTGAGAAAACACGTAAACAATCCCACAACAAATGACAAGCGAATGCAAATGAAACAGTTCTGCATAGCCGTCTACACTATCGAGCCGTATATGTGATGACGCACGCGGCATAACCAGGCTAGTCGTACATGTTCTGTTAATGTTATTAATCTTGTAATGAGAGGAAAATTAACTTTTATGCATTTACCTGCTTTTCAGGAAAAGAGACGAAGAAACATATCCTACCTGTACAGTAGGTAAAATAAGTCGATTGCATCTCCACTCACCATAGGAACAGATACTGGTCAAATGTTGTGTGGCAGTTTGGCTCAACTGTTAATATGTTTTTCAGCAAGGCTATATTTAGAAAAGCAATTGTTACTATTTTATGTGATCAGAAACATAATAATTAAGTAATGTTTAATTTTATTCTGTTTATTTTTTAAATTGTTCTTTCTGACAACTAGTAGATTTGTATTTACATAAGGACAACAAACAGCAGTGTATATAAGTAAAATAATAATAGAGGTAACAAATACACTACTCACAACGTTATCCACAGATTACTATAGCAATTTCTTTTCTAAATATAGACTTATTTAATAAAGAAATTGTTGCTATGTGAAGTGATCAGAACCTTAATAATTAAGTAATGTTTGTTTTTACTTTTTATTTTGATATTGTTCTTTCTAACAACTAGTAGATTTGTTAAGAAATCTTTGGATAACGATGTGAGTAGTGTATTTATTACCTTTATTGTTAAATTCTGAACTATGTTTACTTATAAATACACTGCTGTTTGTTGATCCTAGGTAAATATAAAAATGTTTATTATTTCACTTTTTATAAGCTTACGCAGCGACTTACAGTGTATTCTATAATGTTATTTGCAAATGTTTTCGTTTCAATGTTGTGGTTTTCAATAATTGTTGCAACACTAAATTGTAATATTATTAATCTTGCAGTGTTTGTAATGTGAACGATATGCATAAATTAATAAAAGCTCAGTGACGAGACAAGATAGTGCAGTGACAGTGATCTGTCTTAGCACGCGAGCAGGACAGTTCCTGCTGTATACAGCTTGTAATCAAGGTATTACAACAGAAATACAATTGTAATAATAATAATAAATTACAATTATCACGTTCGCTACGGCAAAGTGGTGACAGTGATTAATATTTACACCATTGTTAACAAAAGTCAACAATGGTTGCTAGCTAAATATGACTAATCAATCGTCATGAACTGCCCCCGCCATCATAAGTGGGCATCACTTATGATGCCATAAGTGTCTTCGAAGAAAAAATAAACTGCCTGTTTCCCCATACCTCTATTCCTGGCCGAAATCAGAATCAGAATAACAAATTCTAGTCGTGGGGAGCAGTCAAAAATTCCCACGACTTTTGATGACAATGACATCACTGCGTAGACGCAGCTCTCGATCGATAATCCGTGCTGATACTAGTTAGTAGTCCAGACCGCGGTGTGATACACGTCCGGTGATGTTATCTGCATATTAATGATAGTTCTAGACTGCGGACGGTATTTAACTAGATTTTAATACGAGGATGAGGAAATTTGTGCGCTTAGCGGAAAATAAAATATAGACAGCTGTCGTTAAAAGAAAGAGATGATCCATGCAAAGAGGACGGAATTTAAGGGATCACCTATCACAATATATTATGATCATTAAAGCTAAGTCTAAAAAGTTTTACATACATCTGTGTCTGAACTAGATAATTTAATATCTGTGTCTCAGACAACAGCCCTATCCATATTAATATGACAGTTGGAGGCTAACAAGTACTAATGCGGCTCAAACATTGTAAAAACTTATGCAAAAATAAACACAAGAGATTTAAAAAAGGGTGATATAAAGTCCTCCTTTTGTGTAGAGTGTAGTAAAATTTGTGTGTGTGGGAGGGTGAGTGCGGAATTTCAATCTAGTGTGGGTACATTTAGGAGGTTTTCGGTTTCGTCATAGGTCAGTTTATGGGTTTACTCAAACAATATTTTTATACATTCTTTGCTATTTAATGCATGTATGTCGATAATGTTATTAATTTTGTTACATAGATAGGGATCTAAGAAGCAGAAGTATTTATTTACGAACGGATGTTTAAACCTGGGTCTGACGGGGAGGGCTCCAGGTTTTCTTCGCCTAGATGGAATCATTACCTTTTCATTTAAAGAGCATGGTAAAAAGGGTTTCTCTGTCATTAGACAGAAGTTTAATAATTGCCAAATTACTATGATTCGTGTAAGGATTAGTGTTCAGATTGCGTTGTAAATCACAAGTAACAAAACAATGTGAACCGGAATCCCAACACCAATCATAAAGTGATCAACCAATATTCTCTCATACCTACCTCTTTATACATAGAACACTGCAATAAAGAGTAAAGTATATTAGTAACAGGACCCTGCTTTGCAAAACGATTAGTTATCGTCTCTATTAGCAGGAAACAACACAGAAGTACGCTGTTGCCTGTGATTTATATTTTTCTATTTCCTCAGTCTAATTTTACGAAACCCAGGATTGAATAGATAACCTCAAGCGCCTGTACCCCACAGGTTCAATCCAAACTACTCGCCTAACCACTAAACTGTTCTGGAAGGGTTAAAATAATTACCAAAGACGTAATAAGGGTAAATAGTTGGTAGGGTGAAGCGCCCCATTACTGGCAGGTACTAATCGAAAAAGTTCGGGCGCAGGTTATTGACTCAGCGAAACTTTTCCAATAGCCAGTATCTGGTGTGTTTACTCTAGTGTGAGGTGATTCCCTTATTGTTTTGTGAGTGGGTAATTAACCGTACGCTTAGCACATTATTTGTTGTATTCATGTTACTGGAGTTATACATATCTGTACAATGATAAATGATTGATCTGATTTGTCTAATGTTGGAAGGTGCTGGATTTTCAGAAAATCTTTGGTGGGATAAAAATAATGAAAAGTCATTTATCCACCGATATCTGTAGGTTTCTTTAATTCATTAATAATTATATTCAGAACATGGACGCGACTTACAGCTGAGGCAAAGTCAAAAAACGTCAGACAACTTAGTTTTGAAACTTACTCATTACCTCTCTCTTATTTATAAGAAATAAGCAGTATCATCGTATTCAACTTATAATTATGTCGTATCCCTTTGTATTTTACTTTTGTACATAAATAATGAAATACCTACTCAATAATGTGCTAACCTTACCTAATTGAACATTTTTCACTGAAGTTTGCGAATTCATGTTTAACTATGACGATATTATTGTTGCTATGTTTGGCAATATCAAGGGAAGCAATATAAAAGTGTGAGATTGTGTAGTTTGCCTACTCGTATAATACACAAGCACAGGTTAACAAACCCACATTCTTCCCCAAGATATATCACCTAGACAAAACCAATTTTCCTTTACCAAATTCATTACTTCCAGAAGACTTAGGTTTTAATTTAGTGTCCAAGTCTGCCTGGGAGACCTAAATCATACCTGTGAAAAGTAACGGCTTTTCTGCTAAGTCGTCTGTAAAGAGATAGTAATAAATTGCTTTTGTGAGTAAAGGTGACCGTAAACCTTTGGGAATCAATGGGGCATGGCGGCGTTTTGATAGCGTCCTACCTGCCATACAAGCTATGGGAGAAATTTTCAGATGGGTTAAGATATTTCTGATTTGGGGCTTTTGAAGGGTACCTCGCTTCCCTAATGATTTACCTACTCAGGTAAATCAAGATATACTTTGAAACTGCCTCGTTGCCGCTGCTGATGTACATGAGGTCCTGGATTCGATTCCCAGATGGGGCAAAGTGGAATTTCTCAGTAGCAGCCCGTAGTCTGGATTTGTGACCGGTTGATGGCAAGATGCTTGCCCCTAATTACATGGGATTTCAACATAACTGGCGAAATATAGGTCCAGCAAGGGTTAGGCAGCCCTTCGAGGAATACAAGTATGATGTTATGTGTCACTTTAAAACTGTTGACACGAAGGAAAATATTGTTTTAAAAGACCTGTTGGTATGTTGCATAAAATTATTATAAATAATTTAATATGGCGAAATAACTCAAGGAAACCTACTTTTATCAAATAGTCGTAAATCCTAAATGTCAATCAATAAAGTCGTGATAGTCATATAATGAACATAATTAATGGTTAAGTGACGCAATAGCAAGAATATTGGAATCGACTCAAATAAAACAGTGATTTAATGTCATAAACTTATTAATGAAAAGCTAATTAAAATCAGTAGGTGCTTTAACGATAACTCGTTATTATAAAACTGTTCGCTTCTTTGAAGTGTTGTTTGCCTCTGCATAACTCGAAGGTTGACTGACTGAAAGCCATAGGTATTAAGTCCGCCTGTTCAAGAATCACCTTCTAGAAAAAAAAAAATGTAATATAAAAAATGTTCAAGAAAGTTCGTTTGTCGGTTTGTTACGCTTCACGCCAAAACGGCTAAACGGATTTGGTACACAGACACACAGATCCTGTATCGCAGACGAATTCGCGGGCAACATCAAGTACATATTACAATGGAATGAGTACCTACACTTTATCTCTCGCTCTCTTTTTTTTTCTCATTAAAACGTTTTGTTTTTAATTATGTTCTGGTAAATTTAAATCAAAACACAGACTCCACAAAAACCTCACAAATGTATTAACATTAATATGTCGCTGGAACACAAAGTTCATACAAGCGACATCCCTATAACTCACACGCCAACGCTTAGGGTCATCACTTTATTTTGGAATCCCACGTGAGGCCAACTCTTATACAAACATATGTTTTGAAGCTGGTGTGTGTGATTATAGGCCTTCAATCGTGGCTATAAGGTTTAAAAAGTATGACTTTAATAAAGTTGTCTGGTAGCACTTTGTCCCAAATCAAACATTCAGTTTCAGAACAGAAAAATAAGCTTTATATTGTTAGAATAAGGTTTGGTATGGTGGTAAATGAGCGTGGTTGGTTCAGGTTATGCCAGATGGTCTCATTTGCATTGGACAGGAGAGAAAATTGTCTGTTTGTCACCTTTGGTTGGGTAAGCATGGACGTCTGTTATACATGCTGTTTGCTCAAGAAATTGGGTGTGCAGAAATAATTAAGAGGTTCTCGTGTACATTATTATTTATTAGAAACTTAGATTTGATGCAATATTTGCTTGCTTTACTTAATCGTATAGTAATATTGACTAGTCAGCAAGATTTTCAACGATCAGCTTAATGTATGGAATTTAATAACTTAATTTAAGCCACTACTGTACGGATTGAATTTATTTAATTCTGACAGGAGGAAGCGGTACTGCTTCATTATAATTCCTTAAAAGAATTGGATAAAGAAAACTGTAGCAGTAAGGGATAGAAACCCCCACTTCGTTTTAATACAAAACTGCCTCAGGTCCCATTTTGCGTTCTCATTTTATTAACCTACAGATAAATAAACTAAAATCCTCACCTTGTATATACAGAAAAACTTGAGACAAAAATTCTCTGTCCCACACGGACCTCAAAAATATGGACATTGATCGTAACTCACACATGCCACTGACTCATCACTTTATCCACTAGGTGGAGGGCACCTCAGCCAGGGGACTGTCGGGGGACATCTGCTCTGCAAGCAAGATCACTCGGCCACAGGGGACAAACGTTGGGCTTTCTGAAGGACATATTTTGCAGGGTATGTATGTATGAGTTGCATAAAGATGTGATTTGAAAGGGAAATCGGATGACGTATGAGGAAGGTGATGGCGGTTATGTGTTTGGCGTCAGTTTTACGACAATCATTTTGTAGAAAAAATATAGCCTTTTTTTGGGTATGTGCGTCCATGGGTCGGTAAGTGATAGTCGTGTACCGGATTATTCATTCGTATAAAATAATATAAAATATTAGAATTATATTTCTATGGGGCAAACTGTGAAGTTTATTTCAATTTGAAGGTTTGCAGTCATAAATTATTCTTGTCATTTAGCGAGTGATCTGGAGGATATTTTTACTAGGCCCGTTTTTATTTTTTGGTTACCTTAATATTGGGTTAGGGAAACACTAATAATTTTCAAATTGGTTAATTTATTGTCTAACATCAATTTCCAATCACCTTAAACTGTTTACACCGAATCAATGTTCCGTCAATTGCGTCCAATTCCACAATTACATATACCTCCACTCAACTCAAACAATCTCAGACACAATCCAATACTTTCATTACGGACTTGATCAGGCAAAAAGCTTCCCCTGAAGGGTTAAGCCGTGAAATATGATGTTTTCTCAGCGCACCTACCGCGGTCCAGACACACTCATCTGCCGAGAGATATGATAGCCATTCGTATGATCGCTACGCGGAACGGTGGAGTTTGCGCTGACGTGGATTTTCTAAATTGATTTGTTGGAGTTTGATTTTGTGGTTCTTTGGAGGTGGATTATTTTGGAGGTGGAGTTTACAGTGTTACATTTTCGCCGAAGTTTTAAGTAAATCGGTAAAGACTGATGAAAGCATGTAGCTTTCATCAGTCTTTAACTTAACCCTATGCGACAAATCATAGACTCGTTAATAACGTGTTAGTCGTGTACGGACCATGATTGAAAAACGATCGTACCTACTACGATTTGAGTATGTAATAACCACGGAATATAAAAAAATACATGTGGAAGTATAATTGTAATATGTTAATAATTGCGTAACACACAACCAACCACAATCTGAGTCATTTTGAAGGATATTGCTAATCCATTGCTTTATATGTTCGAAAAAATTGTCTGCTCAAAAACGTAAATAATGCAATAAATTTTGTTGAACTGTCAACATAATTGCCATTCTAACTGTGTGTGCAAATACCCCGCTGCGCGTTACTTTTGAGTAGCGTCGAATATAATGAACCTATGATATTGTTTCGTGTTGAGGGCTAAAACAAGAAAATTCAGTAAACAAGGAAATGAGTTTCGAACACTTTATTACTGTTTTTGATACTAAAATAATTTACCTTCCCAAAATCTTCAGTTCAAAGGTTTTAGGTCTAACCTTCTAGTCATTGTCAACCATAATTCTTAAGGCACATTATAACAAGATTTCTGTTCTCGCTGTAAATAAGAATGTCGTAAGAAAAACAGGGACCATTTGTTGGCAGAAGACCAAGCGTTTAACTTAACCTGAGCTGAAACTTTCTGATGAGGTCTTACTTATTTGTTCAGACTAAAGGTTAGAACTATTCTCAAAGAAAGTTTAAAGTGCATTCAATCAACTCGGCCAATCGCAGTCCTCTGCAAGTCGGGTTTTATTCTGTTAGAAGTTTGTTTTACTTTAAATAAATCTTTCAAATCAACCAGAAAGTTATGTCTACGACAGATTCAGCTAACAAAAGTTATCGCATATCGAGCACTACTTAGATGTAGTAGGTACTAATAAGATTAATATAATTTCAAAACTATAAAAGTATGTAGTTACAATTTTTAATCTTGTGCATGAGTTAGTGACGATTCAAGCTAAAAATCTGACATCGCGATTACGCTTTTAATATAAATCAGGAATAATTATGCTCAAGCCTGCTCGAATGCAAAGAGGCATTTATCGGGATATAGCAGTATGCAGTAGTTTTCTATAGCGATACTTATACACTCGGTCCCAATAACGGGTCAGTCACAAAAGTCCGAATATCTCCAGAACTACATACGCTATCATTATGAAACGAAAGAATGATACTGTTCGATTGGGCACTTAATGATACAAACAATGAATAAATTTAAACTTATGTGTACCTTCATTCTTATTCTGAAAATAAAAAACAACTAAAGTAAGACATTTTTTTCTGAAACTTAAAAAAATTGTAAGATTATTTTTTTGCTTTTTTTCATTACATGCATAATTTTTATATTTCTTATGGGGCCTCGGGGAGGCATCCCCAAGCTATTCTTGCAGCTTCCAGGCGATTCGGCATGCTGAACACCAAATTTCGGAGCCGGTTCTGAGGAATGGCTTCCCATTCCTCCACCAGTGCTTGTCTGAGCTCGGGTGATTGGTGGTGAGTTACGACGTTTTACGCAACGCTCAAGCTCATCCCATGCATGCTCTATGGGGTTTAAATCAGGGCTTCGCGCTGGCCAGTGCATCAGTTCGATGCCGACCTCTCCAAGGTATTCATTTACAATTCCGGCGATATGGGGACGCGCATTATCATGAATTAATATGCCATGCCGGTCCATCCTCGCCATGAAAGGTCCCACATGCTCATTCAGGATCTCCTCCACGTACCTCTCTGCATTCAGAGTGCCATTTTGAATTAGCACGAGCTCGGTGCGGGCCTCCGCAGAAATTCCAGTCCAAACAAGTACTGAGCTTCCACCGTGTGCCACTTTTTCCTCCACACAGTCTTGATGGAAGCGTTCCTCTAGTCTTCTGTACACCAACTGCCTACCATCTTGCTGCTTGTAAAGAATATTTCGATTCGTCCGTTACCCTAGACCAATCGTCCAGTGTCCAGTGTTCGTGCACGTATCTCCCTCTTGCAATTCGATGTTGCCGTTCCAGTTTGGGGCCATTTGAGGGCCTTAATGGTTTCAAGTTTGCCTCAGACGTCAAGACGTCTGCTCACTGTTTGTGCGCTTAAATTGCTACCACTAAAGCGAATGAAGTGGTTTTTTAGACCAACTACAGTTTGAAAACGATTTCGGAGCATTGTAGCCACCGGGTATCTGTCATCTCTGGCCGTTGTGCATCTCGGCTGCCATTTCCTGGTCTCCGAAGGTGCGATCCGGTCTCTTGGTACCGCTGGACTACCCGCTGAACAGTCGATAAAGATACACCAATGTTTCATGCTGTTTCACGCTGTCTCCGCCCAAGTTCCAAGAAAGTCAGGATTCAGGTACATTCATGTATCGTGACTGCCATGCTCCACCTCACAGAATACTGATCATGCACGTGGAAGTCGTTCACATTTTGTTTTTGTGACAGAATAGAAATGGAAAGAAACCACATGACATGAAGGAAAAATTTTGTTTTCAAATTTAGTTTTTTTGTAAATAAGTTTAATTCATCAGCCAGTATAAAAAGTATGTAATAAGAAGCGCAACTAAATAGTCTTTATTCTGTTTTTTATTTCATTGATCTAACTCTTACAGTTTAGTAGATATTCGACCTTATGTGACTGACAAGTTATTTTTGGAACCGAGTGTAATAAAACTGAAGACTTCGTTTTTTTGTTTGTTTGAACGCGCAAATATTTAGAAACCAGTCGGATACGAAAAATTATTATTGTATTTCGAAGCTCGATCCTTGTGGAAGACTACCAAACATCAGGCTACGACCCTTAGGAGACGTGCAATAAGAAAGAAAGTCTGATAAAACGCTAAGCGTAAACGAGGTGATGGCACGGGCGGGCGATGCGATGCGACGCGTGGGTCGGGCCGAAATTTCCCGCAGACGAAGTCGCGGGCAGAGGCTAGTATATTATAATTATCATCATTGCGCGATTAGCTTTTGGGTTAAAATCGGAACGAAACCTTTAACGTAAACCTAGCGATGTACTGTGATTGTATATCCTGTAGTATTTAGTTATCTTGTGAAGAAATAAATAATGAACGGGGCAATGCTATAGGGTTTTATTATCTGAAGAGTAAAGTCCAACAGCGAAAATCCTTATTACTAGAAAATCTTTAAAGGGGAAACATTATTTTCAAAAGTTTCCATACCTATCTGATAATTGAATTAATTTCAAAAGCCGAACTCCACATCGCACTAAACTTCACTTCAACACAACACCCTAAGACAGCAGGGTAGATGTAATTGTAACTGTCCCCCCACCCCCGCTTACCCGCAACATCGCGTTAGTTCAAACTGCACTTTTTAAAGTCTTTGTCGAACACTGTTTGCGAATCTCACAATATTTGCTTTCACCTTACGTGAGTGGTCTCTGTGGACCGGACAGATATTGTTACACCTATTGGGTTTACTTGTTTGACTTCTTTGCTAGATAAAGTCTTGTATTAGGATTAGAGAAATAAAATGTTTAAGTTTGTTACAAGAGTTTCGTTGACTTTTGAGAGAATTGAAAGAATGTAGGTACTTGGATTAAAATTGGCCACTTGGTTTAAGAAAGTTCAACTAAAAGAGGTCAGGTCTTAAAATGGCGTACGATTTTATTGGCTGAACATTATATATAATCAATACATTTTAAATCTCAACTAATATTTTAAATGCGAAAGTAATTTTTTTTTGTTACGGAATCACGGCAAAACGGCTACACGGATATTGATGAAATCTATCACAAAAATAGACCATGACCTTGGTAATAAAACATACTTCTTTTCATCCAAATCGCGGATGAAGTCGCGGGTTATAGCTAGTGAGGAATAAATGACTTGGGTTGTTTAGAATTATATATGGAGACTAACTACGTAAAGAAACATAGCAACATTTTTCTCAAGTATTATTTGCTACAAGAACCTCCCTAGGATCACAATTTACAATAAAACAAATAGCTCAAACCCACTCATCCGCACCTTACACAATAAAGTGTTCAGCAACTCCAAATCCCACCTTGTATCAGGTTAACTAGCTCGGAGTTATGGCGGCAACTAACAATAAAAGCGGTCGTGCAATTCCGCCGGTATTCGGGCCGCGGTTCCGTGGCGATGCAAGTGCGCCCCAGGGACGAGTAGCCGAGTGCTGGTACATATACCCTACTAGTACGAGTTTAGTCCGGTTTATATTTTTGTTTGTTAGCAGTGAGGTGATTTTGATTAAGTAGGTAATTGTTTGATTGGGTGTAAAGTGTTGTCTATCCTATGAGAGCTTTGATTTTAAAAACATAAATATAAATCTGCTTAGTCTTTCGCCTACTAACGAAGAGGCTGGCTTCCAAAGGTCTAATTGAATGCAGCCAAATACCAATAACTGTTTTATAAACCCTAGATTAGATTACACCCGGACTTATTAGATGTATGAACTACAGGAATAAACACCCTAAAAACAAACAAAAAAGCTAATTTACAATAGTTACAGGAACTTCTTCACAAATATCGTACACAGTTTTAAACGGGAACACGACAGTAAAAAATTAGAAGATAACCAAAATAATGTTAAAGGTATAAATGATAAATGACTTTATTTCTGTAAGTAGGTTTTTACAAACACTTTTACACGTCAATCATATTTTAAAAGTAGATGAGATTGGCGTTTCCTATCCGACTACTCTGAGAAGAAAGGCCGAAACAATCTCAGAGGTCACAGTCTCTTTTAAAGTCCAGAGATAATCTTGGTCAGGTCAAGTGAAGACCATGTGGATTGATGTCTGAAATGGTATTTTGAGGAAAGAACCACACAGATTGAGTGGACCTGTCCAGTCAGTGTACGCATTTGTCAGTAATCATGCAGCTCAACACAGAACTTAAGGAGCTCAACGATTTGACGAACATTACCAAAGAAAGGACATTTGGGTAGGCCGCATAAATTACTCAAACTGCCAGACCATGATTAAAACTAACGTTAAAAAAAAATAGACTGAGATATAAAAAAAAAACAAATCCACACTGCCTTCACCTTCACAATAATTAAAATATTAAAATACTTTAAAAAGTTTTTTTTTTTGTATGTCAAAGTGTATCAAGATCCGAGAATAAACTTGGTCAGATCTTAAGAGGACTCTGTAGACTGGTGTCCGAAATGGTATATTGAGGAAAGAACCACACTGATTTGAGTGGACCTGTCCAGTCAGTGCACGCATTTGTCAATCATGGTGCAGCTCAACTCAGAACTAGGGAGCTCAACGATTCGACGAACAATACAAAAGTAAGGACATTTGGGTAGGCCGCGTAAAGTACTCAAACAGCCAGACCATGATTTAAACAACTGAAGGAAGAAAAAAAATGAAAAATACAATGACCCACATTCACAAAATTAAAATAAAATTAAACTTTATACAGTAAATATATACATGTCATTGTGTATGTAAAAAGGTACAAAATATTGAAAAGATCATTATAATAAAAAAATATAAAAAAGCAAAATAATATTAAACATCAAGATTGTCTGTGTAAATTTATTGGAGCAGCTCAATCCCAAGCCTTACTGTCCTCAATATAGTCTTTGACAGTATAATAGGCTTTCTGGCATAATTTCCGCTTTAAAAAAGATTTGAATTTATTAAGGCTTAGTCCTTGAATGTGGCTAGGATGTTTATTATAAAACCGTATTCATTGACATTTACGTGAACCACCTATTTTCTTGAGCCTGGTAGTAGGAACAACAAATTTGTGTTTGTTCCTAGTATTTATATTATGGATATCACTGTATTTTTTAAACAAATTAATATTTTATGTGCATACAAAAGATTTTCATAAATATACTGAGAAGGCACAGTCATTATATTAATTTCTATAAATTTGTCTCTGAGGGAGTGTCGGGGACTTAGTTTATAAATTGAACGAATTGCGCTTTTTTGTAAAACAAAAATTGTCTGAATATCGGCGACATTTCCCCACAAAAGAATACCGTACGACATCACACTATGAAAATAACTAAAGTATACTAAACGGGCTGTCTCTAAATCAGTTAAATTACGATTTTTTCTAACGGCGTATGCTGCAGAGCTTAGTTTTTTTGACAATTTATCTATATGGGGGCCCCATTGAAGCTTGGCATCCAAAGTCATGCCTAAGAATACTGTTGTGTTTTCGGGTTTCAACTCTTCACCCCTATAAGAACACTAGTTTCTACTTGTCTAACATGAGGTACCGTAAACTTAGTGCATTTAGCTTTTTTCTCGTTTAGAAGTAGGTTCTTAACATTAAAACAGTTAACTACTTTAGCAAGGGCGCTATTTACATTGTCAGTAACCAGCTGTTGACGTTTGAGTTTAAATAAAAGTGAAGTGTCGTCTGCAAACAACACTATATCATGATTATCTTTTATGAGGTAAGGCAAGTCATTAATATAAATAAGAAACTAAAATGGGCCAAGAATTGAACCCTGGGGGACCCTCATTCTTACTACAGATCCAGGTGATCTTTTTCCGTTAACATCAACTCTCTGAATCCTATCACTTAAATGAGAAGTAAGAAGATCCAGAGAGGCATTCCGGATTCCGTAGTGGTGCAGTTTCCTGATCAATGTATCATGAAGAACACAATCGAATGCCTTGGACAAATCGCAAAAGATTCTCAAAGCATCGTATTTGTCCTCTCTTTTCTTTTTTTAGTGTGTTCTGTTTTGCGTCATGTTTACCGCAAATAAACGTTTTTTCTTTCTTTCTTTCTTTCATGCCTTATAAACATGTCCTAAAAGTTCAACTCGAACGACCCCTTGTAAAACCGAACTGTTTGTTATGCATTAATTTGTGTTTATAAAAAAATCTTTGCATTTGATCTAAAATGAGTTTTTCAAAAAAATTACTAAAGGTAGGCAGCACTGAAATAGGTCTATAATTAGTAGGGTCTGATGTGCTACCAGATTTAAATAATGGTATTATTTTACTGTTTTTCATAAGATCAGGAAACTCACCACGGTCAATACAATTATTAAAAATAACAGCAAAAGTAGGTGAAATATTAAAATAGACTTAGCAACATCCACAGAGTTACCCCATAGATCTGCGTTTTTTTTTACATTGAATGTGTGAAAGGATTTAATTATATCTCTACAAGTGACATATTGGAAATTAAATTCAGAATCACAAACTGGAACGTTTTCTTTAAGTAAAGACTCTGCAGCAGTGGGCGATGCGTTTAGAGATTTAGTAGTCGAAACGGGAATCTCTGCAAAAAAAATTCGATTCTATAATTTTAAATCATTGTTTTTAAGATGATACTTATTTTTAAGTTTTATTTGTGATTATATTTTACGATACATTGAATACATTTACAATAAAGTATTGACCACAGAATTAAAAAAATCTCAAGGATTGTAAATAGACTCGATCTTGGGCTTAACCAAGTGTGGAGTCCAAAAATTAAAATATTAAAACTATGTTTCCCTCGTCAGAATAATTTTCGGAGTAGTTTATTTGTACTTTAGTTCTACAGAAATGTAAGATCACTATATGGTTAATAAACGATTTATTATTATTGTAAACTTAAATAAAACAAATAACACCTATCGTTAAAATAGTTAGAATGACGCAGACACCCACTATAATAAGATATAATTGTCTCAATTTTAAAGAGCTGTTGCAACCAGAAGGGGATAAAAAAATTAGCAAGAATTTAAACGGGCAATTGAAAAGTTATGAAGAGCAGTGAAAACGTTTGGATTTCTCCAAACGTGGATACGTAGTAATATTCTGATTCTGATTCAATGGACTTAGGAATTGATAGATTCTTACTAAGGGGTATGACAATAAAGGAAAATCAAAGCAAACATTACAGTTCATGCAGGTCATGCTAAAACGTTGTCTAATCAACTGAAACAAGAACAAGAGTAATCCAGGCTCCGACAGAGTTAACTTTAATGAAAGGTGTCCCGATAGTCGTAACTAAGTTAAGTTGAGGCATTAGTGAACTTCTGTAATGTCGCAACTAGTTCAAACATGCCGCCGGGACGAGCTTTAGCGTTATTAGTTGAAAGGTTATGGTGTACTGAGGCTAGGTGGAAATTATGGCTGATTTGCTTGACTTAGAGGTCACGTACCTTTTGATTATAATAGATTCGAACTTTTCAGAGATTCTTAAGTATACACTATTAGTTCCCTGAAAATATTCACAAAAGCTATACTTACTTTGGTATTGTTTATACATCTACCATAATGATTTCGTTTTTGAATAAACCCTTTAATACGAGTAATAACAAGATTTTCTCATGCATTGGCATCCTAGGTCTACCTTGCAAAAGTTTACCTGCAACCTTAGTTACTATTAAATACTCTACAAATTCTTCATGCTTATTCTTGAGTGCTATAACTTCATACGATATGATTTTGCCAATAGGTTCTGAAGTGATGTCATAAGACCATATAAAGCAGAAAAGTATACATGAATTTCCACAAGAGTATTTTATGAACCAGCAGCCTAATTGCGTAACACATTATCGTAAACGATTACGACTAATCTGTTTAATTTTGACAGTTCAACAATATTCATTGCGTTATATAAATTGTTGAGCAGGATTTTATAGAACTGTTGAAGCAATGGATGAGCAATATTTATCAAAACGATCCAGATTCCGATTGATTGTGTATTACGCAATTAGGGTACGGATGAACGATACCCATAAAGTTACGACTGTTCAAAATAACGTTGGTTTTCAAGTACAGACACTAGATATTAAAGCAATTCACATTCTTCCACCCTTTTCACCAGAAACGAGCACCATAAAAAGAACATCAGTAATAACCCTCAATACGGTATAAATATCGGAAAGAAACCCAATAGAGTGGCAATGGGCAGCCCCCTCTCCCCCTCGATACCCGGGCACCGCGATAAGGTGGCAGGTGCGGCTTACTCATGATTTATTATCAAAGGTGACTGTGAACTAAACCGATTATGTGGACCATACTCGTGTGTGAGCAAGATGGGATTTGAGGCCTTTAAATTTTTGAGGAGATTTTTTATTCCTTACGAAGTAAAAGTAGTAGTAGATTTCTAATGTAGGTGTACAGTAAGGTACACGTCTGCTTTACCCTTCACGAAAAGCTATCGTGGTGTTATGTGTTACTTTATCTTGTTGGTTGGATAGGAAAGCAATTCTTAATTTTTTGTAAGTCGTCCTAAAACGTCCTGAAATACGCGTCGATTAGTGAAACTGCTGTCTTTAAAACGATAATTAAGGTGGTGTTCATGCAAAAAGTATCAACATATCGTTAATTAAGATTTGAGTACCCAAATCAATCGAAAGATGGTTCGGTTCAGCTGAACAATAAGATTTTGGCACAACTTGAAATGAGTGATGGCCAAGACCAACATATATAAAACTCATCCTTTAGAATGAGTTTTAAACTATCCAGCAAATATTGATACTTTTAAGCACACGATAAAATGTTCATGTAGCGAGGCGTTTCTGAAGCGATGCATCATCGTGAGCTTTCCTCAATACAGTGCCGAACGGTGTGTCAATGGTGGAACAGAATGTCATTTTTCATACCGCTGCACGCTGCCCCGGCTATGAGGTGGTAAGGGGTTTGGATGTGGCAGTTTCGAGAAAAAAAAAGTATATTTTGAGTTGAAGAGCCACACTACATGTTATCCAGTGCATCAAGTTTTATTGGAACTTGACTCCAACAGTGTTGAAAAGGTAAAAGGTATGAAATGAAAGTATTGGTGTTTTGACCGGGTTTTCCATTGAATTTGTTATTATTGTATTTTGTGACATGAAGTTCAACTGGCAACTAGGTCACACTCACTATGAAACCTAAATGAGCTCCCCATGTTTCTCTGAAAGTATTTTGAAATGTAAAGTTATTCGATGTTCGAGTGGCTTTTTATTTGTCTGATAAATACCAGTCCGTTATTGACCCACTGAAGGGCAAAGATCTCAGATTCAGATTCATTTATTTGCCAACAATGTACGTGCCGGTATAAGATGTACATTGCTAAAAGTTTCCGCTACATTCTGCCTTACGGCATGCTAAGCCATAAAACTAAAAGATAGACAACTTTCTTAATATAAATGAACACCTTTGTCATTAAGATGTAATATATCATCAGTCATTTACAATATTTTTTATTGTTATACATTTTTAAAGTTTTTTATACAATAAAAAGGTTTTTCTAATAATAATACTGTCAGCTTAGATTTAAATATTTAATTGAAATTTATTATTTAAAATAGGCCCCACTGACAATATTTTATAGAATAAATTGTCATTCTCTTGTCTGTCTTGTCATTCTCTTCTCATACAAAGTTTTAACTTTACCTATATTCAACAAATATCTTTACTACTATAAAATGTGGTCATTTGGTCTTGGATAAAAGCAAAATATTTACGTGCGCGTTTGCAGAATGTGTCGCTGAAAATAATTTAACCCTTAAAAACTAACAGCCTAAACACCTCCAACCTCTTCCTTCATCTTCGCAAGTGAACAGCTCCGGCACGTCACGTCGTCACTTCGCTGACGTCACGTGACAGGTGACGTGTTTACACGCTTTTTATAGCCCGTCACGTTAACCGCCGCTTAATGCGCAGCGTGACAAATGACCTCGCGTTTCATCTCATACATACAAGTATTATCTGCAAGCTATTTTTTTTAAACAAACTTTTTAGGGACAGGTTTTTGAATTGGGTTTTGGCCTGTAATATGTGTGCATCGGTAAAGATAGGTATTTACATAGGTAAGGCAGGATTGACACGAAACAAAAATTAAAAGAAGGTTAGATAGGAGACGTCTTCAATTTCATATTTTCCTAGAACACTGTAATCTTCTTCTTCAATCGGTCCCTCATTACTGAACATCGTAATCACAGGTAGGCCAGTGGTAACGGCCGTGACTTACGGGTTGTAGGTCGTAGGTTCGAACCCAGACAGGCGTTTTACTTTGTGTAAATTATTTCATCACTACTGCTCTCCAAACGGTGAAGGAAAACATCGCGAGGAAACCGGCATGTCTTAGAACTAAAAATACGAAGACATGTGACATCTACCAACCCGCCCTGGGCTCGCGTGATGGATTACGGCCCATTCCCTCTCACAGAGTGGAGGCCTGTATCCCAGCAGTGGGAACATAATAGGCTGAATATGTAGGTATGTGGTCACCTTCCTAAGTTGCCATCACAACCTGCTTAAATTTCCTTGAGGACGTAGCTCCTTTTACTTGGTAAAACCATCGTGTTGCCTCGTGCCTTCGATATCTGTTAGTGGGCCAAACGGAATAAAATAAATAAATATTTTATTTTAATCAATTGAGTTATAAAATAGTTCTGTATATTTAATTTGGTACGTTTAACACATTTTCTGAGAATTCATTAAAAAGCATTGTATTTTAGCCGAATAAATTATTTCAAACTATTATTAGTTATTTCAATTCCTTATTTACAAAAGAAAAACTTAAATTCTCGTTCAATTAAACCACCAGTTTAAATCGTTGGCAAAATCAATACGATCAATCAGAACCAACAAAAGGGCAATACGGCCAAACACCGAAGCGAAATACATCAGAAAATGACAAATACGCCCAATTCAAAATCGAGGGTGAATGAGCGCTTTCAGTCGAACTGAAAATCGACGTTGAGGTGAAAACAAGTGGAAAATGGGCCGAAAGCTCGCCTGAATTTATTGCAGCCTTTATGGCGAATGGTGACCGATGATTGATTCCTATGCAAGCGACTGTCTGCCTTTTTCCGACTGTGAAATGGGAACTTTAGGAAATCGGTTTTGACTTTGAAAAAATAACGCCAGAATTAAAATTGGGATGTGCATAGCTCATGAACGCTTGCAAATAACTCAATATTTTGAACGACAAGCAATAATGTCTTACTTATATCTTTACGTGCAGTAGAATAATGTAAAATATCTTTAGATAGGGTTTCTCAAAATGAATTCGTAGGATGCTGTTGTACCGCACATGCGCGCGCGTTACTTTAGCCAGATTCTGTTGGGAGCTTATTTTAATATGTTGGGTCAATAAGCTCAGCCTACCATACCTTGCGACTATAAAAGGAAGGCAACCAGAAAATATCGCCAGCAATTTAAATCCAAACGAAAGAGCGCTAAAACAAATGGCGGCAAAAGAAATGTGTCAACAACCGTGAGTCCATATTGATGATGACAATAAACGCAGTGCTGAAACGAGCGTTCAATTAGAGGGTAAGCATCAGCTCGTGATTAATTGTAGGACTACTGCCAGGGTACCGGGGTAACTTTAGGGTAATGCCAGGGTATCGGTACCCTGTGATTGTTGGGAGGTGGCAGGGGATGGGAATAAGCGGCGCGGGATGCGGGAAATGGACATATATAATGTTAGAATATAATGAGCCGTTTGTTTAAAGAAAATAAACATATTTAGGGGTATAGCGACGTCGAAAAAAAATACCTACTATTGCAATGAAAAGGAAGTGTGCATCTTTGTCCTGATTCACACATCCTTTCCATTGCAATAAGCGAAGGCTGGCCTTCCATGACTATAGTTATTTTATGTTCATATTAATTCACTGAGGTGAACGAATTCTTAGATTCCAAACAGTGAATGAATCCACCGTTTTACAGTAAATGAAAATTCGTTTTAGTGTGCAATAATCTGTCAGTGTTCGCAGTGTTTTCGTGCCCCGCTGTACGCTCGTACCTCGGAATGATGCTAAAGAATGCTATTTGTGACTGATTGCCAGCGAACGGGTCGAGACATCTATTCACCTGTCCAGGCGGCTCAACGCTTCGGCCCGATAGCGAGGATCAACATAGAGATGATAGTCAGAAGGTAACGTTTCGGAAAATAAGAATGACATGTTTAAAACAGTGTGCAAGCTAATACAGTAAATCTTTTGAAGTATTAAGGACAATCTGGACACCGAAGATACTTGGAATCAATACTCTCATCTTCACAATACACAACAACATTCACATGAATTTTTTTATTACGCCTATTTAATTCGAAGAATTAGGAAGATTTGATGAATAATATCTATACGCCTAACAACTTAACTAAACCACATTTCACTAGCAAAAATTATAAGCGAAAGTCAAACTATTTGATTGTTTCGGAATCCGAAAAGCTGTATCCTAAATAACTTGAGGCGTTACTTCACATCTGGACAGCTTCTGGGTTTGTAAAAGAATATTGCAGCCACCTATGGGATGGCTCAGCAAAATACCAGCTTGCCTTGCTTCACTTGACTCGGGGGAACGCTGAGCAAAAACGCTCATAGGTGACGCAGAGCTCACACAGAGTCAGAGCCTGGCTTATTGGCGTAATGTTGCTTGCCTATCGATCTTCTACAGACTGTACTTCGGAAAGTGTGCGCAAGAGCTGCACGACCTGATCTCACTATCTACACTTGGTCTATATACCGACTAGTCTTACTCAGTCGTTTCTCGTCGACATTTATGCGCACGGTCTAAGTGTGGAACTGCCAGCGTCTGTGTTCTCTTCCACGTAAAACCTTTCGGCCTTCAAAGCAAGAGAGAGGACGCATATTCTGGGCACGCTCGTTTCATCAACGACCTCATCCATCGCCTTCTACCCGGCGAGATCGAGGACAAGCTTGCCCATTCCGTAATAAAATATAAGTAAAAAAAAACAAACCTCTTTCTTGCAGGTGATAATTTTGAATATGTCTACAAGACTTTTATTCTCGTGAACCAAAAGTAATCCTAAAAAGGTTCCTGATTACTTAAGAATATAAGGTAAATAATCTGCATTTATCTCACGGTATCATCAACTCTATATAAATCCCCGAAGTCTGGCAAACAATAGCATTTATCGCGATAACTCCAACCGGGGCGGGGGCGATTGAAAAACGAAAAGGAAGTGTCTGAAGGTTTTTAAAAAAGAAAAATGGTCGTGAATAGCTTTTAAAGGTGGTCCAAGACAAATGGTTTGTCGGCGCGGCCCACTCCGTGAGCGATCGTTCACGAAATGTTGCTCACGAAAGTATTTACGTATTGCTCTATATTTATTTATTTGTTTATGGAGAAGGTTAAATCTTTCTTGATTACTTTGAAACGTGCACGTTATAATCATACTTATAACGAGAGGGCTACATACCAATACTTCATTTTGTCACAATTTTGTAGTCTAGGAAAATGTGTATGTGCAAATACAGATGAAGGGGTTTATTTATAAACGTTGCTAAAAGTTAAGTCAAAAATTAACTAGCGACTGATTAACCATACAGTTTTGAAGTTTAAACGTCTCTTAACTTTAAACAAAGTTTTTAAATAAAACGGTATGTTACTACGTGTCACAACGTGTGTTGATAAACACAACTGGAGAACATTCCTAACAAATCTGGTTTCGTCTGTTACTTTAATAAAGCGGGTTACGGCAGTGTATGAAAGAAAGAAAAGAAAAATTGTTTATTCTGCACAAACAAAACGCACATTACAAGAATAAAATGACATAAAATATACACACAAAGTAGCCACAAGCCTCTTACACAACCAATAAAAAATTGAGAATTTGTCCATTGCTTGATGTCAGTGCAGGGACGTAGTCAATTTATATTCCGTAAATGTTACAACACTGGCAAATGATAACAAAATAAAGAATCAAAACAGAAACAAAATGCCTATTGCAGATTGGAAAAATAGCTACTTTTGTAACAATAACCAACACCATTTAAGCACCGCCACTTCAACCGGTCACAAGACCGGTTGAAGTGGCGCTTCCCGCATCCAGCAGATTCCTGCGGCCTTCATCAGACCTTCATCGGTCCACCTTATGGCAGGCCTTCTAATGCTACGTCTTCCGTCACTTGGGAGCCACTCGAGAATCTTTCGGCCACATGGGTATCGGTATATGCATTAATCCACAAGAAACTGAAGTAGACATCAACGAAGTATAAATGTTACGAGTATACCCTGTTCAATAACCTTGCAAGGAAACATAATTGGGATGATGACAGTTTTTTGATTTTTGTCTCGGAAGACTGTTTGTTTTCAAACAGAGCAAACTATATTAAAAAAGTGTTTTACACTTTTTTAATATAGTTTAAAAAATTACCAAGTTATAAACGTTTTAAGTTAACTGTTAGACAAGGACAGCACTATCGTAGAAGTGACATCACGACTATGCAACTTCATACTAGCGCCGTACATTGTCAGTACCGCGCGACAGGGACTGCAATAATCCCCTCCAAAACTTTTAAAACGTGTATCTTCTTCAAATTTACATTGATTTAACAGATTTTTTCGATTATCTCATTTTTACTAAGCCTTCTTTGAAATTACATTATTTTTATGAACATTTTTAATATTAGTCATCATCCCAATTATAAAAGACTAGCTGTTTGCCCGCGACTTCGTCTGCGATCCAAGATGAAATGTAGTCTTTGTCCTTCTCCAGGTCACGGTCTACGCATGTACCAAATTTCATCCAAATCCGTTCAGCCGTTAAAGGGTAACAAACACACATACAAAAAATCAAATTTTACTCTTAATAATATTAGATTAGAAAAGAGAAATCACTGAAAGTTTTACCCTAAAACTAACTTTCGAAAACTTTTAAATGCAAACGCAGCTCCACTATCTTAACCAGGTAAACACAATGCCAGCCCAGTGAACTGGCACACGAAGTTACTAAGATGCGCCGCACACGACTATAAATCTACTGAACTTAGTCGCACGCAGGTGAGCGCCCCTACAGAGTTCAGATAGGAAGTTTGTGATGTTAGTGAGATCGATTATAGTATTATCTTGTCTGGTATAAGTTTGAAGACGATAGTGCTGCTTTGAGAAGTGCGGGGTCCTTCTATAATTTAGTTATCAAGTTCAGTAGGATCATAGGTTCAGTAGAAATCTACATTATCTGCCATACTTGTTACGGTATAAGCTACCTATTTATAAAGTCCTCGTAGTTTGAAGTGTAGGACACCTCATGTTATTAACAATGTCCACTTGTCTGCTAAATCTTGAAGAACACTTCCGTATTATAATTTATTTAACTGGATTTAAAATGAGTAATAACCTGCAGATACAGAGTGATAGCATAATAACCTGATACTTACCTGCCATATTTTTTTTAGAAAAAGGTCCTAGCACTTCTTTGCAAGCATAAAATAAAATCTCGTAATCCAAACACGGGCAGTGAGTAAACTCGTTAAGGGTTTTACTTATTTTTCGTGAAAGTCGCAAGTGTTTGGGGTTTGTTAATTAAAAACCTGTCTGCACTGACGGGATCCTGTTTAATGTTACAAAAAAATGTGAAAAACTCAAGAAATGTGTACCACAGTAATTAGTGGGAAGATTTAGGTATAGAAAGGGTAGGTTTTTAGGTATGTGTGTTGTATTTAGCTGAGTTTTTCAATGTTGCGTTGCTATGCGGTTGTTTAAAACTGAGTTTGAGAGGTTGATTTGAATACTGGCTTTGTCTAAGCTTTTGGAGATTTTCTATGAGCTTTGGTTTTTGCAGGATACTAAAAGGTGAGAAGTATAAGATATACGAGAATTTATCAACGTAACTCAAATCCGTGTTTTCCAACCGGAATATGTCGAATTGACCACATTATAATAATAGGCAAGTTAAACTGAAACCATCCGCGGTTGTGATGATCTGCCGATAATGTGTTGTTAGTGTTTACTTGTGTTTCTCACACCTAAAACCTAGCACAACTAACTAACTTACCACCTAGATACATAAGTGGGTGATAGTAAGATGCAAAAGTAATCAATCATTCTCCATCCGATGCCTCAAACATACCTGTCGTTTATGCAATACCTACCTAGAGCTCGATCACCATTCCCAACTCCTTAAAATTAACCCGACCAAATTCAAAAGTCCTCAAACACTTTCCATTATTACCTTCAGCAGAGCTCCTCGATTTTGCACAATTACCCGCGTCTGCGCTTTTTATTACGACACGAGAAGTAATAAAAGAGGATTAAGGCTTCAATAACTCGATCTGATGGAACAGGAACACCACCTGCCCCGAATTTACGAGCAACCCTTTTTCTAGCGGGTATTGAAAACTTTACAGATCATTTCATGGTACGGTGGGTGCAGTTAGGTGCTTTCTGTACTTGGATGACGGGTAAGTGATGTGGTGGAAGTGTTCGAGTTCAGATGGAAGTAAAGGTAGGTAGTGAATAGGCTTTCAGATAAAGACAAAAAAAAAATTAATCAAGTTATAACTTTTCAGCCAACTGCTAGTAATGACGTACTATCATAAATTATCTACATTATATCTAACTTATTTGAAATTTCAAGGGTTGGAATTAAATAAAGCAGTTTTCAATAAATTCACACGTAAATTTTCCGTGTTGTATACGTTTCATACGACTGTCAAGGACGTTGTAATTTAAATATTTGAAATAATAATAATTATGTTGCTTTCTCGGACTTACTTTCCCGAAAAAAGTAAAGTCCACGTTTTTTTTACTTTCGTTCTTACGATGGCGTACTTTTCTGCTCAAATAAATAAATAAGACTGCAAATGCTTTTATGCAGTTAAATGTTATCAAAATTCAGTTGGTTGCCGTTATAAACAGGACGACGTGCTCTCCTGAGGGAGGTAATGCGTTTACGCTAAGAAACTACACTGTAGTGCGAATAAAACGCACACGTAGTCCGCGCACGAACACCTGAGTTAGTAGCGCTTTGTTTATTATAATTACACTGCAGGCAAATTAAGTGAGTATTTAAATTAGTGAAATGCTCTGTAAAAAGGCAGTACTTGGTTTTCTAAACCGGACTACACTGCGGATATACGTTGTAGGTATCCAAAAACCAGCACAGGGCCCGCGTGGTGGATTACGGACCATTCCCTCTCACGGAGAGGACGCCCAGCAGCGGATCAGGATAAATAGGCATTTAGGGCAATCGTATTTTTCCATCTTAATCTTAATATCGTTAGACTGAAACACAAATGACGGCGATGAAACTCTTGATTCTTTAGTATTTTTGTTACGGAGAAAATGTGAAAAAAAAAGAAAAAGGTTCACCATCCCATTAGCACAACGATAAAACAAGTTTGACAAATGTGCAGCGACAATCGTAAAATCCCACAAAATCTTTCGTTTCCCTTAAGCGTTTGGCTCACCTGCCCGGCACCCACATTGTTTGCGAGGGGATAAACGGAAAAAAATAACAGCACAGTCCAATCAATCGGGGAAATAAGAAAAAACGATTGGATTCACCTCACGTGCCGACAGCCGGACAAAAAATAATGCGCCGCCATTTTTATTTGGCACTTTGTGTATTGGTTGTGCGGTGTCACAGGTTTTGCTTTTCGTAGTTGCTGTCATTATTTGATGTCGTTTTTTGCAGCGATTTAGTGATCTGTCGCGACTTTGTTTAGGTTTTGGTAAGAATATTAGACCAGCGATTGTTTTGAGTGATCGTTAAAATAAAGTTCATGTTAGAGTTTGAGTAATAAGCCTTTATTACTTTAAGCAGCAGCCTGGGGGTCTACGCTCGCCCCCATTTTACGTGGGACTTAAACATAACTGGCGAAATGTGTTTGTACTATAGGTACAATTCTGCCTAACCGTTTGCGGAATACAGGCGTAAAGATTATTTTATGTGTTTTTATTTCAAATCAAAGAAGGATGTATGGCTATAGTTTATCGTTGTCAGCAAACATGAGACCCCTGCAGCCCATCCTCTAAGACATCCATTCACTCTGATTTGACTTCAACCCGTTAGCAAAAGTCAGCTCGAGAAATCTACGAAAACAATGAAAGTTTTTGATATCCAAGCAACCTTGGTTGTAATACCAGCAATTACTTAGCCAGAAACTATTTAGGCACTCAGTAAACTCACAAAACTAACACCGAGTTGGCAAGCGCGCCCAAAACTTTCCGTCGATGAAACGAAAACGTAAAACTTTAAGTTATAAGTTTGAGTTTTGAATAGATTTCGATTCGGGTTAGCGTCCAACTTAGGTGTTTTGTTATGGACTCAGATAGAAATATCAATCAAAGATGGAGTCGTGTTATTATTAGAGAAGTTAGTTTGAACTAAACTTATACAGTTAGGTGAAGTTTTACAGAATATTGGTTTAGACTTATTGTTCTGGGGTAGAAAGGAAAGAAAAATGTTCTGCTTGCAGCTTAGCTGTCTATACGCAAATTGAGAAATTCGATAAGACTTAATGGTACCGGGTGGTAACCGTTTGATAATGTAAATAAGTTCTATTAAGTAGGTACTTATCATAAGTGATTAGTCACCAAACCTGACCTGTTTACCTAACTGACATATTTTAAATTGAATTATTTTTTAATGTAATCTTGACATGCCACGTAATTGCTTGTTTATGTTATTTTTGTACGCCATACATTGGCAAAACATAGTGCACATGTTTAACATAATAAATGATTGATTGATTGATTGTGAGTGTTATGGTAAACATTTTAAATTTTAAAGGATTGCCTGCCATCGATGACTGATGCATGCATGCCGCGTCTTTTAAGACAGGTCAACTCAAAGCTGCAATGACTCTTTCTTCAAAAGGCCCTTCCAGACATGGCCCTGGATTGTTGACACACATAAAATCCTAATAGTCTAATGTTTGGAAGTTTGTCTTTAAAGGAGACCATGACCTCTGAGTTTGTTTCGGCATTTCTTCTCAGAGATCAGTCAGCTAGGAAATGCTGGCGCCATCTAGTTTAAAAATATTGACTTAAAAGATCTACTTACAGGAATAATCATTTAATGTCACTGTTCAATTTTAATCTACTTTCACAAAACTCCAACGTAAAACATCTTATCGATATTTTTTTCTGTTGATTTTTCTATTATTTTCTGTACCTGCAACTTATTAATGTAATATTCAAAAAAAAAAAATTTTGCTACAAAAATCACCAAGTCCTATCAATATTTCAACCTTCCACCCTACTCACCCCTTAACGTAAAAAGGGCAATCATACATATTAATCCGGCGGAGGTGAGCAAGTTGAGGCAAACATTAATAACTTGAGAGAGGTTTAATTAAAATATTATCCTCTGCGGAGACAGCCGAGATAACTAGTTTGCCTGTCAGGTTTTATAGAGTGGCGATGTTGGAGATTTGAAAGTAATTTTGATTTGGATATTTTATTGATGAATGGTACAAAGATGTGGACCAAGATATTTTTCATACTTTAATGAAACTTACGAATATTCTGTATTAGTTTGGTCTTAGTGCAAGTTTAATAATATACAAACGCAATGTGTAGATTTGAGTTTTATTATTGACATAACAACATAACATCACGCCTTGTTTCCCCGAAGGGTTGGGCAGAGGTGTAACTATAGTACACCCACATTTCGCCAGTTATGTTTAAGTCGCATATAATAGGGGGCGAGCCTATTGCCATCAACCGGGCACAAGTCCAGACTCCAGGCTGCTACTGAGAAATTCCAGATAGAAAAACCCAATAAACCGTTGCCCGACCTGGGATTCGAACCCAGGACCTCATGCTCAGCAGTAGCGGTTGCGACCACTAGATCAACGATTATTGATTATTCCTTAAGTTAGGATTCATCAGTAATTAAGTAGGTAACAAATCTCACGATTATTGAAAATGTAAAAAAAAACATAATTCCGTATGTGAAAGAATGAAAGCTCACTTAGAAACTGTATTTTATCGAATCCAAAACTAACGTTAACTTTCAAGAACTTTCCTCTTCGAAAAGGAAATAAAGTACAAAATAACAAATAATAGTGTGTAACACGGTTGTTTACCTGCTCGCGGTGAAATCGGAAACAAATCACACAGTTCACATGGCACGCGCTACGCCGTAGCACTCGCGTAGCGGTTCAGACGTCGCGTTCCAGATGGGCTACGGCGTAGCATGGACTTAACAGGAATAGTTTAGGGTTGTGTACTGAAGAAAAGTTAAATTAAAATGAAACTGAAATCGTGAGACTTTACATTATAATTGGGTTACTTATCATTAGACAATTTTCGTTAGCAGCGCGGAGTCTGTATTGGTGCCCGGTTAACGGCAATGGCTCTTTTGGACGGGGCTTATAACTTAGTGGCACAATGTAGATGAACTATGATACAACTTTACACAGGCGTGATGATGTTGTTTTAGGGTTCCGTACTTAAAAAGAAAAAACTAAATCCTTACAGGATCATTTATCAAGCTTCTAAGTCATCGCAATAAAAATACGGAGATTTATGCGACATATTTTGACACTCGGAAATAAATCAAAACCTATAGGGTACTTACTTAATGTTGACTAAGAAAGCAACGTCTCAGCATAAGTAAAGGAAATCTTTAATTTGTAGTTTGTCACAGTTATTTTTTTTCGATTACAAACTTACATTTGCAGTTGGAGAATTGGCCGTGACGTATATCGATGTATGGGAGAACATGTTTGTCAACTACAATGTTAAGTTTGTTCTTGGGATAAATGGTTGGGATGACGGAACCCTATATATTGTGCGTGGTCGGACACGTTCTTGGCCGGTTTCTTTTTACATATGACTGTAGTATAACTCTGATTATAGCTTTGACTACTTTCAATACGATTAGGTGAATTAAATACTGGAATTAATCTAGCAATAGTTCAACTTCTGTATCAGTAGCCAACTAACGCCGCGTGCCTACCGCCAATCTCGCCCGACCCTTATATAAAAAGTCGGCTCACGTATCTGAGGGCTGAAGGTAGACGAGCCAATAAAAATGTATGGAGGGATTTGTGTGAGAATAAAGTCCGAATTGTGGCGCATACCACACACAGCACGTCGACAATTAGTGAATTATTAGTTGAGGTGCTCGATGGTGGTTAATGTTGTGTAGCAGTTCTTGTTGTTGTTTGGGATTTGGAGTGGTGTGTTGACGTTATTTTTAAGATAATAAGATCCTGTGTGTGTCTGAATATTTACTCCGCCTGAAGATTATTGATTTTTGAGACGTAACGTAACAATTATAAGTTGACTTTATTGTTAAAAGAATGAACAAAAAAAAAACGAATAACCTTATTTAATTTATTTTCTTTCCATTTCTCAAAAAGGCGTTAATCATGTATCAAATGTTGACATATGAACTTAATATGATAGTAGATAGACAGCGGCAATCCAAAAGCAACTTTATTGTAATGATTTCACAGATCATTGTGTATTCGAAAGACTTTTTAATGACAGCAACTCAACTGCAACCTTACAGCAACGGTTATTAACGCCCTACTGCTGGTCCAAAATTGGTTCACGGCTAATAATTTAGTACTAAATGGAAATAAAACTAAGTGTATAAGATTTTCTTTACCAAACGTCAAGAGTAGTGATTGTGAGATAGTATTGAATCAAGAGAAGCTAGAATTCGTCGATAAAACGGTTTTCTTGGGGATCACGCTCGACTCAAGGCTACAATGGGGTCCTCATTTAACATCTCTAGCAGGACGGCTAAGTTCAGCAGCTTACGCTGTCAGAAAAATCCGTCAATTTACTGATGTAGATACCGCGAGGCTGGTCTATTTTAGTTACTTTCATAGTATCATGTCTTACGGTATTTTGCTTTGGGGACGGGCTGCAGACATCGAGTCTATTTTTATTCTGCAGAAAAGAGCCATCAGAGCCATATATAATCTTCGCAGGCGCGATTCTCTAAGGGAATTGTTTAAGGATATTAACATCATGACTGTACCTTGTCAATACATCTATGAAAACATCATGTACGTAAGAAAAAATTTACATCTTTACAGTAAAAGAGGTGAAAGACATAATTATAGTACTAGAAATCGGGACCTATTAGTTCAACCAGGTTTCAGACTGGCTAAAGTAGACTCATCTTTCATGGGGTACTGTCTAAAATGTTATAATAAAATACCTCCCCACATACTTCAACTGAATGAGACAAAATTCAAATCCTTTGTCAAACGCACACTATTCAGGCAGGCATATTATAGGTTGGAGGACTACATAACTGATAAAAATGCCTGGCTTAATGCCGGTCCTGCTCCACACCACAACTAATTAATTGACATTCGAATCACTGTTGAAGCTGCTGAAGATAGTAAGAATTTATTTGCATTATATAAACTCAATCTCCTTTTTATTATATAGATGCATTGCACAGATGTGAGTACTTTGTACTATAGAGCTACCATTTACCGGGTAATGTCATAGATTGACTTGAATGTGCCTTGGCGGCTGATAGTATGTCATGCTCACTCAAATGTCTCGCTGACGGTGGCGCGTGTGTCGGATCATTTAGCTCCCTTCAAAATGGTTGAGCTGAATGGTGCTGATCCATGCGTCATGTTCGTGAACGGGCGCCGTCAGTTGGGACTGGTCATCTCTTAGCTGCCAGGGCTTATTTTAATAAATTATTAGCTGGATTGTTTTTAATTATGTTTTGATGCACTCTGGACGCTTTTAACGTGTACGGTTTTTTGTACATCGTTCTCACTTATAGTGAACAACATTAATCGATGTAACTAAGATATATGTAAAAACATTATTATTTAAAAGAGTGTCCATGGAGTTTCTTGCCCGTTCTTCTCCATAGGTACCTACTACGCTTTGGAATGGGCAACTAGCTTCATATTTCTGACTGACCGACTCCTTGACAATTCAAAAGTGCCTGTAAATGGTTTAATTGAAATAAATGATTTGAGTTTGAGTTTGAGTTTGAAAGATCACTGTGACTTTACCAGTGTGATGATATACTTGGTTAAGAACATAACACGTAATAAAATAAAAGACAAACTTAGTAGGTTTTAATAACTGTTGATGCTGTATTTACAACTCATGAAATACTTTTTAATTTAGTTAGATGTTAAACCTAATCCATTTTGACTACCTACCTCTACCAAATTCGACCACGACATGAAGCTTACTCTTTTACACCGTTTAAATAAACAAATAATGAAGGCTCCACTCCCCAACATAAATAAACGAAGCGTCCAAAATCTATACACATAAGAGATTAACTTTTAACGTTTTTTGTTTTAGTTCATTACGCGCAACAAAGCCGCGCGGGTCGGACAGGTGAAACTGTGTCCAATTTAAGGGATTACCACTTAAGCCCCTGGATCCTGTTTAGGTATAAATAAAGGGGGAATTGGAGGGAATATATGTAGTATTTTATGTAATGGCGTTTGTTACGAAGAGTAATTATGGAATTTGTAAACGCGACTATTACAGTGGTTTAGACGCCTTGTGCGTCGGGACGAGCCTTCAGATTCTTGGCCACCGTAGGCGCGGGCTTGCTGGCTGCGAGCAATGGGTAGCTCGCCGTCTGGTAAAGACCAGGCCCGGGTCGAAAGCGTGTCGTGTTCCACGCGCACCTCAAAGAGATGTCAACAGTAATTGATGGGGTCCGATAGGGCCGATGCCTGCCAGGGTCGCGGGTTGTTCAAAAAAAAAAATACCGTGTCCCTGGCACAGGCAACTGAAGGAACACGGGTGGGTTTTAGAAAGTAAAAGTCTGACACGCCCTCCCGCTCCACCCAGAGCGGGAGGGCGCAAAGTCATCTGATGATTTTCCACCCAAAAAAAAAGAGTGGTTAAGCGACTGACTTTCTGCTCTGCGGTTCGTAGGTTCGATTTCACACAATATGTGTACTTGAACAGCATAAAGGTTGGTAATTACAACTTATGTATAATTTCAGTAAGAGATGCCAATCTACCAAACAATGGAGAATGCTTAGTGGATAAAACATTTAAAAGCAATGATTGGCTAAACTGTAAGGGTAGGCAGATTTTTCAATGCTGACATCATGAATATTAAAAGAAGATTGACCACAGACAATTGCCAATGATACATCTATTTGATCTTATGTAGGTATAATTACGGAATAATTTTAGAGAATAGGTACTTGCTACCCACCCGTATCAGTTTCTCTATGCAAACATCTAACCAAGGTGCTTGCTTTACGAAACTAAGCTTATGATAAATCCTCCCAGATATCAATCCGTTTTACTGTCAAATTCAAGGACCTATTCTTCCATTTACCAACTTATCATACCAGCCACACCAACCTTATCGCTTTACCAATAAGGTTGAAATGTTGTTAATGGAGTAGTAAATAAATTGGTGAGGTGTGGCGATACAATCGTCTATGAATGAAGGTGAATCAATCAATGTCATTCACCTCGATCCCTCATTCCGAAGCCCTAATAATCCCCTACCTATGGACGAGCTATCGTTATGTGTGATTAAATTTATGATCAATGGGAGTTTTTTTACTATGTTTAGACTACCCTCACATCCTCGGAAATTACTAGGATGATGAAGGTCTTTTATGAAACAAATAAGTTTAAAACGCCTTGCTAATATATAATAGCAATATTTTGCTTACACAGCTAGCTATGAAATGTTTCCAAATGGAGGTTGAAACCTGGCGGTGTTTTGCTCTGCCGCGGCCGTCCTCAATGGATGAAAAGTTATATAGTAGGTAGGTTTTATGGCTCCACTAGATGAGACTACTTAAATATCAAGTGATTGTGCCTTGGTTTTGGCTTACTAAACTAGCTTACTACATTTTGCTTTGGTTTCGAAAGCGATGAATGGTCAAACAATGGTGCCGATTCCGTAGGTAGGTACACCGAACTAAAGTAACTAAACTTTGGCTAAGATAGGGTTTAGGTTGGCTTTTGGTTTAAAAGCAAAAATGGGTGTTCCACAAGGCTCGATATTGGGTCCTTTCCTCTTTTTAGTATATATTAATGACCTACACCATTTATTAATAAATCAACCACAAATGATGTTATTTGCTGACGATACTTCCTTAATTTTTAAGGTAGATAGACGTGCTTCAAATGTTGACGACGTAAATAACGCCCTACTGCTGGTCCAAAATTGGTTCACGGCTATAATTTACTACTAAATGGAAATAAAACTAAGTGTATTAGATTTTCTTTACCAAACGTCAAGAGTAGTGATTGTGAGATAGTATTGAATCAAGAGAAACTAGAATTCGTCGATAAAACGGTTTTCTTGGGGATCACGCTCGACTCAAGGCTACAATGGGGTCCTCATTTAACATCTCTAGCAGGACGGCTAAGTTCAGCAGCTTACGCTGTCAGAAAAATCCGTCAATTTACTGATGTAGATACCGCGAGGGTGGTCTATATTAGTTACTTTCATAGTATCATGTCTCACGGTATTTTACTTTGGGGACGGGCTGCAGACATCGAGTCTATTTTTATTCTGCAGAAAAGAGCCATCAGAGCCATATATAATCTCCGCAGGCGCGATTCTCTTAGCCCCTCTGCTGTAACTCCATTTTTTTTGCTTTGTCACCTGTGTACATATCGCGCGCGCCAAAATCGCGCGACTTCCCCGGGTTCACTAAAACTAAGGGAATTGTTTAAGGATATTAACATCATGACTGTACCTTGTCAATACATCTATGAAAACATCATTTACCGTAAGAAAATTTTTACATCTTTACAGTAAAAGAGAGTAAAAGACATAATTATAGTACTAGAAATCGGGACCTATTAGTTCAACCAGGTTTCAGACTGGCTAAATTAGACTCATCTTTCATGGGGTACTGTCAAAAATGTTATAATAAAATACCTCCCCACATACTTCAACTGAATGAGACAAAATTCAAATCGTCAAACGCACACTATGCAGGCAGGCGTATTATAGGTTAGGGGATTACATAACTGATAAAAATGCCTGGCTTAATGCTGGTCCTGCTCCACACCACAACTAATTAATTGACATTTGAAACACTGTTGAAGCTGCTGAAGATTGTAAGAATATATTTGCATTATATAAACTCAATCTCCTTTTTATTATATAGATGCATTGCACAGATGTGAGTACTTTGTACTATAGAGCTGCCATTTACCGGGTAATGTCATAGATTGACTTGAATGTGCCTTGGCGCCTGCTAGTATGTCATGCTCACTCAAATGTCTCGCTGACGGTGGCGTGTGTGTCGGATCATTTAGCTCCCGTCAAAATGGTTGAGCTGAATGGTGCTGATCCATGCGTCATGTTCGTGAACGGGCGCCGTCAGTTGGGGCTGGTCATCTCTTAGCTGTCACGGCTTATTTTAATAATTAATTTGCTGGATTGTTTTTAATTATGTTTTGCTGCACTCTGGACGCTTTTAACGTGTACGGTTTTTGTACATCGTTCTCACTTATAGTGTCAACATTAATCGATGTAACTAATATATTTGTAACAACAATATTATTTAAAAGAGTGTCCATGGATCTTCTTGCCCGTTCTTCTCCATAGTGACCTACTGCGCTTTGGAATGGGCAACTAGCTTCATATTTCTGACTGACCGATTCCTTGACAATTCAAAAGTGCCTGTAAATGATTTAATTGAAATAAATGATTTGAGTTTGAGAGTTTGATAATCTTAAAGCCATTCTGCAAAGAAAACTCTAAATTTAAAAATAATTTTGACACTACTAAAATCGAATTTGACAATCGCGACTCTACGTGGTATTATATTTTCTTATGACTTCGAAAACGTGGTACCTGTTTGATTGCACTACCCCGTGATTTTTTTTGAAAGCCGGGTGCTCGTTTTTGACACCATAATTTAAAATACTGGTGAAAATGAGAGACTTTCATGCGCCGCCGTCATAATATATGTATTATGACGGCGGTTCCGTCACATAATACATATATTATGACGACTCTTCTATCAAAACCGTAGCTGCATAGAAATCTGTAAACTTATTGACTCACGCAAAGCAGACTAAATATTGACGTATTTTTAACCGACTTCCAAAGGAATTTTCAAATCGCCTGTATGTTTTTTTTGTACGTTTGTTACGCGATATGTCCGGCAATTGTGAATTGATTTCGGAAACTCTTTATGCAATGGATTTGGTATACTTCAGGGGTGTTTTTCAGTTCGCTTCTTTCATACGTATTTTTTCACTTCTTGTATATTGATGATGTTCTAATAACTTTAGGTAGAATTTAGTGGTAAGATACGAATTTGTGTGGGGTAGGTTACCCACAACTAAAAATGATTAATAAAAACCGAAATTAATGTTTTTTTTCACGTTGTCATTTTTTTGGATGCTGGTTGCTTTTATTGTAAAACAGCTTTTAACTTTGCAGTGCCATACTTATGTGTACTGCAGCACATTCTAATAAAGGCACACCTTTAACTAACCACAGTTAATTTTTCATTGCTTTCCCGCATCTTCCAATTCCAGGGGTGTATTGTAAACTCCTTCAACAGAACTTCTGTTGATGAATAATTCATCGCACTTGATGGCAATTGAAGGTACACTGCAGGCGCAGGCGGTCGCAAGAGTCCTAAGTTTGAAAGATGTTAAGAAAATTGGTCTGGATGTAATTGCTGTTTGAATACCAATCACATTGGAGATTAATTGGAAAGGTAAAGTTTGGTTTGGTTGTTTTGATTTTATTATTAATTTAAGCATTTGTTAAATGCGGTTGTTTTGAGAGCGACGAACAAAATTTTCTGGGTGAGGTAATTTTAACATGAAAATGTGTAAAGGAAAAACAATAGCATGAAGATGACAGGTCTGGTGGCATGTTCGTAAGGACACGATGTTTTTTTTCAGCCTTATCACCAGTGGGAACATTCCAGCGTTCCCACTGCTGGGACCTTTCTCTCTGTGAGAGGGAGTGGGTAGTGATCTATCACGCGGGCCCAGTGCGGGTTGGTAGATGTCACGTCATGTCTTCGACGTTTTAGATCTAGGACATGCCGCCGGTTTTCGTTCCGGTCTCTCGCTTTCCTCCACCGTTTTGTAAAGTAAAGCTCCTGCAAGCGTTCGAACTGATGACCTACAACTCGTAAGTCGGGGTTTTTACCACTGGCGCAACATATGAAAAATATATTTCCAGGAATTCATGCAAAAGGCAAAATCAGGCGAAATTTTCTTAGAATTAAATCTAACACAATCTTTACAAAGGTAACGAAATGCCAGCCATTCGGAACATCGACAGCAAGTATTGTAATGGAATTGATTCCTCTCACCGCCGTGAGGAGTCCTTACGAGGGCGCTGGTCGTCTCTGGCCAATATAAATGTAAATGTTCTTGAGGTACGCTGCCCAAACCTATAGGCATGCAGAGGGGCAACTATGTAAGTTACTGGGATTACCTCTGTGAGGAAAATGAAAAAAACCGTTGCTATAGTGGAAGATCAGAAAGCAGTTTTTAAGAAACTAATGTAGTCATTGATCATGATTAGGTAATTAAAGGGGCCTTTTAGTCTACAAAAGGTTTCTGATATGAAAGATGCTTAAAGTTTAGTTTAGTTTATGCTTTGAGGATGACGCTTTAAATTTTGATGTCATTAACTTTTCCTAAGACTAGAACATGTTGATACAAACCTCAGCGAAACTAATAAAACTGTTGTAATAAAACTGGTAAATGTTGTAACTGGAAAATGGTGCCAATTTACCACGAAATATTTTCATTGATTATACTTCTTTTTTTAACTTGGATAGTTGACAAATTCCTGTAGGCAACAACCCCGTCTCATTTGTCCTGTCTCCTGATCTTGCTGCTTGGCTACTCTTTGGCTACATATCGAGGACGTGCGTTCCGAATCACAAGAGGCTCTCATGCATAAAGAAACCGGCCGCAATGGCGCAGCCACCTGCACGTCAACGGCTGAATATTTCATTGACATTACCATTTCAGAAGGAGAACAGGTCAATTTTTATTTGAAAGTGGTTTGAATTATTTAGGAATATTGCACAATGTAAAAATTTGTGATATGATCAAATGATCATGAAGCAAGTTTGTTTAAAAAAAAAAATGAATTTGTTTTATACGGAACCGCTTTGTGCATAGCTTTTGAAAAAGGCGTTTGGTGAAAAAGCGCCTAGTATCGAGATAATAACAAGATTTTGGGCCTACGATTTATTTATTAAGACTTTATGCACAAGTAAAAAAATAATGTACAAAGGCGGCCTTAATGCCTGAGGCATTTTCTACCAGTCCACCTTAGGGTGATGCAGAGATAAAACATGGCAGGTGCAACAAAGAGGATCGATAACTCAGAAAAGAGTAAGATACTAATACATAGATACATTAAATACGTACATTTAAACAGATTAACCTTTGTCAGGTGAGAAGGACATCGTAGAAGACGATTGTTGGTGGAACGAAGATTTTTACTATGGGCAGAGCATAAGTACTGAACATTATGGGGTCAGGTAAGAAGGAGAGGTAGATTTGTCGAGTATAGAATACAATATAGACAGAGCCCTCAACTCTCGACGCTGACGTATGGGTAACCCCGTATAACGTAATGTGCCTATTTAATAATAACAAAGCAAGACTGTAATTTTTTATGATTATGATGTGTATGACTAACGACTACTGTCTTTGATGTAATTTTATAATGTATTTATGCATGTACTTCAAACATTTGCACGACTGTTAAGTCGAATATAGTGAGACTAAAATTATTCTACCATGTTGTTGCACCGATATTCTGGCAAATAAATAAGTTTCATTTCATTTCATTTTAACCATTTTAAAAGCAATCGGTGCGCAGACACATACTCAGACTCATACTTACGTAGATTGAAGACAAATCGAATGCAGTTATTTAGAAGGCGGTCAAATATATTGAGGAGATCTGCATTCAGGTCATAGTAACACACATCACCATAGTCTATTATAGGAAATATTAGTGACTGTACAAGCATAGCCCTTATGTGTGATGGGAGGAGGTTTTTCAAACGATAGAGTGACCGCAACGTTCCTGTGACTATGATCCGGCTCGGGAGCCGAAACCTACTAAAGCAGGCTCGCGAAATCAAAATCATAAGTCATTTATTCAAACTAGGCTGAGAGTCAGCACTTTTCGAAAGTCAAAATTACATAAGACAGTCCCCCAAAACGCCCGCCCTTCACCACTTCCTAGTGCTTTAGCTGGGAAGAAGAAGTGGCGCAACAAACTCCCCAGCAGCACAGCTGTCTGTTTGGTTAGAAAAACCATTGAACTATACAAATATAAGGTAATCAAAGAAGAAAAACCGAAACACAAAAATTCATATTAAATTATCTGCCATAAGCTAGCCACGCCAATATACCCAAAACAGAAACCAATAAGGCATAAGGGGCGTGACAACTTACATATGCATTATTGGATATTTTTTTAAGTACACACAAATGATAAACAAGGACCATCGAAGTAAAATAAATTAACAGAACAATTACTTTAACGATAACAAAAACATAGACAGCAAGACGACCAGTCAACACAAGCAGCACCCGTTCACGAGCATAACGCAAAGATCAGCCATTGCCCCCTTCGCCATATTTGCGGGAAGGAGGCAACCCGATCCCCGACGCTACCGCAAGCAGTGACATCTACGGGAGCATGACGAACTCACTGCCAGTTGCTCAGGCAAGAATAATTTAAGATCAATTATCGAGGTCGCTAGCTAACCACTTATTGCAATACAACTCGTTAAAAAAAACATTGTAATGAGTAGATCATGTCAATAATAAATGAAGATAACTAAAAATAATTGACTTGTATAGATAAAATTAAAATAAATATACGAACAGTCAGTAGGTAAGCTGATTCTGGAGAAAGAACATAAAAATTGTCTTGAGTTAATTACAGCGACCAATTACTATTCTTATCGTTTAAGTAGTCGTTAATTGAATAATATGCCTTTGAAAAAAGGTTGGATTTAACTTGAGCTTTAAACGCATTAAAAGGCAAATCAAGCAAAGGAGAGGGTAGCTTGATATAAAAGGTTATACCAAGCCCAACAAATGAGTTATGAACCTTATGAAGCCGGTGAAAGGGAGCACGTAGTTTGTTCTTATTTCTAGTATTAACATTGTGAAAATCACTGTTTTTATAAGTGTATATTGTATGCGAGTGGTTGCGTTCGCTCATTTTGGTATGTATTTAAACTTACTAATTATGTTATCAAGACAAACTCAGTGAATTTTGCTAAACAATCTAACTACCGTTTCGTTTATATAAAAATGAGCATAAACTTTCGTTTTGTAGCTATGAGATTAATTTAACATTACGAAAATTGGTAATGTTTAATCAATTGAGTTAATGAGATGATTTATTAATTGATAAATGATTTATTTTCTGTAAAAAAAGGGATGGCGTCCCATCGTGAGGAAAATCACGCTGTCCGAAATCGCACTGCAACGTGAGGAGCACGACCGCTCTCTCAAAATTGCACCGACAAAGAAGAAGAAAGAAGATAGTTGTATGCATAACAATAATGACTTAAACTCACTACTTTTTTCCATGGGGGTAGGCAGTAATGACAGTATATAATAAACCCAACAAAGACATTATTACTTAACAAAGGTTTTTGTTGTATATTTTAGAAATTGATGATAAACAATTTAATAAAATAAAATTCATAAAATTTAATATCATAAGAATCCATTCTAATTGAATACTTTAATATTTCCTCAAAAAGAAAATAACTGTAAAGACAGACCAATCAACCAGGTATCTTCATACTTTTACATTAAAATTTGAACTCAAAATAAGATCCAGAAACTTTGTTACACAGATGCTGCGCCCCCTACCGTTAAATTAAATAAGTATACCGTCGCCAGAGACAATGCATAGGTAATGTTGTAGAAAGTTCGCGGTAAGTATAAAAATCATGGAAACAGGCTAAGTTGCGCGGTATGAATAAAGTATTCATTGTAATTGGGAGAAGTTTGTTCGGGTCAGGTGAAAGCCGGTCGGCTTGTTTTTTGGAACAGATTTGTGTGTTTATGAGATTGTATTGTAAGTTTTTTGTGGGCAGTTATTTGGGAAAAATAACCATTCAATATCACTCTTCTCGTATGTAACATTACGATCGTCGTCGCTTATAGCAGTTACAGAGTGTGTGTAATCTAAACTAAGCTTAATTATAACGACCGAAAAAAAATTGCGACTTTACCTGATAAAGTATGATACGTAGGCGAGTGCAAGGCCTTTCTTTAGCAGTTTATAGGAAATACTGTGATTGTGTTATAAACATGACATTTTTAATTTTATATAGCTGATATGATAAAAATAATTTAGGGTAATAAAAAGGGTAGGTAATCTGCTCAAATGGAGAAATTATACTATTGTTGTAAAATTGATGAAAAAATATCGGATTTTTGTTAGAAATCACAATTCTCAATTGAAGGCGAGTATTTTTTTGTTATTTTGTTAGTAATTGCTGAGTTTGTTTCATCGTGAAAGATAGCTGAGTTTAAAAATTACACCGATTTGTTTACACAGGGGTCACAGCAGCGAACAAGAATTGTATTTTTTTTTATTTGTTTAAATAACGATATATATATCTCACCATACTCGTAGCTGGACATGAGTGTTTTGAGCATTAACTTTCACTAAACGAATGCTCAAAACCGCTTATTTCCAGCTACTTGTGACTAACCTCAACTACATCTTCATTTCAATAATAGCTTTTAAGTGCAGCAGCCAAAGGTCAACGAGCACCCCTGCCACATAGGGAACGTAATTAAACAACTAGGTTTTATCCTATTATTTAGATAAAACCTCCACAAAGAACCATATCACTTCTTGTTCAACCTGACCTACCCTGAGCATCACAAAGATGATTCCGAACTCATTGTGAAATGAATCTTTTAATATCGCAGCTGCGAGCCGGGCTCAAATATTGGTAGCACACGTAACAAAAGGTTGCGCTTTATTGAAATCCGCAGTTCGGCTTTGGAACGCTCATACCTAATAACGTGATCGGGGTAAAGTAGGGAGACGGCTCCCTAAAAAAATAAGTTGTGAAAAAATCTTAAATAAATCTGTTAGGAGGTAGGTAAGTTCTTTGGCAGACTGACTGGTGCGATGTAACAGAAAATTCTCTAGAGTCGAGTAATATTAATTCTCAAATATCCTCCCCTTTTTTACGAACGTTCCCTTATGTCCCGAGACAACTTATAATGCGATTTGATAATATTTTAAAGACTTTTTAATTGGGAGATACTTGACAATAAAGTTCGTAACAGGAATTTCTCTTGAAATTTCTTTGAACACATTTTTACATTTAGGAAAAAGGGAGCCCTTTCCACTCTAACGTATCTATCGACTTAGAATGTGAAAAAAATAGGTTGGTATCAGGAAATGAAACAAAGGTACAGACTGAGTGTTGCCCTCATAGCGACTCATTGTCGATTGTACGAGTACTAGCGAGATGACTGTGAGGACTTCAGTGATCACGTTAGCAGACAATCAGTGGTTGACTGAAATTAAGCAACTTTGTAAACTTCTTTTTTAGATAGGTAATCGTATTGGGGCTCCCTGGCCACGTGTACTAATAAATTATAAGTGATGTTTTTCTTGTAAATTGGTTTTATCAAAGACTAACATGTCAAAATATTATATATGCTAGATGAGGACGGTGTTTTCTACCGGACTACTCTGAGAACAAACATGGAAACAAACTCAGAGGTCATAGTCTCTTTTAAAGCTCAGACATTGTCTTGGTCAAAACATGTGAAGACAGAATACACTTGAAGACTGTTCAGTATCAACTGGTTTCGTGTAAGTCGTTGTAGTCAACGGCACGAGCCTCTGAACTAACTCGCAAACTTTTTTTTCTTTCACTAGTAAGTATGCTCTTTCAGCAAAGAAATAAATTTAAAAGAAATAGACAGAAGAATTTCGATTACCTGGAAAAAGTACTGGTTCCATATGGAAGTCTTCAAATCGCAGCTTCCACTACCGACTTAAAAATAGTCATGGATTCGGAAATACTAGCATGTCTAACCTACGGTTGCCAGACTTGGATATTCGATCGCCAGATTAGGGACAAAATTTAGACTACTCAAAGAAGAATGAAGAGAAGTTGCTTGGACATAAAATTAAAAAACAGGGTGAGGAATGTCGAAATTCGAAAGAAAACTAAAATAACAGAGGCCCTAACTTTCTCATTTCAAAGAAAATGGAAGTGAGCAAGTCACGTTGCCAGGCTTAAAGATGATAGATGGACGGCGAGAGAAATAAAATGGATTGAACCACGAGGCACTAGAAGCAGAGGCAGGCCTAACGCTAGATGGGTCGACGAGGTAGTGGAGATAGCTGGTCAAAGCTGGTCCTTACGTTTTGAGTTGAGCTGCACGATTAATGACAAATGCGTGCACTGACTGGACAGGTCCACTCAATCTGTGTGGTTCTTTCCTCAAAAGACCATTTCAGACATCAATCTTAACATGATCTGACCAAGATTATGTCTGGACTTTAAAAGAGACTGTGACCTCTGAGTTTGTTTCGGCTTTTCTTCTCAGAGTAGTCAGATAGGAAACGCCGACCTCATCTAGTTTAAAAAAAAATGTTTGACGTGTAAAAGTGTTTGTACAAACCCACTTACAGAAATAAAAATCATTTATCATTTATCATAAAGCTGGCTAAACCCAGCCAGCAACAAAGATTCCTTGTAATTGTTGCAACTATTTTAAGCTATTAACATGTTATTTGCTCGATTTTATAATTATTATGATATTACTGCCGTTATGAACACAGTCTCTAACCCGATGTGTGTTACCATAAATTCGCACGCTCCTAAACAAGTTGAACATAAAATTTAGCTAAAACAGTGGGACAGGAAGGCGTGTCACATATTTATGTGCCGTTCCACACTCTGGCCGGATATTATTGTTACCACCGCATTTGCATTGTGCACATTAACCGTGTTTTATGGCTAATGTGTTTAATTTTACATTTTCGCGGAAAATTCTTGTTTTGTGGGATTGTTTTAGTGACTTGTTACTTAAAATAATATTTCGCTTGAATTCTTCGTGAATTCGTAACATGTATTGGATTTTCTCGATCCCCACCACAGTGGGCAAGCTAGCAAGGGCTAACCAGGCTGTCAACGGTTCCAAGAAGCCTCCCACGTCAGCAAAAGCACTGAAATAAATGCCCTTACAAATTCTTACCTCACATTTCGAGATATGTCTCCACATTAGATCGCATTAGAGGATCTTAGCTTAGTTGGAGCCAATTTTCTTTATGAGACCTCTGTTACAACTCCGTAACAACTTGCGGATGTTAAGGTACGATTTCTTACGAAGTTCTGCATTTGCGGAAGTGGGGGCGAGATCCCGATACAACCTTAATTCTTACTAAATACTTATATTCTTACTAATATTCTACTGCTCAACCGACTATATTCTTTACCTAGAAGCAATATTGTTACGTTTGTCATAGCAAAATTAAGATCAAATTGTGGTCATAATTTTTACAAATCAATTTTTTTTTCACATAAACCTAGATGGGCTTTTATGAAAGGTCAGAATTACACGGTTCCAATTGTGTTCGGTCTTTTAAAAATAATTGGCGTTTACAGTGTTTTCAAATTATAGTGTCAATAGGAGTACAGTGTAGGCCTGTCAACAAGTACCAGGTACTTAATAAAATAGAAAATGGTCTACAAATCTTCAGTCTACAAGCCCTACAATGTGCAAAAGGAATAACTCAAACTTCCTTGTTTGATAAGGACTGTCCATTGCTATGTCCTGTAAAAGACTTCGGCAAATTGTTATGATTGTCGTACGAGAATCCCGATCTGTCGATCGTGACTCGTGTATTCTTGACTATTTTGTCAACAGTAGGGATAAGATGTATACTTAATTAAAAGTTTTTGAAACTGAATTATTATCCATGTCTGTCATAGACTCGGATTCTCACAGCAGAAGGCCCAACCCATACTGGTACGATTCTTTAAAATGGAGCACCGACAACTTGTATGGGATAGCAAGAAAGCTCTCAAGGGTACCGGAATCCGGAACCCAGTTCTTGACACAGGTTCGGCATCGTGTTTACGGCTGCACGTAAGCATTTCGGTATGCCAAATTGCTGGTCCATGGAAGGCAAGATTGTTGTTATTTGCCCGGACAAATCCCGCCGGAAGATCGAAACGGCAAGCGAACTTCAAGATCTGATAGCCAAATTCCCATCTTGTTAAGTGGACACCACAGTATACAGGAGGAGGATACAGTGCAATCTGAAGAACCTGGATCTCCTGGAGCCGCAACCTCGGCTACTCCCGCAAAAAAAAACGAGGAAGACGCGTTTGCACAAGTAACACATTCGTTGTTATTGTCTTGTCAGTCCGTTTAATTCACAACTTCTCAACTTGGCTGCTTTGTATCATAACAATCATTTTGGGCCGGTACCTAGTTATATATGTAATTTTTATTTGTATCACCGCTTAGCATACTACTTTTATTTTTTATTATTGCTGGTACGATACGTTCGTGGTTAGATGTTTTGACTATTCATAAATGTGACAGATGTAAACAGATGTCAGTGTCACCGATCCAATAACTTAAAAATTAACCTAACAAAAACTAAATTAATACATTTTAGTCAACGGATAAATAGCAAGAGTAACTTAAATATACACTATGATGGCCAGTCTATAGAAGAGGTAGAAACAACCAAATTTTTAGGGCTCAACATTGACAAAAAACTGAATTGGAAGACCCATATCGAAATCTTGTGCAAAAAAATCAGTAATTCTGCTTACGCCCTGCACACATTGTCGTCCATATTAAGTGTGGAGGCATTACTTAAAGCCTACTATGGTTTAACCGAATCTCATCTACGCTATGGTGTAATTTTTTGGGGCAACTCAACAGACAAAGACACGGTGTTCAAGGCTCAGAAGAGATGCGTTCGTTCAATGTTTAAAATAAAACCTACTGATAGTTGCGTGCCTTACTTTAAAAAATATAAGATACTTACTTTGCCATGTCTGTACATTTTAGAAGTAACTGTTTTTGTCAAAACAAATCCACACCGATTTAGACGATTAGATGAAGTAGTACCACGTAATAGGCGCGACAATAGCAGGATATGCTCTCATACTGCGAGAACAACCCTCATGAGCAAAAGTGTCTTCTGTATGGCTCCTACCATATTTAATAAGTTACCAAAAAGTTGGAGAGAACTGCCCTTGGCACTTTTGAAAAATAAGCTGAGAATTTTTTTAGTTAGTAAAGTATATTACAATGTTATAGATTTTTTAAATGAAAAGGACTTTTCTATTCCGACTTCCAATATATAGATAAGAATAACATTTTGAATTTTGTATCAATTTTGAATTATTCTATTTGACTGCATAATAATGAATATCCTGGGAATAATTTAATCTATGTTGACTATAATATACCTATAAAATCTTGACATAAATTATTATTTATTTGTTTTGTAATTTGTAATGAAATTTAAAATGATTAAGAAAAATGCAATTTAATGTAATCTTCTATACCCACAAAATTTGTACGCCGTTATTGGTAAAACATGGACGCACACAACATACTATTACCTCAATACCTTGCATGTCTGATTAGTCAGTTTATGTAAACGCATGTTTGACAAATAAATGATCTTATCTTATCTTATCTTATCTAGACGTTCGTCTTTGTGTCACGTTTCATTCTACGTACAGTTCGATGTTTTCTTTTTGTCTTATTTTGTCTAATGTCTTCAAAGTCTCCTACTCTTGAAAACTAAAATTACTTTGGCACAAACACTTATTCAGCCGATTATAGATTATGCTGACGCCTGCTACCTGGATGCTACTGAGGAGCTATTAAACAAGCTTGAGCGCTTGCAAAACCTGTGCATTCGCTTTGTTTTCGGTCTTCGAAAGTATGACCATGTTTCTCACCTTCGCAAGGAACTCAAGTGGCTCCCAATGCCAATGATTGTAATTATGAGGTGTCCCTCTGTATTTTACTGTGTGTACATAAATAATAAATAAATAGTTTGACTAAGCTCCATCTTTTACAAGTCCTCTTCACAACTCTATCCATCAAACCTACAACAATAATCCTGCCAGTAGAAAAGCGCCACAAAACGAATGAATCACTCCATTCGAAGCTAACAAGCGCATTATTGTACGTTTACAGGGGCCGGCGCCATTACTCTCGCAGCTCTATTAATGACAGCCATCTTGACTGACTTACCTTGCAAGTACCTTTGCGAGGGACGAGCGATGAGCGGCGAGCGGGTTGATGAAGTATGAAAAAATTCTGGCAAAATGGGCAGTTAAAAATATTATTTTTATCAAATAGGCTGTGCACTAAGCAATTTTATTATTAACACACACACACACATTTATGATTTGATGACTATGTATTTATTTTGATAATGTGATTTGTATTTTTTTCGTGTTTCGTAACTTGTTGTAATTGTAATTAATATAAGAGAACCTGAAATAAATGGATTTTATTTATTTATTGCTATTTTAAAATAAGAATCAATCTACAAAGATTTGTACAATATTTTAAAACTGTGGTATCAAAATATTAAAGTTTCGCTACCTACTTGTGTCACAACGTATACGGTAGGTAAACGATTTCTAAAGGCAGAAAACAAAGTCTGTTATTGAAGTCTAATTGATAAATTTAATATTTCAAGAACACAAATTAACACAGGCAGTCCTGTCATAGGCATTTCCTACCAGTCAACCTCTGGGTGATGCAGAGACAAACAGCGGTAAGGAGGTTTTATTACATGGTAGGTGATCTTCAGACGAAGGGTTTCGTAATATAAGCTGCATCAATTACGCGATTTTCTTATTTCTTGAGCCTGAAGTTAACGCAACAACAAATCAAAGTAAAGTGAACCTTACCTAAAAGTTCATAAAACATAAAATACTCAACACCCGCCAAAAGGTTTTCCACGCAGGTTGTTCTGGGGTCCCACTCAATTCGTTACAATTTTTCTTTGTCACAAAGGGACGGATTCGGGTGAAATTAATATTGTGAGTGCATTAAGGCATGCTTATGTTGTTTATTCTTATATTTGTATGTTCATAAGGTAAATCGTTACGGTTCAACGGCGGGAATAAGGACTGGGAACTTCGGGTGTTTATTTTGTCATAGTTTAGGAGAAATTAAATAAAAACATAAAACAAACCAGTACCCTAATTACGTAATACACAATCAATCGGAATCTGAATCGGTTTGAAACAGATTGCTAATCCATTGCTTCATAAGTTCGATAAAAAATTCTGCTCAACAATGTAAATAACGCAATGAATGTTGTTGAACTGTTAAAATGAAACAGATTAGTGGTAATCGTTTACGAAAATATGTTACGCAAATAGGCTGCAGGTTTTTTTATTGTAGACATTAGAAATTATAGAGCTCAACAATGCTAGCAAAATCTGATCCGTTATTGAGCTTTTGAAAATACTAAAAATGTAATCAAACAAAACTGTAGGAATTAATTAATTGTTTTTAAATACATAAACAACAATAAGAAGTTAAATAAGTAACCAACTTAACCTTCTTATCACAGCATACACTCTACGCATAAAGCCACTGAGTTTCTTCGACAAACCCCATTACATCCCGGGGGTTCCAAACCGGTTAATAGTGGTCCGGGATTATCCGGCAGAGTAATACCCGGGTCGGCCTCGCGACGGGTACAAATGTCGGCGAATATTGGTCAGTGGGACCGGAAGGCCTAAGGTAAACGCTGTGGGTACCGGCACTGATCGATTGACGTCTTTTTTTGTCTGGACTTTAAAAGAGACCTTGACCAATGAGTTCTTTTCGGTATTTCTTCTGAGGGTAGTCGGAAACACCGACCTCATCTAGTTTGGAAATATGATTAGGTACTTATTACTTTCTGAAGTGTAATTAAAAGTGTTTTTTTAAATATAATTTGAACAATGGCATTTCTTTGGATTCGTTTCGAACTCTTATGATAATATGGTACTTTTTAGTTAATGATAACATTATTTTAATTTTGACGAATGTGAATGAGGACTATGTGAGTGAGCTGACAGTGCCACTGATGTTAGGGATTGATCAAAACGGGATGACACTGACAGCTCACTCCACGCAAGTCTTCACGGTGAGATTTCTACAGAATCGACATGCTGCTGTTTTGCTTTGACGTATGACGTGGTCAATTTACACAAAGACGAACAACAGGCAGTTCCAATATTGACTTGGTCTGGAGATCGCACTGACTCGAGAAATAGGTACCTACTTATACTAAGTTAGATCAAACCAACTTGTAATAATAATGAAAACAGCTTTCACTGAGGTTCTCGTCATGTGGAATGGCCACATGACGAGAACCTCGTGAAAGCTGAGAAAGTGAAAACAAATTAAATATCTCGACTTAGCACATGAGGTTTTTGACATGTGGAAGGTGAGTTCGGCAGTCAATGTGCCGATTGTCGTATCGGCCAAAGGCCTGATGGCCAAACGCCTCTGAAAAATTATGCTTGATTTTTTTAGACGTACGTATTTGATATTAATGTCAACTTGATACCTCCACGCGTTCATGAGAAAAAGGGTCTTGACAGTCTGACAGACATATAGACAGACGGACACCAAAGTGATCCTTCTGAAATATGAAAAAGAAAACAAAAAAAGGTATTTCAGATTGCGTAGGTACCTAGTCTATTTAAATGATTGTACCTTATTATTTGATTTTCAGGTAAACACTAGGTACACTTTCTTTAGACAAGACAATAAAACGATTTTATTTTCTCAAATCCATCACATTTTTCATTAAAACTGCCGTCACGTCATAAGACCGAGAGAAGCAACAAAGCTGCAACAAGACTCCTCTCGTTAGCCAGGTAGTGCTGCGAATAAGTAATTAATTTTATTTGTCCCGTGTCCCGGAGTACCGGTGTTCCCGCTTATTTGTCCCGGCGCGGCGAGACGCAACTTTAAAATTCTTGAACGAAACAAGAATGGAGAAGTAAACCTTAATTTTATTTGTAAACGTTGTTTGGTAATTAACGGTGTTTTATTTATTGTTGCAAGTTGGTGGAGTTGTTAATATTGTTATGGTTCATTATTAATTTTAAATTATAAGGTGGGTATTGTTTTCATTATGTTAATTAAATCCGTTTCTGTATTTTAAGAGTCCCTATCAATTTCGACTCGCTACTAGAATAGGTAGCTGAGCGCAGAGTGTCTGTGTGCGTTCGAGCTATCGCTGACAATCATAGTGTGCGTTGTCGTACGGTGAAGCGGGAACAAATAATCTTGGTCCGAATCGCTATTTTCATCACTCCACAGTTTTTACTTACTTGGTTCCGTAATACTGGATGGATGTAATTGTGATTATGACGTATTATGTTAAGGTACCTCAAAAAATATTGTAGCGGCATCTTCACCGCCACATGCGAACAACGCATCACACTGACGTCACACAAATCCTGCATCGCGCAATCAAAGTTTACCGCGCAGCTAGCATATTTACAACTTCCCGACAACAATCATCGGGCAGTTGCCACCAGATACGACATTCGTCTGGTCGTAGCATCCTCCCATTTCCAAGAGTATGAGTGAACTCTACACCCTGTTCCTCATATCTCTTCATTATCATTACCTAGTATGGCATTCACAATAGAAAAAGTGGAAAAGTATCACAATTTAAAATTATAGAAATAATAGTAAATTAGAACAATTTTCTTAATGAAGATGATGTCAACAATTTTTATTTTCTTAATTTCGTGATAGCAAAGTTCACTTATTCGACCCATTTTCTCATAATTAAACACTATTTTACGAATAGACAATTTACGAATACACTATTTTACGAATACAAAACATTTATGAATAACATAAAAAATCACAACGTGACTAAATATAGAAGAATATACTCTCAAAACTGGTTAGGCCTAGTACAAAATCACTTGCGATTGGTGATTTCGTAGGGAGCGGTAAACGTTACGGGCGACACAGGTCCGTCATCTAAATACCCTTGGGAGCGACTGAATGCCTCAAGCAAGCGCATCGGTTTATTAGGCATTATTTAGATATTTTATTACAATTAAATAAGTAGTCAAAAATATATTTTAAAATTGATTTTGGTAGGTACCTCTAGTTTCAAAGTATTTGTTGTTATATATTATTGTTATTTTCAATAAATTCTTACGCGTTCACGAAGTTTAGCACATGATTTTATTGGGCTTTTTCAGTCCATCACATTTTTTTTAAAGTACTTATGCATTGAACTATGGAAAAATAATTCGTAGACCAACTAATATACTATATGCCCAGTATTTAGGAATTTTCTCAGATTGATATTTGCTACCAGTAAGCTAAAAAAGCAATTGAAAATCCTGGTGTTTCGTGTTTACGTAAAAGTATGTGTTAGATTTTTATTTTTCGGAATTTATATTGAGTAGATATCGAAATTTTATTTCATGGAAATACTAGATAAATAAGTGATAAATAAATATGCATATAAATCAAAATAGATATGTTAGGGTTATTGAGAAATTTGCGCTGAAAATAGTTGAATTTTCTGTTTTTTACACCACGTAATCGATAGGGACTCTTAACAGAAGAAAGAAAGAACTGCTCAAATTACTCCAGCCTTTTGGTATTTAAACGGACCTTTTGTCGATCTTATTTTACACTTTCACTTTTGTATCTCTATGAAGTTTCCATTATTATGACTATTATCTAGCAATAATAAGGAACTATTAAACTAATATCTCTACTTACAACTAACATCACAAATTACAGCGACATCCGTCGATAGAACTTAACACTATAATGCATCATCAAGATAGATAGGGGCGGGCAACGCCGTGATCCCGTAATCCCAGCTCACCTGCGGGATTAAGGTGATCCCGGTCCGCGGGACAGCCCCGTGATCCCGTGTCGTGATGCGATACTCTTGTCGTTTGATTCGATGATATATTAGAGGACTAGATGCTACATACTTAGTTTCCCTGTTTTCTAAACAACATTATTTATTGCAAAAAAATATGAATTTACTTTATTTTCATAGGGTGGCTCTATAATCGATAAAAAAGTATAAATGCACATACCTAACTATCTAATTAGATATGAGTATCCTATTACATGAAAAGTGATACGATAATTATGAGTTATTAATGGAAACACTTAATTTGATAAACGGTTAAATCAATCAAAACTTATTAAGATTGAAGGTACTTTTCAATTCTGTTAGTTTACTTTAAGGCAAAGGCTAATTAACTTTCCACCATTAAGTGCAATCGTACCGTGAACTTAAATACGAATCATTAACTTTAAGAGATCTTTTGCAAACTTACCAAATATCCACCTAGACATCTATTTAAAGTTGGAAAGAATCATTTAACTAAAAGTGCGCCGTGAATTGGCCACTCAAGAAACTTCCACCTGAAAACTTTCAAGTTGGGAATTTTAATGAAAAAATAATTTCAATTTGTAAAGTCCCGGGTCCCGGCCCCCGGGAACTTTGGTAACATCATTACCTTCGCATATTTGAGGAAGAGACACTTCAAAACATTTGCTTTTATGTTTAATTTATGCTCTAACTTGTGGTATTTTGTTTGCGGTTTTGATAATAAAAGGACAAAAAATTATAGATACTTTTTCGTTGAATTTTACAAGCAGAAGAAATACATAGAAACAAGACATAAAAGTTCGTTGCATTCTCTGCCAGATGCTTTATCTATTGATTACTCATTGCCTAAACAAGTTTTTGTTCATTATTTCATCAAAATCCTGTTTTGTATAAATAATTTGTCCCTACATACCATTAATATGTATTTGATAGCCAAGGTAAAAACCTATTGGGAACGCTCTCACACCGGGCACAGGTATTAATCGAAACTTGGCCGCCAACTTGCACCAAGTTCGGTAACTTATGACGGCCACCCGCGCCCGATAGATGAACTATATCAATATAGACCAACGTTGTGTACTTTTTTTTATATTTTATTTATTTATTAAATTGTTGTCTTGGTAATTACTGCCATTCTTTACCATACTAAATAGACTTAAAAAAAAAATTGTGTCTAAAAAGTGCAAACAATATTCAAAGAGGTGTAAAAGCTTGAAAATTTTCCAAGTTATACACCTTTTAAAGTAAGTGTTAGACAAGGACAGCACTATCGTAGAAGTAACGTCATAACTATGTAACTTCATAATAGCGCCATACATTGTTCGTACCGCGCGACAAGCTTTTTAACATTTTTTTTCGATTAAGTTCAATTTGACTAATCCTTCTTTGAATTTTTGTGTTAGTCGTCATCCCTAATTCCTGTTGGTAAGCAAAACTATTTATTATATATAATTGTAAAATTGACACAAAGTTCAAATGCTTGCAGCTAACAATTATACTTTCCGCTAGAGATCTGCCCGCGACTTCGTTCTCTTCAAATCGCATCGCATCGCCTCCCCGCGCTTTTACTTCTTGTTCGATAGCGTTCTTTCTGACTATTCTTTTTGCTCGGCTCGTAGAGGTCAAATAGGAGGGGTTAAATAGCCTTCCTTATGAACTGGGTTATCAAATGCGAAAGCATTTTTTCAAATCTGACCGGCAGTTTCACAGATATAAATAAAATAGTTTCTCTACATACAAACTTATAAACAAACAAATTTTACCTCTTTAAAATTTTGAAGTATATACAACCTGTTTTTTTTTTGATACCCCATAACTAAAAAAAAACAAGGTTATATTAGGTTATATTCTGTGGGTAAAAATAATACTGAAACTCCTAGAATAGGTGGTCCAAAAATGCTTAGTTTCGGAGATATCATCAATCATAATATGTGTGTAGGTATCTAAGTTTCATTGATAAACACGAGTAATTTATTTTTATTCAAGCCAATCATTCATATTTGAAGCTAAGAAAATGAAGCGTTTTCATATTTCACGTAAAGGTGTTTTACATTTATAACCGTGACTTTGTTGAATTATTTTGTATGAAAAATTAAAAAAAAAGGATGATTGAAACATAATTTATTCATATGCCAGTTGATTCTTTGATATGGTCTCAGTCATACCCTAGAGTTATGGGATATAAAAAAAAAACACGTTGTTTATAACTTGACAGTAGCGGGCCTATGACTATAATTATGCAACTTAGATATAAAATACTGACCTCGACAACCATATCACGCGTCTTCCAAAACTCGCTCTTCTTCAATTATTATTTTTTCAAACAGAATTTTTGCTTATTATTTAAATTGCTATATTTCGAATGACGCGCACGCCAACTTGCTGAAAATATTATCAATCGAAATCAAAAATCTATATATTTTATTTCGCATAAACCTACATGTGCACTTACGAAACGTCAGAAGCCAGGTGCACGGTTCCAATTAGTCATTCCTATGGAGAAGAGCCGGCAAAAAACTTCACGGTTACTCTTTTCAAAATAATTTACTTTTACAATTTTTACAAATCACATTGTTAATAGATATGAGAGGACAGTGTAGGCCTATCAACAAGTACCATATCATAACATAAGCATCGCACCTGTAATCCCAGAAGGGTTAGGCATAGCTGTACGTATAGTACACCCACATTTCATCAGTTATGCTTAAGTCCCATGTAATAGGGGGCGAGCCCATTGCATCAACCGGGCACAAATCGAGACTCCGGGCTGCTACTGAGAAATTCTAGATAGAAAAACCCAATAACACTTTGCCCAACTTGGGAATCGAACCCAGGACCTCAGGCTCAGCAGTAGCTCTTGCGACTACTAGACCAACGAGGCAGTCACAAGTACCATATTCTTAACAAATAGACAATGGTTTATAAATCTACAATCTACAAGGCCTTCAACGTTCTCACATTCAAAAAATATGAAATAATCTAAAAAAAAAAACACAAAACCAATTTAAACCGGATGACATGATTGCCATTTCAACAGTAACAAATCTGAATTAGTATGTTTACAAAAGCCACTAATAAAGAGTTGAAATTAGAAATGTCAAATAATGAGAAAATAAACCAACCAACAAGACAAAATTCCCGCACATGGCAGTACAGGTGTTAATCGAAACTTGGCGCACGACGACTAAGTTTGGCAACTTTTGACAGCCGCCCACCGCTGACAAATGATCCTGATCACTGGGACCTGCCTGCGGTAGGTAGGTACAGCCGTATCGTCATAGAGAGGAAAATACCCTACAGGGTATCGGGTTCTTATAGGTGTATCTCTAAAAAAAAACGGGATTTTTACTACTAATTATACCTACAAAGTAACACGTTAAAATAAATATGTTTACTGGAAAAAACAGCTTTTAATAAAATTGTCTGACGTAGGTACGTAATACATAGGTGTTAATATCGTTATGTACTATTTTTTCAGAATAAAGTTACATATTACATTTGTTGCTGTGAAATGACAAATTTAATTTCTTTAAACCTTAATAACATACTAAATGTTCGAGCTACCATGCAAAAGCATCCAAGCTAAAACTTTATTTAATGTCATTCCGATGGGATTTTATCACCCTTATCAAGTCAATATAAACATAATTACTATAAACAGGTGCCCATTATCCACCTTCACATAAGCTGGGAACCTTACCCGTAAGTCTAAAATCGTGTTTGATCCGCTTGGAACCGCATCGAACCGGAATAATCCGGTCCACCTGATCCGGTACGATCCGGCGGCGACTTGCGGCGGCTTCGTAACACCACAAAATAAGGCAACAGAAGAGCTACTTCTGACAACACTAGAAGAAATACGAACATACTCTGACTACCTAAACATTTTAGCAGATTTAGTATCAATGATTATTTCGAAAATATTAGCATCATCTCCGCAGTTCGATCAGATCTATGAAACGCTGGTATGATGACATGGTGACATTCATGGAAGATTGAATGTGTGATGTGTATAAGATGACGGTATGTTTTCTTCCTCTAACTAAACGAATTACTACTCTGCAGGTGTTTGCAGCAATACATTTTCATGTTGACAACAGAACTTATAAAGGTATTGCGAGATTATAAAAAAAAACCTAATAGCCCAATGTCATTGTTTTTGCAGATTATACAGGGTGGCAGGAATATTGACGAACAGCCTGTTACCAAGGACAGAACCTGTTTCTGTACATGATGCTTACCACTGAGTTAGTCGGTTTAAAAAAAAATGCTGTTCAATACATTTTGACCTCGTAGGTATTACTAAATATATTGCCATACTTTTCTTTAAATAAGCATTATTTTAAAATAAATAAAAAATTCTACGAGCTATATGTCGCTAATGTGCGTATTACGATCATTAACGACATTAGCTATATTACGATCGGAGAATGACACTAGGTTGCTAGTGGTCCTTCTGTTACCATTACTTTGTTTGCTGGCAGTGTGTGCTCTGCCTGAGTTTCATGTGAAAATGTGAAAGTTTCCTACCTATTTGGTTAGGATTTAAAAGTTTTCTGAAGAGAAGTTCATTGAATAAGACTGGGGGTTCCGTGGGAACTGTGCTGTGTTTTGTTTTGAAATTAAGAAAGTGGGTTTTGTAGCTTTGAATTATTATAAAATGTCCTGGATTCGATTACTAGGTCGGGAAAAGTGTTATTGGGCTCGGTCGGATTGGAATGGGAGTTTAACATAACGAAATGTGGATCTAAAGGCACAACTCTACTTCATCTATCGTGTTTTAAAGGCGCAACTTATAAAAAATTGTTTAGTGCTCATTTTATTACATCTCCTAGTTCTGCGTCCGCCATTTTTTGTCAATCAAAAATTTCTCTGTCAACAACTACAGCCCTTTGAGTGGGGCCAAAAAAGGGTGGAAAAATATCCTAAAGGGGTTGGTACCTGACTAATTCATGCAAACGAATGCAAGCCAATTAATTAAGAGCAGTCTGACTGCGTTCAGAAATCTGCTGCCGCGACCAAAACTGAGGCGGCTGGGTTAGGGGGCGCATAGACGAGAGGGTGCGTTGTAGTTGCGTTTTTGTGTTTGTTTTATGAAGTAGTGAGCAAGTGTGGTGCGTGATTTAGGTATATTTTTAAACGACTTCAAAAAAAGGTGGAGGTGGTCAATTAAAGTACTTTCTTTTAGTGTTACTTTTAACAAAAGTCGTAGTAGTTCTTTAAACGATTAATTGATTTATATTCTTATTACGTTAATATTATTATTTGGAGAACTAACAGAAAAAGTAATAAGTAGAGTTACTTATGAACAGTAACAAGTATGATAACAAAAAGTATTTAAATATAAATAAATATAATAGTGCTTACTATGCAGTTTTTAAAAATTCAGCGTATTAGCTACACATTTACGAGCCAAAGCCAAGTAAATCCAACGTGTGATGTGTATAAGAAGAGGGTATGTTTTCTTCCTCTAACTAAACGAATTTCTACTCTGTAGGTGTTTAAAATGACAGCTTTTTGTAGGTTAATATAAACAGATTTTTACTAAATCTATTAATATTAGTATTGTGGAGAGAACTATAGGGATAACGTACACTTTTTCTTGTCTCCAGATTCTTGTGACTTCTTATTATTATTATTTCGTCTTTGAAATTCCTCGAAACCCTGAAGTCCCGGGTCCCGCCCGCCTTACAAGGTTAAGGCGTACAAGGGGCCGTAGCCAACTCGCGGTTGAACGCGTTAGACGTTTTGAATGAAATGAGGCACCAACCGCCAATTATCTATGTATGCATTGTGCAAGTGCAACCAGGGACCCCCCCTGAGTGTAGGACTATTGCAGGATACAGAAAAAAAAATTGGCCTATAGGCTTGGGTGACTACCTGATCGATGTTTTATATATACTGACATAAAATGGCAGAGGGTGACGTGCACACTGAATAAGGCCCCCCCGGAAACGTTCGCTAGCACATAGTGACGTAGCGACAAAGGGGCAATATGTCCTGAGACTGCAGGTTTGTGTATCTCTCTTGGTCTAGATTCTCATTCTAGACGTGTTTCGCAAAAGTAAATCTCTACCGGCACAGACCCAGAGTTTAGGAGCGCGCCAACCTTGCCACGACGTCAACGTACAGATACGGCGATGGTATCATTTCTCAAGAAATATACGCGAGCTGCGGTAAAACTTGTGTTTACCAGAGAAAAATAAACTATGAAAATACAAAAGCATGGAAAAACTAAACAAAATGAAGAAATGTCACCACATTATTTTTGTTTAGCTAAACTCACTTAAGGAAAATGCCGAACAGAATGTTTTGCCTCTAGTGGCTAGTCTGAGCGACCCCTTACAAGTAATTAATACTGCAATATCTCGTCTTTCTGCAACGAGATTCCGGAGAGATTAAGGTGTTTCATTATACTGATTTATCATCGCGAGTAAAAAATACGATCCATTCCAGCAGAGGGTTTCCATTCACCAATTAAAGTTTAACTTCAGACGGCAAAAAATTAAATTCTTACAATTCTCTTTACGGATTTTCGCCGTGTTATGTTACCAAGGGATCTTACAAAAACAGGTAGTTATCACTGCATACGCACCAATATTGTTTTCCTTTACTTGTGCACAACCTGTAGATTTGAAGTTACCTAATATTTGTTGGTACTTTTATTTCAGAAAAGTATTCTAGCAGTTCATTTTAACAAGTTAGCTTCACACCATAGATATCCGACTGAACACTTTCCTACTTCACCACGAAAGTCATCAAAACCTGTTTTGCTTGACTAAATTAAATACACAAGTTTATCAATCACCTTTTTTCTCTTCCGTGTACGTTACGCATACATCCACACAGAATGTCGGTGGGACTAAAATAAGTTGCACATCGGGACATTAGTTTGCGAAATAAGAGTGAAATTGTGTGTTTAGAGACATCTCACGCGCCCGGTCCGCCGGGTCTATAACATTTGTTACACGCGAGGCGTTAGAGGTGGACCAGTGATGTCGATGTTTTATTGATTTATAGAAATAAATACACACAAATAGATACATAAATTAACGCCTTTTCCCATGGGGGTAGGCAGAAACTACAGAACGCCACCTCCTACGTTCGTTACATACTCCTTTTGCTTCGTTAACGTTCTTACGTGACATGCACCTGACCTTTCTGAAGAACCTCATTAATAAGGTAAAGGAAAGAAGAAAAGGAAATTAATACTCCTGTTTCATCATGATTATCCGTGCAGTGAACGGTACCTAAGCTAAGTAGTCACAATCACCAAGCTTTACAGAAGAACCGATGAACAAGCGTTGTTATTATTTTAACTCATGGAGCATGCTGATGCCCATTCTCTTATGTATGAGTACTAGCTTTATAGAATGCGTCAAGATTTTTAATTTAGATAAAAAGTAGATGAATAAAACGAGCGAACGCAATAAATATTTTATCGACAAAAATCTATCGACATCTCAATACGGCCACGTTGAGTTATGCAGTCTGGCGTCTCACGAATATCGATGAATTATTGTGCTATTTACATTACATCACTAGCTGCTAACAAAATGTATTGAATGCACTCATAGTCTTGAATAATGTTGTTTATTGGAAGGTTTTGTTTACCAGACAATCGATTCTTTTAACTTCATGTGTATTTTGGTGACTAACGTTTGCTCTTATTTGACGTTAGATTGTTAACTTTAAATTACCACAGCAAGTTAATAGGAGAGAAGAAGCTTTGAAAACTTAACTTATCACTAATTTTATTTATCGTTATGGTCGCCGTAATTTCTAAGGTTAAACATTGTTATTTAACCTAGCCATTTATTACACTACCGATCGTTATTTATAGTTGCTTACAGGTAAGTAATTGATAAGCAGGATTGTGTGCATTGCAGCACACAGTTGTGAATTATACAATTGGTGTATCTCATTTTTTGGACATAAGACCAACACCAAACCAACGTAAAAGTCCACCTCAAAATATCTCTCTGCCTCCCATCACTCGGGGTAGGTAGGTGTCCCGCGATCCTTCCCTGAGATACCCTGAACGAGTCCGTTATCTCTGCTGATGATCTTCAGCCCATTCGTCCACGTCACTCAGCTTCTGAGTAGATGTTGTTTTCCTTCTTGTTGTATTGTTGTTGAGGTGATTTTTCTTTTACTTGGCCATACAATAAAGGAGGAATTGAATCATTAGAAAAATAAAGAAAAATAAGACTTTTCTGGTTTAAAGTATAAAGATTTTCATATTTAGCAGTTTTAAATCTTTCAATTAAATATTTTAAATCTCTCTACGAGTGATATTATATTTCGGCAGGACTTTATTATCTTTGTTCTTGATGATCAAAATTAACTCCGACAGTATAAAGGATAAAATTTTAACTTCAACTTTATATACTACAAGACAACCTACACGCGATGCATTACTACCATAGAAACAAAATATGTCGATGGAAGACAGATGGACAAAGTGACTGATGAATAAAAGAAATCTGTCTTTCTGTCTATTCTAGCTGTGTGTAAATTTGTCTATTCTTACGTCGACGAAATCCCAGTCTTCCTACGCGTGCTTCCTAATTGAAAAGCAATAGTTTCCGTGCAATCAAAAGGATAGCATCACCTAAACGCTTGACTTTATCCTCCAGTTAATAGATAAACAGCCTTATCAACAACAACACGGAACAGTCACCATAACAGTATCCGTCAACACTTATCAACCGAGAGCACTTATAAATACATATAAGTGTGCCCTGTTCCATATCTACAGGCCATTTCTAACGAAGAAACTGTATCAGTCTTTCACGTCAGCCATTACCTCCGAACTAAACGATCACTGGACCTCATTACTGGCGTCTTACAGGGGGGAGTAGTGGGGAGGAAGGGGAGTGGGAGAGGGGCTAAGTGACTCCGAACGGAAATAAAGGTGCACGCGACTGGAGGTAATGTTAATTGAATTTCTGCAGACGCTTGGCGATAGTGATGGGGTGAATTCATCGGTATGTCCATGGATGAGAATTTATCGTGTGGTATAGTTGGAAACGTTTAAAAAGATCGGCTAAGACGACAATTAAGTAAGTACTATATAAATAAATTAGAAACAAACTAATAGAGACTCGGCCATAAGCTGTGAAATATATGTAATTTTTGACGGCTTTTAATTATTGGTGTCTGGGATTTGTGTAATTGTTACTGGGTATAAATTAATTTAAATATTGCCTCACTATAGATACAAAATTTAATTCACTAATTGAATAATATCGATATTTTCCCACCCCTATTTGAGGACCGGCGAGTGATACGCGCGGCGGCCGCGTCGCACGCAAGATTAAACGTCACAAACCTTCAAGATATTTCCACCAGAACCCTGGGACCACACACCTGTGCTAACATCAACTCCCTTATCAGAAAAACCTAAGAGTGATATTCGTATAGCGGGAGTATCAAGTTAACTTGGTAAATTAACAGTCACTTGCAGAGAAGACTTCAGTTATATTATTTTGTATTGTGTAGCAATTATTATTGGAGGGAAAATTAAAGTTAAGACTCAATTTCGTTTTACACATTTGTTTACTTAGGGACTCAGGGCGGTTTTCTTAAAATTAATTAAATATTTGTATGAAATTGAGAATATTTGGGTAGAATTTCAAAAAAAAAATTTCGTTGAGCAAGAAAAACCTACTACAGGTATATTGATTCTGTAAAATCAATCATTACGTTTCTCCACCAATATAGTGCACTTGATTGTATTGTACCAACAAGCCTTTTAACATGTGAACCTATGAAAGTATTTCATAGTTTTGATGTAATGGAAAAACTGCCGTCTACTTCATTTTCCTTCAACGTAAAGCTTAAAAGTAAAGGTTCCAATAAAATTCTATCAATAATTTCACTTATAACGTAACAACCGAAGTGTTAAAATGGCGCCGAGCATTTTGGCGGCAATTCGTTCCGATTGCCCATCAATTTCCCGCCAAGTAGAGGTGCAGTCAGAAAGGCACGTACGTGAACGTAATGGCGGATTATTACAGGTAATAGGAAAGCACTTCAGTGTATTATGATTTATTACGATATAGAAATTGAAGCAATACGTTCATAAGAAAAGGTTCTGATCCTAATGTAATAAGAGATGAATGTTGATGAAGAAAATAATATTTGTAACTTTTTCGCGCTCAGGCTAGATGGAGTGATCGTCTATGCAGGCTTCCATCTACTTCTATTATCTAACATCATACTAAGGAACTAACTGGCAGCTGGATGATAACTACAGCTGTTCGTTTAGAGAGACCTATGTCTAGCAGTAGACTTACGATAGATAAAAAAAAACTATCCTGTGTTACGCCGAAGTACCGTCAAACTGTGCAGTTGATAAGTATTTCCCCTTTTATGTGACAAAAAACATCTTAGGATTAGGCCCGGGACCCTTGCCCGAGGCGGACGTGTTTTCAACATATGGCGCGATTTGTTTGCCTGTGCATCTGTGTCGAAATTAAAATAATTTAAAACCGTGCAAAAGTGGTATACGTGCGTTCCTGATTCCCAGCCTGCGGTTGAGGAGTCTACCTCGAGCTAGCTAACCTGGTGAGATCGTTCCTTATATTTGAGGCATTTGCCTTCGAAGCTGTATATGTAAACTCTTAGGTACGCGCTGCCCCTGAACAGTTATCTAACTGAAATCGCGCTACTTCTATGCTTTCACCATAACTTTTGTTATTTTAGAAATTATGTATTATAGCTCTAGAAACCCTATGTCAATGAATCGGAAATTAAAATTAAAGCATTGTTTTAAAATGTTTTAAAAAGTATTTTGTTGCAAAACGCTTACAAAAATGTGCTTCAGGTAGAGTTACCCGAGAGTGACACCAAAAAAAAAAAGGTTTGTCATAAATGGTCGGTCCCAGTGCTAAGTGTTAAGTGCTGCAAAAACATTTAGTGATCGAATGAGTTTTTTTTGTTCCGTCTTGGTAGAACGTGAATGTCGCGCCGCGACGAAGCCGCGCTGTACACTCAGCCTGCGCGTGCAGACCGCTCGCAATGTGTTGTGTTGGGTTCGATTCCCAACATGCTGTCCGGATTGAAGCGTAGACTTCTTCAGCTTTTATTTGAGTGAGGCAGGTAGCCATAATATATGGAAATCATAACTTGCAAGCAATGATAAAGTAATAGGAGAATAATGATAAGAAGATAAAAAGAGTATAATAAATTCCGGAAATTATCGAAGAGCGGATAAGTAATCTTTAATAGGTAGCACAGCAATTAGTTGACATATGACAGGCTTGCGTTGAATTGCAGACAAAATTGCCAAAATGATTTAATAAAACTGCAATCTCATTTTCTACTGTCTGCTACCATCACTGGCTCAGCGTAAACAATGCCACAATACAAAAATGAATACCTTGTAACACAAGTAATAATATGTTATTTACCACCAACACCTAAGTATGGATGTTTGTTACTTTTTCACGCAAGAGCTGCTGAGCGGATTTGGATGAAATTTGGCACACGGATGGTTTATGAATTGGATTAACACATAGAGTACTTTTTGTCCCGATGCTCCGACGGGATCGGAATTTGTGCGGGTGAAATCGCGGGGAGCAGCTGGTAAGGTATCATTTTTAAAAACTTTGAAATCTTACGCATATTAGTAAGTTACTAAAAACGGTGCCTTACATGTGCGTTTTTTTAACAATTTTTTCAACAGTTTCGTTAGCCATAGCGATGATGTGTTATGATAATGAATGACTAGGCGCGAATTAAGGAACAGCTGATGCGAAGACAACAGGGAAGCACGTCGCCGAGTTATCAGCTGTTATAGTGATGTGAAGGAACTGCGTAAACAGGTGGATTATCTAACCGTTATATTCTAGCGTTATAAGAATAGAAGTGATTTTAGAAAAAATATAAGGCAATTAATAAGAATGATTGGACCTAAAAGACTTGAAGACAAACGAAAACACTTACTTGAATATTGTTAATTAAACATATGAAATAAGACTAAGTAAACGAATAAATAAGGAATAACTAATAATAATAGACCCTCAAGCGGCGCAAATACTGTAACCTTATGGGTAACTACAGTTTTGAGCCGTTTGGGGTCGAAACGCTCGGGTCATGGGGCCCGAGTGCGCATCTAATTTTTAAACAAATTTCTCACCGACTAGTCGACACTTCACGTGACCAGAGGGCTGGGTTGTTCTTTGGACAAAGAATTAGCATTGCCATTCAGCGTGGCAATGCTGCCAGTCTTCTGGGCACTTTTCCAGATGACAGCGATGCGGACGAGTACTTCGACGCCTGAGTATTTTTTATATTAATTTGTATAGGTAGTTAGTTAGTTGTTTAGTAATTTAATTTAGTTATAAATATGTTGTTATATTACGTATTAATTAATAAAATTTATGGAATAACTTATATATATAAGGAATAACGAATAAATGTCTAAACCATCCACTGGATAAACGATGGTCTGCAGTTTTCGTCCTTCTTTGCCCGCGAAGACGAGTCGAACATTCGACGGGTCCGAAGCCCGACGCCGGTCGACGTCTGGATGACTTCGTCCTCTGGGCGTGTGCAGTGCTACGCGAAGTTTCTTCAACAAGGTATTGATGATTCCTGCTGGAACTGTCCTCGCTGAAGACCGCAAATGAAGAGCCTCGAGTTCATTTTTTTTTTTTTTTTTTGCTTTTTTGAGACCGTTTCGTTTGAAATGAACACGACGAGATCCTTGAAGGACCAATGTTAGCGCGGGGAGCATCTAAAGAGTGGACTCCTGTATTTTAGGTAAGGGTTTAATGCCGTGCTTATAGCAATAATAAAACTGTTCCTGACAAACAGCTAATAATGAAACTAAAGTAAGAGGAGTATCGGCCGCCGCGATGAAGACAGAGGAAGTGAGTGTCGTTACCGCGCCGCGCCTCAGCCTGCCAATGACGTGCGCTAAACACTCTGCCTGCGCGTGCAGACCATGCGCAATGTGTTGAGTTGGGTTCGATTCCCAACAGTGCCCATTCTACTTTTGGATACTTCGAATAACAGCTGATCAAGACTTGAACGAGAGCTCAAGACATACAAAATTTCGACAAGAGCGCTTCAATTATTGGATGGACACGGTGGAAGATCAAGAACGAGATATACAAAAACCGGAAACGGTTACTAGCGAGACCACAGACGAAGACATTGAAAAGTTTGAAAACAGCAACATTTAGCACAGCAGAGCAGTGACATAGGAAACAGCCGAGAAACCAGTTTAACTCCGCTAGAAGACTCACCGATGAAGCTCGACCTGAATCAACCCGGCTGCGACGTCGTTAAAAAATGCCCTCCCACAGACAAATATCACCCGCCTCTCCACTATTCCAATGCTAATTTTAGGGTGCACTACTCGATTGGCTCTTTCCCTTCCTGCCCTAAGGGCACGTCTTCCCTACCATTACAGCGCCCCCCGGTCTATTCCTTGATATGCAATGGTCTTTGTAGCACCATGAAGCATGAGGCTTCAGGGGCTAGTGCAAATCTTGGGGTTCATTCGATTAATCGAGTCTGGTCAAACCACGCTGGGGTCGGTGCATTTCATTCATTCATTCATTCATTTTATGTGACAAAAAACATCTTCCCCGAAATATATCCCGTAAATCCAAACACAGCTAAATAAGTCGCAAACACCGGGATCCAATAAAAGCAAACAGTAACATTAGCTAGGAAACAAGTCAAACACCTGAGCTGTTTGCTTACGGTAAAAGGTGCTATCCGGTTGCCCCCTGGTTCGGCATTGGGTTACTAAACGTTGGAACAATACCAGGAGTCCATAACGAATTGGCGGTTACGGTTTTGGTGAAAATAAGATAGGTGTCAATGATTCAGGCCGTGTAAGAATTGATAGGATTTTGCATCGACTGGTTACCAAAATTATTAAGAAAACTAGAAGTCAAGAAGGATTTAAAAGCTATCAAAACTGGGCTTTTGAATGCTGAATTATAATTGAATGTGCTTTTTTATGTGCGCCTCTATAAGCATGTTTGAACGATATGATTATGTTTAAAACAAACATAACACTCTCACGTCCACCACAATATGTAGAGCTGGTGGCGCAGGCAACACGTACTCGCGAGGTATCCAGGTGTTTGTGCGACCTTGGCGATTTACGGCGGCCATAGCGGTGACTGTCTTTCTATCAGCGTGCTCGGTCTTAGTGACAGCGTCGCGAATGACGTTCTCTGGCACACCGCGAGTCTCTTCGTAGATCAGACCGGCTCGCAGAGGCGGGGTGAAAAGTATTCACCCCGCCTCTGCGAGCCAGACGACGGATGGCGGGCTTCGTGATTCCTTGGATGTTTTTTCCCATTCCTTTCCCTTCCTTACCGCGACCCCTCATCTTCTTAGCAGTGAGATTCAAAATAACACTATACTAAACTCAGCACAGGTGTGCGCACACGAACGACGTGAGTGACTGCAAAATTGTGAAGGAAAACATCGTGAGAAAACCGGATTGTCCTAGAGCCAAAAATTCGAAGACATGTGACATCTACCCACCCGCCCGCTACTTCCCAGCAGTGGAAGCGAACATTATATACTGATTATGTTGAATTGAATGTTTTAGGCGTCATCTTATGCAAATATAGCTCCATCATCATCTTTCGGCCCTTGTCCCATGTTACTTGAGGTCGGAGCATCACGTTTTCTTCTTTCATTCTTCCCTGTCAACCGTCACGCTATCATTCACTCCCTTCACTTTCATATCATTGCTCACACAATCCATATTTCAGCAAATATGGTTCCAAACTGCCTCATTTAGTATGGGTCAAAGTTTGTCGTGATTAAAGCTGAACGAAAACAAGGAATCTTAATCACCGACTTCAAATTCTACTTGTTAGTTTTCTATGGTTGTGGGCAACTAATGTTTTGATGTCAAACCACCTTGCTTGATGTTCATACGGAAACAAACGTGCGTGCGACACCTCCAGAGGATAGTGTATACAGATGAGTTAATAAGTCTTTAGTTAATTAACACCATCAATCAGGGGCGACGTTGATTGAAGGGCTCTTGTTTTTCTGTTAAAGCTAACATTTAGATTACCCAGTGAATCAGTGTGGGCTACACTTTTTACTGCTAAACCTACAGATGGTATACAGGGTGGCCAATTTGGAAGTATATAACTTCAAAAATTAATATTATTTTTCTAACTAACGAAAATTACCAGACATTTTCCTAAAATTATGTTATTTAGGATTGGCAATTTTATACTGTAAATGAGATCTGCCTCCTTTCTGATACTTCAAAGTGCGGTCACTTATTTAGAACATAAGTATTTTATTAGGTATCCCACTAACAAATTCTAAAGTATTCAGATTTTTGTATTCAATATTGATCACGACTCGTTTAGATAACTACACAGAAAAAAAAACTTGATGGTCGTAAAATCGTCAGTGATTACAATTTTTACTCGTAATGATTTATTGGAATTAGTGGGTCGTTTATAAAATCGCTTAAGAACTTCAGGATAAAATTGCTGAAAGTATTACGGTGGTCATGGTCCTATAGACTGAGACATAATGAATTTGCCGCATTTTAACTAAGTAATAAACATTATGGAGAACAGTGGTGGCTTAGTGGTAAAGGCTTACGAGTTGTAAGTCGTAGGTTCGAACCGAAACCTTTTACTTTGTGTAATTTGTTTCATCACCACTGCTCTGAAGAAACAGTGAAGGAAAACTTCGTATGTTCTAGAACCACAAATTCTAAGACATATTGTGACATTCGCCAGCCCGTATTGATCCCGTGGCCGATTATGGCCCACTCCCTCGTACAGAGAGCAGGCCTGTGTCTCAGCAGAGGGAACCTTATAGGCTGATTATGGATTGTGGAATAAACATCAAACAACTGCAAAATTTGTCTTCAAATCAGAATGTGGTCTAAAATAAGTTGTATACAGCCCAATTGGTTACCCTATAATTATGTCAAGCTTGCCAAAATTTTCTTTTGTTGTAAAATCAGAGGTTAAACACTAAGAACACTTTTTGGGCCTTGCCGAAAATACGTTCAAAATATCAAGAATTGACATTTCACAACATAGAAGTATACTTAGAATGATGAAATTTAAGAAACCAAAATATATAGAACATAATTTGACCTCGTATCCACCTCAAACCTATGAAACGAGTAGCAGATATAAGTAGTCCTAATCAAAGCAAACCAGCTTTCCATTCGTAGACAACGCACATGTATAGCTCCAGTATGTTATATTGTTAGGTGTCCTCTATTGTAGTGGCAGCAATATCCCGACAGAGGTAACAAACTTTAAGGGACTGACCGACCGCTATATATCGCTGTGAAGCGGTAGACTAACGTGGATCCATTGAAAGACAATAATGCCAGGAGCAATCGTAATGTTTCAAGATTGTGTAGGTAAGTGGGCTGTTGTAAGTGGAGATGTAAGTGCCTATTGGGTTTATCATGAACATGATTTGGATAAATTGAACCAATGTTTTTCTTGAGTAATATTAATTGACTATATTCTATTGTGCTGTAGTACTCACCTTTTTGAATAATGTTTACTAAACCAGGAATGACTTGTCGACGACCTTCAATTTTGTATTTCTTACGAACATTTTAATAAAGGAAGTTGTAAGTTCGTTGCCGCAAGAGGCTTTTCAGAATTACTTAAGCTAATAACCTATGATCACTAATAGTCTGCCTTTGTATTTTGTATGTAGTTTCCAAAGTAATTATAATATGGCTATTGTGGTAAAAACGGGAAACCATTTAATAACAACGGAGTCCTATCCTCTCAAGTCTTTTCACCAGTTGGCCAGTAATTGGCCTATCAGAGTGCGGGCCACGCGGCCATAAAGAGTTGAAGTGAGGTGGGCAACCGATCGACTGAGAACTGACGTCCTACGACACATACTGAAATTTACAAACACAAACATAACATCACGCCTTGTTTCACCGAAGGGTTGGGCAGAGGTGTACCCCACATTTCGCCAGTTATGTTTTTAAGTCCTATATAATAGGGGGCGAGCCTATTGCCATCAACCGGGCACAAATTCAGACTCCGGGCTGCTATTGTGGAATTCCAGATAGAAAAACCCAATAACACGTTGCCGACCTGGGAATCGAACCCAGGACCACTTCAAGAAACTACGGAGGATACTGAAATTTGTGAAAATAATAGAAAAGAAGGAGTAGTTTTTGTGACATAATAAGATCATAAATTTCATTGAGACTTGCAAACAAATTATAACCACCTTAATTGCGTAACATGTACTCACAATCTGAATCATTTTGAAGGTTATTCCTAATCCATTGCTTCATATGTTCTAAAAATGAATATTGTTGGACTGTCAAAATGAAAGCCATTGTTACTCGTAGTGTGTTACGCAATTACCCCACTAATTATTTATTAAGATATAGCTTTAAGACTTAAGATGGATGAAAATTTGTGTGTTTAATTATTAAATAAATATTCTTGTTTCATCATGCCATGTCATGTTTTATTTTGTTTTATTTTTATTCTTATTTCATCAGGCTATAAATAAATTCAGTATATTAAACATCCTCAGTATCCAATGATGCCGTAACTATAAGCTGCAGAGCTGCTGTTCACGTATTTATAGTACGTGCAATTTTGGGCAGCTGCCACTCTCATTTGGCTGACCGTACCGTACCTACTTACTCCATATACATAACTCTTTAAATCGCACTACATTTCCTCTCCCCAAAGCCGGTCAAAAAGTAAAAGGCGAACAAAGTGAACGTGTGTGCCATTAGCTGGAAGAAAAACGGTTGTCCCTTCCTTAGGTAACCGTAGCACCCTACCTTTATAAGAGCGGTCATGTCGGTTAACCGGACGATTTGTGGGCCCAATTGACTATCAATGAATAGTAGCCACTACTTACCTCTGTGCTCTTTTATGGACCACCATTAGGGTTGATGTGGTAGGCTTAGGGTGAGCAGAAGCAATCGTTGCGAGTTTGACGAATGAATTTGTTAATGGAGAGAATAAGAAGTAAGTTTTTAAAGAAAAACAGTATTGTCTGTACAGTAACCAAATTCAAAGAAGTTAGAGCCTTCTATGCTTTCAGAATAATACTGGTAGCGTTTTGTTTTTATCCTATAAATAAGTAGAGATCAAATAATAGTTGCCATACGGTCGAGGCTCTAGCGGGACCACCCGGACATCCCAAGAATATTTTGGACTGTATAAATCTTTTGCCGTATCAATAGTACAAAAAACCTCAATCTATACCTACAGCATAATTTGTAAACAATACCTCCTGTCTCTTTGTCGCAACAGCCAATTATAAACAAGCTTCGCACTCAATACTTTCATTCCATTTCCCAGGCGAGCAAGTAAATAAAAATGTGTAATTTAACTCGAGCAGGTTAAAGTATGGAAGACGAGGAGTTTCCCTCGAGTGCCGTGGTCGGTGAGTGCTCCACTTAATAATATTTTTCACCTTGTTTCGTTTTCCAATTTTCCGCAAGTCACTCTCCGGGGTAACGGGCCGTGTTTTGATTTAGAAATGCTTCACGAGAACGTGGTTTACACGCGACGGCGACGATACGATACACTTTAACATAATTCATAATTTTTTGACATTACTGTAAATACTATTGATAGTAGTCTGTTTTCTTATTTTTTTTTGTATTTCTAATGATTTGACATTCATTATCTATTCGACTTCGATAGAATATCTGTTTAATTTTGAAATTGAATATTATTTGCATGCCCTTGAGACGGTAGAATATGTAGGACTTTACTTTAAGAAAACATCTATGTACCAATTACCCATGTTTGCAAAAATAAATGATTTGATTTGAAAATTTGAAGTGACTTTTCTTTTTTGTAAATTGTGTGTTATGTTATGTTTTGATTGAGCTTTATCGTTGGGAGTCCATTAGTTAGCACTGTCCTGTCTAACACTCGGTTCCTGCATTGAGAATTAAAAGTTAAAAACATTTAGAAAGACAGTGAAATTTAAAATATATTTTCCATAAACGTAAAGTTATGATTTTCGCGGGCTTTCACCTGTGCGTCTAACAAGTTCTCAACTTCAAATTCTCAATTCTGAAACTCCGGGTTTCTAGTGTTACTGCCTAATTATTATTAAATTAACCTTGGAGCTGTGGTGGCCCAGTGGTATAGGCCTCCACTCACAAGTTGTAGGTCTTGAGTTCGAACCCAGACAGGCACAGGCAGGCACCCAGGCAGGCTTTACTTTGTGTATTTAATTTCATCACTGCTGCTCTAAAAACTGTGAAGGAGAACATCGTGAGGAAACCGGCATGTCCTAGAATCAAAACATTCAAAGACGTGTGACGTCCACCAACCATGCACTAGGCTCGAGTGTTGGATTATGTCCCACTCCTTCTCACAGAGAGGACATCTGTGTCCCAGCAGTGGGAACATTATAGGCTGATTATGATTTGATTATTAAATTAAACTTAGATACATTAAATCACACCATTTCTGAATTAATTCTTGTTAAATTACATTTCAACAAATGTGACTCGAAAATCGTGTGTTGTAAATGAGTTTTTCAGACTTGTTTGCTATTGTATACGTTAGTCACTTTTTACTTATTTGTTATAAAATTATGTAGCTTTCTTTACAAATAAAAAAATAAAACTTTGTTGTTTAGTTGTAGTTTATAAAAACACTTATTTACTGTGCATCAAATAGCTATTTTCTGATTAACGTATTATTATTTCTTTAGTAGCTAATAATGTAAACTCAAACTCAAAAAAATTAAACCAATTACACTTAATTTTAAATTGTCATACAGAAAGATGAAGATAGTTGCCCATTCCAAAACAAAGTAGATATCTATCGAGAAGAACGGGCAAGTAACTCCACGGACACTCTTTTATGTAAATAAAATTTGTTACAAAAAATCAGTAAAATTCGTTACATCATTCATGTTGAAATTATAAGAACGATGTAGAAAGACGTGCACGTAAAAAGCATACGTAATGAAAAAATAGTGTCCATACTACTTTTTATAAAATAGCTTTAGGTACTTCTATAAATGTTGTTATTATAAGTATAGATTTGTAAAATGACCGCACTGTCGCGTTGGGTACATACACCTGCAATGATAGTTGTAAAGGAGGTTTTAATAAATTAATAAATAATGTTGTTGAATTGTCAACATAAAACGCGTTGACATAATTCATTTTGTTGGCTTCTTAATTTTTGTATTTGAAGTCTCACACATGTCCACCACACCACATGAGTATAGTTCTTTTTACTACTACTCAAGAGGAAACAGTGGACATCGTAACATATAATTCCACTAAGAGCATCTCACGTTTACCTTAATATTTTTCTTTTATATTATCTGATATTTCTTAGATATCATTTCATATATTCTTCCGTCATTGTCCCCGTCGTCTCGCTTGACCCCACTTGGACGAATCTAATTTTGTCCCTCTTACAACTTTTGGCCAATATTTGGCACAAAACGTGAAGTGTTTAGTTTTATGTGACCTTATAGTTTTCACACTTTACAACAATTTTTTTTTTTAACTAAAGTCTGTACACACCATGTAACACACCATAAACATTGAACCGATTTTTATTATTCATTGAATGTTAACTGAAACAAGTTCATAAAGAATCTTACAGCTCTTTGTCTGACAGCACAATTGTTTTCCCGAAATCGTAAGGAAACTAACGAAACTGTCATAGTACGAGAATAAATCCGTCATCTAAAATACGCCTAAAGTTATACAAACCCCTGCGTTAACAGTGCCAACATTGGCACCAAAATTGGCATCAACATTGGCTACAACATTGGCTGTCCATAATAACGTTCATGTCGCAACGCGATACGAAGGGCGAAGACGCAGGTAACTGACGGCAAATCTAATTTGCCAAATTGAATTACTGTGTCCACCAACTATGGGATATATTTTGACGACCTTGGCTTTTTGTTGGACAACATTATTGTATGTGATGTGATGAACGAATTTTTTTGAGAAGTTAAACTGGCAGAACTAAACGATTACATGATTTGTTTGTTGGCCCATTATGTGTTATTTTGTCGCTACATGTGAATGTTAATGTTCAAAACGATGACCTACCATCTAAGAAATAAATAATGGACAAAAAAAAATTTAACAGTTTCAAAGCAGTTGTTTGTTGTAGTTATTCAGTAAATTTCTATGATTCCGTAGTAAACAAGGAACCCCATGTAGTTCATGCCCACAGCTTAGCTAGAAAGCTTTAATTTGGAATGGAAATACATATAGAGACGTCGACAAATTGCTAAAATAATATCTTAAAAAAGGGTTCCTCCCCTACACGTTAAGTGGGGATGAATTACGTTTTTCTCATCTATCCCATGGAACGGGAGTTCAAAAATGTTGCGGGTGAATGAAAACCCTTTTTCTATTCAGGAATCTGTTTGCGAATGATTAAGCTTTAAACTGCTAATTTTTGTTAGAGTCAGGTGTGCCAGCTAAATGGTTGTTTTTGGACATGTGAATAAATTCACGACAGTAGTACCTATACAAGGTAGATTTTTGAGACGGGGCAGTAAGGGGAAGTACTTTAATCGTTGCAGCTACGGGAGAACAGTCTAGAGACTATTTATAAAAAAATAGTTGCGGGTCTAATTTCCTGTGATATGTCTGGGAAAAGTTTTTCGCGATTTCTGACTTTTCTAGTACTCAAACCTCAGTTGGTCCTTAGAGATTTTTTCATTCTTATAAGAAACAGGATGGGATAGCATCAAAAATTTTTTTGTGAAAATTGCCAATTTTCTTGCTGACTGTACATTTTTTTCAAAATCTTTAAATGCTGATCTAAATATCTTAAAAAGTATGTTTAGTAGTTTTCCCGTAGCTTCAAAGATTAAGGTACTTACCCTTACTGCCCCGTCTCAAAAATCTACCCTGTATTTAACGAAGTTAAAAGGAAAACTATCACAGCTAAGCAGGCTGACAAGTAAACGAGTAGTCGACCAACTTACATTCGCAGTTGGAATGTATGGGAGAGCATACACAGTTTGTTCTTGGGATAAATTCATCCAACTACGGAACCATTCATTGTTCGTGGTTCGACACAAAAACAACAAAAAAAGAATCGATTTGTTTTTGTTGTTGTTACGTTGCATAACTAAAGGCACATTTCGTGTCTTAAAGGCTCATACACACAGGCGCGACGCGACAGGGCGACACGAGGTCACCGTGAGTGTGACTGCATTGTTATTACTACGCAACGGATTAAGATGCGGTTCATCATCATTTAGAGAATTTGTTCGAGAAGGTTTATATATATAAAATATCTACATTAGTATTACACTTACATAGGAACAAATTAAGTAATTTCGATGTTTTGTCTAGTCGTTAGAACCATGCGCAGCTGGTGTTGTCGCTAGTTTCATATAAATCTAAGCTAAGACACGCGATACCTTCACAAGTTTCAACTAAAACAGAGGTTCCAGTTGAAGCAAGACAAGGGTACAGAACATTTAAAAGTAAGAGAAGCCACAGAGTCGCTGCAATTTATATGTAAATGAGGCGCGAGCCGCGGGGAGGAGTGTTCTGACAGACTTGTTTGTAGGGGACGCTGGGTGATTCGGTAATTGAAGATTATATTGTAGGATATTTTATTGCTGAAGAGACCTGTATCTTTTCTTTAGCTGAACTTACCTGTTCAAATGAATGTATGTATCATCAGGGAAATTCACCAATTTAATTGTCCGTATGTTCAAATCGCAACTTTCATTATTTGACAGTTATAGGCATGAAATGGCGATACAACGACAAATTGTCGTAAGGTCTCAATGAGCTTGACAATTAATAAACCTGACTGTCTCAAATATATTATTATTGTGTACAACATGCTTACAAAATGAGTGGTATTCACATGGTGTTGGTTTTCTGAAACTCGAAAGTAAAGTTTATAGTACAATGGGTTAATTATTAATTGATTCCTAAAGCAAGTTTAGTGTAGCAAAGATAACCTTTAAAAATAAATAAAGAACTAGGACTAGAACTATAACTAAGCTGGCAAGCTAGTGGTCGTGAGTTTGAACCAATAAACGGCGGACCCGGCGACCTTCGTACCGCCTCAGAATATTTAAATTTTTCTTAATTTTATTTACGTGAATATTTTCCATGATTTAATAGCTATTCTGCTATTCGGGGCGCAGATAAATCCAACAAATCAAAGATCATAAAATCGGTCCAGCCGTTTTTGAGTGGTGTAACTAACACAACATTGATTTTTTTTTAATATACGTGGGTCACTCATCACAACACTTTTCCAGTCTGCCGTAGACACCTCGTTTTCAGCCTGCTCGAACGCTGACAGCGCATCTTCCGGCGACGAAACTTGTATCCCTTAGAGTAGATTTTTTATTTTCTGGAATAAAAGGAAGTCACGCGGTGCTAGGTCAGGGCTGTAAGGAGGGTGACCCAGGAGTTTGACCGGCGCGCTGTCCAGGAAGTCCCTCTTTGTTAACGCGGTGTGCGAAGGCGCGTTGTCGTGGTGGAGTAGTAGACCGCGGAGCCCTATGTTTGGTCGCTTCTTGCTCACGACAGAGAAAACTTCTGCCAAGCATTTGGTAGTATACCATTTTGCGTTGATGTTTCATTCGTTTCGTAAAGGAATTGACACCAAGTAGCTCGTCAAATTGAAAAAGTCGCGATCCGAATCTTCCCCCCGCTTTTAGGTCGCTTCAGTTTGGTAGGCGTTGAATCGTTTTGAAATACACAAACCGTCGACTGGCGCTTCGTTTCTGGATCGCATTGATAAATCCAAGACTCATCACCTGTAATGATGTAGTAAACACGCCGAGACGAGCCTGCTTCTGAGCATCGGTGAGGCTGTGCGGCACCCAGCGTTAAACTATCCTCCTCACGCGAAGATGTACGTGTAGAATTTCGTGAAGGCTTCCCGATCAAACCTGCAGTATAGTGCTGAATCTCCTGATACGTAACTCGCCTATTGTCTTGGATAATTTTTTTCACAGCTGGCACGTTTTCTTCCATAACAGCCGTCAAAGGGCGACCACTTCTTTCTTCATCTGTCAAAGTTAGTCGACCGCGCTTGAATTCGTTATACCAACGATACACGGTTGCCTTAGAAGGGCCTTCATCCGTGAATGCAATTTTAAGTCTTTGGTACGATTCGTCCAGTTTCAGGCGAAAATTGAAATCGAAAAAAATCATGCCATGAAAATGTTCCAACGCAGATTCATTTTTAAATGAGACTCGATAATGTAAATTAGCTCGCAAACAATGTGGAGGGAAATTTTGAAATTTGAACGTACCTATTTTTACTTCAAAATATAATATATCTGGCCAGTCTCTCATAAGTATAAAATCTTTTTTTCCCAATACTTTCTGAGTGGCTGGTAGATTGATTGTTCATTCCTGGTTTTGTTAAAGTGCAACAAAGTAGATATAATTGTCATTTTGTTAGGGCTGTACGGACTAGAAGACATTACTCATCACTGAAAGTCTTAACAATTATATGCGCTTCTAAATCTCATAAAAACATTATAATTGTAGTTTGACACATGACATACACATAACATCACGCCTTGTTTCCCCGAAGGTTTGGGCAGAGGTGCACCTGTACACCCACATTTCGCCAGTTATGTTTAAGTCCCATGTAATAGGGTGCGATCTTATTGGCATCAACCGGGTACAAATCCAGACTCCCGGCTGCTACTGAAAAATTCTAGATAGAAAAACCTCTGGGAATCGAACCCAGGATCTCATGCTCAGCAGTAGCTCTGGCGACCACTAGACCAACGATGCAGTCAATAATAGTAATTATTTAAACAAGCATTTGACATATCTTACTTTATTGTAAAATTAAGTGGGGCTCAAGAAGGCTTGTCATTTTACTATAGGAATAGTGAAGCCTGAATGAGATTGACAGAGGGGCGTTGTTGGTAAAAACTGTCACAGATATCGTTTTGAGAAAACAAGATGGCAGCTTTTTGATGGCAGAAATTAAAGCAAATTGACGAAACCATACTTTGCTACCACTTTTTGAAAGAAAAGGTAGGTCGTTGGTCTCTCGAGACGAATCTAATTGCATTTTGCTGAGGTCAACAGTGAGCAGTGTAGGTAGAAAACTCCGTCGTTTTTACCGTCACCAAGAGATAATCAGATAATCCCCCCAGGCGTCTGGTTGTCCACCATTATTGGAACAGTTAGGAACACATGAATTTCTGACAGTTCCAATAATTATGCAAGACGGCGATGGTGTAGTATTGTAGCTGTTTTGTTTACAAAATATAATGTACGTACATTACGTTACGGGTTAACTTTCTGGTGGATTTAAAAAGGTCAATTGAATTGAAGTTCAGTTTCCAAGCAATTCTCGAAAAAAATATAATTGATATGAAATATACCTACAGTATGACTTGTAATTTGACGTATACTTTCCAGGAGCTGAAAGTGTGACCCATTTGCAACAACTGTAACCCATAATGTGTAGGCGAAAATTCTTCGAGAAAACCCATTTTTTGCAGCGATTCATTTCTGTCACTAACTTTTGTAGCACAATGCGTATATTGACGTTTTTAGACCTTTTTTAATTTAAGGTTAAAATGCAATTTCATGGAAATGGCAATATACCTAGTGAAATTATTCCAAATTAAATTTTGCCATCATAAAAGTATGCCATTGCAAATCCGGACATACGAACCGCCTAACAATAATTATGTTAAATATTTTTCATGCCTTAAAAATATTCGTTTAAAGAAGAAATTGCCAAGTGTGTTACGCCAAGTCAATTTCGGAGCATCAAGATTCTGCCAGATAGAGGGAACCCGTCACAGTAACTAAGCCAAGGACCCCGACCAAATGAGTTAGGTTCTAGAACTGCTAACAACTGCGCGCGAGCAGAGCAAACGAAGCGAGCGGTGCCGCGGCTGCGACCGGCAAGCGCTACTTCCCAGCTGGTCGCCGTACTTGGCTATTTAGTATTAGCGCAAGGTGCCATCCGTTGCATGCAAGTTTGATACCAGTTCACTATTTGTCAGTTTGCCATAGACAGATCATAAAAACTTCGAAAATAATGTGTCCAAAAAGTTTGATGCAATTCACAATTTTTCGTTAGTTTATAATTTTGCGAGATAGATTTATATACATAACGGGTATATATATCACTGCTCTATGTTTATATTTCAAACATCTCACAACATACAAAGTATTTGTACTTCCCTTCATCAAAACTATGTAGTTGATCTGGCCATCAGACCTTTATCACTGACTCATAGAGGACTCAGTAGTTCGGCTAATGCCGGCTGACATGTGTCCGGCACACGACTGTGACACGACACGCTAATCCATACCGGCTATGGCCGGACATCGTTTTTGTTCAAATTCACTTGTGCGTGTCTTTTTAGTTGGAATAACCTGATAACCTGACTTACAATCAGAAGAGTACACTATTGTTAGATGGATGAAATGAGTAAGTCCATAAACGCAATTAATTTATTTTACACAGACACACTTTAACTGATCACAACATAATAGAGCTTTTAACCTTCCTTCCATGGCCTGTTTAACAAGAAGCTGTGGGCGAAACTGTCAAACACGACTAGCCACAATATTTAAATTTCGAACAATAATGAAATTAACATAAAAATTAAACGTTCTAATTTCGAAATAATCTTATTGCTTCAATACTTTAACTTTCTAACTTAATTCAAACATATTATTTTGTTCCTTATTTATATTTTGTTGCTTTTTTATTGACAACCCAACCTTCTAGATTTGTAACTTCGTTTCTGGGATGTAGCCTGATCCGTACGGGGGCAGACAGAGGTCCTTCTCCCTTTGCCGTGAATGCCAGCACAGCAAACTGGTAAGCTACGTCCACGTGCATGTCATGGAATGTGGCCGAAGGCTCATTGGCCTTTGTTACGATCTCCTTTGGCACTCCATCCGGAATGACGTTGATATTTAATTTCTGTAAATATACAGATAAAAGGTATGGGTATATTTTAAAACACTGCTTAAAACAACAAGGAAAAGGCATGAGGGTCACTATCTTTAACACTTATCCAATATTTAATTTTACATAATATAAATATAACAAATCATCACACTTGTAATCCCCGAAGAGTTAGGCAGAAGGGTACCCATAGTATACACACACATTTTGCCAGCTATGTTTAAGCGCCATGTAGCGCCGGTCTGAAGTTAGAAAACTAACCAAAAATAAACAAATCAACGACTTCAATGCAGGTTTGTTTAATGTGAAACATAATTAATAAATGTCTAAAATGTTCAGCTGCACCAGCTATAACTAGGTACACATTAGCACTGCTTACTATTTAAAGGAATGGAAGGTTATGATTTAAATGAATCAATTAATTTCAGCTTATCGAAGTCTACTGACAGACAGCCTCTCCCAAGTTGCGAAACATCACCCGATTATGCGCCTGCTGCATTCACTTTGAGACAGTAGGTAGGTATTATTCACCGAACTGCCGCAGATGTAGGGTTATTTTTTAAAGAAGGTTCTAAAAAACGTAAGGTCGTCATACCGGAAAGGTTTCTTCCACGAGCCGAACGACTTCATCACCTCGTTCCTTATATATTGTTCTTTGGTTTTTATTTACTTCCCATAATTTTAACTGAAATATAATAAAAATATAATTAATACCAGCCTACTGCAAGGCAAAGGCCTCTTCTCATGTAGAGAAGGCACGAGCATTGATCATCACGCTTGCTTAAGACGGATTGGCGACTTCAGACTTATGTTAGCTACTAGCTGTGCCCTCGACTTCGTTCGCGTGCCTGACGGAAAAACAAAAATGTGTCGCTTAGAGAAGGTGTATGTACCACTCCATAATTGAAACGGAAGAGTCTTCCGATTTTGCCGGGTGAGAAGCGCTAAGAAAATGCTTCTCTGTAAACAATATTGTTACATCAGCTTGCCCCTCGAAAGACCTCCTACATACAGTTGCCCATGTGAAAAGCAACCCATTTACTAAGATCCACCTCTGATTAAAGCTGCCATTTTGGATTTTAATTTATAATTTTCGGCACCGGCATGAACATGTTGCCTCCATTCATTAACGAAAATGTTGCCTCTTTTTAGTTTCGAAAAACAAATATTACACTCCATTTTAGAATAAAATACAGTATTAATGTGTCCACCGTTAAATGAAACTTAAAACCACTACAAAGTTCAAATAACTTTTAATTGGTAAGTCGTTATCAAATCGTAAAAAACGTTTTTAATTTTTTAATTTTGGAACCTGCTAAACAAAAATTCGTGTACTTTAAAAGTGTAATACTTTGCATTTTTTTTTCATTAACCGTACAATAACCCAGTCAGAATAGGTGTTCGTCATTGAGGATTTTCGTGACAGTAGGGTCTCTTCGCAGTCCATGATAGCAGACCACTGTTATGTACTATAATAGCTACTGTGTTTAATCTTCCGTACGATTACCCATTCACAAAACAATAATCCTCCGAATTAAAAAAAATAACTTAACTACACGGAACGCGCGCAACTAGATTTGGTATGTAATGTACTAAGGTGCGCTCGCTATAGCTTTATCAAATATGTAATTTTAAGTGTTTCTTAAATATCGACATGGATTTTGCAAATCAAATCAAATCATTTATTTTTGCAAACATGGGTAATTCGTACATTGATGTTTTCTTAAAGTAAAGTCCTCCATATTCTACCGTCTCAAGGGCATGCAAATATTATTCAATTTCAAAATAAAAACCAAGATTCTATAGATGTCGAATAAATATGAATGTGAAATCATTAAAATTCCAAAAAAATAAAAAAATAAACAGACTAATAACAATAGTAAAATTTTTACAGTAATGTCAAAAAATAATGAAGAATGTCAAAGTATCAGTCAGTTTTGATGTTATCTGGTAGTTTATAATACAATGCAGCACCTTCGTACTTCACCTTTTTTTTCGCCATAGCCGGTGCGTAGTGAGTATACTTGTATGTCATTTGAAATTAATCCAAGGTATTTTGCGTGATCAACTTTTTTGATAGGTTGTTTAAGTTAATTGTGATGGGTGTTATATTGAAAATGATGTAGTTTGTTTTGGCTATATTTATTGTGAGTAGATTGCACTGAAACCACATATTTAAAAGATGTAGAATTGATGTAGACGACGAGACCTGCAGCCTGATTGCGTTACACATTTGCGTAAACGATTACGACTAATCTGTTTGATTTTGACAGTTCACATTCATTGCGTTATTTACATTGTTGAGCAGAACTTTTTACCTAACTTAAGAAGCAATGGATTAGCAATCTGTTTGGAAACGATTCAGATTCCGATTGATTGTGTATTACGCAATTAGGGTACTGAGCGTCACACAAAAGCGTCTACAGAGTGTCCAAAATAAAATGAAGCTGTATCGTCGGTGTACAACGGATCATCGCCTCTTAGTCCAACTTCATGAATATTATTTATAATAAGGGTCCCAAAATTGATCCCTTCGGAATGCCAAAACTCACGGTTTTAGGACTACTTTGTGTTTCGTTAATCTTAACTACTTGGATGTGCCAGGTAAGATTTAAAGATATCAAGGGCACTTCCAGTGACAACAATATCAATTAGATTCTGTAATAACAGTTTGTGACTTTTTGTTTCAAATGCTTTTTTTAGGTCTATGAAAATGCCTAGTGCTATTTTTTGTCGATACTAATTTGATTTTCATTTTTATCTAAACTGTTGCAGAAAATGTATTGGATTTTCTGGGGGGCCTAAAACCGTATTGTTTTTTAAGAAACTTTTTCACACATAATTATGAATTTAAAAAATAGCTTGGATTTGAACCTACGACCTTGTGCATGAGAGGCGAGGCCATAACCACTGAGCCATCACGACTGCTATAAACATAATTATCTAGATTAATTCCCATTTACACATGTCTCATTGTTTCTTAAACTTGTATGAACCGTTTATTGTCTCACAGAAAATACATTGATTTACCTCATTCTTGAAATTTTGAGACGCAAAACAATTTATGGCGTTTGATCTTTTATGCACCTTTCTGAACATCATTTAATACGACACCATAATTATTATATGAATACCAGAATATTTGTCCTCATGAGATACTTACAGTACTTTTATCTCACGAAGCGACGCGCGCTTTGTGTGGTAACCAAGTGTGTAAACACGCTGTTAATGTGTGTGTAGGCGCAGGAGTTCACGGAAAGGTGAGGTCATGAGGTTAAAATACTTTATTTATTTTTAACACATTTATCGTTATTTATGTTTTGCAGAATTCGGATTTGTTTTCATTTAGAAAAAATTATCAAACTTAACATTAAACTTACCTTATAACCAATGACAGGATCATCTGCATCGTCACTTTTCACTTCAGTCCAATGGATTATCTCATGGGAGGTTATATTATTAGGATCGTCCTCTGTAATAAATCTTTTAAACTCAGGGGCTTGTAAATTTAGCTGTTTGGTCTTCGGCACATCTATTGGTATTCCATGGCAGGCAGCCACTAATAGCAGAATGTATAAAGCCTCCATTACTTTTGTTTCCTTTTCAATTAGATCTTCCTTTATGTTTGGTTTCTCGATGATAATTTGTTCTTATGTGTTGTCAGTTCCGTGTCTACTATCAGAATGGGAATGTATATGTTTATAACTTCTTGGCTATCCGAGATGAATCACGTTTAGATTGTTCATTTATCCAGTTGTTTTTCCTCTATGACTATGTTTAGATTTTTTATTGAGATTTACGTAGAGCGAAAACCTGTTTAAGTAACAGTTGTTGAGACATTGTGATTTATGTAATGTAAATAACGCAATGAATGTTGTCGAACTGTCAAAATGAATGCGATTACTATTGTTAGTATGTTACGCAATTACCCCGAAGACCAGACTATCTTACTTAGATCTCATTTGTGAGACCTACATGGTTGTCACAAATGATAAACTGATCATTACAAGAAATTTCTGAACTTTAAAAGAATGACCGTTGAACTTGTCGATGTTTCTGCGCGGAGACGGTCGGATAGAAAAACCCATTTGATTTATATTACACATTTATTATTTGACGTGCAGATGTGTTATTTGCAACGTGTGTTACATGTGAAATCGCCCTTTTATGACCGATCGTCAGAGTTTGTTTTTGTTATAATTAGCAGATAATAATAATCAGGACCTTATTGGTGACGTTCTTCAGAAAGGTCAGCTGCGTATGTATCTAAGTATTGCAACCAGCGTACAAGTTAGACCAGATGTACGAACGTAAACGAAGCAAAAAGAGTGTGTAAGGGTCGTAGCAGATGGCGTTTTGCAATTTCTGTCTACCCCCATGGGAAGCAAGCGTGAGTTTATTAATGTATGTAAAATAATCGTGATTGTGTTGATTTCAGATTAACTACTGATACGGTGTAGCCTCAGAGAACATCGATTTTGTAATTTCGACATGATCGAGAAACTTCAATCACGTTTTATTTTTTGACACTATTTTACACTACTTACCCAACAGCCTATGTTTAATTACCCTGAAAGGTTTCGAAAATATTAAAAAACCTTTTTTTATGTTTAACAGATCTTCTAAAAACTTATAAAACTTGTAACTTGTAAAAATGTCTTGTTTAAATGAATAAACCTCTAAAGAAATTGGGCTCCACACATCTTTTTAAATGAATGAGCCTCTTTTTAACTTACTGCCCTTTCCGCGCGCGAGCCGAGCGACTGAAGCGAGCGGTGCCGCAGGAGCGGCCGGCGAGCACTACATCCAAGGTGATCTCAGATTCTTGATTATTTAGTATTTTTAGGACTTCAAAATAGGAATTACTTGAGGTTCACAAGAAGCGGCGTATTAGTAGAGTGTTCAGTAATATTTTTAGGAAATCAAAATGGAAATTAATGTATGCAAATTATTGTATAACATTTTAAAAGAGTAACGGTGGAGTTTCTTGCCACTTCTTCTCCATACGAAACTACTTTTTGGAAGTGGCGCCTAGAATCAGTTCTATTTTTAATGTAAATTATTATTATTTGAAATAAATGCTTTGACTTTGACTTTGAAATTATTTGAAGTTCGATTAAATAAGTACATGCCATTGATTTCCAACAACAACCAGTCACGACTTCCTTGGTCATTAAAATCACGCTCAAATCTCGCCAAAAACAGAAATTAAGGAAACGGCCAAAAAAGGACCAATATACATAAAACACGTGATGTCAAACAAAAGCTACTTAAATAAATCAGCCGCTCCTCCTAGCGCAAATTAAACATTATTCTTCAACGGAATTCCTCCCAGGGACCGGGGACTTTTATTGGAATTTTTGCCAATAGCTCTACGTGCCAATACATACGTTAAACGGTTGTAACTGTTCACACCCCACGGCATTTAGCTTCTTTATGTCAATCGGCATGCACGCAGACACACAGAGACACACGTACGCGGGCACACGCGCACACATACGTGGGACATGCAAATCGCAAAGACGGAACAGGGAATCCAACGTGTATTCTGTTTACTGTTGCTTTGTGCGATAGTAGGAATAGTTTTGATACATAATTAGTTTGTATAATAATTTAAAAATCCTGGGTCTTAGGGCTAGTATTTTTAACATATTATGCTTAATATAGGATTCTGTTTTCTTACATACCATTTAGAGAGTATTGAATTGAGTATCAAAAATGAAAAAATAAGGCTCCAACGAAAAATCGGTAAGTTAACGTAACAAGGTATGAGGCTTTCTAGTAACTGGACACAACATTATTTTGACCTAATTGCGTTAAACATTAGGAAAATTAATATTAATACCCTACCCCCCCACCCCTACCCCTTCCTTGTGTGGATTCAAAGCATAAAGTTGTGAATCCACTATACACATTTTATCTCAGATATTTTTTATTCAACCCAGAACAGGACTGTGTCGATTAATTGATGGAATTATATTTACCGGATGTTTTTTACTCTTTACAAAAAGATATTTCATCAGATTACTCAACCCATTTATTACCAGGAATAATAGGAAACATGATGTCTCAATTCATTGGTATCCAATGAGTTCTTTTGAAACATGCAAAAGTATCAAGATTGTTGGATCGCAGTACAAATCCACTATATCCCAGTATTGTCCCTTTAACACGAAACGGAGGCGTATAACAAAATAAAATACAATACAAAAAGCGTTAAACGTGAACCTATTGATTTGCTGGAATTTTTATTAGGAGCCTACCTCCCGAGGGGGCCAAGCAGTTTTATTGTACCATCGCTTACCGTGCTCTCACTTTAATTTTGTTTATATGGAAATTTGTGAGATGTGTTCGGTTTTCGAATCGAAACCATCCTGTTTCCGTGGCTGCCCAAACAAGATGGCCTCTCCAATACCATTGGCATTTTGAGGAGCCTGCAGGAGTCAATAATTGACTCAAAAAACTGCAGAATCTTTTACACTTATGTGGGTTTGAAATATTATACTTGTACAGATAATTGGAATTGTACCTAAGTGAAGAGAGCAAAATAAACACATAAATAAAGTTGATCCCTTATCATGTATTTTAATCCAATACCTTACTACCTACCAAGACAGCCAATTAGAAACGATCAAAGCCTAAAATAATGAAAAGGACAGTTTAGAAGTCAGCTGACAATTACACTAATAAATAAACTAAGAATACACTTGTCGATAGTTGAAATATTAGTTCACAGATTAATTAACGCTGAAGAGGAGCCAGGAAGTTTACTATGTGTAATGCGAATGATTGCAAATGGCGCGTGACATGACGCCGTTCATCACGACACGGTGCCAATGGGCCGAGCAGGAACGAATGTAGGTCCAGCTCCACCTTGCGAATATAGAGGGGCAACTGTGTTACATCGATATTTTTTTCGATAGAAGATACCTTCAAAGGCATTATAAAACATTCATCATCAACTAGGTTTTAACTGCAGGTATCCTAGCACCAATAATAAAAAAAACTAACATAAAAAAATTATAATACGGTTTGATTCCAAAACCCTGACTTTTACTTTTAAATACTTTAAATATAAGTCGAAACGAGGGGTATAAATCAAAGGTGTTTTTTCAGATTTCATGTTTATGCATGAAATCTGAAAAAACACCTTTGATTTATACCCCTCGTTTCGACGGAAGGCTAGCTATCCTAGAGTTAATTAAACTGTTCAATTTGAGTACGTAGTTCTCTTAATAAGGGACAAAACTGTTATGATTAGCTAGCCCAAACGATCAATACCCATAATTTTAGTTCAGTTCTACGCTTATCCAGACCATAAAATCGACTAACTAGGAAATATCGATACCCTAGCTTTACGCAATACACCTCTACTTTGACCCGTTGAAACCATATATTGTCCTGCGTCCTATCTGTCCGGGGCGTTCCGTTTTGTTTTTGCATCTCACTCATTTGGCTACCTTTATTGGTCCGGTTGTAACGTAGGTTGCACGGTTGGTCCAAAATGGTTTGATCCCGCCGACTCGACGATTCATCTCGTCGTTCTGTTGTTTTTTTATAGTTTATTGTTTTAGAAGGTGTGTTTGTACGTTGATAAATGCTTCATTCGTTTCCCTGTTGATGAGTTATTTTATTTTTAAATTGTCTGTAGCGTTTCAAAAAAAGTGCAGATTTTCGTTTGGTTGGTTTTTGGTTGAAAAGGCACAAAAGGGGCGTAGAAAAACTTTATAGGTACGACACCGCGAATGGTATAAGACTAAAAATGCAGGTTTATTATTTAGCCTTATGGCCAAAGGGTGCCATCGAAACGCTATTAATAGCTTCCAGTCCGTCCGACTGTCTGTCAGCGGGCTGTATCTCATGAACCGTAATAGGTAGAAAGTTGAAATTGCAGATTGTGTTTTCTGTTGCAACAATAAATGATAAAAATAACATAAAGTTTAACATAAAATGAACGGACTCTTAATACAATTAACGTGTTTTACAGGATTTTTTGCTTTGTACGGTATCCTTTCTGTGCGAGTCCGACTCGCACTTGGCTGGTTTTAATTATTATTAAAAGAATAAGAAAAAAGAACACCTGTTAGTGTAGATACTAATTTGAGCATCCTAAGAATTTCTTATTCAACGTAAAACCAAAACGAGATGAGCCAACAAATTAATTTGAAAATTCAAATGCCTTAGCAGGAAATGTAATTGTAAAGGCGTGTGTACACGGCACGGTAAGGCGGTGTTTACACCGAGCGGCGCAAAAGGTACGGATTTGTTAGAATGTAAATCAAACTGGATGTTTTATTAAACACTCCTCTGCTGGGTATTCAAATTAAGCAGTGTCGATCGTATTATTTCATGGAGTCTGCTTCGGGTTATAGAGTTGTAAGGAAATTGGAGCGTAATGGAAATTCGAAACGTTGTTTTTTCTTTGGTTATGAACTTATGATTTTTGAAGTGAAATTTCTTAGATAACTTCTTTAAATCGAACAAGATATTAGGGACACATTTCGTTACACGAGAGAGAAGAAAGATATCAACTCCCTCATTCTCACACTAAGTCTGTTTAATTATTTATGTTTTAAGAAGTTTCACGTCTATCACGTGCTGCACTCCCAATTTTTTTAATTTAATCACCAGAGAAAATATAATGTAGGTACCTAAATAAAAAATAAAATATCGATGAAAAAGATATTTAATTTATTAACATTTTGGTGCTGTGCACTTGAAACACCGTACGATAAGAATAGCATAAGTCCATGATAGGCACCAAAGTGTATCTGTCGTGAGATTCAATATGAAACATAACATTCCAATTTTTCAATTACAAAATCCAATTCCAAACTCCCATCCAATTTTGCAAGCAACACGAAATCATGTGGCGTTATTTGTGTCAGGCAATTCAACAAGTTTGTTGAATCCACTGTTAAGACCACAGATTCTGTGGTCTATGGTTAAGACACAACATAACACCACACATAGGTCCCACGTAATAGGGCGAGCCTATTACCATCAACCGAGCACAGATCAGACTACGAGGGAAAAACACAATAACACTTTGCCCGACCGAATAAAGTCAATGTTTTTATTTGTAACACTTAGGTGTAAAAAATTTAATCATTTGTACCTGCCAGGATCGCGTGTTTTTCGAAAGAAATATCGTGGCCCCTGTAAGTATGTATCTGTGGCGTCATGTTAATAAGACCACACTAACGTTGTATTTTTGTGTCCACAGAGTTTCTGCTTACCCTTTTGGGTTTAGTCGAAGCGCGATTGTCGCGCGCCGGAGTACGTCCTACGCTGGTGTGCGTACGAGTTTGCCGCCACACCTGTGCAGACATTTACCTCGCCCCGCGCCGCCGCCGCCCCGCCGCCGTCCCGCGGTCGTCGGCTGCGGCAGTCGAGACCGTCCCTCGAGCAGTTAACTTGAAGCCTTCAAAGTGCGTCCACGCTACATTGATCCGCACCGCGCTATTATATTTCGTCCGCGTAATAAGTTCATTTCAATTGTTTTATAACGTTAACTTCCTAGTATCACATCGTGACCCTTCTGGTAGTAGAATCATACTTTGTTTCTAGAATTAACTTCGTTTTAACTTCGTTTAACTGTTTACTGTAACGCATTTTTGTTTACTCCAGAATTATACCATTGTAATTCCTGTTCGCGCCTCTTTCATTGTACACGCCCCATTAAGCTTCCAAAAGTGGTGACCCCGTACGTTAGACGTGTCGCGAAGTTACCGAGTCGCGACCGCGTGTACACAGCGAAGTTTCGGAGGAGGACGGAGGCGTTGGTTGCAGCATTGGGATCAGCAGAAATAGCCAAGGTTAGAGTACGCGTACCTCCTTTTTGGCCAGAGAAACCCGCGGTATGGTTTGCGCAGCTGGAAGCCCAGTTCGCATTATCGGGTATAACTTCCGACGCGACGAAGTACTTTACTGTGGTAGGGAATCTAGAACCTTCCATCATGGAACAACTAGAAGATATTTTAGAAAGTCCACCCTCCAGTAATAAATACGAAATACTTAAGGCAGAACTAATTAAGCGTTTGTCAGTTTCGCAGGAACAAAAAGTGCGTCAACTCCTCAATCACGAGGAATTGGGGGACCGCAAGCCATCCGCATTTCTCCGACACCTTCGGAGCCTAGCTGGCCGCGGTGTACCAGACGACTTCGTACGCACCATCTGGACCAGCCGTCTGCCAACCAATCTGCAGGCGATTGTAGCGTCTCAGGCCAGCACGACCTTGGAAGCGGTCGCGGAGCTGGCAGATCGGGTTTTGGAGATCGCACCGGTGAACCCGGTGGCCCAGGTTGCGAGTGCCTCACCCTCTTCAGGGAGCATATTAGAGGTAATGCGTACGGAGATAGCCAGTCTCACCCGCAAGCTGGACGAGTTATCCACCGCAGTGGATCGACGACCACGAGCACAAGGTAGGTCAGGCAGCCGTTCCAGGGACCGTTCACACAAAATGGCGGACAAGCGCAGCGAGTGTTGGTATCACCATAAGTTTGGCGGGAAAGCTCATCACTGCATAAAACCGTGTGATTACGCTTCGGAAAACGCCAGAACCAATCGCTAATTACGGCGAGCGATTGCTGCAGTATTTCCAGCCGTTTATTCGTCACAGATCTGTGTTCTAGAAAACCTTTTCTAGTAGATACTGGTTCCGATCTGTGCGTCTACCCCCGTAGCTATTTAAATGAAAAGCGGACACGTGTAAACTACGACCTTAGCGCAGCTAATAATTCTGTTATATCCACGTAGTTTAGCTGGAATTTCGTCGTCGCCGATGTGACCAAACCAATTATTGGGTATGATTTTCTTTCACACTACAAACTTTTGGTGGATTGCCACAACAGCAGGTTGATCGACGGATTAACTAACCTTTCGGTTAGCGGAGCATTCGCAAAAATGGAGATTCCCAGCGTCAAGGCTGTAACTGGTACTTCTCGGTACCACGAGCTGCTGCGAGAATTTCCGACCATCTCACGGCCGTCCGGTGCACCAAGACAGGTACGTCATTCAACCGTACATTTTATTAATACTACGCCCGGACCACCGGTTTTCTGCCGGCCACGCCGTTTAGCACTCGATAGATTAACGATAGCTAAGTCAGAGTTCCAAGCAATGGTTAAGGAAGGGACAGCTCGTGTTTCCAGAGGACCTTGGGCGTCTGCCCTACACCTGGTGCCTAAACACGACGACACTTGGAGGCCCAGCGGTGATTACCGCGCTCTGAATGCCAGGACCGTGCCAGATAGGTACCCGGTCCAGCACATTGAGGATTTCTCTCAGCATCTACATGGGTGTACCATCTTCTCAGTTGTTGATTTGGTGAAAGCATACCAACAAATTCCAGTAAATCCAGCTGATATCGAGAAGACAGCCATCACGACACCGTTCGGACTTTTCGAATTTCCATTCATGTCGTTTGGTTTGAGGAACGCAGCGCAGACATTCCAACGTTTCATCGATGGATTGGTGCGCGACTTGGACTTCTGTTATCCATACATCGACGACGTATTAATCGCTTCTAGAAGTACGCAGGAGCATGAAGAACATCTGCGGAGGCTATTTGCTCGCCTCGAGGAATATGGAGTCGTCGTTAACGTAGCTAAGTGCAACTTTGGACAACCGCAGGTAACTTTTCTTGGTTATTCGGTTACAGAAAGAGGAGTGCACCCGTTAGAGGAAAAGGTGGAGGCTATTCAGAAATACCCACCGCCTCAGACCGTTAAATGCTTGAGACGATTTTTAGGGATGCTCAATTTTTACAAACGTTTTTTGAAGAATGCCGCTGAATTACAAGCGCCACTCAACGATTTATTGGCAGGCACAAACATGAAAGGATCAAAACCAGTTAATTGGACTTCCCAGTTGTTAGAGGTTTTTGAGCGTTGCAAGCGTAGCCTTTCAGATGCAGTACTTTTGGTTCACCCAGTTGCCGAGGCGCAGCTGGCACTCGTAGTAGATGCATCGAATGTTTCCCTGGGAGCCGTATTACAGCAGAGAGTGGATGACGTTTGGCAACCCTTAGCTTTTTATTCAAAGAAGTTGAGCCCGACGCAGCAGAAATACAGCGCTTATGACCGTGAACTCCTCGCAATTTACGAGGCCATCAAGCATTTTCGCCACACGGTGGAAGCACGATGCTTCACGGTATACACCGATCATAAGCCGCTGATTAGCGCATTCAAGAAAAAGGACCAACAAGGTTCACCAAGACAGACTAATCAACTGAGTTTCATTTCAGAATTCACGACTGATATCCAGCACGTGTCCGGGCAGGACAACCACGTGGCCGATGCATTGTCTCGGATTGAGGCAGTCACTGCGCCATTGGATCTCATGGAGCTTGCCCTTGCGCAGCGTGATGATCCAGAGCTACAACAGCTTCTGAGGGGTAACCATTCGTTAACACTCGAGTTAGCGACAGTACCAGGTTCAGACGTGAATATTTATTGTGATGTTTCCTTGTCTAAACACAGACCTTTCGTGACACGGACTTACAGACGCCGTGTGTTCGAGTCGTTGCACAGCCTTAGCCACCCTGGTGCGAAGGCGTCCATCAAGATGGTCAGTGAACGTTTTGTTTGGCCGTCTCTTAGGAAAGACGTCCGCGCTTGGGTAAGAGAGTGCGTTCCGTGTCAAAAGTCGAAGGTAACAAGGCATACCACATCTCCTCTAGGTAAATTTGACGTACCAGATGTACGTTTCGCGGAGCTTAATGTCGACCTAATAGGACCACTACCAGTATCTTCTAATTTCAAATACTGCCTTACTATCATTGACAGGTATACCAGATGGCCGGAGGTGATTCCACTCCCTGACATGACAGCGGAGACGGTGACGAAAGCGTTCGTATCGGAATGGATTGCCCGGTATGGTTGCCCGAAGAAGGTAATAACGGATCAGTCACATTTATTCCAAAATTTAGCAAAGACGTATGGAATCGAGTTGGCAAGGACAACAGCGTACCACCCAGCCTGCAACGGTATGATTGAGCGTTTCCATCGCACGCTCAAAGCCGCTTTGATGTCGCACGGCACAAAGGATTGGGTGAGTTCTCTACCTGTGGTACTATTAGGGTTACGGACAGCGTACAAAGAGGATCTCCAATGTTCACCAGCTGAGTTGGTGTATGGAGAGCAGTTACGCGTCCCCGGTGAGTTTTTCACCGCAACAACCAACAAGGTAGACTACCCAGATTTTGTCAGCACATTACGACAAAGAATGTCCGACCTACGCCCGTGTCCAGCATCGGACCATTCACGGCATAAGGTGTTTGAGCACAAGGACTTGCATACCACGTCGCATGTGTTCTTGCGTCAAGACCTGCTTCGTGGATCGCTAGAACCACCTTACAGTGGCCCACACAAGGTCATTACAAGGAGTCCCAAGACGATCGACATTGTGCTCAATAACAAAACTGTCAAGGTATCGATTGACAGGGTAAAACCAGCCTATGCACACCGTGATAGCGTTGAGAGTGAGACACATAGTCGTGAGACACAAATTACACGCCCATTGCGTACTACTCGTTCAGGGCGGACTGTTAGGTTCCCTGAACGATACAATTATGGCGGCCCTTTTATTCGTAAGGGGGTCCTGTGGCGTCATGTTAATAAGACCACACTAACGTTGTATTTTTGTGTCCACAGAGTTTCTGCTTACCCTTTTGGGTTTAGTCGAAGCGCGATTGTCGCGCGCCGGAGTACGTCCTACGCTGGTGTGCGTACGAGTTTGCCGCCACACCTGTGCAGACATTTACCTCGCCCCGCGCCGCCGCCGCCCCGCCGCCGTCCCGCGGTCGTCGGCTGCGGCAGTCGAGACCGTCCCTCGAGCAGTTAACTTGAAGCCTTCAAAGTGCGTCCACACTACATTGATCCGCACCGCGCTATTATATTTCGTCCGCGTAATAAGTTCATTTCAATTGTTTTATAACGTTAACTTCCTAGTATCACATCGTGACCCTTCTGGTAGTAGAATCATACTTTGTTTCTAGAATTAACTTCGTTTTAACTTCGTTTAACTGTTTACTGTAACGCATTTTTGTTTACTCCAGAATTATACCATTGTAATTCCTGTTCGCGCCTCTTTCATTGTACACGCCCCATTAAGCTTCCAAATATCTTTAATTAAACATAAGTAACAAAATTATAGTAGAAGTAATAGAATCGTTGAGCTCCTTAAGTTCTGAGCTACACGATTAATGACAAATGCGTGCACTGACTGGACAGGTCCACTCAAATCATACAGATTTGAGTGGACCTGTCCAGTCAGTGCACGGGTCTTTCCTCAAAAGACCATTTCAGACACCTACCTACATGGTCCTCATTTAATTATGATCTGTAAAATAAACAATGACATGAATATTTACTTACTTAAGTATTAACTTAACTCTTATTATACATTATTAAGATCTCATGTAAAATGTACCAAAAATCACACCAATAAATGATTTTGAATTTGAATGTTAAGACTAAGTGGGTCATTGTTTTTTTTTACTTTTGTGTTTTTTTTTGGTATGGCGGTTAGTTTTAATCTTAATCGTGGTCTGGAGGTTTGAGTAATTATGCGGCCTACCCAATGTCTTTTCTTTGGTATTGTTCGTCGCATCGTTGACAAATGCGTGCACTGACTGGACAGGTCCACTCAATCTGTGTGGTTCTTTCCTCAAAAGACCATTTCAGACATCAATCCACATGGTCTTCACATGATCTGACCAAGATTATGTCTGGACTTTAAAAGAGACTGTGACCTCTGAGTTTGTTTCGGCCTTTCTTCTCAGAGTAGTCAGATAGGAAACGCCGACCTCATCTAGTAAAAAAAAAAAATGTTTGACGTCTAAAAGTGTTTGTACAAACCTACTTACTATAAAATCTCTCTTACTAAAAAAAATCCAGAGTCTTTCCACACAAAACTACATAAAACTTATAAATTATTAGAACATAATACTTCTCTTCTCCTACATTGAAGATTTTCGTATATATTTAAACGGTGAAATATAATATATAATACAATCACAGCATTTACTTATACCTAACTCTTAATGCACATGTTTATCCACGTAATTGGTGCTATCGTCTAGTTAGTTAAATATTTTTTTTAAATAAATCAAATCGCGTGTCTCTCTAATAGTCTTCGGTATTTTGTTATACATTCTGGGCGCCATGCTTTTCAAGGCATTTACTTACACTTTTTGTGTAAAATAGCGCTTGCAACTTCAATACCAACGACACAGGCCACTGTTAAGATTTCCCTTACTTTAAAAATCCATCTCCATACTGTGTTACCCTCGCAAGATTTCCACGTCAGCGTTCCCGTTGGCAATATTTACCCGTTACTTTCTGTAAACAGTGTTCGGAACATCGCGAATATAACTCGTACAAGAAAATTACGCTTGTTTAATTATCTAACTTGACGTACTTTCGTGCTTTCGTACCGTTTCTGGATCTCGAGGTATAGGTATGTGATTCGTGCATAATAAGGTGAATCGATGAGTCTAAATGTGTAGGCAGGTTGTAGGTTGTTAGGAATCTTCGCTTTGAAGGCAACGTGTTCAACTTTCGGACTTCGGTAAACTTACCGCAAAAAATATTTTTTTTATTTTTATTAATAAATTCTTTTTTGTCATAAAATCAGGTTACAGAAAAATGTGAGACCCTGGCTCCAGAGCTATGTAGAGTATTTCAGGAGCCAGCCAGTTTGCTTGCTTGCTTGCTCTTTGACTAACTAGTAAGACAGTTGAATCTTGACATTGTAAAAAAAATCAGCATGGCTATACCCCGACCATTTTTGTACTTATGTCTTGATTTGTTTGAAATATTTTCTTGTTTCATAATAAATATGTAGAGCGTGATTTTAGTAGTCGGGTCTTAGTTTTAGAACTTCCTTTAAATTAAATGTTTTAGGGGTATACAACAATATATATATATTTGAAATGTGCTAATTAAGCCCTTTCATTTGGTACTCAACACGGCATATTTTTTTTGTTCATGATTTCACGTCCTCTAGAGGGCGCCACATTCAATTTAAGTGGCGTCATACAGCCCATGACCAGCGGACGATCCAGACGCTTTTAACAAAAAACCTCATATGTCAAATTATGATAGAATTTTTGAAGTTAGGATGGAACAAATGAACATGCATACCTACCCACGTACATACATTCATACATACCACGTACATACATTGGTGACAGGTATTTAAAAGGATGAACGGATGAAGAAGTTACTTGATTACTGCTGCCATTTTTAAGTGCTTCAATACGGTATTTACTGTTTGCAAGCGACGGACGAGCGTCGTTAAGTTATCCTTTAAAATTATAACAGGAACTGATTTTCGTACATGAAAACAAAAAAAGTTGTCGTATGGGCCTTAGGCTCTACTGTAATTAAAGAATATTTATCGACAAGCAAAACACTGACTTTCCTCAACTTATTACTCACGGTCATTAATAAGAAGTACTAGGCGAGCAGAAGTCGACCGTAGCGAACTTCGTATCTGCTTCCGCTAATAACTACTAAAAGATGGTAATGAAGCGCACTCACCTTTATATACCTGTCCTTGTTACACTCACTTCACTTGTACCGTTCTATCCCGCTCTAAGCTGCTGTCACAGCCACAACGGCCGATCCAGACGGTGACAAGAAATTAATTAGGGGAAGCTCGGGAAAATAATGGTGTGCCGTGATTTTTAAATGAAATTTATTTTCTTCACTTCATTTATTTCTGGGCGACATGACACTTCGGAAATTATTAGACTTTAGGAGGGCTTCCCTTTCCGTAGGTAAGGTTTCGACTTGTTTACCTTGTGACGTCTGGAAAATGTTTTCTGTAGACATTTTTATTTGTCCTGGCGTTGATTGGTTTTAAAATATTTTGGCAGAGAATATAATTTTGGAGACGCAAAGAGGATATACTTTTTCGAAATTAAGTTTAGAAATACCTTAGTGTTAATATTACCTTGTGAATGTGAACTTTTAATAATATGGCCGTGGTAGACCGATGGCTTTGCATTATACAAGGTAGCTATAACATTAGATAAATATTTTGTAGCGGTTTCATTAGACATGTAAGCATTAATTTAAAAGACCAGTAAAGTTTTATAGTGTTGTTTTAGACTCTCATCTGCTGCATCTAGTAACATAATTTATTTCAAAATATTGTTGTTTTACATCACCTACGAAAAATTGTCCCTTATGTAAATATGGGCCCATTTTTCTGAATCTTCTCAGTGTTTTGGTGTTAATAATTATGTTAACATAGCCAGTTTTCATTTCGTTAAGAGGTGCATGTTTCTTTGTTTTGTTTAAGTCATTTCTGAGATGAGCAGACAGTGAAATTAATTTGAGTAGAAGCTGCCAACCATGAAATCTGTTGACTTGTCCACAAGTTCGTAACCAGAGGTAAAATACCCAAAGGGGGATGCCCATTTTTGGCTAGAAAGGCACAATAACTTGCGTTTAGTTAAAGAAACATCGTAATTTCTGTTTACCTAACAAGTTATTCATTTATCCGCACAAGATTGCAACATTTTTGCATGAAAAAAAAGTACTGAAAAGTTAAATGACATTCACGATTGTGGATAAAGCAGCAGTGTTGCCAACATTTACCAATTTCGTTCCCGAAATAATCGATTATAATTTCATAGATTTTTTCATTAATAATATCACATCCGTAATGCTTGTTATAAGTACGATCTATTAGAATATATAGAGTAATAGTAATTCATTTCCAAATCTTCAGTACACGTTACATCAGTGAAGTCTCGACCCCTGAGGTATGACAGGGGTCGAGGATTTCTCCAGTGACATGGATCAGTATGAGAAGGCTTAGACAAAATACAATTAAGTGTTTTATTTTAAAAACGAGTTTTTGTATTTTATTAAATTATAAAGTTTTTTTTTCTGAATCATTATGTTTTGTAATAGATTGAGGGATATATAGAGAGGGGTAGTATGTGTATGATGAGATGTGTGATGGGTGTGTAGGTATAGGTGTGTGTACTCTGTGTCTATCCACTAGGTGAGATTACTGATAAGATCTTCAACATCATCGTAGCTATAGCTTTCGAGCCAAAGTAGGATTTCCTTTTTTATCATGAAATTGCTTACGTTTCTTACTAGTTTGAACTGACAAAGTTTGCTGTAGATGCGGGGCGCTATGCTGTTGTAGTGCTTTCTGGCGAACTTGCTCTTCGGGATATCTTTCCGTTATTTTGCTAGTTATTGGCAAGTTATGGACTGTGAGCCGGTGATATCTCCGCAGGCCCTCATATATAAATATTTTTCTGACGCTAAGCACCCGCATCTGCTCGTATACGAGAGTAGTAGGTGTTCTGAAGTTATATATGGTGTTATGTTTATACTTTTGATATTAAATCAACAAGTGAATTAACTTCAGTGGTGATTATGATTTTGTATCAAATTGTGATTCGAATAAAATAACGATTTTGTTTTTTTTTTTCATTGAGTTACGCATGCCGGCTGTCAAGTCAAGACACGGTTAAGTGTCAAACCACAAAAACCTACAGAATCTACTTTCATTATTTGCATTTGCCTTACTAAGTTTATTTTCATTAATTATTCTAACTATCGAACAAGCTTATTTAATGGATTCCTACGATTCTTTTAACCCTTACTTGTATACTCAATGATTGTAAAACAATTACGTTAGTCAAGATTATAAACTATTTTATCTTAAAAACCCTAACATTTTTTTAAACCAATTCCTTGACCAGTCATTTGTTGAAGTTGCATTTTATCCTATCCATATACTTTAAAATGTGTGCACTCGTGGCCGAAGTGACTATGGACGGTGGGCATTCCCCTTTGAAAAATTAAGACCTCTTATATAAATATGTAATTACGAAACTGTGGTAGCCCAGTGGTAACGGCTGCGACTTTCAAGTCGTAGGTTCGAACCCAGACAGGCGCTTCACTTTGTGTCAATTATGTCATCACCACTGCTCTCAAAAACAGGGAAGGAAAACATCGTGAGGAAACCGGCATGTCCTAGAAACAAAAATTGGGAGACATGTGACATCAACAAACCCACACTGGGCCCGCGTGGTGGAATACGGCCCAGTCCCTGTGTCCCAGCAGTGGGAACATTATAGGCTGGTTACAATTTTACAATCTACGAAACAAAGGCCACCATCAAATGGAGTTATCGCAAGTAATGATGTCACCTGTCAAAGGTACAAGCTGTTGAAACAACGATTAAAATAAAGGGCTGTAATAAAATCATCGGCGATTATTATCAGAAGCCCGTCGAGTGGAAACTCGGTAATATTCACGGTTATTATAATGGTGCAGGATAGACAGAAGGTTAATGTGCAATTTTACTGCAGTATATTTAATAGACTTTACACTATAGACTTTTATGGAAACTAACGATTTTACAATGTATGTAATTTCTTGAAGAAGTAACAAAGAGATGACAAAAAAGAGAAAAGTACAAAAAGTGGCTGAAAATTATTTTTCGGTGCATCCTTAGAGTTTCGTGAAAAAGCAGCTGGAGTAGGTGTTTGATTAATCACACAAACATCACAATTATAGAACTACTTCGTATCCATTCCGCAGTTACTATTCCATTTCACCTTATTTAATGTAAATTTGGAACAAACAGCAGCCTAATTGCGTAACACATTTTCGTAAACGATTACGACTAATCTGTTGTATTTTGACAGTTCAACAACATTCATTGCGTTATTTACATTGTTAGGCAGATTTTTTTATCGAACTTATGAAGCAATGGATTAGCAGTCTGTTTCAAAACGATTCAGATTCCGACTAATTGTGAATTACGCAATTAGGGTACAGGTTCCAAATTGACTTACTGGCTCGTGCACACCTGAGTCCTGAAACTAATTAAACGCACGAACAGATTTATTAGCGATACGTTTATAATGTTACGTATTAATGGAGTCGAGTCACGAGACCTAACACTTTGTACTGTGTCAATACGTTTGAAGAGTAGGCTTCGAACCGTGATTACGGGTGATTGTGACTATTGTGGAGAGTGCAGCTTTTAACGATAATCAATCGATAATCAAGGTTAATACTACATAGACGTTATATAATTAGGAAAAAGAATAGTGCAACCACAACAATTAATAAGGTTGGTAATATTATTAATCAACTAGCTGCGCCCCGCGGTTTCACCTACATAAGTCTCGTTTCCGTGCAAATATCGAGATAACAAGTATTGTATATCCTAATCCAAGTAATGGTCTACACATGTGCCAAATGTCATCCACATCCGTTCCGCCGTTTCAGCGTAAAAGCGTAAGTTTGTTACGCTTTCACGCTGAATAAAAAAAAAACAATCATACAAAAATCTAACTTTTTTCTGTGTGATATTATTTAAAATCTCAACAATTTATATGGCTGGTATCATTATTCATCAATACGCAGGGTGAGATGTTGAGAACCTGTGTTTTTTTATTTTTATTAATACAAAATATTTTCACCAACAAATGAATAACATTTTTTTTTTGATTCCGTTAAAGTGGCTGAACAAAACACTAACTTCGTTTTTTATATATTTCAGCTAAACAAAAAATGTCCCCTGACCGATCTTTCCAGGCTCAAATAGTCCATGATGATCTCCAACGTACTCCTAAGAAGCTGTTATTTAAACCTAAGAAGAATAGGTTTTATCATGTCTTGATAGATAAATCAAAACTTTATCTGAAACTGTTTCTTGAGACATCGTCCGTACATGGACTTAACCATTTAGTATCGTCCAGGAGACACCTTCTTGAAATGTAAGATGTTCTTCATTTTTATTAAAATATTTGTCTTCGGGCTCGTCGATTTAACTTAAACAAACGCCATTCGTGCTGTTACCGATATCTTTATATGAGCTGTTGCAATTTTGGTGTACAGTATATTCATCATATATATCTATTCAGTCATTTTAAGATAGCATGCACCTAAAGTCTGGAAATAATAGCGGTTGAAAACTTTTCCACCATAATTAGTAGTGTTTCAAAGTTTTTACTTATTCTTCTGAAAATATTAATTCCTAACCATTTTAACACCTCTTTCCAATAGCATCCTGTGGTTCACCATAATATTCCTGTCAGGGTTTGGCTCCTTGTACCTCTCGCAGATGACTTGGAGTCGCTACCAGTCCTCACCCACCGTGGTCTCTATGGATCGAGACATGTTCGCTTGGAACACTACCTTCCCGTGCGTCACCGTGTGCCCTAATAACTTTATTGATAAAAGGAAGCTTGAAATCTTTCTGAGGTTCGTAGGAGTTGAGGAACATACCTAATTTTGTACCATAATTTTATTTTCATCTTTTGTAGACGACTATTTTGTTCTTATTATTATTTATTACCTATTTGAAACATTTATGGGAATCTATAGGCTAGGTGGAGCCACGATCTTCGCTGGGTGGCCGGAAGCAGCTGGATGAGAGTTGCCGAGAGTCGAGCTAAATGGCGTGCAATTGGAAAGGCCTATGTCAGAATTGGACGTCTTTTAAATAAAGATGATAATGGAAAGCTTCCGAAATTACCTTCACGTTAATGATGTTGCACTCTGTTTCAACAGTCAGACTTTCGAATTATTTTTAGAAACTCCAACGAACCAAACAAAACCAGATTGGAGACGTTCATCATTACTCTTTCCAACGCGTCCTATAAGAACTTTGAAAATATTCCGGTCTACGATGGCATCACTCCAGACAAGTACATTCAACTCCTGATGAATTTATCTGCTCCTTTCAAGCCGACTTTGACTATTGGAGTATCGAATGTGGTACTGACCATAGTACCTACAGTCTCTGAGATGGGACTGTGTTATGCTGTGAATTCGAGGACTGCTGTGTATAATTCTCCGGAGTAAGTCGTTTTTTTTTTACATTACTTAGAATTAGGTAGAACAATGATGGTGAACCAGTTTTTTTATTGCCTGCATTTTCTTTATTTTACAGCTTGCCTACGATCTTTTAACTGACTTCTTGTTTTGCAGATACAGAGACGCTAACCGTTGTATTTTTGTGTCCACAGAGTTTCTGCTTACCCTTTTGGGTTTAGTCGAAGCGCGATTGTCGCGCGCCGGAGTACGTCCTACGCTGGTGTGCGTACGAGTTTGCCGCCACACCTGTGCAGACATTTACCTCGCCCCGCGCCGCCGCCGCCCCGCCGCCGTCCCGCGGTCGTCGGCTGCGGCAGTCGAGACCGTCCCTCGAGCAGTTAACTTGAAGCCTTCAAAGTGCGTCCACACTACATTGATCCGCACCGCGCTATTATATTTCGTCCGCGTAATAAGTTCATTTCAATTGTTTTATAACGTTAACTTCCTAGTATCACATCGTGACCCTTCTGGTAGTAGAATCATACTTTGTTTCTAGAATTAACTTCGTTTTAACTTCGTTTAACTGTTTACTGTAACGCATTTTTGTTTACTCCAGAATTATACCATTGTAATTCCTGTTCGCGCCTCTTTCATTGTACACGCCCCATTAAGCTTCCAAATATCTTTAATTAAACATAAGTAACAAAATTATAGTAGAAGTAATAGAATCGTTGAGCTCCTTAAGTTCTGAGCTACACGATTAATGACAAATGCGTGCACTGACTGGACAGGTCCACTCAAATCATACAGATTTGAGTGGACCTGTCCAGTCAGTGCACGGGTCTTTCCTCAAAAGACCATTTCAGACACCTACCTACATGGTCCTCATTTAATTATGATCTGTAAAATAAACAATGACATGAATATTTACTTACTTAAGTATTAACTTAACTCTTATTATACATTATTAAGATCTCATGTAAAATGTACCAATCACACCAATAAATGATTTTGAATTTGAATGTTAAGACTAAGTGGGTCATTGTTTTTTTTTACTTTTGTGTTTTTTTTTGGTATGGCGGTTAGTTTTAATCTTAATCGTGGTCTGGAGGTTTGAGTAATTATGCGGCCTACCCAATGTCTTTTCTTTGGTATTGTTCGTCGCATCGTTGACAAATGCGTGCACTGACTGGACAGGTCCACTCAATCTGTGTGGTTCTTTCCTCAAAAGACCATTTCAGACATCAATCCACATGGTCTTCACATGATCTGACCAAGATTATGTCTGGACTTTAAAAGAGACTGTGACCTCTGAGTTTGTTTCGGCCTTTCTTCTCAGAGTAGTCAGATAGGAAACGCCGACCTCATCTAGTAAAAAAAAAAAATGTTTGACGTCTAAAAGTGTTTGTACAAACCTACTTACTATAAAATCTCTCTTACTAAAAAAAATCCAGAGTCTTTCCACACAAAACTACATAAAACTTATAAATTATTAGAACATAATACTTCTCTTCTCCTACATTGAAGATTTTCGTATATATTTAAACGGTGAAATATAATATATAATACAATCACAGCATTTACTTATACCTAACTCTTAATGCACATGTTTATCCACGTAATTGGTGCTATCGTCTAGTTAGTTAAATATTTTTTTTAAATAAATCAAATCGCGTGTCTCTCTAATAGTCTTCGGTATTTTGTTATACATTCTGGGCGCCATGCTTTTCAAGGCATTTACTTACACTTTTTGTGTAAAATAGCGCTTGCAACTTCAATACCAACGACACAGGCCACTGTTAAGATTTCCCTTACTTTAAAAATCCATCTCCATACTGTGTTACCCTCGCAAGATTTCCACGTCAGCGTTCCCGTTGGCAATATTTACCCGTTACTTTCTGTAAACAGTGTTCGGAACATCGCGAATATAACTCGTACAAGAAAATTACGCTTGTTTAATTATCTAACTTGACGTACTTTCGTGCTTTCGTACCGTTTCTGGATCTCGAGGTATAGGTATGTGATTCGTGCATAATAAGGTGAATCGATGAGTCTAAATGTGTAGGCAGGTTGTAGGTTGTTAGGAATCTTCGCTTTGAAGGCAACGTGTTCAACTTTCGGACTTCGGTAAACTTACCGCAAAAAATATTTTTTTTATTTTTATTAATAAATTCTTTTTTGTCATAAAATCAGGTTACAGAAAAATGTGAGACCCTGGCTCCAGAGCTATGTAGAGTATTTCAGGAGCCAGCCAGTTTGCTTGCTTGCTTGCTCTTTGACTAACTAGTAAGACAGTTGAATCTTGACATTGTAAAAAAAATCAGCATGGCTATACCCCGACCATTTTTGTACTTATGTCTTGATTTGTTTGAAATATTTTCTTGTTTCATAATAAATATGTAGAGCGTGATTTTAGTAGTCGGGTCTTAGTTTTAGAACTTCCTTTAAATTAAATGTTTTAGGGGTATACAACAATATATATATATTTGAAATGTGCTAATTAAGCCCTTTCATTTGGTACTCAACACGGCATATTTTTTTTGTTCATGATTTCACGTCCTCTAGAGGGCGCCACATTCAATTTAAGTGGCGTCATACAGCCCATGACCAGCGGACGATCCAGACGCTTTTAACAAAAAACCTCATATGTCAAATTATGATAGAATTTTTGAAGTTAGGATGGAACAAATGAACATGCATACCTACCCACGTACATACATTCATACATACCACGTACATACATTGGTGACAGGTATTTAAAAGGATGAACGGATGAAGAAGTTACTTGATTACTGCTGCCATTTTTAAGTGCTTCAATACGGTATTTACTGTTTGCAAGCGACGGACGAGCGTCGTTAAGTTATCCTTTAAAATTATAACAGGAACTGATTTTCGTACATGAAAACAAAAAAAGTTGTCGTATGGGCCTTAGGCTCTACTGTAATTAAAGAATATTTATCGACAAGCAAAACACTGACTTTCCTCAACTTATTACTCACGGTCATTAATAAGAAGTACTAGGCGAGCAGAAGTCGACCGTAGCGAACTTCGTATCTGCTTCCGCTAATAACTACTAAAAGATGGTAATGAAGCGCACTCACCTTTATATACCTGTCCTTGTTACACTCACTTCACTTGTACCGTTCTATCCCGCTCTAAGCTGCTGTCACAGCCACAACGGCCGATCCAGACGGTGACAAGAAATTAATTAGGGGAAGCTCGGGAAAATAATGGTGTGCCGTGATTTTTAAATGAAATTTATTTTCTTCACTTCATTTATTTCTGGGCGACATGACACTTCGGAAATTATTAGACTTTAGGAGGGCTTCCCTTTCCGTAGGTAAGGTTTCGACTTGTTTACCTTGTGACGTCTGGAAAATGTTTTCTGTAGACATTTTTATTTGTCCTGGCGTTGATTGGTTTTAAAATATTTTGGCAGAGAATATAATTTTGGAGACGCAAAGAGGATATACTTTTTCGAAATTAAGTTTAGAAATACCTTAGTGTTAATATTACCTTGTGAATGTGAACTTTTAATAATATGGCCGTGGTAGACCGATGGCTTTGCATTATACAAGGTAGCTATAACATTAGATAAATATTTTGTAGCGGTTTCATTAGACATGTAAGCATTAATTTAAAAGACCAGTAAAGTTTTATAGTGTTGTTTTAGACTCTCATCTGCTGCATCTAGTAACATAATTTATTTCAAAATATTGTTGTTTTACATCACCTACGAAAAATTGTCCCTTATGTAAATATGGGCCCATTTTTCTGAATCTTCTCAGTGTTTTGGTGTTAATAATTATGTTAACATAGCCAGTTTTCATTTCGTTAAGAGGTGCATGTTTCTTTGTTTTGTTTAAGTCATTTCTGAGATGAGCAGACAGTGAAATTAATTTGAGTAGAAGCTGCCAACCATGAAATCTGTTGACTTGTCCACAAGTTCGTAACCAGAGGTAAAATACCCAAAGGGGGATGCCCATTTTTGGCTAGAAAGGCACAATAACTTGCGTTTAGTTAAAGAAACATCGTAATTTCTGTTTACCTAACAAGTTATTCATTTATCCGCACAAGATTGCAACATTTTTGCATGAAAAAAAAGTACTGAAAAGTTAAATGACATTCACGATTGTGGATAAAGCAGCAGTGTTGCCAACATTTACCAATTTCGTTCCCGAAATAATCGATTATAATTTCATAGATTTTTTCATTAATAATATCACATCCGTAATGCTTGTTATAAGTACGATCTATTAGAATATATAGAGTAATAGTAATTCATTTCCAAATCTTCAGTACACGTTACATCAGTGAAGTCTCGACCCCTGAGGTATGACAGGGGTCGAGGATTTCTCCAGTGACATGGATCAGTATGAGAAGGCTTAGACAAAATACAATTAAGTGTTTTATTTTAAAAACGAGTTTTTGTATTTTATTAAATTATAAAGTTTTTTTTTCTGAATCATTATGTTTTGTAATAGATTGAGGGATATATAGAGAGGGGTAGTATGTGTATGATGAGATGTGTGATGGGTGTGTAGGTATAGGTGTGTGTACTCTGTGTCTATCCACTAGGTGAGATTACTGATAAGATCTTCAACATCATCGTAGCTATAGCTTTCGAGCCAAAGTAGGATTTCCTTTTTTATCATGAAATTGCTTACGTTTCTTACTAGTTTGAACTGACAAAGTTTGCTGTAGATGCGGGGCGCTATGCTGTTGTAGTGCTTTCTGGCGAACTTGCTCTTCGGGATATCTTTCCGTTATTTTGCTAGTTATTGGCAAGTTATGGACTGTGAGCCGGTGATATCTCCGCAGGCCCTCATATATAAATATTTTTCTGACGCTAAGCACCCGCATCTGCTCGTATACGAGAGTAGTAGGTGTTCTGAAGTTATATATGGTGTTATGTTTATACTTTTGATATTAAATCAACAAGTGAATTAACTTCAGTGGTGATTATGATTTTGTATCAAATTGTGATTCGAATAAAATAACGATTTTGTTTTTTTTTTTCATTGAGTTACGCATGCCGGCTGTCAAGTCAAGACACGGTTAAGTGTCAAACCACAAAAACCTACAGAATCTACTTTCATTATTTGCATTTGCCTTACTAAGTTTATTTTCATTAATTATTCTAACTATCGAACAAGCTTATTTAATGGATTCCTACGATTCTTTTAACCCTTACTTGTATACTCAATGATTGTAAAACAATTACGTTAGTCAAGATTATAAACTATTTTATCTTAAAAACCCTAACATTTTTTTAAACCAATTCCTTGACCAGTCATTTGTTGAAGTTGCATTTTATCCTATCCATATACTTTAAAATGTGTGCACTCGTGGCCGAAGTGACTATGGACGGTGGGCATTCCCCTTTGAAAAATTAAGACCTCTTATATAAATATGTAATTACGAAACTGTGGTAGCCCAGTGGTAACGGCTGCGACTTTCAAGTCGTAGGTTCGAACCCAGACAGGCGCTTCACTTTGTGTCAATTATGTCATCACCACTGCTCTCAAAAACAGGGAAGGAAAACATCGTGAGGAAACCGGCATGTCCTAGAAACAAAAATTGGGAGACATGTGACATCAACAAACCCACACTGGGCCCGCGTGGTGGAATACGGCCCAGTCCCTGTGTCCCAGCAGTGGGAACATTATAGGCTGGTTACAATTTTACAATCTACGAAACAAAGGCCACCATCAAATGGAGTTATCGCAAGTAATGATGTCACCTGTCAAAGGTACAAGCTGTTGAAACAACGATTAAAATAAAGGGCTGTAATAAAATCATCGGCGATTATTATCAGAAGCCCGTCGAGTGGAAACTCGGTAATATTCACGGTTATTATAATGGTGCAGGATAGACAGAAGGTTAATGTGCAATTTTACTGCAGTATATTTAATAGACTTTACACTATAGACTTTTATGGAAACTAACGATTTTACAATGTATGTAATTTCTTGAAGAAGTAACAAAGAGATGACAAAAAAGAGAAAAGTACAAAAAGTGGCTGAAAATTATTTTTCGGTGCATCCTTAGAGTTTCGTGAAAAAGCAGCTGGAGTAGGTGTTTGATTAATCACACAAACATCACAATTATAGAACTACTTCGTATCCATTCCGCAGTTACTATTCCATTTCACCTTATTTAATGTAAATTTGGAACAAACAGCAGCCTAATTGCGTAACACATTTTCGTAAACGATTACGACTAATCTGTTGTATTTTGACAGTTCAACAACATTCATTGCGTTATTTACATTGTTAGGCAGATTTTTTTATCGAACTTATGAAGCAATGGATTAGCAGTCTGTTTCAAAACGATTCAGATTCCGACTAATTGTGAATTACGCAATTAGGGTACAGGTTCCAAATTGACTTACTGGCTCGTGCACACCTGAGTCCTGAAACTAATTAAACGCACGAACAGATTTATTAGCGATACGTTTATAATGTTACGTATTAATGGAGTCGAGTCACGAGACCTAACACTTTGTACTGTGTCAATACGTTTGAAGAGTAGGCTTCGAACCGTGATTACGGGTGATTGTGACTATTGTGGAGAGTGCAGCTTTTAACGATAATCAATCGATAATCAAGGTTAATACTACATAGACGTTATATAATTAGGAAAAAGAATAGTGCAACCACAACAATTAATAAGGTTGGTAATATTATTAATCAACTAGCTGCGCCCCGCGGTTTCACCTACATAAGTCTCGTTTCCGTGCAAATATCGAGATAACAAGTATTGTATATCCTAATCCAAGTAATGGTCTACACATGTGCCAAATGTCATCCACATCCGTTCCGCCGTTTCAGCGTAAAAGCGTAAGTTTGTTACGCTTTCACGCTGAATAAAAAAAAAACAATCATACAAAAATCTAACTTTTTTCTGTGTGATATTATTTAAAATCTCAACAATTTATATGGCTGGTATCATTATTCATCAATACGCAGGGTGAGATGTTGAGAACCTGTGTTTTTTTATTTTTATTAATACAAAATATTTTCACCAACAAATGAATAACATTTTTTTTTTGATTCCGTTAAAGTGGCTGAACAAAACACTAACTTCGTTTTTTATATATTTCAGCTAAACAAAAAATGTCCCCTGACCGATCTTTCCAGGCTCAAATAGTCCATGATGATCTCCAACGTACTCCTAAGAAGCTGTTATTTAAACCTAAGAAGAATAGGTTTTATCATGTCTTGATAGATAAATCAAAACTTTATCTGAAACTGTTTCTTGAGACATCGTCCGTACATGGACTTAACCATTTAGTATCGTCCAGGAGACACCTTCTTGAAATGTAAGATGTTCTTCATTTTTATTAAAATATTTGTCTTCGGGCTCGTCGATTTAACTTAAACAAACGCCATTCGTGCTGTTACCGATATCTTTATATGAGCTGTTGCAATTTTGGTGTACAGTATATTCATCATATATATCTATTCAGTCATTTTAAGATAGCATGCACCTAAAGTCTGGAAATAATAGCGGTTGAAAACTTTTCCACCATAATTAGTAGTGTTTCAAAGTTTTTACTTATTCTTCTGAAAATATTAATTCCTAACCATTTTAACACCTCTTTCCAATAGCATCCTGTGGTTCACCATAATATTCCTGTCAGGGTTTGGCTCCTTGTACCTCTCGCAGATGACTTGGAGTCGCTACCAGTCCTCACCCACCGTGGTCTCTATGGATCGAGACATGTTCGCTTGGAACACTACCTTCCCGTGCGTCACCGTGTGCCCTAATAACTTTATTGATAAAAGGAAGCTTGAAATCTTTCTGAGGTTCGTAGGAGTTGAGGAACATACCTAATTTTGTACCATAATTTTATTTTCATCTTTTGTAGACGACTATTTTGTTCTTATTATTATTTATTACCTATTTGAAACATTTATGGGAATCTATAGGCTAGGTGGAGCCACGATCTTCGCTGGGTGGCCGGAAGCAGCTGGATGAGAGTTGCCGAGAGTCGAGCTAAATGGCGTGCAATTGGAAAGGCCTATGTCAGAATTGGACGTCTTTTAAATAAAGATGATAATGGAAAGCTTCCGAAATTACCTTCACGTTAATGATGTTGCACTCTGTTTCAACAGTCAGACTTTCGAATTATTTTTAGAAACTCCAACGAACCAAACAAAACCAGATTGGAGACGTTCATCATTACTCTTTCCAACGCGTCCTATAAGAACTTTGAAAATATTCCGGTCTACGATGGCATCACTCCAGACAAGTACATTCAACTCCTGATGAATTTATCTGCTCCTTTCAAGCCGACTTTGACTATTGGAGTATCGAATGTGGTACTGACCATAGTACCTACAGTCTCTGAGATGGGACTGTGTTATGCTGTGAATTCGAGGACTGCTGTGTATAATTCTCCGGAGTAAGTCGTTTTTTTTTTACATTACTTAGAATTAGGTAGAACAATGATGGTGAACCAGTTTTTTTATTGCCTGCATTTTCTTTATTTTACAGCTTGCCTACGATCTTTTAACTGACTTCTTGTTTTGCAGATACAGAGACGCTAACCGTTGGGACGTTATAACTGAAGATAAAAAGTCGCTGTTCATCCATCCTTTAGACGGTGAAGTTTTTGCTCAAGTCATGAATATTTCTACTGCTTATGATGTAAGAATTTCTAATTTCAATAGACATTTAATTACTTTTAAACTATTCAAGGATACTAAGCTGCCTTCTATGCTTCTCATTTGTTTTGGCGTAAGTTTATACAAATGCAAGAAATGATTGAGTATTAAAACTGATTCTGTTTTAAAGTCCATCGTGGTCTTGGTTTGTTTAAGGTGTACATCCACGGTCCTCAAGAAGTGCCAGACATATCGACCAAGTTCCAGCACTCGGCTGAAAGATATTACATGAAGCTTTACGTCACTGCACACACCATCTACACTTCACCAGACGCTGCTAAGTGATTTACTATTTTATAAGCTTTATAATTCGCGTTGGTCTAGTGGTCGCAATCGCTACTGCTGAGCATAAGGTCCTGGGTTCGATTCCTAGGTCGGGCAACGTGTTATTGGGTTTTTATATCTGGAATTTCTCAGTAGCAGCCCGAAGTCTGGATTTGTGCCCGGTAGAAGGCAATAGGCTCGCCCCCTATTACATGGGACTTAAACATAACTGGCGAAATGTGGGTGTACTATAGGTACACCTCTGCCCAACCCTTCGGGGAAACAAGGCGTGATGTTATGTTATGTAGTTTTCTCCTTTAAATTATGTTTCATTATCGCAAAAAAGATTGTTTCTTTGTCACAAAAGATTGAAAGATAGATTTGCGCCACCTACCAAATCGCGTCGTTATCTTCTCAAACAGCAACATTTTTATAACTTGGTTGACATAAAGATATGAGAGTTCATTTTAGCAGAAAAGAATAAGATCTCTATACTAAAGAGCTCCTCATTGTCTTCAGGTTAAGCGTGAATCAACGTCGATGCCGTTTTCCCCACGAGAACAACCTGAAGCACAACTCGATATACACTTACACCATGTGTCGCATGGAGTGCCGCATACGACTGTGCCTCAAGTATTGCAAGTGTATCCCACACTTCTATAGGAGGATCGGTAACATTACCTTCCTTACTTTCCATGTCCATTCCAGATGTTACTCAAAGCTTTTTATAATTGCAATTTGTTTCACAGGTGACGAACAATTTTGCGACATCAATGGTCTACATTGTTTGGCTAAACATAAAGGTACTTAGCTAATATTATCATCAACAAGTTTATAATAATTAACTTGTATTATCAGACTGCAATGAATCCATACAGGGTGTGTTAGAATTCCACACTACTATGTGTACTACATACTAGGCAAATAGTGTGAAATTCGGTACTCGTAGACGTGTGAAGTCCACCCAGTGACGTGACGTGAACGATATCACTTACCGCACACCGTGCTCAGAAGCTGTAGGACATGGGTGCTTGCACGAATTTAGCGGAGGATCGAGTTACGCCGCATATGAATGATGGTATGACAGCTATGAAAAAATAGATAATTAAATTTTAACTCTTTTACAGATGAATTGTACAAGTTACAAGACAAAAGTGGAAAGAAAATAAACTGTGGATGCTATCCTCTTTGTGACGATGTGAACTATGTGCTACAATCGAATGTATGTACCGATTGTCATGTCACTTTGATAAATATGCTTTTGATACCACTAATTAAAATCAATGCACCTATATATCAAACCAGCCTTAAGAAAATCATCGTTATGAAGTGAAATTACTTTATATTGATTGATTCTCAGGCTCTTCAAGAGTGGTTCCTGGGCACCAACCTTCAATGGGGGATGGTGACATACCCACGCATGAGATACAGAAGGGACATAATTTTCGGCTTCACTGATGTGTTGGGTAGGACAATGTTCATTATTTATCTCTTTGCTAAACATACCATATTATTTGATTTTTTTTGCTCCCCAGTTGCTGTTGGTGGTATGGCTGGCTTGTTCCTGGGCTGCAGTGTTCTCAGCTTCATGGAGATCGTATACTTCCTCTCACTGCGTCTCTTCTGCTATGCTCACACATCTAGATAAGTTTAAAATAGTTGTGTGATTTAATTTAACGTTGTTGCACTTATTCTAGTCAATTTTCTAGTCAAAATAAAGTTTTCTCTTGTATCCAAATATTGTGATGTATCTTATTTAAAATAACTAGGTATGTTTTTCAAGCAACTTTTCTCGTTTCATAACTCAACACAGTCATCCATTGTTGTGAAACATATTTTGCAATAGAATTTAGAAGGGCAATGGCTACATTGTGCCTCTGCTTGTAATATTTATTAAATTTATCTGGAGATCATCAAAGAAATAGTTATGTATGTATTAAACGCCAAAACGGCCACTAATTTCATTATTAAGCCATTAACGTTACAATTTACACAATGCACCCAAAACTACACCAATTTGTAACAAAGTACCCACTGTGGGTCCAACAGACCCCAGGTAAATTTAATTTAGGGTTAAACGTAATTGCAGGCGACGCACATCGGGTCGTATTAACACATCGTAAATTCAACCCTTAAACACCTTGCTAATAATTAAGATGGGTCTTTGAGGCCCTTGGGATTGTTGGGCCAATTTAACAATAACACCTACTGTTGCGGACGGGTTAAGGACATATCGGGTCACCTTTATTTAGTGATAGTTTACAAGGGTAACGTTACACTGGAGAGGTGTTATGTTATAATCTTGCAGTTTGTTAATTAATCGTTTGTAATTTAGATAATGAGAGCTGAATCACCATTCTCCTGCCCTTGACTTAATTTATTTCTGGTCTACGCCACATGTCTCTTTCTTTCGTACGTCTCTACTAGTCGTGACCTCGGTAGTCCATAAATCGTTTCTTTAGTCTTCCCGTTCTCTTAATGAAAGCCGAATGAAGATGGAAAATATTTGGCTGTAAGTAGGTAACTTATCAAGTCTCATAAGTACTTATGCAAATGTTTGCTTTCAATGGAGCATGAGCAACTTATTAACAGTAGGTATTAACAACGGCTGATTTTCCAAAGAGATTGTTATTAACGATTCTATTAAACTCTAACCTAGCAATGAATTGAAAGAAAAAGTATTACTTGTGACTCGCACAGGAATACACAATACTTAGTGTGATACGCAGTATCAGAAACTTAACTAAACACACTTTAAAAAAAATGATATAATTATACATATGTATAAATAATGAATTCGCAGGGCAATGCATGAATAACGTTGATTGTTGAGGTAACAAACAGCATACTATACTATACTAATATTATAAGTGAGAAAGATTGTATGATTGGGTGTTTGTTACTGAATCACGCAAAAACTGCTAAACGGATATTGATGAAATTTGGCACACAAATTGTTTATCACTTTTTATCCCGGGAGCTGGTTCTTGCGGGATGTTCTCCAATCTCCACGCTACTAGTCTATATTTTTTGGTGTAAGCCTAGTAGCTCGACTTTTTTTTCTTTATTCTTTAACGCATAACTTTGCTAATGTTTATTTTATGTTCTCTACTTTCCCAAATAACCAAAATAATTTGTACCACACAAAACAGTGCATAACACAAACTGTCGATAAAACTCATCATCGACTTATCTGACGTCAGCAAGACGTACCTACTCGCAACACATCGTCATAAAAGGCTTAGCTGTAGGACTGTGGGGGCGACGGGTAATGTCTAAGATTATTGTTTGGAGTTAGCGGGGTTGAGGTAATTTAATTCTGAGACGTTCTACCTTTGTGTTTGGAGGAAGTGATGGGGTGACATTACTGTCGATAGTTTGTAAGTTGAGTGGCATTATTGGCACAAATATCTGTATTAATATACCAGTAAGATTTGAAAACAAAATTTTTGCATTTGATAATTCTTGATAAAGCTTATAGATATAGGCTAACATTATTGAAAACGAAGTAATAGCGCTAACGGGCGATGCGGTACGATGCGTTGAGGCTGAGGGAGTTATAGTATAATTTGGCTATTTTAGTAAATTATGTATCTTACGACATCCACGAGTATGAAGTCGCGGACAGAAGCTAGTAAAGTAATTAAGTAAGTGTAAGTAATTTAAATAAATACAAACACCTGATTTTAGAGCTTTTCATTGACTCCTTTGACCTGTATAAAGTTAATTAATACATAGGCCAATTGCAATTTCCTTTTTAATAAACTGTCAGTTTTGATTTTTTTCAACTCGTCTTTTGTTAGTACCTCAAATATACTGAATCTCAGTCGAAAAACATAACTCGTCGCCTCACGTATCTGGTTTAAAAATTACATCGATATCAGCGTCCCCATCCCTAAAACGAGGTGTTTATTAATACTACATGTTAAGATTTTAATTGTGACCATCAAGTGGCTTTTGTTTATGAATCAGTCCTCGCAGGGGTCGCCACCTACGTCGCTTGAGGCTGTGAGCTGAAAGATAGGTGCGCATGTGCCGTGTGCGTATCAATTATGTTAGACAAGCTGTAACTTATATTGAGGGTGTAAACTCGCAAGTAGGGTGATTATTGGCCGCACATTGTGTTTACGAAATTTACGGAGCCCTTTTTGATGTTGTGCAAAAAGAATACCAGTCTATTTTCAAGACCAAAACCATTAACATTAATGGCACTTCCGTTGGCTTCAACCAATGGGCTACTCCAGGTATTTATAAAAGTAGAGCGAGACTATACGAATTATATGGTTTGAAAAAATACAGGTTTGATACTCCTTTCCTAGAGTATGTAAAAAAATATTCAAAATTATTTAAAAAGATTTGTGCTATTGCGAAATCAAAATTCTTAAGTGATTCAATTAAAAGTTCCAATAATAAAGTAAAAACCACATGGAAAATTATTAACAATGAAACGGGTAAGTCGGTTAAACAAGAAAATCAACTTGAGATTATGGTCGATAACAAATTAGTTAGTAAGGCAGCTGACGTAGCTGAGGCATTTAATGAGTTTTTTGCCAACATACCTATAACTACGACTTGCTCCTTAAATTCGTCCCCGTCTAAAGCTGAGAACCTTTTGAATAGTAGTGTGCAAAAATGTACTCGCTTATTTAGCTTCGAACATGTAACGCCTAGTGATGTAATTAACGTCTTTAACACTCTTAAGTCTAAAAACACTGGTGATTACTGGGGCATCTCCATTAAACTTTTAAGTAATATAATAGACATTGTAGCCCCCTATCTAGCTATTACTTTTAATAAATGTGTTGATCTAGGAACTTTTCCTGACCTCATGAAGAGTAGTAAAGTCATACCATTATTTAAATCTGGTAATAAAAATATCATTAGCAATTTTAGGCCTATTTCTATCTTACCAGCATTTAGCAAAATATTTGAAAAGTTAATACTTAATCAGTTGCTAAGACATTTTAACCTAAATAGCCTACTTCATAATGAACAATATGGCTTTTCAAAAGGACGTTCGACTACAGATGCGGGTGTTGCTCTGCTGAAACACATATTTAATGCAAGGGAGAAATCGCAAAATGCTATTGGAGTTTTCTGTGATCTCTCTAAAGCCTTTGATTGCGTGCGCCATGACACGCTTTTGCGTAAACTACGTCATTACGGTGTCCAAAACGAAGCTCTCAACGTAATAAATTCTTATTTACATAATAGGTTCCAATGAGTAGATGTCGATGGTGTGAAATCTTCCGAGCTACCAGTTCAGTTAGGTGTACCTCAAGGCTCAATACTTGGTCCATTCTTGTTTTTAGTGTATATCAATGACTTACCATTCTATTTAAACGATATCTGTGACATTGTACTGTTTGCAGATGATACCTCTCTTATTTTTAAAGTAGACAGGAATAGACAAGATTTTGACGACGTAAACCGTGCACTCTCAATGGTTACGGATTGGTTTACGTCAAATAATCTAGTTCTCAATGCCAAGAAAACGAAATGTGTGAAGTTCGCCTTACCGAATGTTAGAAATCTAGGACCCAACATCGTCTTAGATAAAGAGCTGCTTGAAACTGTAGACTCGACGGTTTTTCTGGGCATAACGGTAGATGCCAAACTTCAGTGGGGCCCACATATCTCAAGCTTAGCGGGGAGGCTCAGTTCAGCCGCCTACGCCGTCAGGAAAGTAAGACAATACACTGACGTTGATACAGCTCGCTTAGTCTATTTTAGTTATTTCCACAGCGTTATGTCCTACGGTATTCTGCTGTGGGGCAAAGCCGCTGATATTCAAAATATATTCGTCCTTCAAAAACGAGCTGTCCGAGCAATTTATCAGCTAGGAGCCAGAGTTTCTCTTAGAGATTTTTTTAAAGATATTGGTATTCTCACAGTGGCATCTCAATTCATCTTCGCCAACATTTTATATATTAGGCAAAATATACACTTATACACTAAAAACAGTGATTTTCACAATGTTAACACCAGAAATAAGAACAAACTACGTGCTCCCTTTCACCGGCTTCATAAGGTCCATAACTCATTTGTTGGGCTTGGTATAACCTTTTATAACAGGTTGCCCTCTTCTTTACTAGATTTACCTTTTAATGCGTTTAAGGCCCAAGTAAAATCCAACCTTTGTTCAAAGGCATATTTTTCCATTAACGACTACTTAAACGATAAGAACTGTTGGTCGCTGTGATTAACTCAAGACAATGTTCGTGTTCTTTCTCCAGAATCAGCTTACTAACTGACAGGGTATATGAGTTCATATAATTTTTTAATTTTTTATTTGACGGTATAAGTCAATTATTTTGTTGTCTTCATTTATTATTGACATGATCTACTCATTACAATGTTTTTAATGAGCTGTATTGCAATATATGGTTAGCTAGCGACCTCGACAATTGATAATATTATTCTTGCCTGAGCAACCAACAGCAGGTTCGTCATGCTCCCTTAGATGTCACTGCTTGCGGTAGTTCTGTTGATTTATTTTACTTTGATGGTCCTAGTTTATCATTTATTTATTTTATTTGTTGTATAATAATTTCAGTATTGCATATGTAAGCTGCCATGCACTTTAGGCCTGAAGGCTTTATTTATGTATTTGTGTTATTTATATGCAATTTTTTTTCTTTTTTTTGTCATTGGCGTTTCGGTAATTACTTGCAATTGTTTAGAATCAAGTTCTTCTAACTGAACAGACAGCTGTGCTGCTGGGGAGTTTGTTACGCCACTTCTTCTTCCCAGCTAAAGCACTAGGAAGTGGTGAAGGGCGGGCTTTTTGGGGGACTGTCTTATGTAATTTTGACGTTCGAAAAGTGCTGATTCTCAGCCTAATTTGAATAAATGACTTTTGATTTTGATTTTGATTTTGATACTTATGTTAGTAGGTAACACAGTATTTTCATTATATTTATTTGGGTTTTCAACTTATTTCAAGACTAGCTTCCCTCCTATGCTAGTTAAGATATTGGCAAATAATTTAGTACCGATGGTACATATTTTTTGATAGTATAAATTAAAATTTTCTATAAGACTTTTAACCTTCAAGTAGTGCTAAGGACGCCTTCTTTGTAAGTTTTTAAATGTATTTTTATAATTAGTAATTAAAAAAAGAGGGTTTTGGCAGGCCTTTAGACAACATAGTCCCTTCAAGTATTGTTCTTTGATCCAATCTCTTTGTCAAAAAAGCCAATTCATTTTCTACCCCTCGCAAACCATACAAACTTTCTACCATTTGCCACCCTAAGCCATTTATATTAAAAGCTGTCATAAAACGATTATAATATCGATACACGTGCCGATTTCGAGATAAATAGGTACTTTACGAGATACGGAAAACGTAGTTTTTTTCAAGGGGACATTAATCGTTAGATTTTTTTAAAGGTCATTTATGTAAGTGTTGTTGGGTTCTTCTATATGGGATGTATTAGTCGCAGCCCGGAGTCTGGATTTGTGTCCTTCGATGGGACTTAAACATAACTAGTGAAATGTTAGTGTACTATCGGTAAGGTAAGGTAGGTACACAGCCATTCGGAAAATACAGGCGTGATTTTATTTGTGTGTGTATATTTCTGTTTGGACTGATTGTAATGATCCTGTTTTGTAATATGTATTAAATAATTGTTTTAAATGATTGTGTAGCGAACCACGATTACCACGATTGTCGTAATCGACGATTGTTTATTTGCAGGAAATAATGCGTAACCTAACAATTTATGAAAAACATAATTTTACTTAATATTCATCTGAAGCTGGCTCTCTAGCGTATTCTAAGTATATCAAGAGCCTAGTGCTCAGCTCAGTGATCACGCTTTTGCCCGCGGCTCATGCGGTGATACCGGGATTAAAAGGATTATATGTTATATAATATCCAGGTTATAAACTATCCGTGTGTCAGACCTTTTTGCGGTATTGGGTAAAAAACATCCAAAACCTACAAACTTTGACATTTGCCTATAATATTAAGTAGGATGTATACAACCGTCCATAATTATAACTATCTGAATGTCTCACAGCAACAACAAGTGTTATCCAATTCCCGCGCACTCGTGCGTATATTGCCATCAAATCAAGACCCCTGACCAATCGTTTATTTACCCTACCTTTTAGATTGCCAGATAAAAAAATGCTCCCTGATTTATGGGTATTTTTTCTCTTCGATAAATAGTTGTCTTGAAGGCCTGTAGGGCGGGCTCTCCTCATTTTTCTAAGGTGGATATTGCCTTTTTTGCTGATAAAGAGATGACGAATGAGGTAGGTGCGAGATATTTTATGTGTTGCCGTCAGATTTATTACATGGGTTTTTATTTTACGATCACTTTATTATAGGTGAGGTTGAGATTATTTTTTGCGTTATTTTGGTGTTGATGAAATTGGGGGATGGTTTATAGAATGTTACGTTGACTTTGAGAAAGAAAAAAATATATTTTTGATCCATCGTTGAGGTCATCTACCAGGTAAGAAAAATTGCATTACGTCTTCTAAATTTCAGAAGACGTAATGCAATTTTTCTCTTTATACATGGAAGGGAAAAGTATCGAGAAAGAACGTTATCAGTTCTTTGATGAAAAATTTGACCGCAGCCACTCAATCAATTAAATATACATAACCTACTACGTATGTTATACGCTACCTACTCTATGTTATTAATTTTGATAATACGAGTAAGTAAGAGTTGAAAATAAAAAGACGAACATTTTATTTTTAAAGTTCTAGTTGATAGGTTTATTAGTTTTCTGCTGTAAGGTTATGTATGATGAAGATCGAAGCCAAGTGAGCCGCAGCAATGAAAATCTCCGCAGCTGAGGATTCGTGGACGGAGATCTCAAGTGCGGATGCGGCACCACAGACAATGGCCTACTTTCCATCTTACGCCACATGCGCTGTCATCTGTGCACTCGATGACGTTATGGCTGCGTCAGTGAACGGAGTTCGCGCAGTTGAATTTTGGGGCAAACATTTTTGAATTTTTCTCCATCGAGTTAAGAATATGAAGAAGAAGAAGAATAAAGGTTATTTGTTGGCACCACAATTACAGAAGCAGACGCTCTCGTAGCAAATTACCAACTTCGTGCTCCGCAGTCTTTCGTGGCAATCTGCATCAACACTGTACTGCCTCGGACCAATTGTGGGGGAAAGATCATAGTTATGAATGATTTAGCCACATACAAATCATAATCATCATTTATTGCATTCATGTAGTTTATAAGTTCTTACAAGTATACTGATGTTTCATACATGAACCCTGCTAGGGCACAGCAATATAAATACACAGTTTAAGGTTCTACAGTGTCACAATAATAAACAATCCACTGTGCTTATACAAAAATACTTATTTTGACATGTTTAATTTAGGTGTCTATAATGGTAGGTAGGTAGGTAACTGTAATATAAAAAATATAAAATAGGGTAAGAACAATTAATTGGTCATCACTTCCATTCATAAATCAAACAAGATAATATTTAAATTGAAACAAAATAACAATAATAATCATAAAATAAAAATATCATAGGTAGTCAAAATTGTAGGCGATGTGTGTATTGTGTATAGGTATGAATTTCAATGTCAAAATTTACGTATCGTCAAAGAATTCCTTTACAGTGTAATACGATTTTAGTATAAGGTATTTTTGGAGACTTTTATTAAATTTATTTTCGTACTCTATGTCCTTAATTGAATTTGGAAGTTTATTATATTTTTTAACGCACATGGCTAAAGGTCTTGAATGGAACATAGTTATTTTTGAGCTTTTGAGCAAGGAGGTGATAATACCCCTCATACTAAACCACTTTTGCTGTGAAACGAATACACTTGCACCGAAATAGTCTACTGTTATATAGCAAAAGTTGTTTAGTGTGATGGGTGGAATCACCCCCTTGTTGGACGCAGGTGACCAAAACGCCAACTTGATAGATTATTGTAGTAGACATGACCTCGAATGGAGAACACAAACTAACGTAAGTTGAACGCCTTGAAGCAGCTGCTTGCAAGCGTGTTTAGAGAGACCTATGTCCAGCAGTGGACTTAAAAAGGCTCGTGATGATGATGATTATAAAAAATATTTTGATTTACATACATAACATCACGCCTGTAATCCCAGAAGGGTTAGGCAGAGGAGTAATATTAGTACACCCACATTTCACCAGTTATGCTTAAGTCCCATGTAATAGGGGGCGAGCCTATTGCCATCAACCGGGCCCAAATCCAGAATCCGGGCTGCTACTGAGAAATTCTCGATAGCAAAACCCAATAACACTTTGCCCCACCTGAGAATCGAACCCAGGACCTCATGCTCAGCAGTAGCTCTTGCGACCACTAGACCAACGATGGACTACATCGTTATAATGAATTATTATTATTATTATACATTATCGACTGATAATGCGGCAGTGCCCCCGCCAAGTCGAGCGCGAAGCAAACACTGCCGTACCATCCTTTACGGGAACCATTTCGCCGCATTTTCAGGCCGCTATTTGAGAACCTCTGGATAAGACCAGAATGCATAAATTTTCGTCATCCAGTAAGCTATACCTAATCACATACTTAAAATCCAAAATTTCAAGTCTGTAGGTCCTTTAGGTCCGAAGTTAGGCGAAAGCAAAGTTTCGCATTTATGACACTCACTCCCTCACTCATGATCATCAGAATAGGACTAAGTACTTCCCATAAACTCAGACAGCTGAAATTTGGTACATAGTTAGGATTTAATGACCACATAAAGGGAAACTATAAAAACTTGGATAATCGAAGATCTGGAGTACCTGGTGACCCTGATTAGAAAACACAAGAGCCCAACCAAACTATTAGAGATCGACATACCGCCTTTACAAAAAATATTCAACTTGGTGGGCCACTTCATTTGATGTCAAAAATCGAAGGTCTGAAGTATCTGATGAAGAACCCTCAGCTGGTCTCAGCTGTATTAGAGATATGGTAATTCAGAGATATGGTAATGCCCCCTTCTACTATTGGTACATAAAAAAATCGACTGCCATTGCAAAAACCCAGCGTAGTGGGACACATCTTCTAATTTAATCTAGACTATGGCGTCCCACTGCTGGGCGAATGCCTCCCCTTCTGCTTTGCCCACGTTTCTACAAAAAGAAGTGAACTCCCACCAAAAACATTCTGTAAAAAACTAGCCAAGTCTAGAGTGAAGCTGCTTGTTTATCTCTAAAAAGTAATGAAATCTAGACAAAGTCGTGCTAAGTCTAAGGTTCCTTACTGCGATTTCTTTATTATTATAGTTAATGTTGTGTGACTTGGCCGTTGAAGGGTACACAAGGGTACAAAACCGGATGCTCCATGACACCATTGCACCAATCTGTCGCCAGAACCGCTACCCGTTGACGATGGAAAATTGCCACTTGGAAAACGTTGATTCAATAACCATTCAATTGTAGGCTTGATAAAGCTGCGTATTTCAATAATACTTATGTTAAGGCGAGCCTGAAACTAACAATATAAAAATTATATCCAGTACAGACGGACTTCTTATCATAGAATGTTCAACGGCCAAGTCACACAACATTAACTATAATAATAAAGAAATCGCAGTAAGGAACCTTAGACTTGGCACGACTTTGTCTAGATTTCATTACTTTTTAGAGATAAACAAGCAGCTCCATGGAGACTTGGCTAGTTTTTTATAGAATGTTTTTGGTGGGATAGTAATTATTTCAACAAGCATTAGACTTATCTTACTTTATTGTTAAATTAAGTGGGGCTCAAGAAGGCTTGTCATTTTGCTATTGGTACTCGTATAGAGGCGCCTGAATGAAATTGACAGAGGGGCGTTGTTGGTAAAAACTGTCACAAATATCGTTTTGATTAAACAATATGTTAGTTCCAATTTTGGCTAACAGCTACGAAGAATTTCGTGGCTCGAAGCGTGGTGCACGTCTCTGAACAAAAGACAGAAACTAAAGCAAATTGACGAAACCATACTTTGCTACCATATTTTTGAAAGGCGCAAAACGTTAAAATACCAAAACATTCCTTTTGTTTTATCAAATATGTCGCCTTTAGGTTAAAGTCATAGGTACATACCTACTTACAGAAACAATGTACTTAACTATTGTCATTTTGATGCAGTGGATGTGAGCGCTCGTTAAAAAGTTAGGCGTTGAGACGCGCCTGCCACAGACTGCCACAATGGAGAGAGGTAAGAGTGATGATACAGGGGGCGACGATTCTGAGCATTATATTTTTTTTGACTTTATTATCTATTGTTTTAAAATACTAATTTATGATAGGGACTAGATAAATGTAAATATGTTACAAGCATGGTCATTGTGCTGTGTCCGCAACGTATAGGTGTAACATTGGACTCCTTAAGGGGAGAGTGCCAGGGCAGCAGTGAAATTCGAACTTTCTTACGTTAACATAATAGCATATTTTGTAATAGCCATTGAATGAAAATTTTATGAAATAGCCATTCAATGGGATAATATGAACTTAGAGGGTTGATGATTGATGATTTTATGATTAAAATGCTGTAAATACAAACTTGTTACGGTAGCGAATTATATTTTGTTGAACATATTTATAACCTGACAATGACCAAATAGCAAAATAAGTAAGAATCTTTGATAATGTCAGCAACTTGTCTCGAAACTCTGTCCGAAGTTTACGGGATTTCCTTATCAATATAAAATTATAGTGATACAAGCGATGTGCGATGGACTATCCCAAAAAAAAAGATTTTCCGATCAAACAACAATTAGCAGGGATAAATTATGCTTTCCTAGCATTAATGTATTAAAGCCAATCTATATTATAGCTCAACTTTAATTTCTGTTCTAATTCCCAAACAATTTTTTTAGGGATTTATTAAATTGATCGCAAAAGTGAAGGAAATAGTGACTGAAAATCCTCATTCAATTTTGAGAGAGATTGGCGCTGAATTTTCTGTGTCTCACGAGTCGATCCACATTAGATCACGAGGATATATTAAATTGATCCCCATAAAACTTGTTGACCTTTTAAGGTTCTAACGGTGTAGGTAATTTTAAATTAATGAAAATTATAAAATTTTTGGGCTTCTAATAATGCACGCCTTTTTTCACAAATGAGCAAAAAGGGAACTACTTGAGTTTCGATTTAAAACGTGTATTTTAAAGAAGAAAAAGCATGATTTTACTTCTGACTTTTTTCTTATTTCTTGCTTAATTTCTCAAACACCCTGTCACTACCCACTATAGGTAACATCGCAAGTAAGCATGTTTTGTTTCTTAGTTAAATCTTTGTTCACCGCAAGTGGCGCCTCCTCTGCCCCCTCGAGTGACATCAAACGCGGGTGTCGGAAGTGACGTCATTGTTAATGGCGGATCGGTTATTTTGAATAAGAGGGTAAGTTAAGGGTTTGAGTTGAGGTATCTTCTTGTGTTGGATAATGACAGGATTATTTCGTTGTGTTCGTTAAATTTGGGCTTGATAAAGTTTTATGAAATGTGTTAAAACTTTAATCATAGAACGACCGACAACGGGCATAAAATCAAAATCAAAATCAAAATATTTTATTTCACATAGACCTATATGGGCACTTATGAAACGTCAGATTCTAGGTGCACGGTTCCAATAGGTCGTTTCCCATGGAGAAGAGCCGGCAAGAAACTCCATGGTTACTCTTTTAAAAATATGTCTCTTACAATGTTTTCCAATTACAGTGTTAACAGGTATGGGAGGACAGTGTAGGCCTGTCAACAAGTACCATATGTTAAACAAATAGACAATTGTCTATAAATTTATAATCCACAGGGCCTACGACGTTCTCACATTTACAAAATATAAAATAATCTAATAAAGTAAAATCAAAAACTAATTAAAAATTGTAGGTATATAATGTCAAATAATGAAAGAATTATGTCAGAGATATGTAAAAGTCCATATCTAATAATAAAAAATAAAAATTAAACACCATTATTTGGGAGCAGTTATTAGAAATTTACATAGTGATGCCGTTTATGAGGTACCAGGGAAGCCACATGCGCAGAAGGAATTATTGCCAAACTTTCTTGTCTTCGACGTAGTCTTTAATCTTATAGTACGCTTTTTTGATAAGGACACGTTTGATGTTGGCTTTGAACTTTCCATCGCTAAGTTCTGTAACCGACTTTGGCAACTAAATTTGGGTATAACAATTTCATTTTTACTACGTGTATTTATATTATGGAAATCGCTTCTTATTTTAAAAAGTTCTAAGTTTTTGCGAACATACAAAATACTTTCTAAGATATAAAGGGAAGGCAGAGTGAGAATATCAATTTCTTTGAATTAGTTTCTAAGAGACTCGCTAGGACCCATTTCATAGATCGCGCGGATTGCCCTCTTTTGTAAAATGAAAATTGAATCTACGTCAGCTGCTGATCCCCACAACAGAACGCCATAAGACATAATAACACATAACATCACGCCTTGTTTCCCCGAAGGGTTGGGCAGAGGTGTACCTATAGTACACCCACATTTCGCCAGTTATGTTTAAGTCCCATGTAATAGGGGGCGAGCCTATTGCCATCTACCGGGCACAAATCCAGACTTCGGGCTGCTACTGAGTAATTCCAGATAGAAAAACCCAATAACACGTTGCCCGACCTGGGAATCGAACCCAGGACCTCATGCTCAGCAGTAGCGATTGCGACCACTAGACCAACGAGGCAGTTAATAGAGACAGACATAATACTGTGGTAATAAGCAAAGTATACTAACCTACCTGTGGCTATATCGGTCAACTGCCTTATTTTTCTTACTGCATACGCAGCTGAACTTAATTTACCTGAAAGAGCTCTAATGTGAGCGCCCCATTGCAATTTAGAATCTAAAGTAATTCCTAGAAATACAGTTTCCGTAATAGCATCTACTTTCTTGCCATCAAGTTTTAAATTTAAACCCACTTGGGGTACATTTGGTAATGAGAACTTAAGACATTTAGTTTTGTTCGCATTGAGTAAAAGATTATTAGCTGCAAACCATTTCGAAAGAATAGCCAGACTATCAATCACATGTAAGACATCCGTATCTTTTCTATCTATTTTAAAAATAAGAGAAGTATCATCAGCGAATAAAATTATATCTGATAAGTTAGCCATCATGTAAGGAAGGTCATTAATATAAACTAGAAATAAGAAAGGGCCGAGAATTGAACCTTGAGGCACTCCCATCTTAACTAAGGACCCCGAGGACGTCGCCCCGTTAACGTTCACTTTCTGTTGCCTGTTTGATAGATAGAAAAGAACAAGATTAGCGGCTTGTTCACGAATTCCGTAGTGGTGTAATTTACAGATCAGTGTATTGTGGTCAACGCAGTCAAACGCTTTTGAGAGGTCACAGAAAATGCCAATTCCATCCTGGGACTTCTCCCAGGATTCCAAAATGTGACTGATGAGTAACACTCCCGCATCAGTCGTCGACCTACCTTTCGTGAAACCGAACTGGCGACTATGTAAAATACTATTTGAATTAAAATGTGACAACATCTGGTCTAGCATGATTTTTTCATAGATTTTACTCAATGCTGGTAGCACTGATATAGGTCTATAATTAGAGGGATCACTCTTACTACCCGATTTGAAAATTGGTACTACTTTACTATGTTTCATTAAATCAGGAAACGTACCGCTGTCTAAACATTGATTAAATATGCCTGTTAGGACAGGGGCAATTGTGTCAATAATATCTCCAAGAACCTTAACGGAAATCCCCCATAAGTCTATAGTGTTTTTTATGTTAAGACTTTTGAACGCTTTTTTTATTGTGACAATAGAAATAGGCTCGAATTTAAAACTAGGAATGTCCTTACTGAAGTTTTCTTTGAGTAAAGATTCAGCTAACACAGATGATGAGGGAAGAGATTTCGTAACCTCAATTGGGATGTTGGTGAAGAAATTTTCTAGTGACTCAGCAACTTTCAACTTATCTGAAATGGTTTCATTATCAATTTTTAACGACAAGTCATTCTGATCTCGCTGTTTTTTGTTTCCAGTCTCTTTGTTAATTACCTGCCACACAGCTTTTATTTTATTATGGGAAATACCAATTTTGTTACTTATTAATTTAGACTTAGCTTGAGCGCAGACTCTTTTGAATATTTTAGAATAATTTCTTACATAATCATGAAGAGTTAGATCAGACGTCAATGATTTCTCGTGATACAACCTATATAAAATATCTCTGCATTTTCTAATGCCAGCAGTGGCCCATTCACTAAATTTTGGTTTAGTATTGATAGTAACTTTTTTTACAGGACATGCTTTATTGAATTCTTGGCATACTGTAGAAAATAGGGTACCATAGTTTAAATTGGGGTCTTGTGAATCAAAACTGGCTGTAAAGTAAAGTAAAAATAGCAAAAAAAAAGTATAAATAGCTACAGGCGCTTGCTTTTCTTTTCTTCAAGGTAATATAGATTTATTTCAAATCGACTATAGTGGTAATCGCACACGAGCCACCGGCCACAACCACTGGTGGCTGTCGCGACCTGCTGCGGTTGAGTGCACTGCTGTAGCGAGTGGTCGCCAACGGCCACACATGTGCGACGAACTGTATGTCGCTGGGCTACCGGTGGCTGTGGCCGGTGTCTCGTTTGCGCCTCGCCTGAATTTCGACAATGAAGTTCATGTTCCTTAACAACCTATGTGGTGATGTCCTAGGTAAAAAAAAAACAAATACAAGGTAATCCAATGCAGCAGTAGCAACACAATCTTTTATTCGCTTTTTTTGTTTAAGTAAAGAATTATTAGAAATATAATATTTTTGTCAATGCGATGAACCACAATTTTCCAAGAAACAAGCAATTCGTAATGGGTCCTTTCCGCGTAGTTCACGCAAAACCATGTCTAATTGTCTAATCGTTTGTAGACGTATACATTAACCAATTAGAGGGTGCTAATCTCATTCGGTCATGGGTTCTGTTTAGCAAGCCTCCTCCTTCGCTAGCATTACTGCTTCGCAGAAGGAGGTGACGGCTTTCTATTCCCTCTTGCTCCGTACCATGGCCTGGACCAGGGCCGGACGCGAGAAATCGCCGCCGCTGATCACCTCCGCGAGGACATTGCGGTGCTTCGCCCAAGCTGGGCAGACCTCCACCGTGTTCTCCGACCGATCCACACAATGGTGGCACACGGGCGTTTCCTCCCGCCTTATGCGAAACAGGAACCTTCCGAAACAACCGTGTCAAGTGAGGACCTGTGTCAGGCGGATGGTGAAGAAGCCGTGGCGCCTCTCGAACCACTCCTCAAAGAGGGGACTTACCGCCGCTATTGTGGCGTGCCCATGCTCGTTGGGTCCTGGACTCCTGTGTGCGATCTTCGGGCGCAAAACGTTAATTTAACATTAAGACATTCTCAGTAAAAGTAGCCAACCTCAGTTGACGACTTACCCAGGTCTAGGCAACAATCTTTTTTCCTAGTATATAGGCATAATCATAATCAGTCTATAATGTTCACAGGACAGGCCTCCTCTCACCGAGAGGGAGTGGGCTATAATCAGGTAGTTGTCACATGTCTTTACATTTTTTGGTTCTAGAAAATGTCGGTTTCCTCACGATGTTTTTCTTCACCGTTTTGAGAGCAGTGTTGATGAAATAAATTACTCAAAGTAAAGTGTCTTTATACATTCTGCCAAAAAAGTATCAGGAATGGATGATTTGTTTGTGGTTTCAAATTTTTTTTTTGTTGATGATAGATTGGCATAACTGTTTTCCATTTTGCGCCGAGTTTGAGTTGCATCTACCAGTTAAATTAATTAAAGTGCTGTTTTAGTAAGATCATATCTAGTGTGAATTGCGAATTTAATAATGGACAAAAACATGGAACAAAGATTTTGTCTTAAATTTTTTACGGAGGTTTACGGTGTATCGACTTTTTCAAAAACACGTGCTTATGAGAAGTGCCTCGCTCTGGTAGGCCATCAATGTCTTCAGTTGGATTTAACATTGCAAAAGTGAAGGAAATAGCGACTGAAGTCAAAGTCAAAGCATTTATTCCAAATAGGCACTAAAAGGCACTTTTGAACGTCAACATTTTCATTGAAATAGAATTGATTCTAGGCGACTGAAAATCCTTATTCAATTTTGAGAGAGATAGCCGCTGAATTTTCTGTGTCTCACGAGTCGATCCGTACCATTTTTAATAACCACTTGGGTATGAAACATGTTGCCGCTCGGCTAGTCCTAAAAGACCTGAATTTTCTCCAAAAACTCAATCGCTTATGAGTAGCTGAGGACGCTAGAACGAGTCAATTCCGACCCAACTTTCATGAAAAGCATTGTTACTGGCGACGAGGCTTTCCGAGTATGACATGCAAACTAGTCAACGAGCTTCGGAGTGGCGCCTTCTCACTAAACCAAAAACGACCACGCCAAAGTCGATCAAAAGTCAAAGTCATGTTGACTGTTTTCTTTGACTATTGCGGTGTTGTGCACTCGGAATTCTTGCCGGAGGTTAAATACTGAATATTATTTGTGCGTTATGCGGCTTTTAAGAGAGCAAATTCGACGTAAAAGGCCAGATTTCCGGAATGAAAATTCTTGGATACCTATTGTATCACGATAATGCGCCTTCGTACAAGGCCATCATTGTGAACGAAGCACGCAAGCACCTTATTCACCAGATGCCTCCAGCCGACAGTGTTGCCACCTCCGTTTTTGTTTTTTACCCTAACGCTCGCCGAAATTACCCAAAATTAGGCACTTTTTTTTGTTTTTACCCTCACTTTTTTCTAAACTTAAACAAATCAATTTACCCCCCCCCCCCCCCCCTATTACATTGGACTTAAACATGGTACACCTCTGTCCAACCCTTCGGGGAAACAAGGCGTGATGTTATGTTATGTTAAATAAATTTACGTTTTATACGTAAATTTATTTAACATAACATAACATCTAATTGTAATTTAGTAATAAACTAATAGCCAAACTATTACACCGTTTCCAAACATTCTTGGAATGCATCCATAATAGTCTGGGCTTCTATGTTTTCTGCAGTATTTTTTTTCATATAATCGTACATTTCATTCGAAATCGTTTCTCTCAAAAATAGATTCTTGTGCTAGCAGAAGACTGAAGAGAACGGTACATCGTCACAACAAGTTCGTCGTCAGAAACACGTATTCAATCAATCACCATTTTGCTTGCAAGGAGTTTTCAACATTCTATAAAAAATCCTTATATTTATTTTACCCTGAAAAATACCCTAAATAATTTTCTACCCTAAAAAATACCCTAAACGCATAAACATACCCTAAATTTATGGTAAAATACCCTAAGGTGTGGACACTGCCAGCCGACTTCTTTCTTTTACCTAAACTCAAATTACCACGTCGTGGCACCCGTTTTGATTAGGTAAAAGACATAGAGGACAATTCGCCCCGAGAACTGAACTCAATTCCGGAAAAAGCGTTTAAAAATGTTTTGTTGATTGGATTATTCGTTGGATTATCGTTAATGAAGGCGATAAAATAAATCTGGATGAATAACTAACATTTTCTGTATTGGTTCCCGGTAGGTACTTTCTTGACAGAGTAGGAAGTTCGAAAACACGACCGACGACTCGTAAGTCGGGGCCGTGTTCACTGGCCCACCACTGCTACCTTATACTATTCCTTGTTGCTATATACTAATCTTTCTAAAAAAAAGAAACCAATGATTCTTACATACATTGTTTTTCGAAGGTTACATATAAATTATAACAACATAACATAACATAACATCACGCCTTGTTTCCCCGAAGGGTTGGGCAGAGGTGTACCTATAGTACACCCACATTTCGCCAGTTATGTTTAAGTCCCATGTAATAGGGGGCGAGCCTATTGCCATCTACCGGGCACAAATCCAGTCTTCGGGCTGCTACTGAGAAATTCCAGATAGAAAAACCCAATAACACGTTGCCCGACCTGGGAATCGAACCCAGGACCTCACGCTCAGCAGTAGTAATGTTAGTATATAGCAATGAATAGAAACAAACAAAATTAAAAAAAAAAAAACAACATAATTCAAAGTCAAAGTCAAATCATTTATTTCAAATAGGCACTAAAATCTACTTTTGAACGTCAACACTTACATTAAAATAGAATTGATTCTAGAAGCCTCTTCCAAAAAGTAGTTTCATATGGAGAAGAAGGGGCAAGAAACTCCACTGTTACTCTTTTAAAATGTTTAAGAATATTTTTGTGTGCATTAATTATATTTTTATATGTGAAGACGATGCACCAAGAATAAAAATACTAAACCACAATAGGTAAATTATTAACTAGGAATAAGTCAGTGTGTGAGTTAATTTATATAATGGAAAAAAATAAAAAGTGAAATGGCACACAAGAAAAAGCAAGTTTTGAAGTAACTACGCACGTACGAGCGTGCATATATCATGGTATTGGAAACAACATGACTTCAAGTGTATAAAAGGTGCAACCTACAGTAGGTAGCACGTGGCAACGGGCTGCAACTTAACCGCAGAGTGTAGAAAAATCGCCGTCGTAGACGATAATTCGGACACCACCATCACCACCACTACCTGTAAGTGAAAATACCAGTTTACTTGAGTATGACATAGACAGGGTTCTATCATGCATCAGACTACGGAGAAGATAGTGAGACGCCATATAACGTCTGAATCTTTAGAATAAACAGCACTTTAACAGCTGCTAGATTTATGCAAATTGTGACAGACAATGTTCAAAACAAGATTTTTTTGCAATTTGTTAGAGTTGGTAACACACGTAGGGCGCTGTCAGTCAAGAGCAACATGTTGATCCTTAGGTTTGCAAGGTGTTCAACTGAAGTAAAGTGTATGCTGTTTAGGGCGCACTGCCTATTTTTTTATACTTGCAGTCTATGGATCGACTACACGCAGAGGGCTTACGGCGCCGTGCGAGTCCAAGACAATAACGCATACAGGGCACTGTTGAGGCTGCTGCGACACTGCAGCGCATCGGGGATATTAGCTGAGGCTCGTAAATATGGGGTGCAGTTGAAGAGCCTCCTCGTGGCGCATCCTAGGCAACGTCAGCTCCAATCGCCCAACGGTTCTGGTGGACAATTGGAGCTGGCGGCTAATCTCAACAAACGGGGAAGGGCACGGTTCCATTCCCCGATCATCTTTGATGGTTGTGGAAGGGAACCGGGCTAGGTAAGGGACGGCTAGTCCGTCGTTGGAGTAGGTCGTACGCCTACACCCCCTCTGCTTTCAGAAGGGCGAGTTGTGTGGTCGTGGTCTTGTGGTAGGAGAGGAAGAAAACCTCTTAAAAAAATAACCCCAACTCCAAGGTCGAGCGTGCCGAGGGGGTGTATGGCCGGAGGGCATCCGGTCCCTAGCGCTGGGGGGCGATCCAGGGGATTAAAGGGACCGCACCCTTCAAAGGAAAAAAACCCACAATGGAAAAGACACTTGAAAAAATATTACCCCAGGGCGGTACCAGCTGCGCAGCAGCTGGCGAATCCGCCTCGCTACCTTCAGTAGCGTCATGCCCCACGTATTCTGGGGGGGGGGGGGGGCAATCAACTGTCATCTGCTTGCCAATGGTAACAAGAGCCGAGGAGGCTCCTGTCCCTCAGGCGACGAACAAATGAAGGAAAATATCGAAGGAGACCAACAACTGGTTCCTGATGCGGTGTCAGATTCCGACATTGCATCTGACGCGATGAGTGTGGTGAGCGTGTCGACCGTAAGCTCAAAGCGCAAGACCCAGGAGAGCGAAGAAGAGGTGGATGGTGGTCCCTCCAAATTTTGGAAGACAGGTTCCTGTTCCAGCGAGGAGAACCTATCGGCCCCTATTGGACCAACGGGCACAAGAGGAAGAGGTCTCGCCAAGAACGCGTCAGCTTCTTCAGCGCTGCGCGACTCTCGGGGACGCTTTCTCAAGCGCCCCGACACGCCGGTCCCTGGTGAGCGCGGAGGCTCCAATACGTCCCTGTTGGGAACTAACAGGGCGGAGGCGAGTGCTGCCAAGCGGGCGCAGCAAAAGACTGTCGCGGCTGACGAGGGTCAGCGAGTTGGTCCGACAGGCTCGAGAGCGGCGCTCTGCTCGGATGGCAGCCGGGGGGAGCGTAACGGGGGTGGCGCTCAGTCGTCAGGTGTTGGACGGCGTGGATGTCGTCCTGGTCCTCCTTAATCGCACAAGTACGGAGGAGATGGCGAAGCTATGGGAAGATAATGGCCGTCTCCGATCCGAGTTGGTGGACCTCAAGCGGCAGTTCGCCGCCCAGAGGGTAGCACCTGCGGCCGCCGGCAACTCTTCCGTTGCGGCACTATCGTCGGCTTCATCGCCGGTCCCAACGTCGACGCCTGCACTTGCGGATGCGGAAGTCGAGAAGATCGCGCGCATCTGCATGATGCAGTGTGGACAGATGATGAGTGCTCGCATGGAGGCCATCGAGGAGAGGCTCCTCCCAGCGGTAAATCTCCGCCCACCGCTCGCTGCGGACAAGCGCAAGGAGGGGCCCTCAAAGCCCCTGCTTTGCCCTCAAAGAAGAGAGGGGTTGCCAAGGCTGCCGGGGGCTCTCTGCCGCGGAGTTGGAGACGTTGTCGGATCACCGATATATCCGATTAGACGTCTCCGCCCAGACCGCTGGCGGCCGAAGAACATCAGTCCCGCGTTCGGACGGCCCGCGCTGGGCGCGTAAGCTCATCGACAGGGAGCTCCTCGAGGAAGCCGCTATTGTCCAGGCCTGGATCCGGGAGTCGGCAACGAATGGACCCGTCGACGTAGACGTCGAACAGGAGGCGCTGTGGTTCCGCGGGGCGATGACGCAAATTTGCGACGCGTCCATGCCCCGGATCCACACACAGTCGGCAAGGCGCCAGGTGTACTGGTGGTCCGCCGAGATCGCGCAGTTACGCGTCGCGTGCGTGGCGGTTAGACGCCAGTACACCCGTTACCGGAGGAGACGTCGTCGGGTCCCTGTCGAAGAAGCCGCGCTTTACGAGGTGTACCGCGCGGCAAAGAAGACTCTGTGGACGCGAGCCAGGGAGGAGATGTTGGAGACTCTTGACGGGGATCCGTGGGGGCGCCCCTATCGAGCGGTTCGAGTGAAATTTCGAGCCGCGGCGCCTCCACTTACGGAGAGTCTTCAACCCGAGCTGCTGGAGGAGGTAGTCGCAGCCCTCTTCCCGGCGAGAGCGGAGCATACTCCGCCGCCGATGGCTTTGCCCACAGCCGCAGAGTCTACAGAGGAGAACGCCATCAGCGTCCCAGAGGTGACAAAGGCAGAGATGGGGGCGGCCGTGATGCGGCTCCGGGCCAAGAACGTGGCTCCGGAGCCCGACGGGATTCACGGCCTAGCGCTAGCCCTCGCTCTGAAGGAGCTGGAGCCCCAGCTAAGAGGACTCTTCATAGCGTGTCTTGAGCGGGGCCAGTTTCCCACTTTGTGGAAAACAGGTCGTTTGGTCCTGCTCAGGAAGGCGGGGCGCCCTGCGGACTCGCCGTCCGCGTACCGGCCCATAGTGCTGCTAGACGAGGTGGGTAAGCTATTTGAGCGGGTGGTCGCAGCCCGCCTCGTCAGCCACTTGTGCAGAGAGGGGCCACACCTGGACGAGAGCCAGTTTGGCTTTCGGCATGGGCGCTCCACCATCCACGCTATATCACAGGTGAGAGTCCTGGCGGAGGAAACGGTGCCTTTAACACCCTGCCCTGGAGATGTTGGGAGGCACTGCGTTATCTACGGGTGCCTCTCTACCTCCGCCGCATCGTTGGGGCTTATCTGGCGGAGAGGTGTGTCACCTACATGGGACTTGATGGCGGAAACCAGCGCCAAATGTCGTGCGGTGTTCCGCAGGGTTCGGTCGTAGGGCCGCTCCTGTGGAACATCGGGTACGACTGGGTGCTGAGGGGCGAATTCCCACCGGGCGTAGACCTGACGTGTTACGCTGACGACACGCTGGTCACGGCCCGGGGGAATTCGTACAGGCAGGCAGCGTTGCTGGCGACGGCTGCGGTTTCACAGGTGGTGTGCCGCATACGGCGCCTGGGCCTGGAGGTGGCTCTCAACAAGTCGGAGGCCATGGTGTTTCATGGCCCCCGGCGGGTGCCGCCGGCCGGATCACACATCGTGGTCGGGGGGGTCCGGATCGCTGTCAAGCCCACCATGAAATATCTGGGATTGGTGCTTGACTGCCGGTGGGACTTCGGACCTCAATTCCGGCGGCTGGCGCCCAAGTTGTTGGGCGCGGCCGGGGCGCTGTCAACGCTGCTTCCCAATCTGGGGGGCCCGAGCGCCGCTTGTAGGCGGCTCTACGTGGGGATCGTGCGATCGATGGCCCTTTACGGGGCTCCGATCTGAGCGGCTGACCTGACGGCCGCTAGCATCTCTGTTTTGCGAAAGCCGCAGAGAGCAATGGCCGTCAGAGTCATAAGGGGGTATCGCACGATCTCCTACGAGGCGGCTTGTGCACTGGCCGGATCACTTTATCGGTGGCGCGAGGAAGCGAGGGCGCGGGGCGAGCGGCCGATGCATCGCCATATGGAGCAGCGTCGGTCGCAGCTTCGCGAGGTCCTGGTGGCGGAATGGCGGGACAGGCTCTCACGCCCTACCGCCGGCCTCGTCACCATCGAGGCGGTCCGGCCAGTGCTCGACCTCTGGCTCGGGAGGAGGCACGGCTCCCTGTCGTTTCGGGCGGCGCAGGTGCTCTCGGGGCATGGTTGCTTAGGGAAGTACCTGTGTCGCATAAACAGGGAGCCGGACGCCCGGTGTCACCACTGCGTCGACTGCCGGGAGGACACGGCATGGCATACGCTGGCAGAGTGTGCCGCGTGGGAGGAGCCGCGCCGTGCCCTCATCTCTGAAGTAGGCAGTGACCTGTCGCTGATGGAACACCGGGGTGGTTTTTAGTTAGTAAGAGTCTGACAGACCCCTCCGCCCGCCCCAGGGCGGAGAACCTGCATGAGGATTTTCCAACCCGGGAACAAAAAAAAAAAAGGCTCGTAAATATGACTTTTATGTTATTATTCGAAAGCGTCTCGCATCGCTGGTGTGGCGGGTGCGTGGCAGTGCCAACAGTCTCTTGATGACCGTATCGGATAGGACTGATGGCCTTATTTGGAAGCACTGGACGAGGACGCTAGTGTTGCCTTCAAACTGTGCCCAGAAGTTGTTTATGTTTGAATTTATTTACTATTGTGTACTAACACTAGTTTGTAAGTTGTTTATGTCCAGACTAACAATACTGGGTTCTACTGATCTGACAAAAGTAGAAATAATTATTATTATTATAGTAAAGTAATGGGTTGCTACTTTGTGTTATATTTTTAGAATCTTCTCCTCCAGCCCTTTCAAAAGTCAAAAGTTAAAGCATTTATTTCAAATAGGCCCATAAAAAGGCACTTTTGAACGTCAAAATTTACATTAAAAATAGAACTGATTCTAGGCGCCACTTCCAAAAAGTAGTTTCGTATAGAGAAGAAGTGGTAAGAAACTCCACCGTTACTCTTTTAAAACGTTTTACAATATTTTGTAAACATTAATTATATTTCTATATGTGAAGACGATGCACCAAGAATAAAAATATTATACCACAATTGGTACAAAAAAATTAAAAATAAAGCAAAGGCATATAAATTAATCACGTGATAGGTACATTGTGCTCACATATTTACAAACAATTGTAAAAATATGTCGGCGTCACCGTTAGCGGTAGGTACAGCGGGCCGAGTTACGCTGTGCAAAGCGGACGTTCGCCTCCCCACTCTCCCCAGTTCTCGAGCAACTTAATGTAAGCTAGTGCGCAGCGAAGAGGGAGAGCATTCTTGTGGCAGGCTCGGCCCGGTGCGCCTGCCGTAGCGCCTAGAGCTATTATCGCGATCTATTTAATTAATTAAGAAGCTGTCGGAATAAAAGAGTTGGTTACTGCTATATGTCATACTTTCATTTTAATATGTCGGACCTCTGCCTTCAGGTTATTTCATGGTGATTATTTTATAAGAAGTTGTGAGTGAAATAAAGTGATTGTGCTGTAACTAGTTTCTCTATTTTCTTCGCCCGAAAATCCACGCCTACTTACAAAGTGCAAGTGTAATATCGCTGATGAGGGCCTATCCCGATATCAGAAGTGGGATGACCTGGATCTTTTTTGCTCATCGAGATTGCTAGTCAGGATGAACGAACATCAATAATAACGTTATGTCTTTTTAGACAATGCTTGATGAGTCTACTCGTACGAGGACGTCCGCACGTCAGTATGGCCGTGTCGGCGTCACCGTTAGCGGTAGGTACAGCGGGCCGAGTTACGCTGTGCAAAGCGGACGTTCGCCTCCCCACTCTCCCCAGTTCTCGAGCAACTTAATGTAAGCTAGTGCGCAGCGAAGAGGGAGAGCATTCTTGTGGCAGGCTCGGCCCGGTGCGCCTGCCGTAGCGCCTAGAGCTATTATCGCGATCTATTTAATTAATTAAGAAGCTGTCGGAATAAAAGAGTTGGTTACTGCTATATGTCATACTTTCATTTTAATATGTCGGACCTCTGCCTTCAGGTTATTTCATGGTGATTATTTTATAAGAAGTTGTGAGTGAAATAAAGTGATTGTGCTGTAACTAGTTTCTCTATTTTCTTCGCCCGAAAATCCACGCCTACTTACAAAGTGCAAGTGTAATATCGCTGATGAGGGCCTATCCCGATAAATATATGATTTTCCTAAAATATTAACTAGGAATAAGTCAGTGTGTGAGTAAAGTAAAAATAACAAATTATACAATACAATAAGCAAATAGTATGATTTTGTCTAGCCTCTAGATTGTCCTATGGAGCAGGACCAGCATGTTTCCAAGCATTCTTATCTAGGATATAATCTTCTAATTTGTAATATGCTTGTTTACAAAGTGTTTTTTTAACATGAGTTTTAAACTTTCTTCCATTTAATTGCAATATTTCACATGGTATTTTGTTGTAACAATTAACACAGTACCCCATAAAAGATGTATGTACTTTAGATAGTCTGAAAAATGGTTGATCTATTTTATTTTTATTTCTAGTGTTAATATTATGTCTATCACTTATTTTATTAAATTGATGCAGATTTTTTTTTACATACATAATATTTTCATAAATGAACTGGCAAGGTACAGTCATTATATTAATCTTCTTAAATAGTTCCCTACGAGATTCGCGGCGACGTAGATTGTAAATGGCTCTGACAGCTCTCTTTTGCAAAATAAAAATGGATTCAATGTCAGCAGCCCGACCCACAGTAAAATGCCGTATGACATAATGCTGTGGAAGTAGCTAAAATAAACCAAACGCGCGGTTTCTACGTCTGTTAACTGTCTTATCTTTCTAACAGCATACGCTACGCTTTTGATACCCATATTCTTATTTGCTGTCTCGCAGTCGATTAAAAGAGGTATATTAGCTTTAAGGCATACAAATATTCAAAGAAAGAGATACTTTTCTCAAGAATTGCCACATCGGAGTAAATAAAAACTTATAAGGTACCTATTTCTTTATGAGATACTTATTTTTTTTACTATTATGTACCTAGTGGCAAGTCGGTTTAGTAGGGCCGTTTTTTTTTCAAATGCATATTTTGCATACTTTTTTAGACTAGGACAAATTACTTGCTTATGAAATAATATATTATAATATAATTTATTTATTCATGAATATGAGACAACCATACAGAGTAAGCTAATAACACAACCATTCATAGATTATGCTTTTATTAAGTTTTAACCAAGACTATTGTCATTTATATCTCAAAAATCAACGAAATGTGATTTCAGAGCTTTGTTCCAATTTAGTCAACCAGTATTGTAAATTGGACCACGGGGTTGCTAAATTGGACTTCAATAGAATCATTAGTAAAATATACTTATAAACAAAACTAAAACTATTCGTTTGAAAAACTATTATATTCTTATAAGACCGAAAAACTAAAAAAAAAAAGTGGAGTTCCATTAAATCAAAGGGATTGCTAGTACAAGCTCCATGATTTCAGTTATGGCAACGCACGCACTGTGCTCAAACAACTCTGGGTCCTGCTTTATTAGATAATGTAAAATGGAACGGTCCATTTTATCCAACTTTGCGGTCCACTTAAGCCAACAGAATAAGTTGGGAGAAAAAAAAACCTAACAAAAACATAACCTATCAAAACAACATAGTTAAATATTAGTTATTTGTTGATAATTTTCGGCTACAGACCTACACCCTTAAGCATGAATCACTTAAAATTACACCAAAAATTACTATTTTGAATTTTGGTTAAAACACTGTCAGCCGGCTTGTCAAGAGAAAATATATGGCCGATTGCAACGAAGTGAGTTGCTTATCGTACAGTGTTGCCAATTCCGAAATCAAAAAACCAGTTTTCGAGATATGAGGGTGGTCCAATTTATCGAGAGGTCCAATAGACCATACTTTCCCCTACATCATGTTTCATAATGAATATGCTTATTCTTACCTTGTTTGAAAATACTGGCAGTCTTCGGCTACGGCAACACCCAGCAGACAGAAGAGGATTATGAACTTCATTGTTGAAACTGTTGTAGCTGCAGTAAGTCTTTGAAACTAAGATGGAACCACAAGCCTGCGCCAGTGTTTATACCCAGTTTCTTTGTTATAACAAGCGTAAAACAGTCCATAATAAAATTATAAAATATCGGAAACAGGTCAATTTAGCAAATCGAAATTATACAGGGTGTAAAGGACATGGATGGACGCACAACCGGTCAGTATATGATTCTGAATCCACTGCGTTGAAATTTTTTGTCGGTTATCAAAAACTGCTGTTTCATAGAAAAGTGCAATACCTACGCTGTCAAAATGTATGGCAGGGCAAACATTTTTTAAATAACTGACAACAAATTTCAACGCAGGGGGATTCAGAATCATGTACAGAGTCCATGGTAACCGTTTGTGCGTCGATATCCCTTCCACCGTGTATAGTTAATAAAAATATGTAGTACCTATAATAATACCAATCACGACTTTTCATTGCCTTTATTTTGGAGGACCTTACTCATAGCAGGGAAAAATTATGCTGTCCTAGCATTAATGACCAAAAAACCGAAGCAATATTAAAACAATTGTACCTTAATTTTGTGCTTTGCCCTTTTTTAAAGAAGAATAAGCACTGTTTGATTATGTCCCTACATCTGTATACTATGTTAATCCAGTCTTACCGAGGGTATCATGTTACCCAGTAACGGTTTAGGAGGTGAAATATGCAGCCGTTCCAAGTACAGAACTGGTATTCAGCTGCATCTAAATAACCAGATCAAGCTGAATCTCTCTCTAGATCTAATCTAATCTAATCCTATCCCCGCTAGAGGTAAAATAGCAGGTAAGCATGTTTTGTTTTTTAGTTTTACTCTTTGTTCACCGACCATGGTGCCCGCCCTACCCCCTCTAGTGACCTAAAATGCGGGTTTCGGAAGTGACGTCGTTGTTAATAGTGAGTCAAAGCATTTATTTTCAAATAATAAATCAACATCGCCCAAACATTGTCTCGAGGTACACGTGCACAAAATCTTAGAGAAAAAGTAGAGGAATTGGAATGAAATAATTTAAAACAACAAATTATATTTGATGCATGTACAATTGCGTTACATTTGGTTGACACTTGGGCTGACATTCACTTATGCCATTCTGTTAGTTTGTGAAACAACAGTGGCTGAAGCCGACAGCAGACAACTGTCAAATTGACCGTTTTTTTTACAAATAAGTAAGATAGCTTTTGCCGGTGAAAGAGTGCCAAAATTGCGTGCTTTATAATATGTTAAGTAATTTTAGTCTCGTCCACGAGTAAACAAAGAAAAATATACAATATTATTTAGCGTAATTTAGTGTATTTTGTGCCACTTAGGGCGAATTTCACCAAACTTTTATACCTCGGTACTTCGATTAGTCAGATTTTGGTGACATCTTTTTCCGACGTATTTTTGCAATTTGCAGGTCTTCGTCTGGTTGTATGTTGATCAAAAATATTTTCCGCGACCGTCACAAATATGTATTTACAGAGTCATAATCATTGTAATGATCAATAATCTTAAAGTTTAAATTAATCGAATTACTGTTTCATGAATTTATGACATTTGTGGCTACTTCCACCCTGGCTCTTTCGTCTACAGGAAATAAAAATTATGTGAAATAGGAGATTCATCAATGGGATGAACCACAATCATCTAATAAACAAGCAATTCGTAATAGGTACCTTACGCGTACATAATCATACATACATAATCAGCCTATTATGTTCCCACTGCTGGGACACAGGCCTCCTCTCTGTGAGAGGGAGTGGGCCGTAATCCACCACGCGGGCCTAGTTTGGTAGATGTCATATGTCTCCGATTCCTCACGATGTTCTCCTTCACCGTTTTGAGAGCAGTGGTTATGAAATAATTTACACAAAGTAAAGCGCCTGTCTGTTACCTTCCGCGTAGTTCACGCAAAACCGTGTCTAATTGTCTAATCGATTGTAGACGTATACATTAGCAAATTAGAGTGTGCTAATCTCACTCGGTGATAAGTTCTGTTTAGCATATAAGATACTACATCGATTAATGTTAATAGAACTGAAATGCAAATGTGAACAAATGGATCAGTAAAGTTACGATACAGGTTAATTTGGCAAATCGTAAATATCAGTTTGGTAGTGTTTTGGGGCGTTTATGATTACATGTAGGTTAACTTCCACAGGCGCAATGGGCCCGCAAATGTTGCACCTACTGTGCACCTATTTATAATAATGTGTTGAATATTTTTTCCTGCACCCTATATATGTGGAGCGTAAAAAATCTTCGGCCAATTTTTTTACAAAATCACCTGTTATGGCGCCAGCGCGGTTGTAAAATTCGCAGTATTTAATACTAACAACTTTATCTTTACATACTAATAATAAAGCTGAAGAGTTTGTTTGTTTGAACGCGATAATCTTTGGAAGTACCAGTCGGATAAAAAAAATGTTTTTGCATTTGATAGCCCTAATATTTCTTAGCAAGACTATACTACTGCTACTTACTTAACATCACGGTAGGGCCTTTAAAGAGCCGAACAAAAACAAGTCAGAAAGGATGGCATGATGGAGGATGGATGACAGTTCGCATCCTTATAAACATACTACTCCGTAAAGAATTTTAGCGGGAAAATAACCAAAATACCCAAAATGTTAGTTATTCATCCAAATTTATTTTATCGCCTTCAAAGTATGCTCCTTTAGAAACGATACACATAAGCCAACGAATAATCCAATCATAAAAACATTTTTAAACCTTTTTCCGGAATTGAGTTCGGTTTGGTTATGTTGAGCGGATGAATGAAAGGAGACTAACAAAAGGTATTTACAAGGCAGATGTGATTGGAAACGCCGGGAGGGGACGCCCTAGGAGGATATTAGTGACCTTATTTGTGATGTCTTCCGAAAGGTCAGGTGCGTAGTACTCTCAACCGGCGCTCGTGTATGACCAGATGTATGAACGTAAACGAGGCAAAAGGAGTATTTAAGGATCGTAGCAGGTGGCGTTCTATGGTTTCTGCCTACCCCCATGGAAAGAAGGCGTGAGTTTACTATGTATGAGTTCAGTTCTCACCGCGAATGCTCCTTTATTTATTACAGTATCAGGAAGATTTTTTTAAGTAATGGCTTCAAATTCATCACATTCTACATTCAACATTGACAAACTAGTTGGCCGGGATAATTACTCAACGTGGAGGTTTGCAGTGCAAACTTTTCTAGATCACGAGGAACTATGGGAATGTGTCGAAGGTACGAACGTGGACCTGAAGAAGGCAAAATACAATTTAATCCTATTGGCGGATCCAACAAATTATGTCCACAGACGGCATTGCAAAACTGCACAGCAGGTATGGAACAATTTTTAAAATCCTTCAGCGATTCTGGGCTTACCAGGAAAGTTGGTTTATTAAAGACTCTTATTACTACCACTTTGGGTAATAATAATACTATAGAAGATTATGTCAATAAGATTATGGCCACGGCTCATAAGCTCCGTAACGTGAACATTAAGATTAACGATGAATGGCTCGGAGCATTGTTGCATTGGCTCGTATGACTCAGGCAATCCTGCCAGGATTGCCTGAGTCATACGAGCCGATGCTTATGGCACTGAAAAATTCTGGTGTTACCATATCAGCAGACTTGGTTAAAACTAAGATATTACAGGTTGTGAAACCTGCAGACACAACTTTTGCATTCTTTACACCTAAATCTAAGTCTGCAAATGGTAACAAAGTAAAATCAAAGGGTCCACGCTGTTATAATTGTAACCGTTATGGTCATCTAGACAAGTTTTGCAGAAGTAAAAACAGAACTCTGATAAAAATAGCTCAGAGAAAAATGCTAATACTAATGCTATGGTTTTGTAGCAGCTTTTTCAGCAGTTTCAGTAAATGATGAGTGCAACTGGTATATCGAATCCGGAGCATCAGTATGGCCAAAAACAGGTGATGGGTATCCGAAGAATGCAAACCATCTCAAAGTCATGTCCGCATAGCTGACGACAAGATGCTCAAAGTTGAATCCTGTGGAAATGCACAGATAACAGTCAAGCGTAAAAATGGCAATCGAAACAAAGTACAGGTAGTACAGTAGAATTAAAAATAACAATGGTGAAGAATGGACAACAGTCTGCATAAATGGAACTCATAAACTTGATACAAGTAACAATCAAGCATTAGCATCAGCAACTAAAGAGGACATGGTACGAACGTAATGTTTACAAGGAAAACAGGCCAGCCCACCATTGAAACATGTTAGTTTCCGGGCAATTCGACAAAACGGATTCGGATTTGCTAAAACTAATTCACAGCAATGCCTATGGACCCATGGAGACTACGTCACTAGGAGGAGCCAGAAAGAGTACTGGGCAGAAGCCATAGTGACAGCTGCATATCTCATTAACCGGTTCCCTCTCGTTCACTTCGCTGGAATCACTCCGTATGAAAAATGAACAGAATCAAAGCCTGATTAAAGCAACCTCAAAGTTTTTGGCTGCAAAGCAATGGTGCACATACCTAAAGATTGGAGGCGTAAACGGGATATGAAATCACGTGAGCTAATTCTTGTTGGATAGAATGATACAACATAAAGTTACAGATTTTTTGTTCTTGAAACAAAAAGGCAATAATGAGTCGAAATGTTGTTCTCATGGAAAGTACTTATAAAAATACACATATATTATACATGTTAATTGCCTTGAGTAGATGTCTTCAAGTGTAAAAAACACAGCCATTTCATCAAACATCAAAGTAGAAAACAATATAAATAATAATGATGTGGTACCTGACTCAATGTCAAGTGATGAAATTACTTATGAAGATGTTGAGGATCTGAATGATACAGAATATTTGCAAGATAAGTTATTAGTCACGAAAATGTGACAGCAAGGACTCGGAGTCCGAAGAAAAAACAAGCAGCAGAAACTCCTGTGTCATTAATGTATTTCAACAATGAATCAGCAATTAGCCTATTAAATTGTGAGACACAGAGCACCAAACAGGCGTTAGATAGTGATCTAGCCAAACAGGCCAACAGGCAGTGGAATCTAAAGCTAGATAAAACTCTGTCAGAAATCGGATTGTTGAGATACAAAGTAGATCATTGTGATTATTATTCTATCAAGAATGAATCAGGTATTTTCTGTATAGCACATTAATGTATTTCAACAATGAATCAGAAATTAGCCTATTAAATTGTGAGACACAGAGCACCAAACAGGCGTTAGACAGTGATCTAGCCAAACAGGCCAACAGGCAGTGGAATCTAAAGCTAGATAAAACTCTGTCAGAAATCGGATTGTTGAGATACAAAGTAGATCCCTGTGATTATTATTCTATCAAGAATGAATCAGGTATTTTCTGTATAGCACTTTATTTCGATGATTTGTTATGTTTCTACAACTGTAAAGAAACATTAACTTTTATGAAGAAAAATGTAATGAGCATTTTCGACATGAAAGACATTGGTGAAGCCAAATATTGCATTGGAATGAAAATAACTAGAAGTAAATACAGTATTTCATTACAAATACAAAAATACAATACAAATACAAAATATATTTATTTCAAAACCATTGTATACTTTTAGTTGGTGCAGACGCCTCCTTTTAAGCATATAATGCCTGTGTTAGAAGACGCCGCTCTTTCTTATGTAGCCTAAGGGGTGACAAAATTATAATAATAATAAAAAGAGAGAGATAAATAAAAACTACTTAAGACATTTTACAAAAGATATTTAAAGAGGGGTGTGGTGGAGTGGAGTGGGAGGTGGGAGTGTAAGTGTGAGAGTGGTGTGATGTGATGTGATATGAGTGATGTAAAGCAATGTGATGCGAATGTTAAGATGTGATGTGAAAGTGACTGACATCGAGAGTGGCGTGGCTGTGTGTGGTATGTGTGTGTGTGGGGAGGTGTGGGTGTGTGTGTATATATGTTCATGTGTGAAGGAGTGACTCAGTATATATGTATGTAAATGGTTTTATCCAGTCTGTTAGTTTTTTTTTACATTCATGTAGTTGGTTGGGATAAATTAATATTTGTTTGTTTACCCTGTTATACAGCTGAGCAGATCGATGTTGATATTGTATGGCCGCGAATTTCGTATTAGTCTGTGGTATTTTTGCAATCAAGTCTTTTCGCCTTTTCGACATTACTTTTGGATCATATGAAAGAGTTTTATGCTTTTTTAGGACAGTGGATATGATATACAATTTCCTAACTGAAAGTAGACCACTTATTTCGTAAAGCTTTTCAGTAGAGTATCTCCTTTTCTTAAAATACATTGTTTTTATTAAGGACCGCTGTCCTCTTTCAAGATTGATAAATTTTGTTTTTGCCGCGCCTCCCCATATAGGTATGCAGTAAACTATGACAGATTGCGCAAGTGATAAATAAACTTCATTTAGGAGATTTCTAGGTGATCCGCGGTTTCCATTTGTATTTTTTGGAAGTATATGCCTTAGAGATTTGAAAATCCAACCCAGTTTTCTAACCCTCGCAGTAACGTGTTCAAGATGGGAATACCAGGATAATTTTTGATCAACTATGACGCCTAAGTATTTTGTCTGCGAAACTTTTTCAATTATAGGGCACTTGCAATTTTCATCTGAGGTTGTATTGCATGCGTGTACTTTAATGTTAGAGGCTACTTCTTGAGAATGATTAGAGATTGAGAAACATATATAGTTAGTTTTTGTTGTGTTTAGTGTCAGTAAATTATCTCTGAGCCAATTGGCAATTTGGATCATCCCCAATTCAGCTTTAAGTTTAACATCTGACCAGTTTTTTCCGGAAAAAACCACAGCAGTATCATCAGCATACGAAAAAATATTTGCGTTTTTTACATTCAGGTTACAGAGGTCATTTATATACGTAAGAAATAAAGTAGGGCCTAACACACTCCCCTGTGGCACGCCATACAGTACGTCAGCATCCTCACTAGTATGTGGTCCTATCTTAACTCTCTGTTTCCTGTTAGTTAAATAATCCCCGAAAATTTTTAGGGGAGTTCCTCTTATTCCAATTCCCTCCAGCTTTGCTACAAGGGCTGGAACAGAAACGGTGTCAAAAGCCTTTTTAAGATCTAGGAATATCGTTAAGCACTTCTTTCCTGCGTCAAGATGTTCAGTTACTAACGAGGTAAGCGCGTCAATTGCATCCTCAGTAGATACTCCGCGCCTAAATCCAAATTGAGAAGATGATATAATTTTAAATCTGTTCAAATAGTTAACTAGTCTCGTATTTGTTATTTTTTCTATAATTTTAGATATAGCTGGTAAGACTGAAATAGGTCTGTAATTATTGACATCGTCTCTGCTCCCCCCCTTGTGAACCGGAGTAATAATGGATTTCTTCAATAGGATTGGAAAAATACCAGAATTAAAACAAACGTTAGTCAGATGGGTAATGATGGGGACAACTTCTCTATGACAATACTTTAAAAAGGTAGTTGAAATATTATCCCAACCGGGGGCACTGTTGGATTTCAATCCCATCAGGGTATTTTCTACTTCCTTGAGGTCAGTGTCTAAAAGCACAAAGGAATTATCTCGCACACTAGAATTGTGGGGTTGTATTGAGGGGGTATTACTATTTTGGATTTTTTGTGCTAATTCCTTACCAATATTTACAAAGTAGTCATTAACAAAGTTAACAGATGCATTTGGAAACGGTTTAGTATTTAGTAGTTCAGTCCTTTGGTTATTGTATTTATTTGTGTAGGTAATTGATTTTATATTTTTCCATAGTAGTTTTGTGTTTTTAATGGATTTTGAAATAAGTTCCCGTTCATATTTTCTTTTTAATTTTTTAATAAGATTATTACAAAAGTTTCGGTATCGACAGTATGTTATTTTTAAGACTGTATTATAGGGGTCGGCCCGTAAGGATTTCTGCAATTTGTTTCTATTCTTAATACAACGCAAAAGACCCTGAGTGATCCACGGCTTTATAATACGTTTACTGTTTGGGATATTTGTTGTTATAGTATTTCTGATGATACAGTCAGTTAGTTTTTGAATGAGTAAATCGGTTAGAAGATCGGGGTCGTTACAAAACATTAATTCAGCAATATTATTTTCCTGTAGAAATTTTCGAGCTTGTTCATAGTTTAATTTAGTAGTCGTTTTTTTTGGAGCATCTTTATTTTTTATTTTAGAAAGTTTTAGAAGAGTAGTGTAGTGGTCGGTTATTGTAGTGTGCAATATAGCAATTGAGGCAGAAGTCTTTGTTTTATTTAGCCGTATCATAAAATGGTCCAGGCAGTTCCGTACTCTGGTAGGTAGTGTATGACCAGGTAGTATGCCATAAGCAGCTAACATATTGAGGTAGTTATTTCGGTTCGTTCGCTCATGAGACGTTTCAGTTTCTTGAGACCTAATATTAATATTAATGTCACCTGCTATTACTATATTTTTCCGTGAGGTTAATGTGTCTAAGTGTAAACTAAGGGAATCCAAAAAAGCATCAATATTTGTATGTGACGGGGATCGATAAATGCACAATACTGTATTATTCAGTATGTCCACCTGCATACAAGTTGCTTGAAATAGTTGCAATTCTAGAACCTTAGGTTTTAGCGTTTTTTTAACATAAATAACCACTCCATCATTTTGGTTCATCTGTCGTGCTGTACTATGGCAGTTGTAGTTAGGAATTTGTGGTAAAGGTTTATTGGTACTCAATCTGCATTCTGTGAGTATTATCAAATCTACATCGAATTTAAGATTGGATAACATTATCATAAAGTTATCAAAGTTGCAATAAATGCTCCTAATATTCTGTGAAACGATCGTCAAGTCATTTTGTTTAACAAACATATGCTCCGAAAGGTTCGAGCTATTACATTCAATAGAGGAAGCAATTTCAATGTTGTCTATCTCATTAACTGTCTGTAATGAGTCATCCATTTGAGACTATATTTATTTCAATAAATGTCGCTCTTAGCCGTTCGTAAGTGTCACTGCTAATGTAATATTGTAACGCTGCAATTTTTATATTCTGCTTGCTCGATAGTTGGTAATAATAATATATTAATGTATTTGTATGAACGAATGCGTTTATCTGAGGTACTAGGGTATAAAGTGTAGTGATGCTAAAGGAATATGTTTTTGTGCTAAGTGTAAATGGTCGTTGAAAGCTATAGGTATGATCATTCCCACATTTTATATGAGTCATTGTGTACGATTTGTGCGAAGTATGTATGGATGGTTTTGTATATGTATTGGAAAAGTATATTATGTAACAGAACATATTATGAGAATGTGTTGTGTAATTTGTATGTATAGCGAGGTAATTATGGAACTCGTGGGTATTTGAGAAAAATTTTAAGAATATAATAAAAAATAACAAATTAAAGTAGTACCTTATTAAAATGTACTTATTATAAGGTGTGAAACTACTTGTTGTATGTATTGCGAGGTAATTATGGAACTCGTGTGTATATGAGAAAAATCTTAAGAATATAATAAAAAATAACAAATTAAAGTAGTACCTTCCTAAAATGTACTTATTATAAGGTGTGAAACTACTTGTAAAGATCGCAAAAAGACTTAGTCACTGGTCCGTATCCGTATTCAATTGCACAACGCAAAGAGTTTGTTCCGGTCTTGCGTCAGCGTCTAATTGTTGATCACGGGGGGTTCGTTCTGATCTGATCTCCAGATCGCGTAGGGTACATAGAGAATTCCCTACTAAGATTTGCCATGTCAGACTGCAAAATAGTCCATATGATGTCAGCGTGAAGCTGATACCAGCAAAAGATGATAATGAAGTTTCAACAGACATTCCTTATCATGAGGCCGTGGGATATTTAATGAAATTGTCTCAATTTACAATACCGGATATTGCCTTTATAGTAAACAGTTTAAGTCGTTTTAATAACAAGCCCACTTAAGAACATTGGATTGCTCTTAAAATAGTACTAAGATATTTAAAAGGTACTTCACATTCGAAAAGAATCAAGAAAGCATAACTGGTTATTTTGATGCAAACTGGGCATCAAACATTGAGGACAGGAGGTCATGATCGGGCCAAGTATTTCTTTTTCAGGGAGCTGCCATTAGTTGGAATTCTAAAAGACAACCAACAGTTGAATTATCGTCAACAGAAGCGGAATACATGTCACAAACGTCGGCAATGCAAGAAGCACTGTGGCTCATTTAGATCATGACGTCTGGTCCAATAAGGTGATTTAATATTTGGTATTTTTTGTGATAACCAAAGTACAATTTGAGTTTCAGGTACTGAGGGTTTCCACAATCGCAGTAAGCACATAGATGTGAGGTACCACTACCACTTCATTCGTGAGAAGGTGTTATGTGGACAGATTGATGTGTGCTACATTAGCACTGATGCCTGATGCATTAGTGCTGATTTTTCGTTGAATTTGCTATCTTAAACACCACACAACGCTCAAATAACATTATTTACTTATATGTCATGTGACAAGAAAATACAAGTATTTCGTGTGTATGACATAAACATGGTTCAATCATGCATCATCCTACGGAGAAGATAGTGAGACACCTTTTAGCTGTCATTTGACAGCTGCTAGATTTATGCACATGATGTCATACAAAATGTTCACAGCAAGAGCTTTCAAGCAATATGACGCAGTTGCTGGCAGTTATTTTAATTAAATCTCAGATTTGACGCCGCCAACTGCATCAGACTGGTTGAAAAGTGTTCTAGTTTTAAAATTCTTAGAGACACCGGTTTTTTTCGACTGTTTGTTGTGTTATATTTTTGGAATCTTCACCTCATGCCCTCTATTTTGATACTCACATAGTCACACCTTGTCTTTGCTGTCGCGCAGTCGGGTAGCTAATGATTAATTATTTTTGTCTTCATATATTCTAACAAAGAGATATTTATCTAAAATATTGAAAAGAAATGGAATGAGTAAATCAAAAAAGTACTATGTATATCATTGTGAGAAATATAATGAATAATTATTACCTTACCTTGGTTGACATGAGGCCCATGGTCAATTTCTACTACAGCATCACCCAGCAGACAAAAGACGATTATGAACGGTCTTTGGAAGTATGAAACACAAGCCAGCGCCAGTATTTATACCCAGTTATTTTGCTAAGCGTAAAATAGTCAATGATGTTGATAAAACATTGGAAACAGGTCGATTTGCCTAGTCGATATAATATACTTACTTAATGTAAATAGTATAATAATAATTACAAGGGCTTTTAATTACTAATATTGTTGAATTGGATCGAAAATCAGAGAGGTGTTTAATGTAACTACTATATTGTATATACTACTATCGTAATTGGAAATGACATCAAATCAAATCAAAATGTTTATTTGCAAGAACATACATAATTTACAAGGAAAGAACTTACAGCCTTCAGTCACTGTATTCTGCCTGCAAGCAAGCGTGCAAATTATTTATGTTTTTATGTCATAGTTGTTATTGGTACATTTTTATTATTGCATTATTATTACATTATTATTACATTATTTTCACATTATTATTACATACAAATTTCATTCATTATTACTACAAACAAATATTTTTATGTTCTAAAAAATCCTTAATGCTGTAGAAACACTTTTTTGTAACCAGTCTGACAACTTTGTCTTAAAAACGTGACCCTGCAATAACTTAAATTCATTTAATCTAAAAACGATGCCCTGTTGATAACCCGGATGCAGTGTTTTTGGAGCTTGAAAACTCTGTCAGTATCGGTTGAGTTACCCCACATGATTAGTCCATAGCTTAGAACAGATGACACGTAACCATGGTAATCAGCAAGAGCGGACTCTACAGACACATTTTGTCTCAAACACGAACCTATCAAGTTCCTGACATATATGCTCCACATGGCTTTTCCAGTTCAGGTTTTTGTCTACAATTTTTCCTAAAAAAAATTATTGGTCCACTTGTTGTATCTTTTCACCATTATACAGAATATCCAAAGCTAATGGTTTGCTATTATAGGAGTTAAATTCAATTAATTTTGTCTTGCTAACATTTATATTTAAGTTACTCGTATTATTTTGCATCTAACCTTTTATATCTTTTAAGGCCTTTTCCATTCTTGATTTGCAGTCGCTTTTTTCCTGACATTTTATGATAACTGTAATATCATCTGCAAAAAGTATACATTTGCGCAAAGTGGCCTCTGGAAGATCATTTATGTAAAGTAAGAAAAGTAAAGGACCAAGAATGCTTCCATGAGGCACGCCACACTTATTTATCACCGCTATTGATTTGAATTTCTCTTTGGAATATATTCTGTCAAGTTTCTTTACAACTTTGGATATCTCGGTACACTGCTGCCTGTTTCTTAGATAACTAGATATCCATTCTCATCCTTTCCCCTAATACCGTAGAAGTCTAATTTGTTTAGAAGCTTATAATGGTTAACAAAATCAAAGGCCTTGCTCATATCCAAAAACAGGGACACCGCAGGTTTGCCATTGTTAATACTTTCTGTTACAAGTTTAATAAAGTTGAAGATTGCAAGGGAAGTTGAACTACCTTTACGGAAACCAAACTGCTCTTTGCATAGTATGTCATGTATACAGAGATTAAAATTACACAGAGATGAAATTATTTAACCTGATAAGCATTGCCTTCTCAAACATTTTCGATATAATGGGTACTATCGTGATAGGCAGATAGTTATTCGGGTCTGACTTATTTCCACTTTTAAATAATGGTTTAACAACAGACAGCTTAAGCTGGTCAGGAAATACACCTTCCAAAAAGGATAAGTTTATAACATGTGCTAGTGGATGACATATCCAACTAGCACAAGCTTTTAAGACCTTTGTGGCGATGCTGTCATACGCACTATTTTTGCTATTGTTCATGGACATAATTATTTTATACACTTCCATTGCATCTACAGGATTCAAGAATATGATAATCAGAATTTTATTTTTTTATTAGAGTTAGAATTATTCGAATTATTAGAATCACGCGAATTATTAGAACTTAAAGGCAGAATAGATGTCAAATTGATAAAGTGGTTATTAAATATATTGCAAATGTCTGAAGGATTATTTATTTCGTCAATGTCGTTTTTACACAAATTATTACCAGTTATTGTTGAAGAGATTGCATTCCATGTAGCTTAACATTTATTTTTATGCCTTTGTATACGTCTTGTATTCATAAGCTTTTGCGCTCGCTGTGCACATCGCCTAAACATATGATTATAAAGTTTGTAAGAATTCTCATTTGCTTTTTATTCTTATTACTTGTTTTAAATTTTAGATAAAGCTGACGTTTTGTTTTGCTAGATTTTTTAATGCCCTTAGTTATCCAATTTTGTGTAACTGGTTTATTATTAACCTTAACCTTAATCACCGGAAAACACAGATCGTAATACTCGTATAATGTAAAAGTTTCATGGAACATATTAAACGCTTCAGTTAGAGTGTCTGAGTTAAGTGTTTCCGAAAATGAAAGAGCAGATATACACTCGCAAAATTTATCAAGGTTTTCTACACAGTAGTCACGTTTCAATTCTGACCAACAAGTTAATCTTTTGTGAATACTCGTTTTTACAGTAACTGATCTTGCCGTTTCGTGATTGACGTCTAATTTGACCTGTCCCTTATATTATTCATACGGTCGATTATTTTACGTGCATTGCACAGAAACTGGAGCATAAATACTGGCTCCTACTTTTGTTTTCTCAATAGTTTGAAAGATATTGTAACTACCACCTTATTCTTATAGTCTTATTACAAAACAAGGTTTACCTTCAGACCATGCTATGCTATACTTAAAACCATGGATCAATTTTCGAATTTCAATCTCTTTTCGACTACCTAATGTCCATTTTCAAATAGTTACATGAAATGTTTATTTCTGTAAAAAGATCTTTTACGACCATTATATGTTAGTAAATATTTTGTTGGTCAATATTGTTAAACTAGATGTCGCCGGACACAGGGGCGGGTCCAGGATTAATTTTTTGCACATGGAAGTTACGTTGTCATGTCTATAGGTAGGAAAGTTTAAGGATTAAAAAAAATACAAGAGCGAGCGAAGCGAGCTCAACATTTTTTGCGTCCGCCTTGAAGGTACAAGTTAGGATTTTTCGAGTTCATATACTGAAATAGGAGTTTTGTGGTCGACTCATTATGTTGAAGTTTTGGAGGTTTAAGAGAGTGTAAGAGCGAGCTATGAAATTTGAGCTACATCTATGTGGGAGGTAGGGTAGAATAAGAGACATAAATAGGTTCGTTATTATATTCAGTAAGTGACACAACAAAACCTCATATCATAATAACCATAATAATAAAAAACATAATAGAACTTAAAATAGATACACATTAAAAAAACATCAGAAATACAACATTACAACAATATTTAAATAAACATACCTGACAGTTCAGAGCACCGTTGTGCCGTGTCCACTATCGGACAGCGTCTGATCCGTCGAAAGACTGTGCGCTCGTTTTTAAAGCAAGAACCGCCCGCATAGTGGGGGAACAAGTAGTCAGTTACAATACTTTCATATAACGGAAGTTGATAAAAATATTATTAAACAATTCTTAAAAATCACTAAATAAATTATCTCTCACACGGCCATACTGACGAGCAGCCTTTATGGCTCGCGAATGATAACCATTATCACTTTGAAATAATAATTTAAGACAATTAGTGAAATCACACAATTAAAAAATTATCAACAAGTTACTAACGGTCAAATCACATAACCGAATCAACTTAATCAACTTTTTTTTTTGTTTTATGACTTTAATTACATGGCCAAATCACATGACCACTAAAGCCAAATCACATGGCATCATGATTCTGTACTGCCAAATCTCATGGCCATTGTCAAATCTCATGACAACCAAGTACACACCAAATCACATGGCATCATGATTCTATCTGCCAAATCACATGGCTTTTGTCAAATCTCATGACAATCGATAGATGCCAAATCACATGGCTTTTGTCAAATCTCATGACAATCGATAGATGCCAAATCACATGGCAGAGGTGAGATTGTCAAGCATTACCATAATCGTTGGCCAGACGCTTATAGATATGCCGGACAATCCTCACAATTGCGTATAACACAATATAATAAGCAAAAGTTACAGTTTTTACTAAATTGATTATCTCTGTGACATTAATCAGAAATATCTAAAGAGTCTGTCAACTCACATCCCATGTCAGGGGTGACAATTCGCAAATTGTCATGAGAGACGTACAACTCATTACCAGTTTTATTAACTCGAACTGTATATTTATCGTTATCGTTAACTTGAGTAATGACGCATGGACCTTTAAATTTGCTGTCAAGTTTATTAATTACTCGCGGATTTTGCTTAACTAGGACTATGTCACCGACTTTGAAAGATATAATTTTTGCTTTAGTTTTAACAAAATCCGCTTTTCGAGATTGAGCTACCTCGTCCATTCTGAGTTTTTATTCTTGACGGCACATATCGAGGTCCATACGTTCAACATCATTTAGTAAAGCTGATATAGCAGGAGGTGACTGATCACAGCCCATCAGAAGTTGGAAAGGAGTATGACCAGTGCTTTTACTAAAGGTGCTATTGATAGCCAATTGTACTTCACCAACAGCATCCCTCCAACTTTTTTTGGTTGTGGGTTCCTAGGGTTCATAGGCCCACCACCTATGAACCCTAGGAAGTAATTCTTTTTTATTACGCGAGGCTTTTAACGAGTTACAATCAGTAACGACTTTAAATGGCCTGCCAAGTAAATAATGACGAAAATGCTTAATAGATCTTACCACTGCCAGAGTCTCCAACTCATAAGAGTGGTAACGACTTTCGGTGTCAGTGGTGCGCATGCTAAAATACTCTACTACTTTAAACTGATCATGTTTTTGAAAAAGAATTCCTGCTAGACCTACGGAACTGGCATCCGTGTGAAGTTCAACAGGCTTAGCAGGATCGAACAAAGTTAGAACTGGTTCAGAGGCAAGGTACTCAAGGATTTTATCTCTAGCAGTTTCCTGCTCCGATGTCCAGTGCCATTTAGTATTATTACGTGTAAGATTATACAAGGGAATCATGATAAGGGAAAAATTAGGAATAAACTTTCGGAAGTAACTTGCTAGTCCACAAAACTGTCTCACTTGTTTTACAGTTGTAGGAATAGGAGCATTTAAAAGAGCGGAAACTTTGCCCTGACTTGGTTTTACTTGGCCGTTGGAAACCACTCTTCCTAAGTATTCGATCTCAGTTTTTAAGAACTTACATTTTTTTACATTGACAGAAAACCCTGTTTTCTGCAAAGCTTCAAGAACTAACTTTAAACGATCTATACCTTGATCAGCCGTTCCCGAGTATATTACAACATCATCAATGTAAATCAGCACGAATTCATCTACGAACGGCTTGAGGGCTGTGTTGATGGCTCTTTGAAACACAGAAGGTGCATTACATAATCCAAATGGCATTCTTAGGTACTCATATTGCCCATCAGGAGTGACAAAGGCAGTTTTTTCGATGGAATTATTTGCTATGGGAATTTGGTGTAAACCAGCAGTCATATCTAAAATTGTAAAATATTTAGCCCGGGATAATTTACTAATATGGTCATCAATAATGGGTAGCGGAAAATGATCACGAACGGTGTTGCTATTTAGTTCTCTGTAGTCAACACACATTCGGTCACTACCATCCTTTTTTCGAACAAGTAATATTGGGCTTGCGAATGGGGAATTGCTATCACGAATTATATCGTTGTCCTTTAAATCTTTAATAATGGTTTTAACTTGTTCACGCTCAGTAGGAGCTAATCGATAAGGTCGTCGTTGAACTATTTTATCCGGGTTTTTTAATCGGATATTTAATTCGCCAGTAGTTACTTGAGAAACCGCATTACCGGACGTAAACATTTTAGAATGTGATCTTAATAAGTTGGATAGCAGTATCTTATGCTCAGGAATTATTTCAGGATTGATATCAACTTCATCAAAATCAATATCTTTTTTAGAACAGTTTACACTGTAAGAGTTGCGTTGGACTTTAGGAGAATTCTTTGAGAAAGTCACCTGAATTCCAGGTATTTCAAATAAATTTTGACCAATTAAAACGTCATACTGAATGTACCTATCAGGGACCAGAATAAAATCCAAATCAACGTTTATGCCATCAACACAAACCATACACAGCTTTTTACGCGATGAACTGAAAGCATTGTCTCCAACACCTCTCAGGAAACTAGTTTCATAAGTTATTTTTCCTCTAATTGAATCACCAATACCTTGGCGCATTAGAGAGCATTCCGCACCACTGTCTATCAGGCAGGAATAATCGCAACCATCAATTTGAATAGTATGTAATTTTTTGTTACTTAAAACCAAGCTATTCACCTGAGAAACCTTCTCATCTTTAGCTTTCTTATTTAAGCGGTGAAAACAGTTCTCCATGGAATGCCCCTTTTTATTACAAAAAGTGCACAATGTTACAGAGGGTTTTGTACCAGGTTCTCCTGGTTTTGTATTGTTAGAATTACTTGTAGAAGCTGAATCTTTACTAGAGCCGCGATTAGTACCAGAACGACAGTCTCTTTGAATATGACCTATTTTGTGGCATTTATGACAGCGTCTAGACGAAGTATCAGGAGTAGGTACGTTTTTAGAACGCTTAGATGGGATAATGTGATCAGACTCTTTGACAGGCCTTTTTCGTTTATACGAATTTAGACTCTGAATTAACTGTGGCAAATTTTTCGGTGTAAGTCGTAGCAAATCAGAACGAATACGAAAATCCGACATGCCTGAAATCACTGCTTCGACGAGGCGTTGTTCAGTCACCTCCACACCAATCGCCTTCTTTGCCAATTCCCATTTTCGAGTTGCATATTCGGCAAGACTTCCGGCCTGCTCACTGGTGTAGTCCATAAACAGCGTTAGGTCATCGTAGTAACGAGCTTCGTCTGCAAAAGTTTCAATAAGACCGGTTTTGAGATCTGGCCAGCTAATAAGACTAGAATAATTGCGACGCGCCCATTCAGCGGCACGTCCGCGTAAGTTCTTCCTAGATAAGTTCAGAATTTCTCTGTCAGTCAGTTCATACTCAATTTTAAGTTCTTCGACGTTTTGGCACCAAACTTGTATAGTATCAGTACGATCGTCAGGGTCAAAGATTGGCACATAGATATGTTCAAGACTACGCATCCGTGGGATAGGTCGCACATTTGGTGGATTAAATGCTTTTGCAGTATTTTGAATTAATTGTGACATCATTTCTTGCATCATATTTTGCATAACATTTATAGGTACAAATTCTACTGCCCTTGAATAACTTCTGCTATTTGTTGCCATTGAACCGCCGAGAGGTGCATCGCCACCGCCAGGGGATGCCATAGTCCTATTGGCTGAACTAGGAGCTGCGTAATCCGCTCTCCTTTGTCCCAAGATTGGCGACTGACGAACAGGTGGTTGAAGTTCTTGACACCCTTGCGTTGTTTCTGCATCATCCTGCAGGGCCTCGGTTTCGACTACCGCAGATTTATTTCTCTTCATTTTCCTGACATCAAACATTTGTAGGCGTAGTTTTTTGTTATCAATCCCACTTCTGATGTGGGAGGTAGGGTAGAATAAGAGACATAAATAGGTTCGTTATTATATTCAGTAAGTGACACAACAAAACCTCATATCATAATAACCATAATAATAAAAAACATAATAGAACTTAAAATAGATACACATTAAAAAAACATCAGAAATACAACATTACAACAATATTTAAATAAACATACCTGACAGTTCAGAGCACCGTTGTGCCGTGTCCACTATCGGACAGCGTCTGATCCGTCGATCTCTTGGAAATCGCGACGCCCCCGCAAGGGGGCGTGGCGAGCGGTCCCGGGGCTTCGCCCCCCGGCCGCGGATGCATATTTTGGGGTTGTAAATACAACCCCCTCGTAATGTTCGCAACAATGGCTTGAGGAGCCTGTTGGAACGCAAGCAATATTGTTATCCAATTTTGTGTAACTGGTTTATTATTAACCTTAACCTTAATCACCGGAAAACACAGATCGTAATACTCGTATAATGTAAAAGTTTCATGGAACATATTAAACGCTTCAGTTAGAGTGTCTGAGTTAAGTGTTTCCGAAAATGAAAGAGCAGATATACACTCGCAAAATTTATCAAGGTTTTCTACACAGTAGTCACGTTTCAATTCTGACCAACAAGTTAATCTTTTGTGAATACTCGTTTTTACAGTAACTGATCTTGCCGTTTCGTGATTGACGTCTAATTTGACCTGTCCCTTATATTATTCATACGGTCGATTATTTTACGTGCATTGCACAGAAACTGGAGCATAAATACTGGCTCCTACTTTTGTTTTCTCAATAGTTTGAAAGATATTGTAACTACCACCTTATTCTTATAGTCTTATTACAAAACAAGGTTTACCTTCAGACCATGCTATGCTATACTTAAAACCATGGATCAATTTTCGAATTTCAATCTCTTTTCGACTACCTAATGTCCATTTTCAAATAGTTACATGAAATGTTTATTTCTGTAAAAAGATCTTTTACGACCATTATATGTTAGTAAATATTTTGTTGGTCAATATTGTTAAACTAGATGTCGCCGGACACAGGGGCGGGTCCAGGATTAATTTTTTGCACATGGAAGTTACGTTGTCATGTCTATAGGTAGGAAAGTTTAAGGATTAAAAAAAATACAAGAGCGAGCGAAGCGAGCTCAACATTTTTTGCGTCCGCCTTGAAGGTACAAGTTAGGATTTTTCGAGTTCATATACTGAAATAGGAGTTTTGTGGTCGACTCATTATGTTGAAGTTATATTATGTTGAACATTTCTTGCATCATATTTTGCATAACATTTATAGGTACAAATTCTACTGCCCTTGAATAACTTCTGCTATTTGTTGCCATTGAACCGCCGAGAGGTGCATCGCCACCGCCAGGGGATGCCATAGTCCTATTGGCTGAACTAGGAGCTGCGTAATCCGCTCTCCTTTGTCCCAAGATTGGCGACTGACGAACAGGTGGTTGAAGTTCTTGACACCCTTGCGTTGTTTCTGCATCATCCTGCAGGGCCTCGGTTTCGACTACCACAGATTTATTTCTCTTCATTTTCCTGACATCAAACATTTGTAGGCGTAGTTTTTTGTTATCAATCCCACTTCTGATGTGGGAGGTAGGGTAGAATAAGAGACATAAATAGGTTCGTTATTATATTCAGTAAGTGACACAACAAAACCTCATATCATAATAACCATAATAATAAAAAACATAATAGAACTTAAAATAGATACACATTAAAAAAACATCAGAAATACAACATTACAACAATATTTAAATAAACATACCTGACAGTTCAGAGCACCGTTGTGCCGTGTCCACTATCGGACAGCGTCTGATCCGTCGATCTCTTGGAAATCGCGACGCCCCCGCAAGGGGGCGTGGCGAGCGGTCCCGGGGCTTCGCCCCCCGGCCGCGGATGCATATTTTGGGGTTGTAAATACAACCCCCTCGTAATGTTCGCAACAATGGCTTGAGGAGCCTGTTGGAACGCAAGCAATATTGCTCGCGTCCCTGTGTGTGATTGCTGTGAGTTTTTCTGTAGGAGCGTCACGACGCTTATAATGAAGCGCCGCTTTCTTCACGACATCTCGGCGGTCTGTCACCGCCAGATGAGACCTCTAGTTACCTAGAGGAGGCCCGGCGGCGACGACCAGCGGCAGAGATGCCGACTCGACGCGCCTACAGAGTAGGTGAATGGTCCCCGCCCGTCCAGATCACAAAGCTAGCCGTTACTGTCCGGGCTAAGGGGCCGTCATGTGTGTGTGAGCGGTATTGTACTGTGTAACACCGCTCAGTGTCTATATAAATCGCAGCCCGCGCCGCGCATTTATGTGTGTATTTAGGTGCCTGTTTAGTGGCGGATGTCTGTGTTTGTATACGTAGCGTGCCTATATTAACCTAGGACACGTTACGCAACGGGTGTATATTGTGTGTGTGGAGTCTTATTGTCACAGATAAGCTGTGTGTAACCTGAATTACAGCTTATCTGGGCGTCAGTCCGGTGCGATGGAGTCGTGGTCCGCTAACAGGTCGCGGGGGAGGGGTCTCGCGTCAGGGGGGCGCGCATGCCACGGCGCTATCTGTTTGACATGAGGCCAAGCAGATGCGTCCGCACGCGCGAACATTCCTTTCGCGAGGCGCCCTACAAACTCATCCAGGCCCTCAATCCCGAGGTCCCTCTGAATGACATCGTTCCTCACGAAGCGAGGGGCGTCCACTATGGTCCGCAACGCTAGACTTTGCTGCGCGCGGAGCAGCTTGCGGTTGGACTCGCTCGTGAGGGCGAGCCACGCAGGGGCGGCGTACGTCAAGATCGGGCGCACGTACTGTTTGTACACGCCCAGCTTGACGCGCACCGGGATGCGGGATGAGAGCACTGGTTTGAGGAGGTTGCGGGCGACCCTCCCCTGTGCGGCGACCCTGCGGACATGTGGCCCCATCGTGAGCCGCCGATCGATGGTGACACCCAAGTACTTGACTCGGGGCGACCAATCGATCTCGACTCCTTGTAGCTGCAAGGGTGGTGGGAGGCGCGCTAAGCCGGTGACCATGGCCTGCGTCTTACCCACGTTTACGGACAGCCGCCACTTTGACAGCCATTCCGGGAGGAGGTCTAGGACGCGCTGCATTTTGACCGCCGCGTAATTCGCATTGAGCGATGTTGTTATGTATGCGGCGTCGTCTGCATACAGCGCGAGTGTCGTGTCTGGGGTCGTGGGGATGTCGTCCGTGTAACGTGAGTAACACGCCGGCGATACGCAGCTGCCCTGCGGGACACCGGCGCGCACCGTCGACCACCACCCTAAATGTCCTGTTGGAGAGAAAATCAGAGACCACCTTTACAACGCGACGGGGCGCGTCTGACGTGGCCAGCTTGTAGGTCAGACCGTCCTGCCACACGCGGTCGAAGGCCTTCTCCATATCGAGGAATACTGCCACCGAGTATTCCTTCTTATTGATAGCAGCTGCGAGGTGGTGCAGTACCCTCGACAGCTGGAGCGTCGTGCTATGCTCCGCCCGAAACCCAAACTGTTCCGGTCGCGGCTGTATATGTGGCTGGAGATGTCGCAGCAGGAGTGCTTCGAACACCTTGGAGACCGTCGGCAGTAGCGTGATTGGCCGATAGCTCTCTGGCTTCAGGGTGTTTTTCCCCGCCTTGGGCAGCATTATGACGCGCCCCTCCTTCCACGCGGCGGGAACGGTCCCGGTGCGCAGTATCGCCGTGAACAGGCGCGCCAGCGCCGCTACCATAAGGTACGGCAGGTGGCGCAGCACTGTATTGGTGATACCGTCAGCACCGGGGGCCTTTCTGGGCTTCGTCTTTAGGATGGCGCGTCTAACTGCGCCAGGCGAGAAAAAGATGGGCTCTTCGGAGAGGGCTATCGGCGGAGCGAAGTAGTCTCCCAGGTGTTTCTCGACTGCTGCGACATGGTCGGTATCGCAGGTCGGGTTTGGGCTGAACTGACGCTCCAGGTGCTCGGCGAAGACCTCCGCGCGGTCCTCCGCTACATATTTTAGCGCCCCGTCGTTGTTGAGCAGCGGTCGCACCGGGGCTGGGGTGTTCGCGAGCTGACGGCAGAGTTTGTGTATAGACGGCCAGCTGTCTTTTGTGGCGTCTATACGTTCCTCCCAGTCCGCGGCGGTGTGTGCCTGTAACTCGGCCTTTACCCTTTCCGCGAGACGGTTTAGCTGGGTCTTCATTGTGGGACATCTCGTTTGCTGCCACTGCTTGCGGAGGCGCCTCTTGTCGGCGATCATCGCATATATATGTGACGGTAGGGGCGGCAACAGCACTCTCCCCTGCGGCTGCGTTGTTGTCGCCGTTTCCAAGGCGCTTTGGATACAAGCAGTGACGTCGTTCGCTACTGTGTCTACGTCCGCGGCGGTGGCAATGGGCCGAGTCGGCGTGGTGGTCTCTATTCTCTCTACAAATTTAGTCCAGTCCGTGATTCGGCGTGGCGCTATGGGCTTCAGTCGGGTCGGCATACCCGATAAGACGACGAGCACAGGTTGATGGTCCGACTGTAACTCGTCGTCAATCACCTGTTGTGTGATCTGGCAATGTAGCCCTCGGTGGACTACGATGTCCAGCACGTCCGGCATGTAGCGTGTGGCGTCCGGGTAGTGGGTAGGCGTCTCTGGACCGGACACCGAGTAGCCGAAGGCTTCCGCGTCCGCGAAGAGTCGTCTCCCCTCGGTATTCGTAGAGTGCGAGTTCCACGCTGGGTGCTTGCTGTTTAAGTCCCCGGCGAGGATAGTTGCGTGTGTTGTATTAATGAGCGCCCGCAGCTCTGACAGGTCCAGTTGGACCGCGGGCGGCTTATAGCAAGCGTAGATGTTATGGTCCTCGCCGGCTATGTGCACCTGTACACCCAGCGCGTAAAAACTATTGAGCGACGGCAAGGGGAGCTCTTGATGGACGACTCTTCGTCTCACAAGCACTGCCAGACCACGATAGCGGGTGCTTTGTGCCGACCTTTCGTCCTTCCTGTAGACGAGATATCCCGGGAACCTAATCCTGTCCCCAGGTCCCAGGAAGGTCTCGCTAATTAGCGCCACGTCGATGTTTTGTTCCCGAAGGAGGTGGCGGAGGGGGGCGACCTTTTCCCGTAGGCCGCGGGCGTTCCAGTGGATCACCCTCAACGATCTATCCATTGTAGAGTGACAGCAAAGTGGCCAGACCGTCAAGGATGACTGTCTCCACATCTTGACCCTGCCTTATGGCCTTAATAAGGTCCATCAGAAGTTTGATGGCGCAGGTCGTAAATTCTTCTTTCGTTGTGTGTTTAGCGCCAGTAGCGCCACCACTCGTCTTCCCGGTGAACTTTATCCTCGGTAGTTCCTTTTCTTGCCGTGGCGCTATGCTGGCGCCAGCGGTAGGTTCGCTATTTATTGTGACCTGCGCCCTGTTTAAGGCAGGGTCGGCCTTGGGGATCTCCTGTGTCGCCGGGGGGGGGGGGGGTTAGGCTTATTCCCCTTCCCTTTACCCCCACGTCTCTTTTTCCTCCGCCCCGAGGAGGTGGCTTGTCTATCCGTGGGCTCATTGGCCGCCGCCATCAGCGTCGTGCCATGGGCCTCTTCTTGTGGCTGCTGTGTCTGTCCGGCGGTCACTTGGGGACGCCGTGAAGCGGCTGAGATGGCGGCGGTCCCCGCTCGCCTGTTTCGGGTCACTTCCCGAAGCACAGGGCACTTCATATTGCACGCGGGGTGCGGGCTTCCGCAGTTGACGCAGGTGGCCGGCTCTTCCCGCGGGCGCGGGCAGTCACGTGCCGCGTGCTCGCCCCCGCATCGCACGCAAGCGAGCGGGCGGTGGCACTGGTGCGAGCTGTGCCTAAACTGCTGGCACCGGTGGCACTGTGCGGGCCCACGTTTTCCACGCCAAGCCTCTATTTTGACACCCCGCATGTACATGAATACGGTGGTGTAGTATATGGCTCGGACGTCGGGAGTCTTTTTTAATACTGCGTGAAACACGCAGCCGGGTCGTCCTTGTGCGCCTTTAATAGGGCGCACATACTCCGGCTGGTATCCCAACGCCCGGAGTTCCTCTTCGATCTCCTTGGGGTCCGTGTCCGCTGGCAGCCCCCGTATGGCGATCTTGAGATCCTTTTCTGCTGGCAGCGAGTAGGCAAACCAGGATACCCCGCTGTCCTTTTCCAGGCCAGTCAGATACCGCTGGACCAGCCTGTATTCCTCCTCGCTGTCTGGGGTGAAGCGGACTCCACCCCCGTATGGACGAGCGTTCGGAGGCCGGCCCAGCTTGGCAGCGATGGCCCGGAAGTGGGTAGCCCAGTCGGGTAGCCGCTCTACTACCAGCGGCGGGTACCTTAGTTTCTTAGGCTTCTTCCCCGGTTGTTGCTGCGTTGTTGTCATCACGGCGCCGGGGGTGGTGGTAGGGTGGGTGGTAGATGCCGAGGGGGTGAGAGGTAAGATTTGATCACTTACCCCTGCGGACTTCGGTGATGTCGGTGTCGGTGCGGGAGGCGAGCGGCGCGCCGCGTCAGCGAATGTAGGCGAGCCCGGACCAGGCGGCGCACTTTCGCGCGGCGGGTCAGGGTGGTGCCGCTTCGGTTCCGTAGCCTCCGGCGAGGTCCTCTTGCGTCGCTGGGATTTGGGCTCAAGCTCAAGCTGGAACCCGTAGTCGAATCCCAGCGACGGTGTCGGCGATGGCGTCGATAGCATCGCTGCGTCGGCAACTGGTCCCGCGGTGGGCCGACGTCCGGATCGCGGTGTCGTGTCTCCAGACACGTCGTCGCGACCGGACGCGGCCGAGCCAATGGACGCCATCGACATGCTCGAACCCGCACGCGACGAGCATGCCGACAGCATAGCGGGCGAGTCGTACGCCGACGCGCGGGGGGGCGCCGGTGAAGCGGGCGTCTGAGGCATCATGAGTGCCGGGCGAGGTGTTGATCCGGCACTCGCTGGCCGCTCCCGTTCCGCCAGCGAGAGGCGGGGTCCGGATGCGGCGGTGCGCGAAGCTGGCACAGCTTTGGCACCAGCGGACGGTTCAGGTGCAACTCCAGCGGGCGTAGGCGGCGACGCGAAGCGTGGCGGCGCGGCAGCGCGAGCGGGTGGTGCGCGGGGGCGCGCGGAGGGCGCGAGGGGGTGCGCGGGTAGCGCGGGAAACTCGGGCCGCGCTGCGGAGCGCGCGGTGCGAGCAGGCGCGGGCGCGCGCGCGGGCGGCACGGGGGGGCGCGCATGCGGTGCGCGGCCCTGGTTTGTGGCCGGCCCCGGGCCCTGGATGGGCACCGGGCGGAATGCGGCGGGGCGGATCACCACCGCATGCTGGCGGCTCGTCGACGGCGTCGGCGCAGGCGCCGATGTCGTCGGTGGGCCGCTAATTACGGTGGCGCTCGTGCCCTCTCCTCCTCTTCTCTCTTCTGGTCGGGGCGGCCCAGCGGGCGGTGCACCAGACGACGCGTCGCCGATATTCGGCATCGATGTCGTCCGGTCCATCGCCGAGTGGGTCTCCTGTGACCCGGCATCGCGGCCCAGCGAGCTGCGCTTGCCGGGCTTCGGCATCCCGGGGGGCGTGGTGGTCCGCGACCGCTACGGTGATTGCTCACCGAGCAGCACGGTGGCTCCCTCTGTGTTCGCACCGGTGCCGGCTGGAACCTGTGCAAACACAAAGGAAACGAATAAAATAAACTGCGGTCCGCGCGGCACAAGTCTAACACGAACTTAGGATAGGCTTGTGTAGGCACCACGAAGCCAATCCTGATCCGTCGAAAGACTGTGCGCTCGTTTTTAAAGCAAGAACCGCCCGTATAGTGGGGGAACAAGTAGTCAGTTACAATACTTTCATATAACGGAAGTTGATAAAAATATTATTAAACAATTCTTAAAAATCACTAAATAAATTATCTCTCACATCTATATATTCCACGCGTGCGGAGCCTCCAACTCCAAACCGCTTCTTACTGAACATATTTTAACTATGTTAACCAAACACGGACCCGGGGCGGACCGCCTGCCTGCGAGAGCGAGAGCGCAAGGCTCTCTCCCTCACGCGCTCCGCCTCCTCCTTCGCAAGCATTACTGCTTCGCAGAAGGAGGTGACGGCTATCCAATCCCTCTCGCTCCGTACCGTAGCTTGGACTAAGGCCGGACGCGAGAGATCGCCGCCGCCAATCGCCTCCGCGTGGACACTGCGATGCTCCGCCCAAGCTGGGCAGACCTCCACCGTATGCTCCACCGTGTCCTCCGGGCGATCAACACAATGGTAACACCCGGGTGTTTTCTCCCGCCTTATTCGAAACAGGAACCTCCCAAAACAACCGTGTCCGGTGAGGACCTGTGTCAGGCGGAAGGTGAGGACGCCATGGCGCCTCTCCAACCACTCCTCAAAGAGGGGACTTACCGCCGATATTGTGGCGTGCCCAGCACTGGGTTACGACAATCGCACCCTCCATGACGCCATGAGATCCCGCCGGAGCTCTGTCCGCTGTACCGTGATTTCTCGCGGCAGCAGAGTTACACCCCGGTGTTTTGCCTCCTCGCGCCACTCCCATACATGCGCGAGGGCTTTTGCCTCCAGATCCCATGGCGGCAATCCGGCAAGGAGGCTCGCTGCCACGCAGGAGACCGTGCGGTATCCCCGGACCAGCCGGATGGCCATGACCCTTTGGGACGCGTTCCACCGGCGGGCTGGTCGGCGCCTCAAAGAACGCGCCCACACCGGTGCTCCATAAAGGGCCATGGACCGCACGACTCCCGCGTAGAGCCTCCGGCAGGAGGCGTTTGGACCCCCTAGATTGGGCAGGAGCCGCTTCAAGGCAGCTCCAGCCCGCTCCAATCTGAGAGCCAAACGTCGGAAACATTTTTTATTTTATTTTATTTTGTTTTATTTTTAAATAAAATAAAATACTCCACAAATTAAATACTCCACGAAGTTCCACCGGCTGTCGAGGACAAGTCCCAAGTACTTCATCGTCGACGCCGATGTGAACCCCTCCCGCCGTTATCAGGGAACCCGACTGTGGCGCGTTCCGAGGATCATGAAAACACATGGCCTCGGACTTGTGCAGGGTCACTTCGAGTCCCAACTGCCGGATCCTCCCGACGATTGTCGCAACCCCGAGTGTCGATGTTGGGCCTGCTACGCCGATAATTCAAAGCTACGAGTATACGCTTCACCGACCAGTGCTACACTAGAAACTACGTGCTCCCTTTCACCGGCTTCATAAGGTCCATAACTCATTTGTTGGGCTTGGTATAACCTTTTATAACAAGTTGCCCTCTCCTTAACTAGATTTACCTTTTAATGCGTTTAAGGCTCAAGTAAAATCCAACCTTTGTTCAAAAGCATATTATTCCATTAACGACTACTTAAACGATAAGAACTGTTGGTCGCTGTGATTAATTCAAGACAATGTTCGTGTTGTTTCTCCAGAATCGGCTTACCTACTGACAGGGTATATGAGTTCATATATTTGTTTTTTTATTATTTTATTTGACGGTATAAGTCAATTATTTTGTTATCTTAATTTATTATTGACATGATCTACTCATTACAATGTTTTTAATGAGCTGTATTGCAATATGTGGTTAGCCAGCGACCTCGACAATTGATAATATTATTCTTGCCTGAGCAACCGGCAGCAAGTTCGTCATGCTCCCTTAGATGTCAGTGCTTGCGGTAGCGTCGGGGGTCGGGTTTCCTCCTTCCCTCAAATATGGCGAGGGGGGTAATGGCTGACCTTTGCGTTATGCTCGTGAACGGGTGCTGCTTGTGGTGACTGGTCGGATGCTGTCTATGGTTTTATTATTGTTACAGTAATTGTTATGTTAATTTATTTTACTTTGATGGTCCTAGTTTATCATTTATTTATTTTATTTGTTTGTATAATAAATCCAGTATTGCATATGTAAGCTGCCATGCCCTTTAGGCCTGGAGGCTTATATTTATGTATTAAGCTTTATTTACATTCAATTTCTAGGTATTGGCGTGGCTAGCTGACGTATGGCAATTAATTTAATGTTTTGGTAATTACTTACAATTGTTTAGAATCCAGTTCTTCTAACAGAACAGACAGCTGTGCTGCTGGGGAGTTTGTTGCGCCACTTCTTCTTCCCAGCTGAAGCACTAGGAAGTGGTGACGGGCGGGCGTTTTGGGGGACTGTCTTATGTAATTTTGAAGTTCGAAAAGTGCTGATTCTCAGCCTAATTTGAATAAATTAAGCAATTAAGTTAAGAGCGCTCAAAATCAAAATCAAAAGTCATTTGACTTTTGATTTTGATTTTGAACGCTCTGTGCTACGTTAGCAGGAACTTTGAACTTTACTTGTTTCCAGGCCGCTAAACGACATCCGCGCAAGAAGTTGTTGCCACTGCCCGCTTTATACTACGTACAAATAATTTCACAGAAACATTCAGTATTACAATAATTATTTCAATATGTCGCTGCTACGCACGCCTCCATACCCCGTAGAACGTGGCAGCAAACGACGACCCTCGGTCACCTGGCGATAAGCCACAGCAAGATTTTAAGCACGAAATAATATCCTTAGTAAATAACTGGAAGGCAAAATTCGACAGAATCTGAGCTTAAAATACAAAACTCCACTATTCAAGAAACTCTGGAAGAAACAGCCTTGATGTTAATAATAATAAATCATTTTCAACTAAAAAAAGATCCATAAATTGTTAGTTGCAGTTGCACTTAAAAAGACTATTGTTAGTAACTTAAAACTAAAGACGAATTCACGAGAAGACCACCCACCAAACTAGACATAACGAGATATAGAGACTAGGGTATAAGTCTTCTCACAAATTGCCTTATTATTGGTGAGGAAGTGTCTGCCGCCACAGCTTTCAGGATGCTATTGTGACTGCCTCTTATTCTGCTCAGGAGTGATGCCGTTTTTTTGCGGATGATGGCATGAAATCCATCGGTATGGTTTACCGCAAACATTTCTGAGGCACTGCAGAAACGAGGCAGTCGCAACAGCATCCTAAATATATTATTGTATTGGATGCGTAGAACATCCAGCGACCTTTTCGAGTAGTTGACCCAAAGATTACCGGTGTACAAACCCTGACAATAAGCTTTAAAAAGTGTTATCTTCACTTGGTCAGTACACCGAGCAAATCTTCGTGCCAACATATTACCCCTGACCGCCAGAGCCCTACGCTCCCTTTCAATGTCACCATGGTCACTGAGGTTGTCTTACTGAGCTTAAGAACCAGTTGGCTGAACTACATAAACATCATATGGACATACTTGACCAGCATCACCACCTTTGTCAACGTGTGTCAAATTTCCAGGAATGTAGTGACACCCACGAACTGGCTTTGAGACGCATATCTGAACTTGAACGAGAATTAAGCAGGGCCCACAACACAATAACCCATTTCGAATCTCTCAAAGCCAGTGAAGAGTCTGCGATCACCTGCAATCTCTATGATGAGTTGGTTGGTAACAAGTCCGGACCCACATGTGTTGAGCCAATTGTTACAATTGATTTAACTGATGACACTATCACTAAAACCAAATTGTTTACTAGTCATAATAAGATTAAAAAATATATTAAAATTAATAGGCTGATTAGAAAATATCAGAAATCTTTGAAATGTCATAAAGTTAACAAAATAAACACAAAACTTAGGCATAAAAATCTTAATTTAATGCAAGAATTAAAGAAGTGTAATAGTGAATTAGACTTATGTAATATTATGTATGACACGGATACTCAGCAACTTCAGGATGAGTTGTTTGTTAGGGAATATGCTCTAAAGGATATCTTTAGTAAATATGAGGCTTCTCAACAAGACCTGAGTAAACGCATGCAGGAGGCCAATGAGTTGGCAGACCTGGTCAAGTCAAATGCAGAGAGGTATGAGTCTCTGACAAATAACCTCTCTTTTAGCTGTGCCTGCTCCCAGGCACCCCAGCCTCAACGTATTACACCCACACCCACAGTGACTCAGCCAGTAGATAGCGGTATTAATAATGACAAGAATTGTATGGATAATTTGATTAACACTACATACATATTTTCTGACAAATTTGGTCAAGGTTTTGGTAGTATATTTAATCAGTGTTCGGAACATTATGTTATTAATAATTGTTTACCCGGTGCCAGTATTAGCCAATTAATTAGCAATATTAGACTGACAAAAATAAACCCTAGTTCAACTGTTATATTATTACATGGGGATAGCTTAAATGTAAGAAAAAAGGACATAATTGAATGTGTCCATTTGATGTTACATCTCAATGAAACTAATAATTGTAAATTTATTTTCTGTGCCTTGCCTTATTCACAATATTTGTCTGATGAGCAAAATAGGCACATTTATAATTTAAATATGTTCATTTATAATAGGACTTGCCGTTATAGTGACACTATTTTATATTTTGATTGTAATCAATTTATTACTGATTACAAACTGACAAATTATACAATGTATTTGCCACCTAGATGTAGGAGACAAATTGCTAATCTTTTAGCATACAATATACAAAGTGACAAGGGTACATGTAGTGTACCGTCGATTTCAGTTAGTAGTGGTACTAATACTACTTTTGATACTAGTTTAAACTATTAGGTGCGACAACGGGTGAGCCGCATATGTTGAATGTTGTACATCAAAATATGCAGGGTCTGTCCGGCAAAGAGTTAGAGTTAAGTTTATTTATGAAGAACTATGATGTTCACGTGTTATGTTTGACTGAACACTGGTTGAAGGAACATGAAGTAGTGTTTATCGATGATGTTAATTTTACCGTACAAAGTGCGTTTGTGAGAAAAAGTGCTATTCGCGGTGGTTCTTTAGTTCTTGTTTCAAACAAGTTGAAATGTAAACAACGTTTAGATTTAGTTAATCTTTCTATCGAGCGCACTATTGAGTTGTCTTGTGTTGAACTAGAGCAATTCGTTGTAATTTGCGTTTATCGACCCCCTTCTGGTGATTTTATTAGTTTTGAATCGGTAATGGAGGATTCTCTGAATAGGTTAAAATCAAGTAATAAGAGTATAATTTTATGTGGAGATTTTAATATTAATATTTTAGATGTTACTCCATTAAGTATTAGACTTCTCAATCTGTTTAGGTCTTATAATTTGATTAACTTGTTTTTTGAACCAACTAGGATCACGGCATCTTCGTCAACTTGTCTTGATAATATATTTAGTAATTGTGATGCCAAAAATAAATTAGTGTTAAGTGACTTAACGTCCGACCACTGTGGTTTATTAGCTAGCTTCCCCATGACATTACATAAAAAACCGTATAAACTTGAATGCAGGCCTTATACAGCTAGTCGTTGTAAAAAGTTTAAAGATAATATAGCTCATAGAATTACACCATCGTTAGTAGAACACGAGAATCCTAACGAAATTTACGGAGCCCTTTTTGATGTTGTGCAAAAAGAATACCAGTCTATTTTCAAGACCAAAACCATTAACATTAATGGCACTTCCGTTGGCTTCAACCAATGGGCTACTCCAGGTATTTATAAAAGTAGAGCGAGACTATACGAATTATATGGTTTGAAAAAATACAGGTTTGATACTCCTTTCCTAGAGTATGTAAAAAAATATTCAAAATTATTTAAAAAGACTTGTGCTATTGCGAAATCAAAATTCTTAAGTGATTCAATTAAAAGTTCCAATAATAAAGTAAAAACCACTTGGAAAATTATTAACAATGAAACGGGTAAGTCGGTTAAACAAGAAAATCAACTTGAGATTATGGTCGATAACAAATTAGTTAGTAAGGCAGCTGACGTAGCTGAGGCATTTAATGAGTTTTTTGCCAACATACCTATAACTACGACTTGCTCCTTAAATTCGTCCCCGTCTAAAGCTGAGAACCTTTTGAATAGTAGTGTGCAAAAATGTACTCGCTTATTTAGCTTCGAACATGTAACGCCTAGTGATGTAATTAACGTCTTTAACACTCTTAAGTCTAAAAACACTGGTGATTACTGGGGCATCTCCATTAAACTTTTAAGTAATATAATAGACATTGTAGCCCCCTATCTAGCTATTACTTTTAATAAATGTGTTGATCTAGGAACTTTTCCTGACCTCATGAAGAGTAGTAAAGTCATACCATTATTTAAATCTGGTAATAAAAATATCATTAGCAATTTTAGGCCTATTTCTATCTTACCAGCATTTAGCAAAATATTTAAAAAGTTAATACTTAATCAGTTGCTAAGACATTTTAACCTAAATAGCCTACTTCATAATGAACAATATGGCTTTTCAAAAGGACGTTCGACTACAGATGCGGGTGTTGCTCTGCTGAAACACATATTTAATGCATGGGAGAAATCGCAAAATGCTATTGGAGTTTTCTGTGATCTCTCTAAAGCCTTTGATTGCGTGCGCCATGACACGCTTTTGCGTAAACTACGTCATTACGGTGCCCAAAACGAAGCTCTCAACGTAATAAATTCTTATTTACATAATAGGTTCCAATGAGTAGATGTCGATGGTGTGAAATCTTCCGAGCTACCAGTTCAGTTAGGTGTACCTCAAGGCTCAATACTGGGTCCATTCTTGTTTTTAGTGTATATCAATGACTTACCATTCTATTTAAACGATATCTGTGACATTGTACTGTTTGCAGATGATACCTCTCTTATTTTTAAAGTAGACAGGAATAGACAAGATTTTGACGACGTAAACCGTGCACTCTCAATGGTTACGGATTGGTTTACGTCAAATAACCTAGTTCTCAATGCCAAGAAAACGAAATGTGTGAAGTTCGCCTTACCGAATATTAGAAATCTAGGACCCAACATCGTCTTAGATAAAGAGCTGCTTGAAACTGTAGACTCGACGGTTTTTCTGGGCATAACGGTAGATGCCAAACTTCAGTGGGAACAAATATCTCAAGCTTAGCGGGGAGGCTCAGTTCAGCCGCCTACGCCGTCAGGAAAGTAAGACAATACACTGACGTTGATACAGCTCGCTTAGTCTATTTTAGTTATTTCCACAGCGTTATGTCCTACGGTATTCTGCTGTGGGGCAAAGCCGCTGATATTCAAAATATATTCGTCCTTCAAAAACGAGCTGTCCGAGCAATTTATCAGCTAGGAGCCAGAGTTTCTCTTAGAGATTTTTTTAAAGATATTGGTATTCTCACAGTGGCATCTCAATTCATCTTCGCCAACATCTTATATATTAGGCAAAATATACACTTATACACTAAAAACAGTGATTTTCACAATGTTAACACCAGAAATAAGAACAAACTACGTGCTCCCTTTCACCGGCTTCATAAGGTCCATAACTCATTTGTTGGGCTTGGTATAACCTTTTATAACAAGTTGCCCTCTTCTTTACTAGATTTACCTTTTAATGCGTTTAAGGCCCAAGTAAAATCCAACCTTTGTTCAAAGGCATATTATTCCATTAACGACTACTTAAACGATAAGAACTGTTGGTCGCTGTGATTAACTCAAGACAATGTTCGTGTTCTTTATCCAGAATCAGCTTACTAACTGACAGGGTATATGAGTTCATATAATTTTTTAATTTTTTATTTGACGGTATAAGTCAATTATTTTGTTGTCTTCATTTATTATTGACATGATCTACTCATTACAATGTTTTTAATGAGCTGTATTGCAATATATGGTTAGCTAGCGACCTCGACAATTGATAATATTATTCTTGCCTGAGCAACCAACAGCAGGTTCGTCATGCTCCCTTAGATGTCACTGCTTGCGGTAGCGTCGGGGGTCGGGTTTCCTCCTTCCCTCAAATATGGCGAGGGGGGTAATGGCTGACCTTTGCGTTATGCTCGTGAACGGGCGCTGCTTGTGGTGACTGGTCGTCTTGCTGTCTTTGGTTTTATCATTGTTACAGTAATTGTTCTGTTGATTTATTTTACTTTGATGGTCCTAGTTTATCATTTATTTATTTTATTTGTTTGTATAATAATTTCAGTATTGCATATGTAAGCTGCCATGCACTTTAGGCCTGAAGGCTTTATTTATGTATTTGTGTTATTTACATGCAATTTTTTTTCTTTTTTTTGTCATTGGCGTTTCGGTAATTACTTGCAATTGTTTAGAATCAAGTTCTTCTAACTGAACAGACAGCTGTGCTGCTGGGGAGTTTGTTGCGCCACTTCTTCTTCCCAGCTAAAGCACTAGGAAGTGGTGAAGGGCGGGCTTTTTGGGGGACTGTCTTATGTAATTTTGACGTTCGAAAAGTGCTGATTCTCAGCCTAATTTGAATAAATGACTTTTGATTTTGATTTTGATTTTTGTCGGTAAGAATGTGCCCAACATACTTAAACTCAGTGACTCTACGTATTGGCGTACCGTTAATGATGAGTTCGACTGTACTTTCCCGGCGACTCCCCGCAACCCCAAAGACCAGATATTCACATTTTTTTGCTTAATAAACCAGTCCATGTGCAGATGGTTTTCAAATTATGGTTACAAAATATTCAAATCAAACCAAATTTTTTATTCGCATTTAATGTAGGTATTGTACAATAAAGTTGTTATAAAAATATAGTGAGCCGGGTACATTCTGCCTGAGTTTTGGCATGCAATTTTAACAATGTCATTTTCAATGAGCATATGAGTAAAATTATGTAATAGTGATGATTAAGGTACCAATAAATTATTTTAACAAATCAGAAGTGTATAAAATAATGTCAATAATATTAAACTGTGAGATGTCATACACAGGGTCATTTAAAAAATCGCTTAACGTACAATATCATTTATGTATCATAAAAGCCTTAAGTTTATTTTTAAATTGTTGAAGGGTGTCAATTTTTATGCTGTCCGGTAGTTTATTTAATATTATTGGGCCCATGCAGAAAACACTTTTTCTAAAGAGCCACCGAAAATTAAGAGGTTTTTGTATTGACTTCTCACGGGAAGGTCCCGTGAGAAGTTAATAATTAATGAGACTTGGAGTTAATAAATAATGAGACTTGGAGTCCGAGACTTCAGCAAACAATTTTTATTACTTTTTACAAAGATATTCAGTTCAAAAATATATAACGACGGAAAAGTAAGAATTTTCTAAGACTTGAACAGAGATTCACAACTATCTGTAGGTTTAAGATTACACATACCTCATATACAACGTTTTAGGGCTTTAAATATTTTATCTCTTAGGCTGCAATTACCCCAAAAAATGGTTCCGAACCTCAATACCGACACGACCAAACCAAGGTATGCTACTTAACTATTAAATTAAAAAGAACATAAGCTGCAGTTCTTAACTTTGTGCAAACCTCATCTGCTTGCGGTTTCCAAGTTAGTTGATCATCTATATGAATTCCTAAAAATTTCGCGACCTTTGTTTTATTGATCACTTGTCCATTGTACTGTACATAATCGTTCGGTGGTATTGTACGTTGATGAAAATGCATAAAGTTAGTCTTTGGTAAGTTTATTACCAGGTTGTTCTTATCAAGCCATTCAATAATATTTCCAGGGTTAGTGTTGATATCCTGTTATTTTTTATTTTTTTTTAAATGTGGTCATCGGCAAATAGAACCATTGGATTTGGTATCTGATGGGGCAGAACATTTATATACAGCAAAAATAGCGGGGACCCAAGACTCTACCTTGTGATATTGGTTACATCATTCATGTTGAAATTAGCACTTGAGAACGATACAGAACGTTAAAAGCGTCCGTAATGTAAAGATAAAAACAATTCAAAAATAATAATAATTTAAGACGCCGTGGCAGCTAAGAGATGACCAGTCCCTACTGATGGCACCCGTTCACGAACATGACGCATGGATTAGCACCATTCAACCAAATCTTTTTGAAGGGAGCTATATGATCCAACACACACGCCACCATCAGCGAAACACTAGAGTGAGCATGACATACTCTCAGCCGACAGGGTACATAAAAGTCAATGAAAGACGTACCTATATAGTATGTTCATAGTACTCATATATGGCTTAAGAAAATATATACAGTACTAAAAGCTTGAGTTTGTACAATGCAAAGATAGTTTTTTTCTAATCTTCAGCAGCTCCAACATTATTTTCAAATGCTAATCAATTAGTTGAAGCGTCCTTGCAAAGTAGGACCGCGCTGGTCCTTTAGTTAAGTCCTTTTAGTTAAGCATTTTTATCAGCGTCTATTTGTGTCTTTCACCTCTTTTACTAAAAAGATGTAGATTTTTCATTACGTACATGATGTTTTCATAGATATTTTGACAAGGTACCGTCATGATGTTAATATCTTTAAACAGTTCCCTTAGAGAGTCGCGCCTGCGGAGGATATATATGGCTCTGATGGCTCTTTTTTGCAGACTGAAAATAGACTCGAGGTCTGAAGCCCGTCCCCATAGTAAAATACCGTACGACATAATACTACGAAAGTAACTAAAATAGACTATTCTCGCGATATCTACATCAGTAAATTGACGGATTTTTCTCACAGCATATGCTGTTGAACTTAGCCGTATTACAAGGGATGTTAAATGAGGACACTTACACATACGCACACAAGTGCATGTGCACATATCACTAATTACCATCATGCGTTTATAAATAGCGTATAAATTATGTGGCTACACTACTCTATAATAAATATTGTCTTGCATTAACGGATCCCTCGGCTGCACCCCCAAAATACAAGCCTAGACCTAGTTTGGGAGTTCGGATCAATTCCTTGTAATACATTTAAATTGTAAGATTGTGACTTTGAGTGCAAATCATATTATTAATATATTTCTTTTAGTGACAATTTTTTTTACAAGCTTGCTTCCTGTTGCTTCAAGATTCGGTAATGTGCTACGATGAAAATTTCTTCTGCAAGTCGCATTTACTTTAAAAACGAAGGAAGTAAATAAATGAAATGTTTATTCATCCAAAAGTAAAATACAGATAAGATATAAGGTGGTAGGTCATATAAAGAAATTATTTGACAAAATCTATATAAACAAAACTTATAAACCCTGTCTCTTAAACTATGAGACCTGTCTCTTAAGAGACAGTGTTTGGCCAAACATTTCATTAAGTAGTCTTTAGAAGAATGTACGCGTATTGTACCAATACAAGTGTATATTGACATTAACAATATTTTAATTTAATGTGAAGCTGAGTTTGCAGTTTAATGGGTTCTGAGTAGTTAGTAAGGTGGATAGGCGTGTGTGTGTGTGTGTGTGTGTATTGTGTGTGTTTTGATGCATGCGTGCGTGTAGATAGGGTAAAGTGATTATGTGGCTATAATAATAATAATAACGCGTGAATGTTTGTTTGTTTCGGACATTTTAAGTTATGTATGCTAGTAAGGATTCTGTTTTAATATAGTCTTGCTGCATGAGCCAATCCGTAGTCTTTGATTTAACCTTATATTTATTTAAGTCAATTATATCTAGTTCTTTCTGTAGTTTTTCATATATATGAATACTCAGGACATAGTATTGATGTCTGGCGAACGACGTGCTGTGTCGTATGCAAGTCCGTGTGTCGTTTAAGGTGCCCCCCTATTACATAGGGCTCAAACATAATTGTTGAAATGTGTCATAATCACTGCTAGTACAAAGGCCTCCTCTCGATGAGGGGCAGTGGGCCGTAATCTACCACGCCGGCCCAGTGTGCATGTCTTCAAATTTATGGTTCTAGGACATGCCGGTTTCCTCTCGATGTTTCCCATCATCGTATTGAGAGCAGTAGTGGTGAAATTATTTACACAAAGTAAAGCGCCTGCCTGGGTTCGAGCCCACGCCCTAGAACTCGTAAGTCGAGGCCTACCACTGGGCCACCACTGCTCTCTTGAAATGTGGGTGTACTTACTATAGGTACACCTCTACCTAACCTTTCTGGGAAATCAGGCGTGATGCGTTACGTGAATATGTCGCCAATGTGTGTTTCAATCCTCATACTAAAAACAATTTACCAAATAATGCGGTCAAAAAACAATCAAAATACAAAAGGACAGTTTACCCCGCACAAACAAGGGTGCACACATTTCATTAACCTTTACAGTTTAATCCGCAATCCATCGGATTCATTCGCCTTTTTTCGATAGTCCTTCACAACGTATATCGTTCTGGCAAAGCGGCTGATCAAATCAACCGTTTATTTGTACGGGAGCACTCGGCCGTGGCGGATATCGCGGATATTCTCGCGGATACGCGGATATTTGCGGTATGCATTCGGAATTTAAATAGCGCGTTTGTGTATATTGGTATGTTCCACTAATTTGTAGTGTCCTGTTAATTCACTGACATTTTGGTCACATTAGTTTGTTGTGGTGTTCGAAAATTAGGTTTGCTGTCGACACCGCTTTATTTGTACTTTGTTATTATGGGACTCTTACTGGTAAAACATCCATAAGGATTGAAAAACCTATACCCAGCATTTGGTGAAAATGGATCAAAGAAGTCGGAGTACTCATATTAATGTCCATAAACTTCCGACTATTAGAGAATATCTATTGCACAAATTTTCCTGCTTTGTTTATAAACGAAAACAACAAATCACAACTACGATAGATTAACAACTGATACTAATGACTACATGATCTAACCATTACTTTGTAATCCATAATCAAATCAACAGAACCTAAATGCTAAACAAAAACATCCTACTAATTCTAAACTAAATCCATTATTAGCAGCATCACTAAAGTGTCCGAAAATTAACCGTCTCGTCACTACGTCCACTAAATTCGATAATCCGTATTCCGAAATTTGAAACTTCGTATTCCGACTTTCGTATCGACCGCTGACGGTGGATCGAAATTAACAGGGGATTGGTTGTCCAATCAGGCTGATCGCAGTGTTATTGAGGCTCCACTTAATAATATGCCACAGTAGTGTTAACACTTTCTGTTTAGTGCAACGTTGATTGGCAATCAAAAATGTTATTTGGCTGTTTAATTTGGGCTTGGGTTATTGAGGTAAATTAAGAATGTTGGATATTACAAGTTAACTGTGTGATGATGATTGGCAATTACGGTAAAATTGTGGAAATTAAAGTTAACTTCCAAAAGTAAAATTGATGTTAAGAAAATGCTATTAACAAAAAATCACGCTTATTTGCCGAACGGCTAGGCAGAGGTGACATATAGTAAATTCAAAGTCGAAACCTTTTTTTTCAAATAGGCACATAAAAAGGCACCTTTGAACGTCAGCATTTACATTAAAATAGAATTGATTCTAGTCGCGCCCCTTCCAAAATGTAGTTTCGGATGAAGAAGAATGGGCAACTCCGCCGTTACTATTTTTAAATGTTTAACAATATTTTATATACATTTGTTAAATAATGTTACATACATTGTATGTTTTATGTTATTTAAGATAGTATAATAGGGACCACGCTACCGCATTAGGATTTTTCCTGTAATAAATAAATAAATATTCTTTCGGCACATGTGGCTTCTCTGGTACCTTATAAACAACATCACTATGTAAATTTATATTAAAAGCTCCATAATTACGATGCTTTTTTCTTCTTTGACATAATCTTCTCATTATTTGAAATCACCGTAAAATTCTAATTTCAACTCTTTATTTGTGGCTTTTTGAACAGGATATTAAATCAGATTTGTTACAGTTGAAATGGAAATCATGTCATTTGGTTTAATTAAGTTTTCAATTTTGTTATTTTATTTTTCTTTTATTAGTATATTTTATATGTTGTGAATGTGAGAACGTTATAGGTTTTGTAGACAGTAAATTTGTAGACCATTATCTATTTGTTAAGCTTACGGTACTTGTTGACAGGCCTAAACTGTCATCCCATACCTATTATCACTCTGATTTGAAAACATTGTCAAAGTCAATTATTTTCAAAAGAGTAACTGTGGAGTTTCGTGCCGGCTCTTCTCCATAGGAAACTGCCAATTGGAATCGTGCACCTAGCTTCTGACGTTTCATAAGTGCCTATTAAGGTTATTGTAATATAAAATTGTTTGATGACTTATAACTGACTTATAACCAATTATACAATTCAATTAGCAACCAGTTTGATTTTTTCTAGACTCTAGACTGCCCTATTTAGCTGGAGCAGCATACAGCATTTAGCTGGAGCAGCATGCAGCATTTCCATGCATTCTTATCTTGGATATAGTACTCTATTTTTTATATGTTTGTTTACAAAGTGTACTTTTTTTAAGAGTTTTAAAATTTCTCTAACTTAATTGCTATATACGCAAGGTATTTTGTTGTACCCCATAGATGATGTATGCACACTAGCTAATCTGAAAAATGTTTTTTTATCTTCATTTCTAGTACTAAAATAATGGTTTTCGCTTATTTTATAAAAAAATGTTTAGATCTTTTCTTACATACATAATTGTTTCATAAATAATTGGTAAGAAACAGTAACAAAATTAATCTTTTTAAAGAGATATTCGCGGCGACGTAGAAAATGGCTCTGACAGCTCTCTTTTTCGAAATAAAGATGGATTCAATGTCAGAAGCCCGACTCCACAGTAAAATGCCATATGATATAATTCTGTGGTAGTAAGAATGAAAAAACGTTAAGTTGAGTTTAAAATGACGCAATAAAAGAAACAACACTCAATTTGGGGGAAACATGCGTCACATTTACTCTAAACGGCTATCGGTCAGCAATATGCTGCGACCCTATGCCAGACAGAGCCGCAGCGCTGGGTTTCAGCGACAGCCGGCGCTGACGTTATGACGTCGACCGATGCAGCAAACAATTATTAAGACACTGCACAAGTACAGCGTACTTAAATAAAAATATTATAGTATAATTAAAATGTGATAGAAAATACTAAACAAATATAAAAAATGAAAACATAAAATGAGAAAGAAATAGACAAACATGTAAGCTATGAGAATATCATCCTCAATTTACGTTTTACGTTTTTAAGTAGCTAAAATAGAGGCCAAACGCGCGGTTTCTACATCTGCAGGCTTAGCATGGCGTTTTCTGTTTCTACTCTACTGTAGAATAGAAATCGCTTTCTACGCTCCTCGAAATATCTTTTTCGCGAGCACGAGGACACACTTAGACTCAGGTTGCTTTATAGACAGTGATTGTCCATAGCAACGTGTTAGTTGCTAGTGATGTGTATAACTACCCATTTTTACCGTACAATTGCGTTTCGTTTCTGTGTAGACAGTAGAAAACTTTCTACTGTCTACACAGAAACGCCATTTTTGTCTACTCTTCCGTCGACAATACGCTTCTCTAGGGCGCTCGTGCTAAGCCTGCTGCTATCTGCCTTATCTTTCTTTTTCTTTGAGATGTTATCTGAGGTCCCTTTGTAATTTCTCATCTAGCGTGACCACTAGAAAAACCGTTTGATTGATAAATACCCGTTTCTAACATTAGGTAATTAAAATTTTGTGCATTTGGTATTTTTTTCATTTAAAACCATATTATTTACCGTAAACCAATCTTGAACCTGAAGAGTCTTTAAGATTTCCTGGGCTATTTCTACATCATTAAGTGCTTTAGCTATTTTGCACACATGCCATAAAGGTCAAAAAAAAAATCTTGCTTTTACGAATACCTGGAGGCGCCAAACACTAAAAACTTTGTGTAAATACTTCTAGTGTTTAGTGGAAAAGTGTGATTATATTGCGTGTTTTTAAGTGAAAAGAACTCGGCGTAGAACTCATTTGGATAATATATATTATTAAAACTCTGAACATGTAATTAACTGGCTAAGAATCATTTAATATTTCCAGATATTTACATGTCATTTGCCTAAAACCTTATTTGTTTTTTTTTTGTAAAGACGTGTAGGAACAAAATGTTTCTGTTTGTTCACTGTGATCAGATTGCAACGTATTTACAATTTGTTTGTGTAAGTAATCGCAAGCAGAAGGCAAAAGAAGCTGTCACTCGCAAACATTTAATTATCTGACAGTATTCGTGCTATTTTCTATCAAATTCATATTAAAATCACCATATGTGGTGATTTTAATATGAATTTAATTGATTTTATTATTTAATGAATTTATTTTGATAATTGATCATTTACTAGCATATTTTTTTGCACATCTTTCATTACAGAATCAAACACAGGTAGATTCTGGTAACTTGGAGTTCTGTATACGCATACTTACATGGTTATCAAGTTCAACACAGGACAATTCAATGGTGAGAACAGACAGTCCGATGATGTCTTTCGTTCTTTCGATTTAATAGATTTCATGTATCGTAGGTTTTTAGCTGAAATGGCTAAAACATAATCATTGTCATAATTAATTGACATTACTTGATGATATATTTACCAATATTGTGTTAAACAAATGACATCGAACATAGCATTTTCTAAAAACAATTTTAATTCCAGTGTAGCACTCCCTTTGTTTATTTATTATTATTATGAGTTATAATGCAAGATATACCTTTTTATTATTCTCTATAACTGATTATTTAAAGGGGTAACTTCTGTTGTCTTACTGACTTGTTAAAATTATCCGGAGTGACCTCCATAACTACAAGTGAAGTGTCTAGAATACCCGTTTGAGTTCCAGCAGGAAGAGAATACCCTATCTGACTTGTAGTGGGGTCCAAAGATGTTAGTATTATAGGTGGACATCCTTCGTACAATATGATGATTCATGTTTGATCATTATGTTGTTCGTATAACTAGAGAACACAGTCTCGTCACTTATCCAAAAATGTGTTATATTAGCTATAACCACATAAATATTGCTATAAAATAGCAATCATATGTCTGCATTTCCAAGACAGAGATAAAGTTCTCTGAGTGAACTTAAAAATGCTATCAAACTTTTTAGTGTCAAAAAACAAGAAAGTATGTGATTAAGTATCAAAGTAAGGTAAAGCTAGGCTACTAATTAACGCTACCTTAAAGAAAGTAAGCATAATATGGAAAAGTTCAAAACAAAACTGCAGGTATTTAAATCATATCACATTTACCATAAGTTTCCTTCAACTAACGGTAACATTGTAAGACACATCGCGATGACAAACTCATAAAAGAGTAACACAAGTAATTGCTTATGCGTTTGCGTAGGTGGTAGGCCATAAAAACCGCGTGTTACGAGCACGCGTCGCTCACACGTCGGCCCTAACAGCGTATTTACGTACCTGAGTTATGGACGGAAAGTGTTCAAAGGATTGGTGTACAGTGTCCTGGATAAAGATTTATTTACTTAAGGAAGTTGAGAAAGTTATCTTAACACAGTAAGGATGACAATTTTATTTTTTATCTCAGAAAATGTTTTTTTTCCAAATCGTGCAAACAATAGTATGAAAAGTGTAAAAGTAAAAAAAAAAGTTATAAACGTTTCAAAATAAGTGTTAGACAAGGACAACACTAGCGCCATACATTGTCCGTACCACGCGACAAAGACGGGAAAAATCCCCTCAAAAAACTTTTAAAGCGTGTAGCTTCTTCATATTAACATTATTTTTTCGAACATTTTTATATTAGTCATCATCCCTATTATAGTGAAGGCACAGTAAGATCTTCTTAATTCTTATCTCTTCTATTGATATGGCACTCCTGCAATAAAAACCAAAACCTCTCGTATCATTAAAATTGAATTTATTCTGTGAATTATAGTTGCATAAAGATGGACTAGCTTTGGTCAAGTACTGTGACAGTTGATTTTTCTATCTAAAATCAGATTGGAAAAGAAAAGCCCTCAACATGCACTTTATCTTAACAAATAAACCATCGAATTCTCGCCCTTTTGTCAAAACAAAACGCTCAGTTGACGCTGCGCCGTAATTGGCTTCATTACGTATTCTCGTTAAAGTTATTTGTCGCGAGCTTGCTCACATTCCGCGCTTATTTCGTGGCCCACGACATGTTTATTGCTGACGATTCCTTGATTTTTTGGGAAATAACACGACATTTTGTTACAAAGGTTAATTGGTGTTTTTATTTACATAATAATTGAAGAACTAATGTTTGTAATGTTATTTTATTTCTTTAAGGCTAACTGATAAATATTATTTATTCCTGTGAATTGGTTCGAAAAACACTTTAACACGTAAAATTAATTATGTTTTAAATCTAGATGAGTTCGGTGTTTCCTAACTGGGTACTCTGAGAAGAAACTCCAAGGGCACAGTCTTTATTAGTGTCCAGACACAATCTTGGTCAGGCCATTATGCGGGACATGCAGTTTAATGTCGAAGACGGTCTTTTGAGGAAAAAAACCACACAGATTTGAGTGGACCTGTCCAGTCTGTGCACACATTTGTCAGTAATCGTTCAGCTCATCTCAAAACTTAGGAGCTTAACGACCTACAGAGGAATTACCACAAAATACTTATATAATTTAAAACACTAAACAGCCGTATAAGCCTTACAATCGAACGTTAAGCGCGGTACACACTCGCAGCATGCGGCTAATGGCGATCTGAGTGGTTTCACGTGTACACCCACCTTAGGCGTGCGGGGCGCCGCTAAATCCCCTACTTTTAGTTTTTTACTAACTTCTGCGTAAAGTGCACATTGTATCGCTCTCTCATAAGAGGATTTAACTGAGCTTCACAGCTTAACTTGACATTTTAATTTTATTAGGTAAGCTGAACTTAAAACTAGAGTGGAAGATGATAAAAAACTAATCAATATTACATTAGATAAAATCTGGCATTTCAGATTATAATAATATTATAAAATACCTACGCTATTGGTACCTAGGTACCTACTGTAATTTTATCTTACAAAGCGACGCGCGCTTTACTTATGATGGCCAAGTGTACAAACACGCTGTGAATGTGTGTATAAGCGCAGGAGCTCTCGGTATCGTCCGAGACAATGGCGAAGTCGGAAGTATGTGTGTGTGTGCGTGTGTGTTGCTTGCTCTACTCGTCTTCACGCACACATTTACAGAGTGTTGTGAATAACAAACTTAATAGATTTAAGTTTGTTATCCTCATGATCCACGTGGAATAAATTAATTGTACGTTTTCTAGTTTTGAAACTGTGGAGACAAAATGTAAACAAAGCCTGAACTGTAGAGGCATTCTCTTTCTCAGGTGAAAAAAGTTTGGTAGCCTTCTTATTTAGGAACGCTAAGCAGCTTGCAGCTTTTAATCGATACTGCCTGTTAAAAAACCCGTGGGTGCGATTTGCCTTATTTATAATATAAAATGAATATTTATTTGACCACACATTGTCACATCTCCCTAAAAAAATCTATTTATTCAAATAAAAAAACAAAATATGATTTTGAAGCACACATTTCACTGCATCTTTATATTTATTCCAATTTATAAAACTGTTTTACATTTTTTATAGCACTCACTACTTAAAAGCAGTAGGCGGTTGGTCATAAAAATGTTTTCTATAGTTTTTACAGGAAGTTGTAAAATGTTAGGTACGTTCTGTTGTCTGTCATGTTAGTTAATTAGATATTGAGAGACATATTAAAGTGGATTTACGATTGTATCATAGTTTAGATGGAGGTTAATACGAGGGACGATTGTGAAACGATATTTTAATGTTAATTATTTCTAAAACTGACGAGCTATAATTAATAAAGATAAAAGAGATGAGCGAAAGGAAAATAAATTTACTTAAAAAAGCAAACATCATGGGTATTCATTTATTTACTACTTTTATGTTATCGATATCGATGAAGAAGGAAAGATAAATAATGAATAAATAAAAAGTAAGCCCGGAGGATTATTAAATATTTGCTGTCTAGGATTTTTTTTCTATCGTAAAGAATAAAATGTTTTCTACTCGTTTTTTTTTTTAGTATATTCGTTTATAGTATATTCTAGATGTGTCGTGAATAATTAAATGGTGCGCTCATGACAGATCTACCTACACCAATTATATAATAGAGGAGATGAAAGCTCACATAAACGTGTAATTACCGAGACGAATCGCGAACGTGAATATTTTATGTGGGTCGACACTAGACAATTTTTATATTTTTTATATTTTTAAATAAGATAAATATTATTCTAGTTTTGTATGAGCTTTCCCATCGTCCCTAATATTGTATTAAGTATATAGGTACATTCACAGTTGTTTAAAAAATATTTGAGTAACTTCTCTACGATTTCCTCCATTTAATCCAGTAAGAATTAGTACAAATACGTACTTTTTATGTTGCTGTGCAATATTTAGTTTTACAGTGGTTTCCAAATGTTCAGCCGTACATTTAACAAAGAGTTTTATTATTCAGGAAACCACAATACTATTGGATGCCTGAAACTAGATAGATAGGTACCTACTGAAAGAAAACAAAAATGTTTTATTGATAGATCCTACAAAATCGGGGACGAATCGCTTTTCTAATACTTACGTAGATTTTACAGAGAAAAATATTCTTGTTAATTTACCTTATTCTGAGCCAGAACATAATTTCTAAAATCCTGCACCTAACTCGAAACCTTAGGTGTACGAAACTACATAAATCACACAAGTAAATGACGCCGGTTCGCCCTGCGCCTATACATCACGTTCTGTTCAGGACTGCACTACATATTTTATATTATAATATATAATTTATATGCATATTTTATGGCGCCAAAGATTTACTGGTGTTGTAAAAGGTTATAGGTTTAATACCACTATGGCTTGCTTTTTGTTTAGTGCTGTTTGATAGTGCTTTTAGATCGCCGGAGAGTAAATGTACCTTGGAAGATGACGCAAATTCAGATTATTTTGGTTGGCTTATCAGATAATGGTTTGATTTAACCGAATGCGTAAAAAAACTGTGACGCTTTCAATTTATTTTCATCGAGGCTTCTTTTGCTCTTCTTCATTTTAATTAATATCTGACATGCTTGCCTAGTTCAAATAATGTTCAAGTTATTGTATGATGATCTTTTGGTAATTACCCCCGAGGTGGTTTTATTCGATAAGGGAACCGAGTGGGTAATGATCACAGCACACGCGTGTCACACGACGTTTTTCAACACACGTGCGAGGAAAAAACAGACTCGTATCATCTGTGTGGCGGCATCTACACCGCCACATGCGAACAAACGCATCAATCCTGCATCGCGCAAGCAGAGTTTACCGAGCAGATAGCATATATACAACTTCCCGACAACAATCGGGCAGTTGCCCACCAGATACGACATCCATCTGGTCGGAGGATCCTCCCTTTTCTGAGAGTATGAGTGAACTTTACACCCTGTTCCTCATACTCCAAATCTGTAATTATTGAAACAATTAGTAAAAGTATAATTCTCAAAATGATACCGAACAGTTTTTGTTGCTGTAATACACTGCATTATGAACTTAAAAGCGGTGTAATAAGAGTCACGAAAAGATTCCCGTTTTTCAGCAGTCTTATTTGTCTAGTAACTTCACAACACCTTTGTCGATTCCTGTCAGCAGATCATATAAAAACCACATACTTAAGCCCAGCTTTCACTGAATCATGCCAGCTAAACTTATAACCTTTCAAGCAACATTTTACTCATTAAGGGCAAATGCACACATAACCATAAAGCCGCAAACGCACGAGACTGAACGCGTGCGATTCGAGTGCGACAAGCTGCTCAATTAGAGTCAGGGCGCATTAGCAACATAGCGTCTTCTTAATGAACTTCCTAGGTGTTGAGAGCTAAATATAATCGCTTTTCGTTGTCGCGAGCTCGTGCGTTTTGTGCCTGATAGTGTGGCATGGGCTTTAGGCTCCTTGATTATCTATTGAATGGGAATGAATGAAAATGAAAATAGACGAAAGTCAACAGAATTCCGTGAGGAGAACTGAGTCAACACTTGTTTTTTGGAGACTATGCAAAGAGGTTATAGCCCATGCGCTGCCTACCTGAAAAATAAGTCCAAATGTTTTATGTGTGGCCATTTCTTTGGCATCACAATGTACAATATAGCCTCCAATGGAGGACACAGCAATGAAGCCCACTGGAAAAAAATGTAGTAGGTAGGAGCTGTACCTACCTACCAGGATCGAAATACCTCATTTTCAAAGTAGAGATCTTTGTGATCTTGGGATACACACCACATAATCTTTCCGACTAAGTTGATTTGCTATTCTAAGATATAAAAACAAAGTCCTTTCCACATTATTCCACTAACATTCACATAGCGCATCGCAGGAGTCGGATTGCGTTCCGCACGCCAACAGCAACAGGGAAGTAGCATTGTGTTCATCGTGTGCATAGCGCCCGCGCCGGTGGCAGGCAGCGCTCGAGAAAATGTATGCGCAAGCGACGCGACTTGATGATGTATCGGAGTCAGTGACATGTATTTTGATTACTTACGGTAAAATCTTTCTCATTACTTATTTTCCGATTTATTAGGTTTTAAGTTGCTATTTTTTAGGGTTCCGTACCCAAAGGCCCTGCTGTCCGTCCGTCCGTCCGTCGGTCATATCTTTTGAACCGTAATGGGTAGACACGTAAATAATTCACAGAATGTGTTCTACTATGGCCGTTATGACAACTAATAATAAAAATTAAATAACTTAAAAATAAAAGGGGGTCCTCGTGCAAGAAACATGTTATTTTTAAAAACTAAAGAGTTAAACCAAAAAAAAGTTAAACATTGTACGGTGGTACGGAACCCATCGCGACTTGCAAGATTTTCCTTACCAACCATTGTACATCCGTTACAATAATAAAAGAGTTGTTGAAAACCCTAATAAGATGAATTAAAACGGCACGACACCCTAAAAATCACATGATTAAACTAGGAATAATGGAAAACAAACATTTAACTTTAAAACGTATTGTTTCGCTTTCAAGTCTTATAGAACTTTTAGATATTTCTAAGATCCTATCCTCCGAACAGTACCTATCTTTCTAACCCAAGACACTTACCTCCCCACGTCAAAGGAAATATTATAACAACTACGAGTATGCAACAAACAGTAGGTTAAATTTCAAATTCCATTATCAGCATGACACAAATCGAATTACAACGCCATAGTACTCGAACTAATATTTGTATTTGTAGGTTAAACAGTTGAATGCAATACAAAACAATGATGGCGGCATACGCAGGCAGTGTCGTAAATACCTGCCGTTTATTGGTGCGGGCTTGTAACTGGAGTGTCTACTGGGGCTAGTACTGGAATAGAATGTAACCTTACTCTGTTTTGACGAAATACCTAGCTACCGATATACTTACCGAAACTACAGCCTCGCACTGATGGGACTGGAGCTTAGGATTTTGAAGGAAATTGCTAATCCATTGCTTCATATTCTTGAAAAATTCGGCTGCACGACAACGTAAGTAACACAATAAATGTTGTCGAATTGTCAAAAATAAATGCACTGTTCAAATAAAGACGAAGAAGAGTTAAAAGCTGGCCACCATACCCTTTCACATTGCGTGTGTACAATTAATCAGCATTGCATTGCACTCAAATGGTTTCTTTAATCCACACCTATGCCACTATCATTACAATAAGATTATTCATTAATAAGGTTAGGACTATTACAATTTGAATGCGAGTATCGATTGTAGAATGCTACTTTTGAATTGAAATATGAGAATTGGGTGGACGCACCAGCACTAAAAAGTATCACAAGGTCGCAGTAATTTTTTCAGGACATTTGTTAAAATTTGATCGTGTTTATTCGCTCGATCGCTTTATGTTTGCATAATGCCAAAAGTAAGAATGACATTATCTTTATTTTGCCTTTATGTATCTTCTGAATCTTCACAGCAAAAGATTGTATAAACTCATATTTTCAGCCAGTCTAAATTTTTCTCACATTTAGCAGTGACACGATTTGATCGACCCAAATGTATTATTAAACATAATTTGCAACAAACAATGTGTAAAGTAGCTGCAGTGGTTTTCTTAATAAATTCGAATGCTGAAAGTTGATGTTAATTCCTGAGTTTCATTGCGTAATTTGTAACATCTCGTTGGGTGTGTTAATTATGTATAAATCTCGTCAAGCAGAGTGGTTTATTGTTATAAACACGTATTTCTAAATTATCCAAGTAAAAAAAAATAACGTTGAAATTTGTGTTTAGGTCAGCTCATAGAAGTTATATTTCACGCTTTCTTACTACTTTCCTAACCCACTGTCCCGGCCACAAATTAGGTGTGAACGCAGCACACCTTTACATCATAAATAGCGCGGCTATTACCAACAGTTGTCGGTAATGTGGCCGCGCCGACATTAAACGCGCGGATATTGTGTCTGTCTGCGAGCATCTGAATGTTCGTGGCACCTGATCGTATGGGCACTGCCGTGGAATTAGCTTTATAAAGGTCTAGGAGGAAGCTGATCATGAATTGAATTGTTGGGATGAAGTTCATGATGATGAGGATCATGAATTCATTGCAGAGGTACTTAGTGCGAAAATTCTTCTACAACAATCGTAATAATAATATTACGATTACATAAGCAGCCCGCAGCAGGAACTTTGAAAAGTTATGTGTTACAATGATCGTCAAATTTATTTCCTTCACCACACATTCACAGCAGCAAACCTTTACGACGTAAACAGCGTGCCTGCAACGCGCGGCCATTACAAGCAGTGGCCTGTAATGTGGTGCGCTGTCATAACGCACTTATTGTCTGCGGACACATCTCAGTATTGGTCACACCTGGCTAGTTCGTTCATTAGTTGGAGGTGGGGTGCTCAACTGTTCATCCAATTTCTGTGCTGACCTGAAATTGTGAAAATGTTACTGATGTGTTTGATTAGTTCTTGTAAAAGACATGGAGGAAGCAATCAAATATGTATGTAGTTAATGTAATTTATACGGTGTTTAGCAGAGATAGTCAGAGAAATAGAGCGAAACCCGAAAGTGAAATACACCTTGCTGTACCTACCTCTTGTAACGTAAACTTGTAAAGTAAATATAAATTTAGAATATAAAATACAAAAATATGTAGAAAAAGATATTCAGAATAAGTAGAAGCTCGAGTGGGCCGCTCCTCTGTCCAGCAGTCTGTCGTGAGAGAGTTCACGGTAGCGAAGTAGCTCGGAAGTCGAAGCAGCTCTCGCTGGCCGCTACTCCGGCCCGAAATCGGTAGAGTCGAGCTCGTGGCAGCTGCTCCATCAGCCCGCAGCCCGTTATGAAGTAGCTCGCGCAGGCCGATCCACCGGCCTGCAGTCCGTCGCATGGGAGCTCGCGTCGGTTCTGGTTCGTCACGGAGGAACCGGCGAGATGCTCGGATCTCTCGTCCCACGCCACACGCCACACGCCACGTTATTTGATTTCTCCAAGACGTCTCGAACTCGCAGACTCAAGCGGGTGGATCCCAGGTAATCGGGAGAGTTCGAACACCTTCATGCACACAAGATAAAATTAAATTCACTGAGTTTAGCTTATATTTCTTTTAATTCACTGCAAGTATAGATCAATCAGAACACAAAAATAATGTATATTTGAGCAGCAAAGAATGGTCAGAGTAGAACGATAGGAGGATAAAGAAGGAAGCCAAAAGAGCCTGTCAAAAGAACGAGTCAAAAGACGGAGTCAAAAGAACCTGGTGAAAAGTAACGGTTGCCTTTTATAGCCCCTGGCAGACTTTCTAGAAGTGATTTTTTAGTTTTAAATCCAAATACCTTTTAATTGATTATCGGCCAGACCTCTTAGCTCTATACCATAGAAAAATAAAAACTGACAGATGATAATGTTAGATACAAAATGACACATTGAATAAAACGAAAATAATAAGAGATCATGAAATTAGATAATTGGGTGTGGAAAATAGACAGAGGTAACTAAAGGTTTGCTTTTCAGCATTACAATAATTATCAGATACACAAATGTATGTTAAATGAGTTTCATACAATTTTGCATAAAGACTTTAGTACTTATTGAATCATAAAAAGAATTGCTGTGCACAACAGCTCCTCAGGTGTTAAATGGATAAATACATTATAAAATGTGATTTTGGTGTAACAATATACCACACTCTCCCTAAGGGCGGTGGTGGCCCAGTGGTAATTACACACACTGTACCTTACAAGGTGTAGGTCTGATGTTACAACGCAGAAAGGCACTATTCTTTGTGCAAATAATTTATTCACTTCTGCTCTCAAAACGGTGAAATAACGTATCGTGAGGAAACCGGCATGTCCCAGAACAAAAAAAAAGGGGTCGCACTCCGGGAGTGCCGGCAGAAGTGAAAACATGAATATTAACGCATTTTTGATATTTTGGAATGGTTATGGAATAATTTTGCACGAATTGCTATAATTATCAGTATAAAAGTACTATCATTTATGTGGTAGAATACAATATTTATTTATTGAATGACGCATTTTCGATCAGGTCACGTGTCCGAGTGACGCGAGTTTAACATTGTTTACCCATTACAAAAAAAGTGTACAACGCCGCTAAAGAAGTTTTCACTCCAAAAAACCGAATAAATGTGACATCTACAAATCCGCACTGGGACCTCTCGAAGAGAAGAGGCCTGTGTCCCAACAGTGGGAACATTATAGGCTGATTATGCAAGACTCCCTGCGTTTTCAATATTTTCATATTGACTCAGTCAATGCGCAAGACATCCTTTATTATACAAGGCACAGTACCTATCTGCTAAGATCAAACTTCTAAAGCTTGTTAAGGAACCATTAGTATCAATCAGTAGCTGGACTTATCGGTACAACTATTAATTCAGTAATTCTCACATAAGTTTGACCGTAAGAAGAACGTAAGAAGATGTATTTTTTAACACAGGAAACAATCGAAAACTGATCAAATCATGATCCCTGTCATGATCCCAGAGGAGAATATGAAACAATGTAGCAAAGATTAATTGCCTTTTTGAACTTAACAAAACCAACCTAACAAGCAGTCCCCAATAAAGGTGTCCCGAAATAACCTACAATAACCACCTGCTGTACATTGGTTCGCGATAATTTGCGAGTGACATCCCTAAGCCTTGGCGTTGTAGTGATGCGACATACTATTAGTAACTATTAGGAGTGATCCCGTTTGAGCCGCGTAATGAAGACTAATCGACAATTAAATCAACAGGTTAGCAAGTTAGCACGGCTTAGGCTACGTAAGTGTAGATTTAAAGGTGCCAGCTACAGTGTGAGGAGAGATGTGTGCTGTTGTTTCGGCTAGGAAGGAGTCTAAACAAAGACTTGGGTGAGGTGTTTTTAAAATACGTTTAATGTCCCAATCGTAAACTTAGACGATAGAGTAACATTAATTGATTAAACATAAAAAAGCGTTGTTTTATTTAACAAAATACACATAACAACAACTTCTGCTTGAAACCCGGTCCTAGTGTATTCAGCCTATATTGTTTCCACTGCTGGGACACAGGCCTCCTCTCAGTGAGACGGGCTACAAACCACCACGAAGGCCCAGTTCGGGTTGAAAGATGTCCCATGTCTTCGAATTTTTGGTTCTAGTACATGCAGCTTTAGTCACGACTTTTGTCTTTACCGTTTTGAGAGCATTGGTGATGAAATAATTTACACAAAGCAAAGCGCCTGTCTGGGTACGAACCCACAACTCGTAAGTCGGGGCCGTTACCATTGGGCCAACACTGCTCTCATACCTGGCCCGACTTTTTCCCAAAATATGCTTTTAAGGGCCGCCGAAAATCATGATTATTTCCACAACCTGACTAAATAATGATTTACCCATACAATATTGCACAAAATTAGTGATAAATGATTTAATTTCTGTAAGTAGGTTTGTACAAACACTTTTACACGTCAGTAATATTTTAAAAGCTTGATTGACTAACGGACTACGGATATAATATTACAGGATAAAATATTTTTATCTATTTACATTTTGTCCATAATAAGATTGTCTTATAGAGCCTACTGATATGAAGAATATCTAAAACTTACAAAAAAAGGATATTAAATCGTCCCAAGATCACAAAATCTACTTTATAAATCACGACCAGCAAACACTTAATACTTTGATTGCATTTCCCGTGCACTTAAATAAGTTAAATGCTATTCCAATGTGATATACGATCCTTACCTGACATGTGTCCTATCTGCTAATACCACATCTAATAATGTTACAACCGCCACTGAAACATTGTAGTCGTCGGAATATTAATAATGTTCTTAATAGCTTGAAATATTAGTATTGTGAGTAATGTGCCAGGACGAGGTCATAATGTTTACTAGTTTAGCTGGAATCACTTATTTAACTTGTGCTAGATTCTCATGAAGATTCAGTGATGCAATCTGAAGATGATCCTTTAGTAGATAAAATTTTACGGTAGCAGTAAAATGACTAAAGGTTAATTACTAAGCAATCCTTTTAAAATGAGTATCTTCTTTTCAGAGGAAGACTTCCCTATGAAAATCTCCTCGGAAAAAAATATTTGGTGTCTCTGTATTGTGTTTCAACTTTCAGGTGACTTTTTCGTTCATTCCATGATCTCTTTCAACCCAAACAAACCCATCTGTGTTAATATTAAATTAACTCAACAAAACCAAAAGCCACACATCCGAAACTTATTCATACAACATGTTTAAGAGTATTAACAAAATATCTGAAGCGAAATAATAAACCGCGCACGTCACCTCAAGATAAAAGGGATTAGCGCACTTGTGAAGCAGGTTGTCTTAACTTCTACAATACCAACATACACTCTACCACCGGTCGAAACTTTATTTTAGATAGAGTAAGGGTGAATGTGGCTTGTTAGAACAGCACTAAGACTTTGCAGGAAATAATCAGTGTGTTATTGCAAGTGTAGGTGAATCTTTGTATAATTTCATTTCGCGACAACCCTAATGTGTTTTAGAGGTGTGGTGTTGTCGATAAATTATTTTTAAATTCATAGCTTCTGGTTTAAATGTACAGTTTAGTTATCACTCATATTTTATGTAGGTATTAATTTGAGAAATTCTCCTAGATAACCTTATCATCTCGCTTTTTTTTAAATTGAAGTTTGATAACCTCCTTTCCTTTCAATTTCCACCAATTCGGTTGGATTTTTGTTCGTTTTGTTTTTAATGTTAATTACCTGAACTACGTCATTTCTAGACTAGTTACAAAAATCTTCTTTGGTTTGAAAGGGTACACTTATACAGTGGTCTCATATAAATTTGGTGAAGTTCTGATGAGCGGTTTTGGAGTTAGCCTTATTATTACATATTTTTACCACTTATTATTTATGTTGTATGTTAATGATGTTATAATAAATTCCTGTCACTGTTATTTACTTAGCAAATAAAGGTATTAGGTATACGATTTTTTGTGAGGTAGGTTTAGGAGAAATATAATCACAAATATAATTATATTTTTTTAAACACTACAAAGTTAAAAATAACTTTAATTTTGGAAGTCGGTGACAAACAACGAAAACACAAAACAAAGAACACCGACTTCCGAAATTAAACTTTTTTCACTTTGTAGTGATTTTTTTGTGACAAGACGTCCTGGTGCTGATGTTCATCGTGCACATCCATAGACTCAAATATAATCTCGAAGCATCTTGTTAGCATGGTTACTACACTTAATATGTATTTTAGAATATGCTTCGCTACATTAACTTATAGTCTAGTGACTTGAGTTAAATATATCTTTAGGGACGTTTACAGAAACCAAATCCATCGACAATCGAAAACCACATTTTGCGCCTCACTACCTCATCTTCATTAACAGTTAATAATAAGGGGTATGAGTGCAAATTTTAAGTGGCTCGCATTTGAACTGAGTTACCCCTTTATGACGCAGATACGGCAGGTGAAGTTACAATGTGTGATGATAAGGTTTCTTAGAATGGCTTACTTTGTTTACTTGATTACCTTGTGCTTTGGAGAGAGGAGATAACATGTCATTACCGTGGAATTGTTCGCGTCTTCCTCCTGTGTGCCATTTGTCTAGGAAATGAGTTAAAGAAAATGGTCTGATATGTGTATATATAATATATGACTTGCAACTTCCTTATTTTCTTTTACGGATATAAATAACAGTGAGTGGATTTATGTAAATTCTGACAAATCATGGACTGCATGGACTGATCTGCAGGAATTATCTATATTTAATATCTTTTCATAATTTTTTATTCTTCTTAGAGTGTTGATGGCAAAAATAACATGAAAAATATAAACTTAAATGTATTTGGCCTAAAATTCAGCAACGCGAATGCCGTTCGCTGACGCAGCCATTAGGTCTTCAAGTGTGCAAACTTTTATGTTAGTTTAGTATGGACAAAAAGTAAATCGGATGTCGGCTCATTTCCAAATGTTTGCATTTCTAAAACATATACAAATTTAAAAATATCTTAGTAAAATTTTACTCATAATCCTAACAGCTTCCAAAAACATATACAAATAAATTCTGTATATTATCGACCTACATAAAAAGTATCTGTAATAAAAGTTTATCCATCGAACTAAACAGTTGGTTTAGTGTTAAAATAGCGCATATAAAAATACACGTGCGCCCAGGTAATGGTGATTGCGACCGAATTGCGGCGCGCGCGCAGCCGACGTGAAACACATGGCCCGAGCGTTTACGTGAACAACGACGAACGGATAATCTTGATAATAATAATTAAGGTTTAAGCGGCTGACAGACCTAAAGCCAGTAAGTCTGTCAGCGCGATGACACAACGCTGGCAATTTATTGCAAAAAATGAAGCAATCATCTATTTACAATAAACAGTAAAACAGTATTACGTTAATATGTTGCTTGTAGAATAATTTGACTTTTTTTTTTAATGTTTGCATATATGGTTCATATCGTTAGTAAGATTTTATGTATCTTCGTGTTGTTTTTCTATCGTATAAAATTAGTTGTATTATGTTTTCAATACACTATCTAACTAGCATATATCCTGAAGAATATCATTATTATATATGCATAAATAACATTACGCCTGTTATCCCAGAAGGGTTAGGCAGAGGTGTACCTATTAGTACACCCACATTTCGCCAGTTATGCTTGAGTCCCATGTAATAGGGGGTGAACCTATTGCCATCAACCGGGCACAAATCCAAACTCCGGGCTGCTACTGTGAAATTCTAGATAGAAAAACCCAATAACACTCTCGACCGACCTAGGAGTCGAACTAGGTAGGTAGGTAGCTTTTAGGCATTTTAAAACTTGCGTTTGAGTCCTGTCTCTGTGACAAAAAAACGATGTAATCACTGACGGCAAAACAGGTTCCGAGAGAGAATTCTATCCGTTTAAATCTCACACTCCACATTATATGCACTAACCTTAGGCTTTCCCCTGTTAAAACCTCTGTCTAAATGATTATGTACTGTCAAAACAAAAAAAAAACAAAAAATCTGTCTCAGCACCATTTTCCCTTTTCTTAAAGTTTTTCTTCCACATTTATTATGATTACACTAATGCGGATTTAGTTAAGCGATAAATTCTTCATGAGTTTTTAATTTCATTTGCAATGAAAGCTTTATTTCCTCTTTCTAAAACTTACTTTAACTCAGAGGTCAAAAGCCAGTGCAATAAAATCAATTCTTCTTAAAGTATCAAAACCTGTACCTCCTAGTACGCATGTCGATCAAGCGCAAACGCATCAAACATTTCAGTGGAACCAACAGGTAATTTACAGCTGCGTGCGTGCCGATACCCGTAAATGTTTATTTTCGTTGATACTATTTATTTCGCTCCACGCCTAACGATGATTAGATTTTATTATAACTACCATCCGATCTTTAATGGCGATTCGCCACCTGGTTTCACGTGGGCGTGATTTTTTAGAATTACTGTCCGGTATTAATTAGTTTTCTCAACCATTCTGGGGTTCATAAAGAAATCTGAAAATGTTAAAATTTTGCCTGATTTTATTTAGCAAAGGTTCAGTTAGTTGTTTCGGTCACTGGAAATTATTATAATCTTAAAGTTTCCTTGCAAGCGCGATTGGCATTTCATGTACAAGACATGAATTGCCAATCGCGCTTGTAAGGAAACTTTCTGTTTTCGTACTGCAGTCGACGAAATGTTTGCAAAGTTCCAACCGCTTTATTACAATTTTATCCTCGTTGAAATGTCATCTTTACGAAACGACTAGCAGACCCCGCAAACGTTGTTATTATTATTAAACGTTTATTTCAGACCAGGTCCATAATTTGGTAGTAACAATGTACTTAAAACTAATGTTAGTAGTGAACACAAAATTAAATTAAATTATAATAAATTACGACATGAAGTCGCACCCAACATTGCATCATGGGGGACTCCCACGGATCAGTAAAAACACAAAGGATAGTGTTGGTACTGCCACGAACGCGAGCGAGTAGGAAGGCGCATCTCTTCCTAACTATAGCGGCAAAGCCATCCACCCGCGCCTCAGCAAACATCCCTGACGCACTGCAACGCCATGGCAGCCCCAACAGTACCCTGAGTGCATTATTATATTGGACACGCAGATCGCTGTATGCCCGCTGCGAATAACCGACCCACAGGTTGCAGGTGTAGAAAGATTGTCACTATGCTTTTAAAAGCGTGATTTTAACTGAATTCGTACACCGTGCAAACCTGCGCGCCAGCATGTTACACCGGACAGCCAGCGACCTGCGTTCCCTTTCTATGTCTAGATTATCACTATGATCATCGGTGACCCAGTGTCCCAAATATTTAAATTTAGACACCCTACACAGGGGAGTGCCACACAGTGATGCACTGGGGAATGCTGGGTAAGAAAAACCACGGGCTTTAAAGAGCATCAGTTCACTCTTCCCAACGTTATATTTAAGCCCATGAGTCATATGATTCACATATGATTCACATATTGACACTAACCTCCTCATAGCACTAATTGATGGACTCAGCAACACCATGTCGTCTGCGTAACTTAGATTATTGGTACACACTCCGTCAATATGACATCCGACCTCAGTGATGCTGAGCTCAACAATTAGGCGGTTAATGTAAAGGTTGAACAAGCGGGGTTAGCTTAATCCGCCCTGCCTCACTCCGCATTTCAACCGGTACACACTCGAAAAGGAGCAGTACCACCTTACACAATTGCGTTGATTGCTATACCAATACTTAAACATTGATACAACTTCAATTGGTACAGAAGTTTCAGATAGCAACTTATTCCATAACACGTCATAACTGACAAGATCAAAAGCCTTTGATAGATCTAGAAAACAGGCAAAGACAGGTGTTTTTCTATCCTTGTAGTACTGCACAGTCTGTTTGAGACACAATATAGCGCTTTCAATGGACAGCCCCGCCCTAAAGCCAAACTGAGCGTCATGCAGTACTAGATGCTTAGACAATTGATCGTCAAGCAGACTGTCCAGCACCTTGGCTGAAACAGTTGCCAAGGATATAGGCCTGTAATTTGAGGCATCAGAAGCATTCCCAGTTTTATTTTTAATAACAGGCACCACAACTGTAAGCATGAAGTTTAAGTTATTAAATAATTATTATTATTAAGTTATGCTTCTTTTATTGAAAAATAGATGTTGGCCGATTCTTAGAACCCGATATGCACACAAAATTTCATACAAATCGGGCCAGCCGTTTCGGAGGAGTTTGGAAACGAACATTGCGACACGAGAATTTTATATATTAGATTATATTTGGTTTCCCTCAATCATCAGCATTAGCTAAATGTGCCGAGGACCGTACCGAGTTAATTTACTGTTTGAAATGCAACAATTCGAGAGAACTACACCTCAGCCGCACTAAACGCTATTCCAGTCCAGATTACCACAGTAGTAACAGACACAATCGTATTGAAACTTGATCCAGATTCACACACAGTTAATTTAGCGTTCACCTTTTCAAAACAATTTAGCGGTGATAAATCGTTAGCACCTTGTGCTGTCGTCGCGGTTACGGCGCGCGGCCGTTGCGTTCCCGTTGCGTGCCCGCAGCGTGCCCGTCACGCGGGCGGCGTGCCGCGCGGGCCTCGCCGCCCGCCTACAATACTTTGTGTGAGGTGTGAATGATGGGTGTCCTATCTTGTTTATATTGGTAATTGAGCTTATTTGTTTACGAATTAGGTCATTTGTACTGGACTGTGCTGTAGTTGGTATGTTGTAAAGAGTTGTTTTGTTGAGATTTGGCTTTTTGGTTACCACAATTTCGGTTTTTGGATTCTGAATTCTGTTCACAAGTCTGCATTTTTTAAAGATGGAACAGCTCCTATATAGGAGGAGGAGTCTTTTTAGCTTCAAATTAGTATGTTTTTCATTGGTTTGTTTTTAATGTTCCTTTTTTATTGTGTTTGTATTTCATGTGCGTGTACCAAATAAGATATTTTTCTTGCACTAACTAACTGGCATTAGGTATATTGGAAGAAGTGCATTATTCAGTTTTAGAACACATCAGATCTCAAGGCAAGTTTTAAAACAACAGACTCGAGAAATGTGTTAGTACACAAACGGTTCGCACTACGGTTTCCACAAAGAAACTTGGGAATTGAAAGATTAGTTGTAATGTACTTAGTTTGTGTTTCAGGTCAGGAAATGCGTTATTCTGATTTGTTTGCTTTTTGGTTTCAAAATATTTAAAATCCACGACATTATTAGCAGTAAACGGCGAAATCGTTGACTTACGTCCAACTATTCCCTTCATCACGAACATTCACGTACATTTTCGTACCTTTAGCAAACATTATTATAATCCGTACAGCTGTGAGACATTATTTTAAAATAATATTGTTTACTCTCCACGGAGCGTTCCTCACGTTTGCGTTCCCATTTACATTTGCTTGCCATGTTTTGCATACATTTCGAGTATTTGTATACTGGTGTTAACATAAATATATCGGATTAAATTAATAGTTGTTATTAAATAAACATTGGGGGAATAATAAGCGGACCTTTGATCAGAGTAGTGTGATACTGGAGTGTTTAGATGTGTCGCCACAGCCAATCAAATGCACGCGATATGTCGCGACTCCAACGATCAGCCAAACAAAAATCAATCTGCCTAGCCTTAGTCTCTTCCCAACTCCATCATGTGTTAGGTCGGCTTCCTGTCAAACCGTATGCAGCTGAACACCAGTATTCATGTCATAACTGTCTTCGACAATTCAGTAACTAGGCAAAGGATACTCTTTGGTTAGACTGGTTTTCAGACTTTTAGGCTTCTGACACCCGTAGCGACTGTCAGAGATCTGGGGCAGGGGAAGGGCAAGGGCAGGGCTTTCTGAGGCACGGAGGGGTCTCGAAATGTAATGGATGATCCCGACCGCAGCAAGCATAGCTTCACCCTCGATCGTACTTGCGCCTGTTATTCTGAATGACGTTTTCATAAAATTGTTTATTTTTAATTTTTAATATTATTACTTTTGAATACTACCAAATAAGTAATCAAATTAAAGCGTTCTTCCTCTCTCCTACTTACTTAATTTTATCCTTTTGCTGTGCCCTTACAGGGACCATATTTTTGTACCTAGCTTTAAGCCCTATGTAACATCTTTTTAAAATATGGAATGCAATAAATAAATGATTATGATTATGATTATTATTTAGCTACGAAACCCTTTAATCTAGAAGCAGTAACTTTAACCTTGAAATGGTTTAATTCTTAGAAGTTTTTGGAAGGTCATTGGTACTTTTAAGGCGTGGAAATGACACACGAAGCAACGATAGGTACCGTGGCGACCAAAAGTCCATAGGCATTCTCAAAGTTGAGCTCCATATGTGTTGTGTTGAGCTGCATGATTACTGACAAATGCGTGCACTGACTGGACAGGTCCACTCATTCTGTTTGGTTCTTTCCTCAAAAGACCATTTCAGACATCAATCCACATGGTCTTCACATGACCTGACCAAGATTATGTCTGGACTTTAAAAGAGACTGTGACCTCTGAGTTTGTTTTGGCGTTTCTTCTCAGAGTAGTCAGATAGGAAACGCCGATCTCATCTACTTTTAAAATAGTATTGACGTGTAAAAGTGTTTGTAAAAACCTACTTACAGAAATAAAATCATTTATCATTTATCATTTATCATTTAAAAGGCAATAGCTTGACGTTTAGTTTGACTTATGACCTTATATTTCCAAGAGACACACGCATAATCATTGTCGTCAACAAGTGATTGTCGTTCATAATTTCAACACATTAACATGAGTCAAGATGGCCTAGCGGTTAAGCGCGTGCAGATAGTTGCGCGAAAGTGAGTTCAAATCTCACGCTTAAATCAATAGCCTTTTTGTAAGTTTTTGCTCGATTGGAAGTAATGGGACAGAAATATAATATTCTTTGTCTTGTTCGCTTTGTCCACATATCGTAAAGTAAAAAAGGTAGATCATAGAAAACTAAACAAGGAATTTAGATTTCTGTGAGGTAGACTTGAGTTTTACGAATGTTTAACTTGATCGGAATGAACGTTGTCGATTGATTGTAGTTGTTGGTCAGTGACGTGTGGTTTAATAGATATTTAATAGATAGATAATAGGTATTTATTCTCAAAATGCAGGCAAATATTAATATTGAGGCGAGGGCGACTATTATTACGCTGCATAAAAGTGGTCTTAATAGAACACAAATATCTGATAAAACCGGACTGAATGTGAGTATTATATTTATGAATTGCCACTTAAACTTTTATTTGAAATGATTTAGATTAGATTATTAGATTATTTGGTGACGTAAAGATTTTTTTTTTTTTAATCCATCTTGAGGCCTGAAAGATAAATAATTTGTGATTATTATTGGATTAATAAATGCAGATTTTTAATACTATATTGCTATATTAAATAAAGATTATTATATTATAAAAAATGGAGTCACTTTAAGTATTTTGTTATAGCTGCTTAATATATATATTTTTGTTTTAGAGGAATAGTGTAAGTCTCTGGATTAAAAGACATGAGGAAGAGGGTAGCCTTGCTAGTAGACCGCGAAGTGGAAGGCCATCGCTTATTAGCGAGGCGCAGCGACGACATATGGTGGGCGAGTATGAAACAAATGGTTTCACACCAACTGGACACTTTGCGGAATTATTTGACACCTCATTGCAAACTGTTCGCCGTGCCCTCCATGCTGAAGGCTTGCATCATAGAAAACCAGCTCAAAAGGCATTGAAAATAATGGGGGTTACACAAAATATTGATACCTAGATTTTTTGTTTTAATTATTAGACGGTGTAACTAAATAATTACTCAAATTAACATATCCGTAATTATTTAATGATCCTAAATTGAGGTTTAGTTTCAAGCTTCTTTTCGTCAAGAAAATGAACACTAACAAAACAACTATAACCCAAACATTATAATTCATTGTGACGTTACATAAAAAATCATAAAGTCTTAATCATTATATTAGTTTTCAATAAACTCTGCTGAACACCTATAATAAGTGTATCAACAATTATATTTGTGTTATTAGAATATTCTTTCCTTGTTATGTTATTATGAATTGAATAACCGAACCGTTCATAAGTTTTTTTGTTGCATACCATATATGCAACAAAAAAACTTATGAACGGTTACAAGAAAACGTATCTTATCTAGGTAGGAATATGACCTCACAATTGTCTTAAAAGTTTGTTAATTTTATAAATATATAAAACGAATAAATATTGTTATTATCATATGTAGCACGATTTTTTTTAATTCCACCTTCCAACACCGAAGAGATAAATATAAAATCACATAAATAGTTAAATAATAATACACTATGTAATATTTAACTTCTTATAAAAATAATTAATAAGCATGAAACAAGCATAAATAAACATACATACCCAACAAATTATTTCATATAATTCAAAATAAAATATGATTTATGGTTTCAAAGAAACAAAAACAGACACACATTGATACGAACTCAGATCTCATTGAACGTGAATTCATTATTAGGCCAAATGGCTACCAGCACACGTTAAAGTTACGCGAATTTTAGCATTGCCATAAACCGGCCAGATCACGCGCATGATGCGTGTCCAACAAAAGCGACGCAAATATATTTTTGTTTCGTCATTCGTGCAGTGCGATGCGAGTACGCGACGATACATCAGTATGTGCCGTGCAAAACTGCGATCTTTGTGGTGTATGGCGTTAGAACACATACAGTCGTACCGCGAGTTCACAGCAATATGACTCTTAACGTGCCTATGCACTTTTGAGCGCTTACTGTACAATAACTTAACCCACACGCAGCTCACAGTTCTACTTTATGGATAATATGTATTAGGGATAGTATAATTTATAAAACAATAATTATAATTCTTAAGTTCAATTCTGTATAAAAAAATCTAATTCAAAAAGTTGTACGTGACGAGTCAAAGGTCACGCAAACAAGAAGATGAAAGAAAAACTTCACACGACTTCAAACTGGCCTACATTATAGCACAGCCTACTTGTGTGAGACTTTTTAGACAACTTACTAATTAACTGATAATTAAATTAATCAAATTACATACGCAGTGTTCTTCCTCCTCTCCCCTACTTGTTCAATGCTGTGCCCGACAGGGTCCATAGTTGTGACTAATATAATTATTTTCCTACAAACTACACTTGGGAGCAAATAAATCGAGCCACTACCTTTTTTCACGTAAAATGGTAAATATTTTTGGGAATATGGAACGTATCAATTTGAACTATATATCGCCTAAAAGTTAAGTTAATAACCTTAACAATGAGGGTAAATTATTGAATAATAACCTTATTGAATGATAAATTATTGGCTCTGCAAGAAAAATGGTAATTTTGATAGAAAATTTAGTAGGGCTAAAACAGTCCATAAAAACAAAAAAAAAACAAAATGATTGCAAAAAAAATATTCTTAATAACTGGTATTACCCCCCCGTGCCCTGATGCATTCTTGTAGCCTATTAGTCATCGATCTGATCAGAGTTACGATGACATATTGTGGTATGTTCTCCCACTCTTCAAGCACAGCGACTTTAAGCTCGGGAATGGATGAAACAGCGGGAACCCTGGCTCGGACTCTCCGTTTTAGCTCGTCCCATAGGTGTTCGATCGGGTTCAAATCGGGACTTCATGCTGGCCATACCATTTGTTGAATCCCGATCGCAGACAAGTATTCCGTAACGATCTGCGCGGTATGAGGTCTCGCATTGTCATGCATAAACAAGAAATTTTCTCCGACAAAACCAGCATACGGCATTACGTGGTCTTCAAGAATGTCAGTTATGTATCGGTCAGCTGTTAATCCACGTCTACCACTGCCATCGTTGGCGGGGTCGACGAAGACAAGTTCCGTTTTTCCGTCTAGAGAAATTCCTCCCCACACCATACAAGAACCACCACCAAAACTCACAGTTTCTCGAATGCAACATTGGACAAATCCTTCACCAGGACGTCTATACACTCGGTTTCTCCCGTCATTGCTAAAAAGACAGATTCTTGACTCGTCAGAAAACAAAACTGACCTACAGTCTTCTAACGTCCAATTAATGTGTTCTCGAGCAAACTCCAAGCGAGATCGGCGATGAGCTACAGTCAATTTTGGGCCAGTTGCTGGTTTGTGTGATGTTAAATTTCGTTCCTTTAGTCTTCGTCTCACTGTCCTCCTACTGATTGCGACACCTCGAACGTCACGTAACGCTTGCTGTAGCTGAACAGCATTAAGTCCACGGTCGCGCAACGAATTGGTTGCAATAAAGCGGTCGTCACGTTCTGTTGTTGCCCGTGGTCGGCCAGTTCCAGGTCGCCGAACAAAAGCACCAGTCTCCAGATACCTGCGGTATACCCGCTGTACCTTTGAACGACTCAAATGAAGTCTGCGTGCCACTTCACGTTGTCCGTGTCCAACCTCAAGTAAAGCTACAACTTGGGCAGCTTCCGTCGGTGTAGTATCCATTTTATCAGGTTATTTTGATTACACAGACACAGATAAAGACAACAATAACAAGTAATATGGGTATGATTAACAAAAACCTCAAATTTAATCTTTTCTTAACAGAGTACAATAAAAATGTCATAAGCAAATTAAATGCGATAATTTTATTCTACCCTTTAAACTTTAATTAAAATGAAATTTTGACAACTAACTACCCTCATTGTAAAGGTTATTAAATACCCTTTTAGGCGATATATGTTTCGAATCGATGCGTTCCATAATACCAAAAATAATAACCATAATGCGTGAAAAAGGAAGTGGCTCGATTTATTTGCTCCCAAGTGTATTACATTATGGTCCGCATTAAAGAATTGAGAATTGAATTGAGATCTACCTATTATATTAGTCAGTGTCAACGGTAGGTAGGTAAGTTCAAAATATATTAATTATTATCAACGGAAATGGAAATCCGACATAGATTGCTATTGCACTTGGGTAATCCCTGTATAGGTACCACCATATTTGTGAGGTTAAAATGGTACTGTAACACAGCAGCCGGAATTGATAGAGATAGGCATAACAGTCCGCAAATCAAATAGGTAGTTAGGTACAGACATAAACGGTCAGGAACGGCAGCTTGGAAATGTTATTCAGAATCCTACACATACAAAGGCCTATTTTAACCACGTGGTATCAAGAATTGTCTTAAAGTCTACTAAATAAAGTCCGACCGAATAACAGGCTTTCTCGTATCTACGCTAGATAGCAGACACGTTTATTAAGGGGAATACACGACCTTTGGGTCCTGTAGTCCCCTTCTATGGTCTTCGCAAGTTCTAAAATGCCTAAAAGGATATGATCCATTGCAGTAAACCAAATCAGAAAAATATGTGATATTCTTCAGGATATATGCTAGTTAGATAGTATGTAAGATATCTCTAAAAACATTTTACGATTATAAACCATACTAATTAAACATGCAATAATTCAGATTTTTTGACAGATCATTCTAAAAACAACATATCAACGTAATAGGGTTTTATTCCATTTTTTTTTTTTTTGAATAGATGCATGTCAGACAGTGAGTCTTATGTTTCGGCCAACCAATCTACTGCTTCTTCTAGCGATGAAAGCTTTTCTTCCATAAGCTACACTCTTGCTGACTTTATGCAACAAAATTTCAATGACCAGTCTAATGGGTTGGTGAATGTGTGTCACATTAACGCTCAAAGTGTTCCGAGCTGGTACCGAGCCACTACAGCGAGCTGTACGACGCTTTTAGTAACAGCAATGTTCACGCCATCCTGATCGCTCTTGGCTCAAACCACATCTCTTGTCCACCACTTACTCCCTTACTTATTTAGTTCTTATACGAAATGATCGAATTGGTAAGGGAACCCCTCCCTTATACATTATGTCAAAAAAGTATCGGGAATGGATGATTTGTTTATGGTTATAATTTTTTTTTTTGTTGTTGTTAGATTGGCACAACTGTTTTCCATTTTGGCGCGGAGTTTGAATTGCATCTATAATTCAAACTTATAATAATAATATGGGAGTCAGGCTTGTGGCTTCAGGCGCTCCTGTCATCCACCATAGGCACAATGATGGATGACTCATCGTTTCGGCTCGCTACATGTCTCCGCTTGGGCGCACGTTGTGTTGCTCCGCATCGGTGTCACTGCGGTGAAGCTGTCGACAGTCTCGGGCACCATGGCCTGTCCTGCTACAGGAGCGCAGGTCGCATAGCACGGCACGCCAGCATCAACGATATTACTCGTCGAGCCCTTGTCACCGCCGGTATACCTGTGGTTTTAGAACCAAACGGTTTGGTACGTGACGATGGAAAGAGACCAGACGGTATGACGTTGTTGCCTTGGAAGATGGGTAGGCCTCTGGTGTGGGACGCAACCTGTGTCGATACACTTGCTCCATCTCATGTTCCTAGCACGGCGAGCTGTGCTGGCGCTGCTGCTGCGGCTGCTGAGACCCTCAAAATACTGTAACCTTATGGGTAACTACAGTTTTGAGCCGTTTGGGGTCGAAACGCTCGGGTCATGGGGCCCGAGTGCGCGTCTCCTTTTTAGACAAATTTCTCACCGACTAGTCGACACTTCACGTGACCAGAGGGCTGGATTGTTCTTTGGCCAAAGAATTAGCATTGCCATTCAGCGTGGCAATGCTGCCAGTCTTCTGGGCACGTTTCCAGATGACAGCGATGCGGATGAGTACTTCGACGCCTGAGTGTTTTATATTAATTTATACAGGTAGTTAGTTATTTAGTAATTTAATTTAGTTACATATATATGTTGTTATGTTTTAATTAATATCTATATGTTTTAAAGTCGAAAATTTAGATGAAACAGTACAGTACAGTGCTGTTTTTAGTTACATCATATCTAGTGGGTATAGCGAATTTCATAATGGACAACAACATCGAACGAAGAGTTGCGCTTAAATTTTGCATCGCCAATGGAATTTCGGATTCGGAGTTACTGAAAATCTTACAGAAGGCTTACGGTGAATCGACTTTTTTCAAAAACACGTACTTATGTGGTGCAAAGCGTTCAAAAGCGGTCGAGATGTGATGGAAGATTTACCTCGCTCTGGTCGCTGTAGACATACTAGAACAAGTCAATTCCGACCCAACATTCATGAAACGCATTGTTACTGGTGACAAGACGCTGGTTTACAAGTTTGACATGAAACCGAAAAAAACACGCCAAAGTCGATCAGTCAAAGTCCTGTTGACTGTTTTCTTTGACTATCGCGGTGTGGTGCACTCGGAATTCCTGCCGGAAGGTCAAACTGTAAATAAAGAATATTATTTGTGCATTATGCAGCGTTTAAGACAGCAAATTCGACATAAAGGCAAGATTTGTGGAAAGAAAATTCTAGAATTTTGCATCACGATAATGCGCCTTCGCACAAGGCTATCATTGTGAACGAATATTTAACTTCCGAACTTCAGTGTGCGTATAATCTGTATGCAGATGACATGCAGTTGTACTGTCAAGGGAAGGTTGATAAATTACCTGATGCTATTGACAAATTAAATATGGACTTGGTAGCTATAAAAATCTGGCAGATTTGGTGGAGCTGTAAACCTTACTAAGTGTCAGGCGATCATCATTGGCAGTTATCGTAGTATTAGCAAGGTGGATGGTACAACCTTGCCACCAGTACTCTTCAATGGTACAATCGTTCCTTTTAGCACTGACGTAAAGGACCTGCAGCATTAAGTCCGCCTTTGTACATTCGTGTGCGTGACATATTAAATAAAAAAATGATATTTTTTTCCTATTTTGCAATAAATTACCAGCGCTTCTCTTTCTTTTCTATGCAGTCAATGACAAACGATAAATGATTTATTTCTGTAAGTAGATTTGTACAAACACTTTTACATGTCAATCATATTTTAAAAACTAGATGAGATCAGCGTTTCCTATTTGACTACTCTGAGAAGAAAGGCCGAAACAAACTCAGAGATCACAGTCTCTTTTAAAGTCCAGGCATAATCTTGGTCAGGTCATGTGAAGACCATGTGGATTGATGTCTGAAATGGTCTTTTGAGGAAAGAACCACACAGAATGAGTGGACCCGTCCAGTCAGTGCACGCATTTGTCAGTTGTCGTGCAGCTCAACACAGAACTAAAGGAGCTGAACGATTCGACGAACATTACCGAAGAAAGGACATTTGGGTAAGCCGCATAAATTACTCAAACTGCCTGACCATGATTAAAACTAATAAAACTGCATTAAAAAAAACGACAAATACACAATGTCTTCACATTCACAATAATTAAAATAGTATAATACTTTACAAAGTAAATTTACATGTCATTGTATACATAAAGTCCATCAATGTTAAAGTGTAAATGAAAATCCGAAAATAATCTTGGTCATATCATATGAGGACTATGTAGACTGGTGTCTGAAATGGTCTTTTGAAGGTAGCACCTCACGGATTTGAGTGGACCTGTCCAGTCAGTGCACGCATTTGTCAATCATCATGCAGCTCAACTCAGAACTAAGGAGCTCAACTTTTCGACGAAACAATACAAAAGAAATGACATTTGGGTAGGCCGCGTAAAGTACTCAAACAGCCAGACCATCATTAAAAGAAAAAAAGAAAATTACAATGACCCACATAGTCCTCACATTCACAAAAAATAAAACAATATTTTACTATATACAGTAAATATATAAATGTCATTGCCTATCTAAAAAGGTACGAATATAGAAAAAAATATAATAGCACATTTTACATCAACAATATATGTGTAAACTTATTGGAGCAGCTCAATCCCAAGCCTTCTTGTCCTCAATATAGTCTTTGACAGAATAAAAGGCTTTCTGGCATAATTTCCGCTTTATAAAAGATTTGAATTTGTTAAGGCTTAGTTCTTGAATGTGGCTAGGAAGTTTATTATAAAAACGTATACATTGACATTTAAACTAGACACCTTTTTTCTTAAGCCTGGTAGTGGGAACAACAAATTTGTGTTTGTTCCTAGTATTTATGTTTTGAATTCACTGTATTTTTTCAACAGCTTAATATTTTTATGTGTAATAAAAGATTTTCATAAATATACTGAGAAGGCACAGTCATTAAATTAATCTCTTTATTCTCTGAGGGAGTGTCTGGGACTTAATTTATAAATTAAACGAATTGCCCTTTTTGTAAAATAAAAATTGTTTTAATATCGGCGGCATTTCCCACAAAAGAATACCGTACGACATCACACTATGAAAAAAATTCAAGTATACTAAACGGGCTGGCTCTACTCTAAATCAGTTAAATTACGATTTTTTCTAACGGCGGCGTATGCTGCAGTGCATAGATTTTTTGACAATTTATCTATATGGGGGCCCCATTGAAGCTTGGCATCCAAAGTTATGCCTAAGAATACTGTGGTGTTTTCGGGTATCAACTCTTCACCAATATAAGAACACTAGTTTCTACTTGTCTAACGATGTTAGACAAGTAGAAACTAGTGTCGTCTCGTTTAGAAGTAGGTTATTAACATTAAACCAGTTAACTACTTTAGTGCTGGTTACTGACAATGTAAATAGCGCGGGCGCTATTTACATTGTCAGTAACCAGCTGCTGACGTTTGAGTTTAAATAAAAGTGAAAAGTCTGACAGTGACCGCGCTTTATCTCTTGTAGGCCTCTTAAGTCTATTAAACAAGGTCCAAACGAATAACAGGCTTTCTAATATTACACGACGCTAGTTAACATACACTCTTATTAAAACAGACTTGATACTGCGTGGTGTGATAGGTCCTAGACTGCCCTAGAGGAAGGAAGAATCATATCTTGCTCATAGAATTTAAATAGTGGACACGTGTATATTATGAATATCGCTATTTTCGATACCCACGGGTTTTAAAGGTATCCCTATCAAGAAAAACAGCTATACTGTATACCTACTTTATACATTTCCTGAAAACCAGTCAAGTACCGTAATAAAATCGGAACGAATAATTTATTCAAAATAGATCAAAATTCGTGGTTCACGGTGATTAAAGTCCTCCAAGATAGAACAAATTAATACTTGATAACACAATTAATTTGATGCTCGGGGCGGTAGCTGTGCTAGTGTAGGCGAGTAGCGAGCGAAACTTGCTGTTTTATTTTATTTTCACACACACTTTTTCAAAACTAATTAGATGGACTACAGTATCGTAATAATAGCGATGTATAAGTTAAAAAAAAATTGATTATGAAACCGAATTATCTAAATAGCTCTATGAAAAGGTATTTATTTAATTTGTATTCACAATTTTAAAATGAATATTATTTTGGTAATGAACTAAAGCTAACTAAATAACCTAATATCGCAAAATTATAGGAAATAAATTACGTCATACTCAAACTCAAAGCAGTTATTTCAAATAAAGCAATTACAGGCACTTTTAAATTGTCAAGGGTTCGGTTAGTCAGAAAGATGAAGCTAGTTGTCCATTCCAAAGCGTAGTAGTTACCTATTGAGAAGGGCAAGAAACTCCATGATTTGGATTATCATTTTTTATTAAGCAGGAATAACTTAGTTTACCGACTGTTACAATTTAAATAAAAAATCCAAAAAGTACTCCACACTGCATCCCCGCTAATCGCTGCCACTCCCAACTCACGCAAAAACTCGTAAAATTTTCAATTGGCCCACTAAAGTTTCACCTGATAAACGTGAACTTAGGTGCGTTAAAAGGAAAAGTATTCCTCCGATAAGACGCCAGCGGTCCGTGTAATTACTGCGTACTGCGGGGCTGCTATCGTACGGTTTGTAATTTACTTACTGGGAATTAGCTGGCTATCTGATCCGAGTTACCGTAAAATGTAGCGAAGTATTACGTGCTGTAGTTGGGTTACCTCGGTCACGTGACATGCTCTACTAGAATCTGAGACTGTACAATCAATCTTCTAGTTTAACCGGACGCAGCTTAATACCAGTATTTTACATGAAGCGACTGCCTAGCTGCCATCCACAACCCAGTTTCTGGGTAACACGATACTCCTTGGTAAGACTGGTTGTCAGACTTTTGGGCTTCGGACACGTAACGACTGTTCAAGATCTACGAATGCCAGCCGGGAGCAACTTAACGTGCTTTCCGAGGTACGGAGGGGTCTGGGTATGTGGTGGATGACCACTCATCCGCGTACTTACAGCAGCGAGTATAGCTTAGCCCTCGATGAACCCGTCCCGTGTGGCTGCAGTACCCTTAAGCTGAAAATGATTTCATTCCAAGAAGTTTTTGGAAGAAGGTTATTGATACTTTTAAGGTCTGGAAATGACACAAGTATTAGGTACGTGCTGCAGATCGCGAAGCAACGATAGGCAGTCATTTTTCTGGCCTCATTGTCATTAACATAAGATCAAAAGAGTGTTTAAATGCTCCTTTGATCTTAAAATACCTTAAAAAACTAGGTGTGGCTCTGGATACTTAGTACATGGGAAAAACACATTCATAGTTTTAAAACTTGCTAGAATAATTACATTGTGGTGGCATTTAAACTGCCACATGCGAACTACGAATCACACTGACGTCACATAAATCCTGCATCAATCATGGGGCAGTTGCCCACCAGACACAACACCCGCCTGGTATTCTTCTCCATTTAGGTTGAGTGAACTTTACACCCTGTTCCTCATACCTCTATTCAATTCTTCTATTCTATCTTATATTGGTAAGGGCGTTTACCTATCTATAACCAAATATAATACCAACCTAATATTGACCCACTGTAGGACGGAGAAGGAACAGAGTGGTCATCAGTGCTCGTGGCATTGATAACCTAGCCTGCACAAGACGGGTTGGTTCCATAATGTCTAAGATAAACTTAAAAAGAATAATTTGAAATAAAATTAAGAAGAATAATTTGTACATCCGGCGAGTCAACTAAATCCCAAGCAGCATCCCATCCCAGTCTAAATAAAAAACACCACATCTTTGACGAAGGAAACGGCCATTTCTTTTTTAAGCTTTAAAGGTAAAACAAAAGGCATTTACATTTTAAGTGCATCCAGGTGCATTATGACCAAAATACCGAGAAACGCTCTGAACAAAAATGTGGCTATTTTTAAATCAACACCTTTCAGCTGCGGCTTCGAACAATGGTAAGAACAACCCTTTTAATATTACACGGTTATTTTCGAGTTCAGTCTGGTTTCATAAACCCGCTTGTTTAACACTAGGTTTAACATCCAGACAATAACTAAGTGATTTTTTTCAATTTAAAAATACTTTCTGGACTTTTATATTTCAGTTGAAATTGGCAACACGCGATGTAACTCGGAAGGTATGGATGGTATACGCTGCTCGTTTCTTCTCTGTTGTAGAAGAGGCCAAGTTCTGTCTTGGGACAGTGAAAGAATTTCTGTGGAAATTCAATGCAGATAATCGAAGACCACCATCACTAAACACGATTTTTGTTGGCAGAGCTACCAACATTCAGCTAGCTTTAATTTTCAGCAAACAATTCGGTTACCTTACCAGTTGGAATTGGAGGGATAATGTTCCAAAAGTCACCAACAACTAACAAACATAACTCTTTCACAGAAATAATCATGTTATTTTAAAATCGCCACCTTCCAATTAGGGTGGGTTCGCACTGAGCGTAAAAAAATTCGCTGTACAGTCACAAACACAAATAAAGACGTTAAATTTAGAGGCGTGCGGTTCGAGCACCTGGCGCCGACGGCACGTACCACTTTCGGGCTTGACTGTACTTCGAGAATTAATATAGAGCTGCTATATAGCAATATTACATAAAAACTAAATAAAGCGAAGTGAATTCTTTTAATTCTTATTCATCTTAACAGTCGGTTAAAATACTTTTCCGATTTTCCCCTTTTTGACATTTAAACTTGTCTTAACTTTAGGTAAGGAGGCAAATGTGACCTCTGAGTTTGTTTCGGCGTTTCTTCTCAGAGTAGTCAGATAGGAAACGCCGATCTCACCTAGTTTTTAAAATATGATTGACGTGTAAAAGTGTTTGTACAAACCTATTTACAGAACTGAAGCGATAGAATGCTTTGCAAAGCGTTACGTAGTGTTGTGTTAAAATAATAAAAAGTAGTATTGGTGTACAGAAAACTTATACTTTCACAATAGAAAGTATTTTCCTTTAGACGATCTGACATTTCGGTAATTTTCAGGCCCTTTTTGACACAATGATCCCACATTGCAAGCTATTAGATAATCTGCAAGTTTAACACAAGTTCTATTAAATTATTCACTAGGTGGTATCAGCCACTCTTCGTCAATCTATCGACTCCTAAATACCGTCGGTGTATTTATTCCGGTACTTTTAAGGGGAACCTGGTCGCCGGCTAACTTCTTTCAAAGTCCGAATGCTACAGATGTTATTATTTGCACGTCCAATCGGGTATTTGTTTTTCTTTTTGACTGTACTTTTATTTACTTTGCTTGAATTAAATTGCTGAATGTTTTTTTTTAATTATTATTTTTCTTGGATGGTTGGTATCATTTTGTTATGTTATTGTGGAAGAAGACTGATTTTTGGGTAACGTATCATTTTCCGGTTTTTTTATTTTTATTATGATGATGTAATTTTTTTTTTACACCATCGTCGTCAGCATTGCGCCTATGCAGTTTAGGGGATTCATCAGTTGGCATCGAACCGTTTTGAAAAACAGTAGGTTTCTATTTTGTGTGTATTGTTGAAAAGATTTCCCACAACCTTTTCTTTTTTGAGTATTTGTTCTTTTTCTATGGAGAAGAGCCGGCAAGAAACTCCACGGTTACTCTTTGAAAAATATGTGTATTTTACAATGTTTTAAAATTAATAGGTGTGTTAATAGGTAATTCGAGCTGATAGATAAGGGAGGACAGTGAAGGCCTGTCAACAAGTACCATTATGCTTAACATTTAGACAATGGTCTACAAATCAACAGTATACAAGGCCTACAACGTTCTCACATTAACAAAACTAAAATGGAACTCCTCGTTTCGTAACACCTGCAAAATAGGTTACCAAACATAAATTATTGTTATTACGAACCGTCACTCAAGCTCATAGTTATGCAATAAACTGACAAATCCCTTTGGACACCACCCATAATAACTAACGAGCTATATTATCGCCACAGATAAATAATGCAAGTAAATCAATTAAGTTTTATGATCTGTGCCCTGTTCAGACGCACTGGCATAAAGCGACACGGCCAATAGACTTTATAACGTCTCGATTTTCCGAAATGCAGGAATTCGTTTTATGACTACCTAAAGTATCAATTATGAAAGACGTTTATGATCTTGATTTTCTTACTAGGTGCAATAAAATGTCCTTTCGGTGCATTATAATTTGTTAGTTACGAGTTAGGCTATTGTTTTATTGCTGATCTGAGAAATTTAGGGATATTAATGGATTTACTAGATTTTCTATTTACAGTGCGTACCGTTTGCGGATCATTTAGAAAGGACTTTGTTAGATATCAAAGTTGTGATACGATCCCTTTGCCACAGATAATATAATACTGCGTATAGATACCCAATCCCATACAAAGAAATGAAACATCCCTAAGTCTGGCAATTGAGCTGGCAATTTTTAGTCCTCAAATTCTTCAACAGATCGCAGCATAAGCGACTCACTAATTGATAGAGACTGTAGTATTACAACGCCATCTAGGAGTCGATCTACTTTTAAAACGTTTCATGCAATCCTTTTTATAAAAAGTTTTATAGTTCCGGGTTCAGAAAAACATGTTATTAGATTTATTTTATATTTCTATGTAAAAATAATAATAAAAAACCTTGTTAGATTTAAATAAGTAACAAAATTGGAAACTAATGAGGCTGGACCAATTGAATAAAATGCCATCTATTGCAAAAAGCACCAAACAAAATGATTAACAGATGGCTACTTTTATCATTTAAAGTGTACGAATTATAGATAGAGGATTCCTTTTTATTTTATTTTAAATTACGTGTATTATGAGTGGAAATAGATAAATCTGCACTAAACTGGGAAGTTTAGACTTTTACCAATCATAATTCAGCCAAAATTCTGCCATATATCGCTTTTTAATTATTGTTAATTTCATAATGGTTACCTATGCTGCCATCTATGAATTTTTTTCAAGACAAACTATAATTTGTTCGAGTTGAGACCCCATCCATGCCTTTGCTTAGGATTTCCATGACTTGCATTTATTGGAAACTTTGCTAAGATTAGAAGCATCTTACCACCGCTTTCGGTAATTAATCCCAAATTTATTTGGCTGAAACTTCATCACTCTGCACCCATTAAACTTAGGAATAATAGTTAAAAACCTCGTCTTTAAAAGTACACAAGTAACTAATCAGGGATCGTATCATGTTCTGAGGAAATATGCTAAAGAAAAACTATTTAAAACAAACATGGTTCAGATGCAGAATAGTTTGAATTGCACTATTATTAGAGCACAATATCTAAGTCAGCTAGTCATCACCCATAATGCCAAATATCCACGCCTCATTGCACGCTATCACGCTATCGTCGGTAGGGGCTGGCTGGCTGCCAAGTCCACGACTGGACGGCAGGTAACTCTGGCAATGGTTTGTGGTCGTTCAGTTAGGATAGTCGAGTGGAAAGCGGTTTATTATTTAGCTACTGGCTAAATAATAAACCGCTTTCTTTCGCAGCTGTGCAAGTTTAAAGTAGCATTTTTTTCATGAAATCATTACAATACTGCACGCTATTCATTATCTAACCAATGTAACCAGCACACATAATAATTTTGTTTATACACCATCGCAAAAAAAGTAGTTTATTTTAATTTTTAATTCTTCACTTCAAAAACTGTGCAGATTTGAACAGTTTTGAAGTTAGTGCTTATGTGTAGAGAATCTTTTCAAGAGAATACCTCGGCATCGATTGTTCCTAAGATTGCAAAGAATAGGAAACCCCAAATAATATTACCACCACACGTTGCTGACACTCTTCTTTTTTACCATGTTGTAAGTCTTTGTGATTACTACTATCGCATCGACAGGTCACAACTGAAGTGCAGACATGCAGTTCTTTTAATTCACCTAGCTTGCCTAGCCACTCTTCCTGTGTAAACGCACCCGATCGACATGGGTGCGATAAAACGCAGGTATTTACGGTCGGCGTGCGGCCTATTGTTTCAATATCGATCGATAACATTGTTGTTTACCCAGTAATTGTGCACGTACTAGCTCTTGATTTGTCATCATCTCGGCAAAAATACATAGTTTATATTATTATGTAAAATGCGATTATATTATAAACGCGAGCTTGCATAGGCAGCAGCGTTCTTCTTTGCTGTACCTAATGTAACCAACTAACCAGATAACCATTATTGGTGTGGTTTAGTCTAGCCCATGATATGTCAATTTGTGATTGCAGTAGTAAAATAGCCCTTACGAGTGTTAGTAATTTAGGCACCTACGTTCTGAATCCTGGGCAATAAGCTCGCTTTCTGAATTTTTTTACCATGATTTGATTCATAAAGTCGGAGATATAACGAAAAAGACCCAAGTCTAAGTACTATGATAATAAGGAAGTTACTGTAGTAATTCACAGAATATCTAACAGAATGTATAGGTATCTCTGGTTAACGTTCGTGAGCCCGCCGATGTCACAATCACTTCTAAAACTCACTCAACACAACGCATATCCTTGCGATTCGACGATGCGCGATTTCACATATTTCATTTTACTGTTAACCATAAGTTGTCCGATGCAAATAATACGAATTAGTAATACCAATACATGCTGTGAACATCAAAAAGAGTCAGTATACACAAAAGCCTCAATTTAAACGCAATTACGAATCCGTTAATCTGCCTGAAATGAATCGACGGCACAGTTTCACGGTCACGGCGGCCACATCAAAGAGTTTCGATGCAGGGGATACCACTCCCCTGTGCAATACCACCCTCGAGGCATTTTGTATGGCATGTACGAATGATTGTGGTGCGGGGAAAATAGTGTATGTTTCATCCTTATTTTTGACGGTTTGTTGTTTTGTGACTTTAATACTTTGTAAGATTTTATCCCTACGTATTAAGTTCATGGTAGGTAAACTGTACGCGCTTGCAGAACAGATGGCCGATGGAGCCACCGGAGTGGCGACCACGTACCGGAAGACGTAGCGTTGGAAGCCTAGGTTCCCACAAGGTGAACCGATGACCTTGTGAAGGCCGCAGGAATCCGTTTGATGCGGGATGCACAGAACCGGTTGAAATGGCGGTGCTTGGGGGAGGCATATGTCCGGCAGTGGACGTCTTTCTGTTGAAATGATGATGAAGAAAGCTGTTAGTTATGCTTGTGCAAAAGTTATAAAGTGAAGTAGGTAGATACCTACCTACTTCACTTTATAACAGCAAGCGTTTTGGATCTTTGTTAAAGTAAGAATTATGGCCGTATCTTAGAAACTTGTGAAGGTCAAACTAGGTGCTGAAGGTCCCTAAGTCAATAGAATTTCAAATAGAAGTGACAGCATCCCTAGAAGAAACTTCGGTATCTTATGTGTTTTTTGACCAAGAATATCAAAATACCTTTGTCTGTGAAATCGCATTTACGCATCGCGTATAAACAATATTGTTTATATGCAAAGAACTGATTGCGGTGCGTGTATTTATACGCACTACAATCAGCCGCACGCGCAACAGAAGGGCCAGTGCGCACGTACTCGCAGGCGAGTCGGCACAGTCGCGATTCGACACCTGAGTACACTGCACCCTTGCGTTTGTTGTGGGGGATGAAGATATTACAGTATGGAGACTGCTTCGAATCTAAATACTTTAAACAAATATGTGTTAATTGTTCCATTCGCGTAGTAAATATCTTATCAATATTGTTATATGACTGTTATGTAGTTCTGATTGGTAACAATTGCTGGTGTAGATGCTACCATTTTACTAAATGATGATGTAAGAGTATGTTTAATATGAATGCAATGAAACGAGTGATCGATTGAGTTGCAATATAAAATAAAAGATGTTTCCTAACAGTTTTATGCCAAAGAAGTGATATGTTGATGATTCAGTTTTCCAAACAGTTGTAGTTTTAGAAAACTAAACATAATTACCTACCGTTATTTTCTAGCTAGTAAACTTTTGATAAGACAAAGAGGCTCTTAGCAAAATCAGTATACTTGTTTTTACATTGTTTGCTGTACTGAAAGATGATATTTGTCAGCTTCAGATCCTTACAAGACAAGTCCTGGACTTTTGGATCAAAAAATAATTTGAATAGTACATTGCATTTAAATACCTGCCTGCATGAGACTATCTAAACAAGAACAAATACCAAACTTTTCGATATCCAAATAAAACCAAAACCAAATTCGTCTTCCACACTTTCACTCACCGTTTTAAACAGATTCGATCACACATTAGAGGGGACGACCAAAAAAATTGTCACAGGAACAATTACACGGCATCTGTCGCTGCTGCCGGCTCCGGCTGCCGTCCCGGTGCCGGGCCGGTCGAATTTATGCTGATTGCATTACACTCCACCGTGAGGGAATAAATTAAACAAGTACGCGTATGACTCATACAGGCTAGTTCTTGATTTTAAAATATATTCGACACATTTAGCTAGGTAGAACAGAAAGTGATTTAGCTTATTCATGAGTTAGTTAGAGACAGTCGAATCTACTCATGGTTCAATTATTTATTTGTTTATTTATTTATTTGTTATCATAGGTAAAGAAATACAGAGTAAGAACAAAATATAAGTGCTGAACCAACGGTGACGTCCACATACCTTAGACAATACAAATGAGAAGAAACACTTTGAATATATGGCACGCAATATTTTCTTTTTAAGTAAACGTATCGCTACACTTACTTATAACTACCAAAAAAAGAGAACAAAACCAGTTTAATTTGCCACAAATATCAAAAGCTATCATCTCAGACCTTTTCTATTGCAATGCAGACTCGCTCCCATTATACCATTATATAGTTCCTGGAAGCCGTTCCTACGTATTGTTCGAGTGTATTCCTCCCATTAATGGGCGAGGAACGATTTGTCACCCCAATTAGCATAAGGAATTCATACACGCACCGATTAGTCTTGCGACATTCCCCGAAGTGTCTTTTTGGAGATGTCGCGGGGACTATGCGATTTGTCGAAGCCAAACTGTTGCGGTTTGATGCATGGCTTACATCTGCCTTTGGAGCTATTGTGTGTAATGGGTGTGTAGTTTCATGTTGTATTGTTTCTTGGAGACGATGGGACTGTGAATAATGTTCGGGGAAACTGCTGCACCTATCAGGTTATTTTTTTAAATAACTTCTCCAAATATGTTCCCTTTTTTCCTCCATTTTATTTAATCGGTTTCCATTCAGGGACTATAAAACAATCCCAGTCTCTAGTCAACTTGCATAAAGCTTTAATCGCCATAATATTTAGACGGTTGGCTTTCGTAATTATCAATCAATCGCACTAATAAGTTTGTAAAGTGATTTGACTTGAGTGTAGAAGTGAAGCCACTAAGAGGATTTCCAAAATGAAGCAACCGATTCTTTGCTAAAATCCTTGTGACCAGTTTTATACCTCAAACCGTAAAGTATTTTGCCAGATTATTTATGACCCGTATGCGTAACAAAACTTAGGTCACACTCAGACTGACGATAGCCTCCTGGGAATTCACTGCAAGGCTCAGTCCCTAAAACATATCAACTACATCCATTACGCCGTTCTCAGAAGGGGTAATCAGAACTCACGTGCACTTTGCAACTTTGAACATACTACCAATATGGCTTTTGCGATATTGTAACTAGAATTCGTGAAAATTGTAAAGTAGAGCACCCTAATTGCTTTACACCTAATCGATTCTATTTGAACAGCAGACTGGCAGCTGGCAGACGAATCTTTCGAAGATCTGAACCAATGTTACAAAAAGATTATGTAGCATTTAATGATATCGAGAGTGATTAACAAACTCCGTGTTACGAATTTAGGATGTAGAAGTATAGAAGCTCATTGCTGCTACTTATGTGGCTCGCGACTGACTTCTGGAAATTCTTCAACCTATTTCACCTGGTTTCTCCTTACCAATGACGTCACCAAAATTCCTCTCCTACGTGGTCACGCCAAATACCACTGTACCTACCGTGCACCTATATAGGGCAGCCCATCGGACGCATCCGCTACTGTTCCCAGAAGGGCTAATTAGTACCGCACTTGTGTCTTGATTAATGCGAGCACTAATTACGTGGACAAGTGGTGTCTGTCACTGAGTGCACCGTGATTAGTATTATTGGGTCATGTTTTAGTTTTGTTGTAGGTAGGCAGAATCAGTAGTAGTTAAACGAGGAGACAGCCCATGGAGTTAAGCTGTGATCGAATGGTGGCCAAGATAAGGCCAAAGAAACCATGTCCGTCCAAAAGCGCATTGGATGGATGATATCTTTAAAGTTGCGGGAAACACCTGGATGAGGGACGCATGGAACCGGGAAGTACGGAAGCAAAAAGGGGAGGCCTATTGTTTCTGGGCTGAAATGATGATGAATGAGGCAGAAGCAGAGGTTAACAGTGACACTGGTGAATGTGAAAGGAAGATTTCCGACCAGAAATTATGATAGCCCTATCTGCTTTACATGGACTTACATTGACCGCAATGTCTGGGAATTTAATCTTAGTATATGAAATAGTGATCGCATCATATCATCATGATCGCGCCTCATTTATTTATGAAACCTGTAGATACAATAGTCCTAAAAGTGTTCAATATGGCAGTTATAAGATAAACGTCAGCGCACACTATGTTTAAAATAAACAAAAATGTCTTCCTTCAATGTATTCCGTATCCACAGAATGACCAACTAAATAAAAAAATGCAACTGAACGTTGGTCCACTCCATAAAACTTTACTCTTAACAATATTCGATACTTCAGTATCGATAAACACATCTCCCCTTCGCAACAAAATATTATAAATCATTGCCAATACTGTATGTATATCGAGATTTTATCGACACCAATAACTGTTTTCGCCAAACGCATCGTTTTTACAACGACTCTCAAACCAACCTATTTTTGCCAACCCAAAAAATATGTATACCTCTCTATTTCAAAGCAGTAGAGTTTGTATTTCTTTGGTAGTAGAATCCAATGAAGTTTAGCAATAGCAACATTAAGTTGGTATCCTTTTGTAATTGTCTAATACCCCAGGAGACAGTGCGTGGCCATTCCATTAACATTTTAATGCTTATAGGTGTAATCACAACATAAATAGCTAATTTATATGCGTCTAGACGATACGGCAGCGTATTACAACTGAGGTGAAATTAATTGACTCTTAAGAATTCGATGGCAGTTCTGTCTGTTTCAATTTCATGAAAGGCAATTAAATTTATTGACTCACCTTTGGAAGCCTGAAGCTTTCTTTTAAAGTTTCGAATACTCATATTCAACCTTCAAGAATTGTTTGATCCACGGGGGCATGGCTCATTGTAGGCAATACTGTTTTTTTTAATACTCTTTGCCTCCTTTGACAGCTATGCTCAAAGCTTTATTAGGTTTTTCTATTTTCTACTCATTCAATACCTATCTTCTTATATCACTAGTAAAACTTTAGGTGTCCGTCATCACACAAAAGTTGTGAAGACGGTGAGAAAATAGGGTTCTGTCATGCCTGCAGGCATGCTAGCACCTTGTCCCCTTGGTGGCGAGGGAGTAATCTGGCCTTTTAGGGAGATTGAGTTCTGTTTCAATGTAGCATTTACAAAGCCTGTATAAAATATAATATACCATTTATTTACTGATATTTGCCGATCACATCTATCTTTTAAAATATGATTGACTTGTAAAAGTGTTTCTTCAAACCTACTTACAGAAATAAAGTCATTTATCATTTACCTACTGTCAAATTCTCGGTGTACATCATTACCAACTCGTGTTTTTTTTGTTGATTCTGCCACAATTTCAACTGTAGACTGAATACTTAGCTAATGGGATACCGTAAATCTCACTCTTGTGAATCCTAAATTCTACCGAGAGAAGTCATCAATCAGTTTTTCCCTCGGCATGGAGTACCTCCATGCTAATAACGCACCTATTATAAAAGATATTGGATCCAACAAAAACGTAACGACTTTACAAAGACAGATCATCTGAAGGTAGAACCTGTACCAACTTAAAAATACACGCTACACCACTCTTAAAACAAGACAGTAAAGTGCATAACAGCCTAAGTGATGCAAAAGCAAATTCTGCTGATTTGACGGATTGGCAGAAAGTAGAAGACTAAAACAATTCTGCGCTTTGCAGTTGCATTCGCTCTTGTAAGAGTATTAATAAGGGAGTAAATCGTTCGAGGGTGTGGTTTGAGGTAGCTCATTTGGTCAGGAAGCTCATCAATCAAGCCGGACTTTGATGGAGGTGGTGTAATCTAGTTTGTCGTGTCTGTCTATCGTTCTACTAAACACCTACTAATTGTGGAAACAGGTGCAAGTATTATGGAATTGTCGTCCTGTTTTAAACAATATTGTCCACATTATCTGCATGAAAATTCGAATTTGCATACAAATTATCTCTTTTTAACCTCTTCTCTGTATTTTTTTTTTGTAGGAATTTTAAAGCTGAAGAAACATTCGTACAATTTATCCTTTCATTTGTAGGTCACAAATCTCAAACCATACACAAATATACAAGCTACAACATATTGTGCTCAACTTTTAATTTCACTACACAAATAGAAGGTACACTCGTACAAATAAAGCGCGATACAGACGCGCATCTGTCGTTCAGTTGAGCTGCGCCCGCGGCACTATCAAGTGCCGTTGTGGCGTAAACGTCTCATTGTTTGGTTTGGATGTGGCAGTTTCTGTGAAAAGGGTGGTAATTCTGAAACTGAAACATCTTTAGGTTGTTTTATTAACGGCGAAATATTCCAATGAATTCCAATAATTAAACGTCAGGAAGAGCCACTAGTCCATAAAGGCACTATTCAAAGGTGAGTTGCCTATGACAGTGAAACGCAGGCTCATTCATGGGCATGTGTATTCTTCCTGTCTTAACCTGTGGTGCCCAAACTTTGTCTTTGAATAACATCCAGAAGACCAAACTCAGGGTCTGCCGGCGCAGTATATTATGCGTTAAATAAACGGATCGTGTTCGAAACACAAAACTGCGCACCTAAACAAAGATAGCTGACGTGGCTCAAAAGGCTGGCCAAATTAAATGGGACTGGGCAGGACAAGTTGGTAGCATGCCGGGCAAAGTGTGGGCCCAAATAACAAAGAACTAGTGACCTGAGACAGTGAGGCGGGGTCGCGGCAGACCACGTAGGAGATGGCGGGACGAGCTGGACAGGGTCCGTGAGAACTTGAAGGAGGACGCGCGGGCTCGCGAAAGATGGAAGGAGTGGAAGGAGGCCTTTGCCTAGGAGTGGGACAGAGTAGGCTAGTAAAAAAAACATTTACTCCAAAAATGCGGCATGTATAAAATAATTTTCTTCTAGGTGCAGACCGTAATGTCGCGCTTCTACAGCCACGGGTAATAAAGATCTACATTTGTCTACTTTTAAACCTTAAGGAGGAAGCGCCAGGACTCCCGCTAAATTCAAATGCTCTTAGCTTTTTTATTTGTTTTTAAAAAACATAAGAAAATTTGAAATTCGCGGGTTACCCTGCGTTACCCCCTTAAACTTTTATGATAATTGATTACCATCACCAGTCCTATAGAAATTCCATCATTCGCCAATCCCGATTTATTAAAACGCTAACTGATACAAATGTTATATACCGCATCTGTCCTTTCGTCCTCCCTGCGTCTCATATTCGATGCACTTCCCCTAGTTTATCACGGAGGCTGAAGTGGCGAGGTGTACCACTCAGTGCCCGATCGATACCGTTTATTGTAATAGCACGAACTATTCTTTATGCTCTTCAACTTTTTTGGACATTCAATCTGTTTACAGTTGCAGGGAGTTGTTTGGAGCATTGCAGTTAGGAGAGAAACGTACTGGAAGATGGCATCTGTTTTTTTTAATGATTGAGGATAAAATGTACTGATAGGTATAGAATTTATTGGGGACTCAGGCAGATAATATTCAAGCTATCCTACTTTTCACAGAAGCAGGTTATTTATGAGTCAAATTCAGCCAAAGTTACTTTATGGATTTTGCAATCCATGAAGTAACTTTGACTAAATTTTACTCTTAGATAAAGAACTAACTTCTCTGATCGATATGTTTCGGTTATTTGTGGACAGTAATTTTAAATTCTGTACCATAAACACAAATGCCTGGAATGTTTCCTGGAACCTTTAATCAAGGACTATTTTTGTCACTCATCATTTTACATCTTTTATGGGGTACTGTGTTAAATGATACAACAAAATACCTTATGAAATATTGCAATTAAATGAAAGAAAGTTTAAAACTCATTTAAAGTACACTTGGTTAACAAAAGTATTAAAAATTTGAGGATTATATCCTAGATAAGAATGCTTGGAAACATGCTGATCCTGCTCCATAGGACAATCTAGAGGCTAGACAAAATCATACTAGTTGCTTATTGTATTGTATAATTTGTTATTTTTACTTTACTCACACACTGACTTATTCCTAGTTTATATTTTAGGAAAATCATATATTTTTACAATGTTTATATGCACAATGTACCTATCACGTGATTAATTGATCTGCCTTTGCTTTATTTTTAATTCTTTTTACCAATTGTGGTATAGTATTTTTATTCTTGGTGCATCGTCTTAACATATATAAATATAATTAATGTATACAAAATATTGTAAAACATTTTAAAAGAGTAACGGTGGAGTTTCTTGCCACTTCTTCTCCATACGAAACTACTTTTTGGAAGTGGCGGCTAGAATCAGTTATATTTTTAATGTAAATTTTGACGTTCAAAAGTGCCTTTTTATGGGCCTATTTGAAATAAATGCTTTGACTTTGACACTGTGGTGGAAACTATTGGAAAATAGTAGCAATAAAAGAGCAGCAGTTGTATGTGAGCTAGTATAATGTGGTCAATAGTTTTCACACAAGTGACAATATAAAAGAATATTAACAAAGTCGTAACTATGCTTATTTAAATCGGTGACAGACATGTGTAAATAAGATTATTCACACAGGCCAGTGCCTTCATACAATGTGACCTCCAATACGCCCCCTTAATCTATTACACATGCGTATGATCACTTCTGTACTTGTCAGTACTCGGTACATAAAACTTAATAAATCACTTACACTTCTGTATCCGACTGTACTACGCTGTACTCAAAAGTAGAGTACAAAAACAGAAGAAATCTAACAAAATAATCAATGCATTACAAAACTAAATTTATAAAATTATCTAGTACACAAAACATTAATTATCAAAACCTTTAACTACTCCTCGCCCCCTTTATAGATTAATTTGACAGGGATAAAAGCTTCGGGCTGTGAACACTTTTAATTAAGATGTCAGTTTTTATTAAGATATTTCAACTTTGTTAGCCAGTACACACTCACGAATAAAATGATACTTGATATCTATATGCTTTGTCCTATTATGCATCATTTTGTTAGCTGCAATTTTATGCGCCGACTGATTGTCATTATAAATTACTACCGCTTTACTATCCACAGCTGTCAAACTGTTCAGTAAACTACATAAATAAAGAGCTTCCTTCTAAGCTTGACTCAATCCTACGTACTCTGCCTTTGCGGAGGACAAGGATACAGTCGATTGCTTCCTACTCTAGCACGACACTATATTTTCACCTATCTTGAAAATTAATCCCGTGAAAGATTTTCTATCAAGTGCCCTCCCCAATCTGCATCAACGTAGCCTCGTAAATCTAAATCTCCTGACTTCCTAAAAGTCAGACAAAGGTTAGACGTACCCTTCAAATACCTAAGACCCGTTTCGCACATTTAAAGTGTATTTCACTATAGCACGAATTAAATTGTGAAAGTACACTCACCGCATGTGCTATGTCTGGTCACGTATTACAGGCCAAATAATTGAGACACCCTATTAGGCTCTGATATGGCAGTCCCACTGCTGGGACACAGGCCTCCTCTCTATGAGAGGTAGTGAGCCGTAATCCACCACGCGGGCTCAGTGCGGGTTGGTAGATGTCACATGTCTTCGAATTTTGGTTCTAGGACATGCCGGTTTCCTCACGATGTTTTCCTTCACCGTTTTGAGAGCAGTGGTGATTAAATTATTTACACAAAGTAAAGCGCCTGCTTGGGTTCGAACTCACGACCTACAACTCGTAAGTCGGGACCGTTACCACTGGGCCACCACTGCTCTTTGACAAAACATGCCTAGCCGCGCCTAAATCTTTCACTTTAAACTTGTCAAGCAAACTCGTTTTTAATTTTTCTTTTCTTGTTCACAATTTCCAAAAATGAAAAGGTCATCTACGTAAATAACGGCAATTAACTTTTAGGAGTATGAGGAACAGGGTGTAAAGTTCACTCATACTCTTGGAAAAGGGAGGATCCTCCGACCAGATGGATGTCGTATCTGGTGGGCAACTGCCCGATGATTGTTATCGGGAAGTTGTATGTATGCTATCTGCGCGGTAAACTCTGCTTGCGCGATGCAGGATTGATGCGTTTGTTCGCATGTGGCGGTGTAGATGCCGCCACAAACTTCTTATTGTTTTCAAGCTGCTTCTGATAGAAACACGGTTCTATTTTTGATAGTAAAAAGCCTAAATTCGACATATCTTTGTCCAATTCCTTGAACCAAGCATTCGAAGCTTGTTTCAATACATACAAAGAACGTTGCAGTTTACATACTTTGGTTTCCTGACCTTTGACTACTGCTCCTTTAGGTTGAAGCATGTAAATGTCTTCTTTAATCTTGCCATACAAAAAGGCAGTTGTGACATCCCATTGGTCAATAAACCAACCGTATTCAACAGCTAGAGAGAATAACAATCGTAGAGTAGAGCTTCTCACTACAGGAGAATAAGTCTCGGTATAGTCTACACCACATACCTGTGTGAAGCCTTTTGCTACTAGTCTAGCCTTGTACTTCGTTACTTTGCCTTCGCTATCTCTCTTGATTTTGAACACCCATTTGCACTGGATAGGCTTCTTATCAGCTGGAAGATCCACCAACGTCCAAGTCTGGTTCTCCTTTAGTGACATAAGTTCATCATCTATCGCTTTTTGCCATAAGTCACCGTCAAGGTCTCGCCAATGCTTCATTAATAGTCAATGGATCACCATCAAGATTGCTCTCCTTGGCATACATAACATTGCAACCGTACCGATCGACTTGTCTGCGTTCCCTTACAGGATACCTTCTTTCTGATTGAGGTATTGCCACTTCCTCTTCGGTCAATACGTCATAACGTATTCTCTCTGGTACTACAGGTTCAAGTTCTATCTCTTCCAATATTTCTACGTTCTTGTCTACAGCATCACGGTACACATCATCGTGAGCCTCCAAGGGTTTAGATCTGCTTGTAGATCCGTTGGGTAAACTGGGAGAAACAGAATCTGTATTTAGGTTTATGATAACTTCCGACTTTTCCACGTTTTCTTTTTGGAGAAATACGTTTTCAAGAAATTTGACGTCTCTTGCAGTTGTCACTTTACCTGTCTTAGGATTCATCAGACGGTAACCTTTCTGATTATCTGGGTATCCAATAAAAATCATAGGTTCCGCCTTCATGTCCAATTTGCGTCTCTTTTGTTTTGGTATCAATCTATACGCCACACAACCAAAGATTTTCAGATGACTGATATCCACATCTTTTCCAGTCCAAAGCTTCTCTGGTACCGCATTGTTCAATGCTTTCGTGGGGCTTCTGTTCTTTAGGTAAACAACAGTATTTACAGCCTCGGCCCAATACTTCTTGCTCAGGTTCGATTCTGAAAGTAATGTTCGTGCCTTGTCTGTTATAGTGCGATTCGCTCTTTCTGCTACAGAATTTTGTTCCGGCGTGTACGGTACGTACAGTCATCTGGTGTTTTATACCTGCAGATTTCAAAAATAATTTAAATTTACCATAGTACTCTGCGCCGTTGTCAGATCTCAGACATTTAATAGATTGTCCTATTCTCAACTTCCGCCTCGTATTCACGGAACTTATCGAAAGTTTCACTTTTGTTCTTCAAAAAATAAACATGAGTCTTCCGAGTATAATCGTCGATAAATAGAAGAACATACCTCGAACCACCGAACGACGGCTCCTCGATTGGTTCACAAACATCGCTAAAAACCAGCTGTAAGACCTCGTTCGCTCTCGTACCTTGTTTTTTAAAGGGACTTTTGCATGTCTTTCCTTCGATACATGCAATACACGGCTCGCATAAATCAGTACTCTTAAATTCCATACCGCTGACTAAAACATTCATTTTATTCATATAGTTACGCGATAAATGAGCTAATCTTCTATGCCAAATGTTCGAAATATTTTCATTTTGTTTTGACAGTGTCATATTGGCGAAGGTATTTTCATTTTCTGTCAATTCATTAATTCCGTCGACCTCTTGACATCTTGCAATAATTAGATTTTTCTTTCGAATCATGCAACCTCCATTGTCAAAATTCATATAATAATTCTTCTTGGTCAAATCAATCACCGAAATTAGGTTCATGGATAAATCAGGAACTAGTAAAACTTTTTCTAGAATTAATTTTTCGTTTTCGCCGACTCGCGGCTCAACATTTCCTCGTCCTTTCACCAATAATTTCTCGCCGTTTGCTACTGCGATCTTCATGTTGCCCTTTTCAGGTATATATGACAACAATTTGCTTTTATCGTGCGTCATATGATTTGAGCACCCGCTATCTAAATACCACTTATTTTTGTTAATCGCCTCCTTAGTATTCAGGCAGATATTCGCGGTTTTTATCCGCTCCTTGCATTCGGACGCCTTGTGTCCTGACTTGTGACACTTAAAACACTTGTAGACAAACTTCTGCTTGCGATCATTAGTTTTAGTGTTAGATCTGACATCGTTCTGTACTTTACGTGTAACTAAGGCTTGTTCGTACTCTGTGTTCAACGGACTCTGTCTACTTCCTTCTTGTAACAATTTCATTTTAATTTGCTCTAACGTGATCTCTTGTCCACTATTATCTACAGCCATGATGAGAGGGCTGTACTCAGCGGTCAAGCCACCCAGCAAAATCGATATGATCCAATATCGGACTATTGTTGTGTCAGGAATGTAATTTTTGATATGTAGCTTTCCATTGAATTAAAGAGCTTTTCAACTGTAAGTTAGACTTACAGTTGAAAAGCTCTCGCTGAATATGGATACGTCTTCCCCAACCCTTGTCTTCATACGCTTTCTGTAAGCTGTAACAAGCATAATGTCGTTCGTGCTTGCCGGTCTGCGTCAGCACTTACTACATCAGTAGAAATTACTCCCCACCAGTTTTTATTCTCCAAGTAATTTCGCACCAAGAATTTCCAGTTTGGGTAATCGGACGATCCTTTCAGCTTTTTAATACCACTTATGCCAACTTTAGATGACATAATTTATATTTCGTAAGTTTCACAGGTACAAAATCAATATTCAAACCACTGAACTTATTAAATATGTTCTAGCCCAATTGTGCTCTGGGCCCATAACCTATTGGAAAATAGTAGCAATAAAAGAGCAGCAGTTGTATGTGAGCTAGTATAATGTGGTCAATAGTTTACACACAAGTGACAATATAAAAGAACATTAACAAAGTCGTAACTATGCTTATTTAAATCGGTGACAGACATGTGGAAATAAGATTATTCACACAGGCCAGTGCCTTCATACAATGTGACCTCCAATAGAAACAACACTTGATGTAATTTTCATGCCGTTTAATGTTAAATTAATCAAACATTTCAAAAGATACCATTTTGAATTAGAGCTCCAAAAATTTAATTTAAACCGACCGTAATCGCAGCAAACCGCAGCCGTCAATAATAATGTTCATCACAAAATGTTTAACATGAAAAAACCTTTTTATAATCAATTGATTTTCCACGCGGTCGGGCGATATGTCGGACAAACGGACGGAGTCGGTGTTTAAAATTTTTGTAATTAAATACAGCGCGTCAGTTGGCTTTCGGGGTTTTTGTTTGACCGACTTCGGGGAGAGGATATTGTAATAATAGGATTTTTTCGGATATTTTACTTTCTGTTAAGTAATTTAACCGTTTTTGCTGTACAATGACATTTAAGTAATTCATTCTGTCGTTTCAGTATTACTTAAGGAAAATATCTGGGACGTTATAGGCTGGTATTATTTTATGTTATACCACTGTGTCATGAAGTCACCAACGAAACGCAGCGCGATACGGAGGAACATAATATCCAAATGCCAAATGACGTCATTAATTACCAAAACATTGCTTACCTTATCTTCTTCCAACAACGTCGAAGTGCATTTGAATTCAGTTTCACGACCACCTTCGCGGTAAGTTTTCAAGTAATTTACGAGTGAATATTTAAGCATCACCTACTAGGGGATCAGAACACGCCAGGGGTGGAGTTTTGTGTGTTTTACTAATTGCTAAAAGATGTTAATCAGGTACCGAAGACGTGTAGCCATCCCTTTCTAATACATACAGATATTGACGCGCTATCTCTCTCACCTGTCCTAAAGATATAACTCAAAAGCTGAAGCAAAAACCATGACAAGGAATTAATTAGAACTCAAGGTAAATAATGAAGATTGTCGCTTGTACTAATGAGTTTTCTGTAAAGTTCTGTTTGGTAAAATAATTATAAGACAGGTAATTAAGAAGTTTAGGGGAGTATGCAAATGGGCCGAAGTTAATTATCCAGAAAAAATCAAAGAATAATCAAAGAATGATCCTCGTGAAATGTACCGCTGAAAGATTTAGAAGTTCCACTATCAAAAATTGAAGGTACGGATTTTTTGAACATTGCAATATCTCCTTGTCAAAATATCTTAAGTAAAATCTATAACTAACATAAACGTAACAATATTTCAATCAACCACACTGACCTGACTAACGTAACAGAGGCACAATCACACATTTGCAACTACACAAACAAAAGCTAAAGGTTTTCATTAACCTTCGTGTAACGCCTCGCACACACGATCCTTTGACCACGTTATTATGCGACGTGCACCCTTGCTTATAAAAACGTATTAAAACAGAGAAATGTTTGAATAAGTGTGTGATTGCGGGCTGCTGAGCAGTGTGAGCAAAACGAGGCGTTTCATTAGTAGGTACGAGAGGAATGTTCATATTGAGGATGTTTTCTGTCTTTTTGTGCGATACCTGATGTGTAGACTGTTCGGTATTAAGGTGGAAATTGCGTTTCGGGAAATGTGATTTGTGTTTGTTGTGTTTTTGTCTGGGAGTGAAAAGTAAGGTTGTTTATTTATGTCGTCTATGATGTATTGACATATTTTAGCTTCAGAGTTTCATGATGTATTTAATTAGTTGGTATTTATTTATTATCTTTAATTCAAAAGAGGATGAAAATATATACACTTATCAGTCGAGTCAAAGAAAAGGTAGCTCATGACAAAATAAAAAAAAATTACACGTTAACTTGATCGGTAAACTGTACATCTATCTTATCTGTATTTCAATTGTTGTAACACTTGGACCAGAAGCACTAGTAGCCGATTATTTACACAACAAATGTAAAATCCGTTTTCGTCGTTTTTATATTTAAACCCAAACTTGCGTGTGGTCGTCTTCGGGCAATAAAATGTGTCCAATCAAAGCATTTAACGGTCCAACGGAGTTTGTCAGCAGCTCGCGTAATTTGAATTTGGAATACAACGCGCGATTGGCAAGACGCGTCGGCAATGACGCGGCGCGGTGTCGCCCCGATGTGTGGGGCGGCTTTTATATTTTAATGCCCAATGTTTTGATCGAACTGCCCAATGTCTGAATTTTTAACGGCTATTAAAAAGATTTAGTGATACTTCTGAGCAGTATTAAACAAATCGAGCGAAGATAAAAGGGTCATTATAATCAGTTTTGGACGTTGTTATGTGACTGTATTTCTAATTCTAAAGAAAACTATTCGGCATTAATAAACTATTTAAGAATTTATATTGCGTAATTGTTGTGTTTGGAAAGTTTTATTTCTCAATTTAGTTTATTTTTAATGTGTAATGATACATACTTACATGTTGGTGGAGAATGTGTCAATCAGCATCACCATCTGAAAACAGAATAATTGATCTTGTTAGTCGTTGTTAAATTGTGATGTTGATAAATTAAACTGTTGGCATTTTGAATATTGATGGTGGCAATGCACCTGAGGCCTGCTAGGACTCGCTCCATGGAAAACATTCATAGTCAGGTGAATGAAGTTAAACTGCCGATCTATTCTGTAAGATCTCACCATGGGTGAAGTGAGCTTGAACTGCTTGAAGTGATGATGTACCAACTACCAGAAGACCTTTACTTACCTATTTTTCTGTTTCTGTTATATCCGCCATTTATATCCTATGAGCCCATAAACACAATAACTAGGTATATTTTAAAATAAACGTCGGCGCACATTGGATGGCTCTGCGACAGGCCGCGCGTTATGACGCGTGTCGCGGCCGCGCGGCGCGAGTAGTTTGTCTCCGCTGACCATTTCCTGCACATCCCTCCTTTTTGTTGATATAAGGCGATGGAGTCGCTGTTGTTTTTTTTTTGTAACACACGCTCACTCACTAGAACTTTTTTGTTACCTTAAACTAAGTTAAACTAATTAAATACTAATAAATAACTAATAGCCAGATCAGTTGACTGTAACAGACACTGTTTTGTTTGAAAATGTAGTGGTTTATTAGTGAGATAATCTTTATGAAAACTATTAAGAGATCATGTTAAATATTTCCTTTATTAGTAAATTTGCTAAGCCGTCCACAAATCTTCTGTACTTAAATCTTATTTCAAATGCCAATCAGTACCTTCGTTTTGTCAAAAATAAATCTCAAATAAACAAGGCATTTCTTCCACAGTTTTCCCTGTCGCGGCTAGGTTGGTCCGACCCCGAGGGAATATTTCAAGAATATTATTATGTAAGAACATGCGCGGGACTTTATGATCACCTAGCCTTTCACGGTGACCGCTCTGCCGCGTTGCAAACAACAGGGTTGACTGTTTGCTTCAATATATTTAGTATTTTTATGTGGTGCACTGGTTTAGGCCGATAACTTAGAATTTAAATGTGTATTTTTTCTTATTTTTCCTTGAAATATTAGGGTAAAGAAATGCATAAAGGTACTTTTTCATTTATTTTCAAAGCTGCGTGTAAGCAACAAGCTTAATTTAGAAAGCAAAAGTTTTTTTAATGATTTCTTTAACAAACCCGTATTTATACCATTGGTTTATAAATACGCCATGTTAAACTTATGTTTAACGTTACGTTTGGCGTATATTTTTACGCCAAACGTAATGTGAGCTCTTCAAAATTTGCTAGAATTTCTAAGAAGAACTAATAACATGGAAATCTCTTAGTCAAATTATATCATAACGTAACAACCCTGCTAAGTCCGGAAGTTTGTCCGCGGATTCTTTATATTTATATTCACCTTGTCGTTCGTCCGGCAGATTTATTCACTTCTTTAGAGCGCGCGCAGTGACCGTGTCCACGGCTCGGCCCCTGTGTGCTCGCCCTAACTTGGACACGCACTGCGACTGAGAATCGCTACGTACTGAAGAATTAGTCACCACAATCACCTACTGTACAGTAGTTCTAGCGTTTCTGCGAGATATTTGAGAATTACATTTTTTTTTATCCTTCGTAAGCGATGTTAAGAAACAAACAATTAAATGTCGCTTTTATTTTCATATTCGCAACAATAACTAGTATTCTAAAAAGTCTAGAGGATGCTAGATAAAATATAAAACAACTGAGCAAGTTATCTCAAATAGAAAGAAAGAAAGAATAAAAAATAATTTATTTGACACAGGTTACGGCACACAATATTCACACAAACCAAAACAAAGCAGTAGAAAATAGTATTGTGTGCCTCACGGCTGCGCCCAGTTCAGCATAAATGACAGATAACTAAATGCCTGGCGCTGGTTTCCAACTAGACACAACGAGGACGTCTAAATACTACAAGACGATTTAGAAACGTTTGCGTGCGTCCGTGAAAGGAAAAGGATTGTTACAGTGGAAGAGCTAGAAAATACTTTAAAATGTCTCTTGATCTTAAAAGTCCTTCCTAATGTGTGTAAACTGACAAGTTTAATTATGTTAAAAAGCCAGGCATTCAATGGATTTTAAAGGCATAGAATTGAACCTGTCTTTCAAGAAAACGCTTCGTCTTATCCACCCAGTGCGCTCACCTACCGCACCCCAGTCCACTATGATATGTGTTGCGTAAAATTTTGTTTTTCAGAAGTCAGGCCTGCCTAAGGTATCGCTGACAAATGTCCGACAGTTTATTATAGCGCGGATAAAAGGGATAGTGGACGAGCACCTTTAACATGTTTGTGTGTACTTCATTTTTCAAGGATTTATTTTTGAGTGGATGTTTTCTTTGGTTGACCGTATTTGAATGTGTAAGGTAGACGAATGTTATTCGGTACCTTTTTACTAGGTAATGGGAAACGTGTAGAGTCTTATACGTTGGATTCTTATATATTCATAAAGATCTTCTATAGGTTGGAGATGGGCTGTAAGGTTAGGTACCTTAAACGTTGTAGCTACAGGAAAATGGTTTAAGGAAACTGTCTTTAAATTTTATAGAAATTTTGATGTACATTCACAACAGATTTTGGCAACAATACAGTCAGCAATAAAAAGAGGCAATTTCCGATTATTTTCACGAATGCACACTGTAAAGTGGTAATTGAGCTGCTTTTTAAGAGAGCTTCAGGGAAATACTACCACCACACCGACTTCTGCGGGCAGGTAGCGTTGCTGTGTTTCGGATTGACGTTTATGTGTGAAGGTGTAAGTGCAGGACCTCATCATCTGCCTAGCCACTTCCCAACTATGTTTGGGCTGGAGTCCAGTATGACCTAATACCTACCTGTATTTAACATGGAGTGTGTCTGAGCTCAACAACCTAGTGACCTACGGGGTAATACTTGAGAATACTGGTTGTCAGACTTTCGGGCTTCTGACGACCCGTAACGACTGCCAAAGATCCACGAATGCCAGCCGGAACCAACGGCTAAACGTGCTTTTCCGAGGCAAGGAGGGGTCTCGGTATGTAAGATAGTCACCCAGCCACGGACCATCGCCGCAAGTGTAGCTTTACCTGACCGATCGACGCTTGTGGCTGTTATAACTTAGCCACAAGCCCCTCTCCCCTCTGTGTAAGTGCAGGTCCATGAGATATTGCAACTGGGGTGAACGACGGATCTTCAAAGCCTTCAGTATTGTATGTAGATGTATAGAAACCTGCAATATGTTCGCCGTCGGTGATCTCTTAAAGAAATCTCCAAGTCTATCTACTAAATTGTTTACCTAAACTTGTTTTTAGTTGAGTCCCCTCATTCACCAATTTTTATCTCAAAAAACGACACATGCGTCACTCACGAACTACCCCTAATCTCCATTGTGCTCTAATCATCCCGTCCCCCGCGGCATAACTGCACAGCACAAATCCCCGCGTTGCCCACCGATGCCCACCGATCCCCATAGATCCCCACCTGGCTGGCTAAGGGGATTAGAGTGTACGCGCGTTTTGATCGCGCCCGTATAGGGACAGTGGTAATTGATATTTTTTGTAAGTTGGTATTTTATTAATAAATCTAGGTTTATTGTGATTTGGGCTCTAAAGTAAGCAAAAAGTAGTAAAGTTTTTGCTTTGTTATTTGCACAGCACGGTTTGATTCCTTTTATTATTTTTTTTTATTATTGCGTTTATTTCGGATCATACATTGGTTAACACACAATCCATATAGTATCGCGCGAGTTTATATGACAATCTCGTATGATCAATCAGCATGTCGATTCTGTAAAAATCTCACCGTGAAGACTTGCGTCATCCCGTCTTGGTCAATCCCTAGCATCAGTGGCACTGACAGCTCACTCTACACTCACTTCACCTAAGTTTTCACGGTGAGATGGTTACAAAATAGCACTACAGGTCGCGTACGCAAATCATTCAGGTAAACTAGCGGGTAATCGCGTATTTGTTAGGCAGTCGCTTTCGGTTAGGATGCAGGGTAACGCTTTCGAAATTGCTTCGCACAATCACCTCAACACCTCACATCTTAGCCAAATATCAACGTACAGTAGGTACTTTGCACTAATTTCTAGATCTAAACCGTTCCATCATCTTGAAATGAATTGATGCAATGACAATAACAAATCGCTTCAAATCGTCCTCATGCCAAACTATTCAAATCGCCCGCTCTAATTGACTCGCAGCCATTTCAACAGGTGATTTGATACCCTCAATCGCTTCTACAGTCAATAAACCTACATCCAATTGAAGAAAACTGAAGAACAAAAAGGAATATAGGTCTTCGTTTGTTTGCTCGTCTAAATACAAGATGCTGAGCGACATTCGTCATCAATGAAGCGACACACGGCGATGACTCAGTTATAAATTAGATGAAAGTGCATAAAGTTGTAGACAAATAGACATGATCGGTATTAATTTTTTCCATAAGCACCTAATTTAACGTCTTACACATTTATTGATTATTGAACAGCTCTTCAGCCATATAACATGTGTATACTTTAGCCAGCTAATTCTTTCAATTTAACTTTAAATTTTTCGAGACGATTCTTAAAGACTGTATTGTTGGAACAAATGCTTTCATTTAAATGTAGATTGAGTTCTTATTGAGATTATTTCATGGATTCCAGTTTGAACGTCAACACAAAATAATTTATCCATCGAGAGTGCTCAAAAGTCGGGCACATCCAATTACCACCCAACGAAACTACACATCTGGCCAAAACGATGTGCTCCTCTTAAATTGCAATTCACTATCGATCGCACACCTCAGCGCGGATCGCTCGGATCGTTCCCACTTGAGATCGCCCCCGTTCGCCACTTATTACGCCCCGCGGCTACTGGGGCAGCACTATTGTTCGATCTTTTCATTAAAAGGTGAGCCTTTAAAAAGTATTTGGGTGTGGGGACGTGATGTACTGTACCTACAAGGAATGAGGTCGTGTGTAATGACTTTTACAACGTTAGCTTCAATTTTCCATAAATAACATTTTATTTAGTATTCTCTTTAATTTTTTATGACAGTTTTGCCTCCTTCTTTTTCAACTGTTACAAAACCCATCGCAGTTATGAAAATATACATAGGTAGAACCAAAACACATTAGGCAAATATTATAAAACAAATCCACAATTCTATTGGCCCACATTTCAATCCTACTATTTAATTCATATTCCCCTCCAAATAAAAAAATATCCCCGTCCCGTGCACAATAAAAACGTATTCGTATGCAACTACTTACAGCGGCCATTTTAAATGTTTTCTGAATTAAGAACTCGCCCGCGGCGCGCGGCGTAACGGTCATTTTTTTCTCCTTTTATATAATTTTATTTGCACAGGGGCTTACAGGGCAATAAAGGTAGGGATGGGTTAATAAATTTCGTACGTGTGCAAGTAATAAAAATTTTGATTGTGTTTTTTAATATAATGGGCTCATTGGGTTCCATTGTGAGGTGAGTATTATTATGATTTGCAGTAGATTATTCTGATGGATAATGCTAATGTTGGCTGGACATTATGTGTGTGTAGTTTGATGATTTTATTATTATTTTGTTTTGCAATTCAAACGAATTTGTGATGCAGATCCATGACTACTTAATGATACTACTACTTACTTACCTACTAGGAATTATAAAAAGATGTCTGATTTTTTGGTGATGATTTATAGATTTACTCATTCTAAGTCAAAGTCAAAGCTTTTATTTCAAATAGGTCCATCAAAAGGCACTTTTGAACGTCAAAATTTACATTAAAAATAGTACTGATTCTAGGCGCCACTTCCAAAAGGTAGTTTCGTATGGAGAAGAAACTCCACCGTTACTCTTTTAAAATATTTTACAAAATTTTTATACATTAATTTTATTTTTATATGTGAAGACTTGCACCCAGAATAAAAAATACTGTACCTATTGTGATAGGTAAAAATAATTTTAAATAAACAGAGACAGATAAATCAATCACGTGATAGGTACATGGTGCTCACATATTTACAAACATTGCAAAAGTAGGTATATGATTTGACTAAAATATTAACTAATATATTTCATAGAATATCAATAAGTCAGTGTGTGAGCAAAGTAAAAAAACAAATTATACAATACAATAAGCAACTAGTATGATTTTGTCTAGCCTCTAGATTGTCCTATGGAGCAGGATCAGCATGTTTCCAAGCATTCTTATCTAGGGATCCTCTAATTTTGAATACGCTTGTTTACAAAGTGTACTTTTAACATGAGTTTTAAACTTAAGGTATTTTGTTGTAACATTTAACACAGTACCCCTAAGTTTGTATGTACTTTAGATAGTCGGAAAAATTGTTGATCTATTTTATTTTTATTTCTAGTGTTAAAATTATGTGTATCACTTATTTTATTAAAAAGATTATTTAGCAGTGCAGCAATGCAATAAGTGAATTTCACAATTCCTAACTGTAGCGATCTTACTTTTGATCCGTGCACGACACTTCATATTTTACACTACTCATTAAAAATATGCACAATTTTAAAGACAATGTAAATAAATAATTCAATATTTTTTTTTTAAAAACAAAACATACGCAGATCTCAAATACGCTACGAAACACAAAGTCGCTGCTACTCCCCGCTGGAGGTGCTGCGATCGCCGCCCACACTCTCCCGATGAATGAACGCCGTTTGGCCATTTTCCCAAAGGTATGTTGATGTTATACTCGCCTTGATTCCTAGAACTGATCGTATAAAGCTGGTTTATAGCCGCGCGTGCTATGAACATTTAGGATCTCTTATGTGTATTGATGCATGTATGTCAAACGTAGATATTTCTGTTTAAATAATCTTGTCATCTGATTGATGTTTATTTAGATTCGGGGCTTGATATTCTTGGTGATATTTATAGTTGCTATAAGTAGGTCTGTCTAGGGTTGTTAGAGATTACAGATTACGATGGGTATAGCGTATAGTTCAGAACCTTTTAAAATGATTTAAAAAATCCGATAGAAGAAGAGATATCTATTTAATTATAATCTTTAAATATACAAGAAACACATAATTTTGTATGTGGGATACCTAGGTTTATACCGGATTCGCAATGGATTTCGTTTTTTTTTTGTGTTTTCTAAGGTTTGAATTTTATCCAGGTGAAGCCCTTGATATCAACTCGAAATAACGAAAGCAAACGAAAGTTCCTTAAAAAGCCTTGAGTTCAATATACAATTTAGATAACTATACCTAATTGTAACTACGTATTACTCATGAAGTAGATAAGTAATAGAAGTAAAAATAATTATTCAATTGTTTCAAAATTAGGTTCACAACATAAATTAGTTTAATCGAAATGATGCTGTCGAAAAAACCATATTTTACATTTTTGTCAGTTCACATCGTAAATAAAGATTGTAGTCTTACCTAGATAATCTTAACCCTGAGCGAAAAGTCTTCAGTTCGGTCTGTTTTGAATGGCTGCCAGGTAGTTAGTCCAAAGACACGAGTTACTGTGTTTCGATATAATATTGTTTTTGTATTGTAGCGGTAAATACCGAGGTACACCTTTAGCGTCAGTTTTTTTTACATGCCTACTGCAATAGAAGAAAAAAAAATTGTAGAGCTGAAATTCGAAATAGTGTTACGTGGTCTACTTTGCTGACTTAGCAATATAGGCTATTGCTAAGTCATTAAAGTAGACCACGTAACACTATGCAAATTCATTGACTACAAATCCTATTAATAAATAAGACAATGAATTCGGACAATCTTATTTATTCAACTGATCTGATTAACTCAATTATCTGTCGAATCCTAACCAAAATCCCAGGTAGAAGAAGACGTTGTTAACACGTTTAGAATAATACTTATAAGGCTGGTCTAATCCATACCGGAAAAACTTGTAAAATTGAACATTTTCGATCTAAATAAAGTCGAGTCTCCACAATGCCCTACCTACCGCACACAGCTCAAATTCATGCTCCCACAAATGAAACATAGATGACAGATGCCATCCAAAATTACGCCGTACTTTGCCTTTAGCCAGGAGATAAGTAGCGGTGTCGCCTCAACCGTGCGACGGCGCGGTAAGACACAGATAATCAATTAGTATGCCAGTCGTGCCAATTAGTCGCAACTCGCACCTCCTGTTATGATTATGATTAATCTTGGGGATCGGTTTATGCGGTAATTATGGTCCTGGTCGGTAAGTTAAGCCAGTTTCAGGTTTGTATAGAATATTGGAAGTTTTTGGAAAGTTAGAAAAAATGGAAAGTCTTTTAAAACGTAATTTAATAAATGCATGAAAATGTAATGACTAATTTTTGTAGCACTAAACTGAAAAAGAATAACCTAAGCTTCTCATCATCTAGAGGCTACCATCAAAAGGTAGAATTCAAAAGAAACTATTAAACGTAGAAGGTAATTCTACAGTAACACACATACCTACTTATCACCTAGATTATTGAAAAAATAAGACACTTTTTGTCGCAACAAAGCAAATTAAAATTGGTTTTAACAACCGCCTGCCTCGACTGTTTCGTTGGTCTTGTGGTCGCGAGAGCTACTGATGAGCATGAGGTCTTGGGTTCGATTCCCAGGTCGGTCAAAGTGTTATTGGGTTTTTCTATCTAGAATTTCTCAGTAGCAGTCTGGAGTCTGGATTTGTGCCCAGTTGATGGCAATAGGCTCGCCCCCTACTACATGTCATATCTGGCGAAATGTGGGTGTACTATAGGTGCACCTCTGCCTAACCCTTCGGGGATAACAGGCGTGATGTAATGTTATGTATGTGTTTTACAAAACAAAAGCCAGTCAGCCTCTCTCAGTCCTTGAGAAAATAAACATCTGTTCCTAACATTCAATGTTTTTCTTTCACATACCTATCCATACCTATCGTGCACAAGCAAGTGCGTATATTTAGATGTTATTATCTCTCGGATAACGTCGTCGAACGAAGTGAAAATCTTACAAAGGAACTTGTTTACCTCTAATTAACATGCCGTAGGTAAGATTAGGGAGGGTGATGGAGTCGCTAAAAATAATAAAAGAAAATGTTTGCAACAACATTAATTAGAAAACATTTGGCTAATTAGGTAATTTCATGACTTCATGACTAGTGATTGGCTTTGATGAAAAGACGACGGAAAAAATATATAGTACTTTCACAATGCCAAGCAAGACAGCGATGTAAATACAGAGTTCTGTTTCAATATGAAATAATGTTTCGTTAGATAAATTGCAGGTTTCTGTGTAAAAAGTTTCAGTCACTTAACTTAAGATTTTATCAATAAATTGTTTGGCTAGTTAATTTATGCACATGGTAATATATTGTTAACTGTCGGCTTCTACCGAATGACTTCTGAGGGCCTAGACAAAGTAACATTCGTAACATAAGACTAGCGATGACGCGTGTAGAATAACCAAAAAATGTATAGGGTTGACATAAGCTATCGAAATGTCACGTGATCATAGATAGAGCTTAGTATCATAATCAAGCAATAGCGAATGTAGAAATGTAATCGCTCCGAAGCGAATGCCTTATAACGAGGCCCTTACGGCTGTCCCATATTTACTATATGACAAAGCATAGTAAACTGTCAGCTGAAACAAATGCTTGGCACGAGTGGAACTGTCACTTAACTCAATTTGACAGGTGCCCGGCACACCCTACCGACGGTCTCAGAACATTGCGTATGCTCACGTTCCCCATACGATTTCAAAACGAAATGATTCATAATTGGTGACTAATCATAATCCCTTATGAAAATAGAAATAAAAATCGGATTTTTTGGAACCGTTTGCGTGATTTTGTTACTTCATAATGTCAAAGCTAGATCATATTTTTTTTTCGATCTAGGCTATTCTAGGCGGAGTTAAAATATTGATTTAACTCAAATCTCAAATGATTTAACAGATTCTTTGTAAACAATAAATAATAAAAATAAATTATAAAATAATATTATTTTAATTTGAAGTAAAAAATAAGTACACTGATACAGAGTGATACTTAATTTAAGCGTGCAAATAGTTTGATACAAAATAAATGATCAATGACCCCTATGCTAGGAAAAACCTGTGTTGCAGGGGTCATCCATCTGTCCAATATGGATGTTATGATAGTTATTTACAAATTATTAATGTGCACTTTTGTAATACCTCATCCATTTGCTACTTTTCTTTGAAATCATCTCTTTTCTTTCTTCACCTTCCCAAAATGTAGCAGGTGAAGCTCCACTGTTTTCTTGTGCATCAAAACGTAGTGAATGACATCAACCCATTAGCGGTACGCGCAGTCAGCGCCGCCCTACCGTGTACACCGCGTTTGTCTAAGGCAGCCCTATTACACCCCACGACCAAGTGAAGAAGATTTAATGAAAATGTTTCGTAACAAGTATTGAAGCAAACATACATTCTGTGGTCTTTGCACTCGTTTTGAAATTCTTAGTAAGTCTCCAGTTGCAAACTACTTAAATTCACAAATTTCAACGTCAATAAATCAATATGAATATTCTAAAGCGAAAAGCTCATCGTTACATCGTTCCCAATATGTCCGCCTGTTAGTTGAACATGACCACGGTCCCAATACGTCATCGTGTCGTATCGCCTCGTCTAAACGCTCCAAGAGACATTCTCCCACGTACATCCAGGTTGCTTCGCTTAATCAACCCTCGAGTAATGAGGGGTATCTTCCGAGGGGCGCGGAATCAATTAATGAATATTTTACTTCTCCGGGATCTTAATCAACGTCCCGTGTCCCGGATTTTTGGGGATCGCGCGGGATTCCGGCGTCTTGATTTATTATAGTCCGCGGAAGTGATTGATTTAAACTTGATTTAATTATGAGTTCGATTCTCGTTTGCTTACATTTTGTTTTGTTTTATTATCCATTTGTGGAGTGGATGGGATGGTGCGGTGGAAGGGTCTGATGATGGAAGTGGAAGTGTGTTTATGTTGACTTGGGAGTCACTAAGTAAAATTAATTGTTTCCAATTTGATTTGGTCTCCTTTCAAAAACAATGATTCAATATCAGGTATAAATAGAGTAAGTACCTACGTGGTAAACCGATGTCAAAAAATAAGAAGGTATAAAAATGAAAGGTTTCTATTTTTATTCCTGCCTTTTTATCTCAATGAAATGTTGTGATGACCGGGGTTCAAGGTGACTGATTATTGAAAGAAGAACCAAGGTAGTTCATACAATTTACTAAACAAAGTTTCTCACCTGCAATCTAAACGCTACACACATTAATAGCTATACATTAATTTTCATTGATTGACCATGGCCGTGCAAGACGACTAATTATAACAACGAAAAACAAATAAAATAAACAAAATACATAAATTATAAAACAAAGACTATAATTTAAAAAAATGTAAAAAGAAAATCGTCGGGTTGGGAACGAACTCGAGGACGATAATTCTAAACCCGCCGCTACACCGCGAGACCGATAGGTTGCTTATATACCGTGGCGAAAATGCCGTTCGGTATTTCGAATCAATACGGAATACGCTACCACAGTATCAATTATAAACATTGAGTCAGGACGTTAAAGGCGTTTCCGCAAGCTGAGGACAAAATGAGAACAGTCAGCCTTGCAAACACATCTCCAATTAACAACCTACACTTCGTTAAATAGACACAAACACTTACCCCGTTACTTTCACTACTCGCACACAAATTCACAATATCGTCACATTAACAATTCGTATGTATCGACTAACAGTAATTTCGAAACAATTTTCTTTAATTTTCAATATTCCATTTGTTTGTATGTTTGGCATCTCGCAGGTCAACCTATGCGGTTGTCGTCTGCTTAAGCGGACTTGCCTGTGGATTCCCTAATAAATTAAGGCCTCCAGCCAGGACTTAAACTTATATACTAACTAAAACTAAGCGACAACGCTAAGGGCACCCCCTGTGGGGTACGAACCTCGGCTTAGGGCGTCGCTGGAAGAGGGCAGCAAATGACTGGCTGGATCAGGATTGGTATTAATTAGGGACGAATTTAAAGCTACAGGCTCAGCGGCGCGGGCTGGCTCGAGCAAGGGTCGGGAGGGGCGTCGATTTGGGCGTCGCGGCGGGCCTCGGCGGCGAGGGCGGTAGGACGGCGATCGGGTTTTGGGCTTCTGTAGCGTGCTAGTGGCCTTACTACTCTCCTGGAGGAGGGTAGTGGCGTCGTCGGGGTCGATTAAAGTATGCCTTGGTCGGCGAATACTGCTAATGCGAGAGGGAGTGTAGCGGGCGGCCGCTGTAATCGGGGGGTTAGAATGTTTAATGCCGCAGTCGAAGAAACGCTTTGATAAGCGTTTCATGAACTGTTTTATGGTTGGCATTTTGAGGTCGACGTGAAGATCTATATTACGGACATAGAAGGGGGCACCCGTGACCCTTCTGAGGAAACGGTTTTGGAGGGTCTGCATCTTATGGAGATGACGTGGGTGAGCGTGCGCAAATACAACGCAGGCATAGGTCATGATGGGACGGATGACTGCGGTATAGATGCGGAGCTTGCATTTGAGGGACAGTTTGCTACGGGCTGTCAGTACGAATTGGAGCCTGCTAAGAGCGAAGGAGGCGCGCGCGCGAATCGCCTTAATATGAGCCTTAAAGGTAAGGTTCTCATCGAGGATCACGCCTAGGTATTTGGCTTGCTTCTCCCAAGGGATTGGCTTGCCGTACATAGTGATCGGGCTGGGAAGTGGGGGAGGGAGTCGACGACGTCTCGAGAAGAGAACCGCCTGACTCTTATCGGGGTTGACCTCGATTCTCCATTTCCGGAACCAAGCGCCTAAGACGTTTGCGGAGGTTTGGAGAGTACGAGCTATAGCGTTGGGACAGTGACCGGTATAGTAAACGGCAGTGTCGTCGGCGAAGAGAGCCAACTGAGCCTTTTTACTTTTTGGGATATCGCTAGTGAACAGCGTGAAGGCGAGAGGAGATAGTACGGAACCCTGAGGGACACCGGCGCGAATAGGATGAGGGGACGAGAGTGCTCCCTCGACGCGATAGCGAAAGGTCCGGTTCGACAAAAAGTCTCGTAAGATGAGCACAAGACGATCTGGCACTCCTAGTTGGTAGAGCTTGTATATCAAGCCGTTGTGCCAGACTTTGTCGAAGGCTTTCGCTATGTCGAAGAATAGCACACCCGTCGTCGCGTTACGCTGCAGACCAGCGCATAAGTGCTCTACGATACGGTGGACCTGTTGGGTGCCCGAGTGTTGGCTACGGAATCCAAACTGCTCGTTGGGTATGAGGCTCTTTGCTTCGGCGTAGTCTTTGAGACGCTTATAATTAAGCCTCTCGTAGATTTTGCCGAGGACATTGAGTAAGCTAATAGGGCGGTAGCTGGAGGGCTCAGACTTTGGCTTGCCTGGCTTTGGGATACCGATGACGGTGGCTTCTTTCCATGCTTGTGGGAAGATGTTGTTGCTCAAGGCGCCATTGAAGATGGCGGTCATAAGCATTATTAGCGGGGCAGGAAGGAGTTTGTATACCTTATTGGTAATACCATCCGAACCGGGGGCCTTACGAGCGTGGAGCCCTTTAATGATGTCGTGCACTTCGTCTGGAGTGACGGGAGGCAGAGGATCATCAGGGTCTTCGACGGGAGGGAGGGAGGCTCTTCGTTCGACTTCAGCGTCGACCTTGTTCAGGTGAGCTTGGTCTACTGGTTGGGAGCTGGGAGAACATTGGGACTCTAGGCTGTCGGCAAGACATTCAGCCTTATCGGGACTGTCGAAAGCGACACTATTGTCGGGGCGGATGAGAGGAGGCATAGAGACCTCTTCTGAGGAACGCAATTTCCTCTGTAATTGCCAGAAGGCTTGATGAGTGGGCTCGAGTTCGCTGAGCATCTTGTTCCAGCGCTCAGAGCGAACCTCCCCTATGCGTTTCTTTACAGCACGCTGTAAATGGCGCATGTGGGCTTTGTTCGCGTCACAAGGGAAGGAGTCGTAGGGACGGATGGCCGCGTTCTTCTCGGTTATCAGGTCACGTACGTCAGTAGGTAGTTTCCAGCGATGGTCTTCCATCACCGGAACTTCCCGTGAACAATCCGTCAATACGGATTGTACGTGCTCTGTAAACGAGTCGATTGCGGCCGTCGTGTCAGCGACTGACACTAAGTGATCGGGGATGGTGTCTAAGTGAGGCGACGTGGTGGATTTCAGTCTTTCGCTTACTTTCCTCCAGTCGGTTATCGTCTGGGTCTGAGGGGGGCGGTTGGGGTCGATCGGGCTTTCAATATTCCAGTACTAATTATCAAATATATAGCAACCGTTAGTTTTTCATGCTCTCAATAATTGACATCTCTCCGGTATTCCAATTGACTGCTACCGTCACTTGTCAATCGTTTAATATTTATGTTATTTTAAGTTTTTGGGAAGCCTAGTAACAGCATCTAGTATTGGGCTCGAGAACTAAATCATCGATCATTACAAAGTTTAATAAAGTGATAAGAAAAAATCTCTTCAATGCAATGTCACGTAGGTGTGCTTCATCACCTCGTTTTCCCGACAGTTCCACACCTTGATTATAACTGCAGTGAACGACTTTCTTTTATACAACTAATGACACCTCGCTCTCATCGAGTCAATAACCTTTACCTCACAGCTGATCCCGAAAACTACCGCGCGATGACAACTAGCCGATACAATCTTATTTATTTCTCAAAAATATCCGTAGATTTCACAAAAAAACACCTTGATTTATTCAAACATTAGCGAAAAGGAATTCTCTAACAAGCTGTGTAAATCCGGTGTTCAAATATTTTGCAAGACCAACGGAAATACTTTCCTAGACTGTTTGGTTGTATGTTCTTTACAAACAAACTAAAATCAGTAATAAATCAACGTGTTTGCGTTTATTTAGTATCCTACCTACGTAATTTTTGGACGCCACCTCCGTGCGCTCGCGCTTAAATTGATCATTAACTAAATTTCTAAGATTATTCCTCTCATTTCTAGATCGCGACGGTTCGAAATTAATAACCACTTCTTTATTTACACCTTTTATCTTCAAATTCACTGAAAACTAAGCTCTACAACAGTTACTTTAGACGATATAGTGGGGTTTTCGGGTTGTATTTACAAGTTTGTTTTCATAGAGACAGCCCGAAGATATAAATTATTGTGTCAGAGCAGAGTCACCTGAGTGTTTTTATATTTTACGATTCTCTTTTAAAAAATGCGAATCATGTTTAGTTTGACAACGCAGTAAAATAACTTCGTAGGTAGGAAAGTTTGATGTTACCGTCTAACAGCTTTTTTATGAAACAACATTATGATTTTTTGTGGAAATTATTATTATTGATGATAGTACGGTTTCTGTTCTTATTGATCTGTGGATTTGTAGTAATGGCGCGATGTTACCAGGGTTTTTAAACTTCAAAGTGTTATTAACACGTTTAAGTATATTTGCTCCCATATTGGTACTCATCTTTAGTTGACTTAAATCGACAGACTTTTCAATAAATCAGGTATACTTATCCCCATATATCTCTTCATGTAGGTTTCGTTGTCTCTTTGAACAAAGAAAGTTGAATTTAGACAACCATTGAGACGCTAACCTTAATGAACTGAATGGTTGTACTTTAAATTAAAATTATCTCTGATCAAAGAAAACTGTAAAATCTTGTCCATCAGTAAAATACACTACAGAAATTGAGGAAACCAAATATATTATAGGAAATAGTCACATTTGACCTAAATCCAACATTTTCAATTTGGCAAGTTGCACAGTATATTAACGGCGGTTAGATCGACCTATTAAATGAGGAAAAAGAACACGATAAGAGATAACTCTTGGATCTCGCGGTCGCGGTGGCCAATAATTCACTTTAAGCCCAGTTTAATTCTTGCCTTTACTGGATGTTGGGGAGTCGACCTCGTTTCTTAAATTATGTTCTTAAAAGCTAATCGTGGCTATCAGTATCGTTAACTGCGACTACTGTTTGTTGATCTCGAGAAATTAATGGGTTCTGATAGCTCCTTTGTACGGACAATCATGGAGGAAATTACTCCTGCTACCTTTTAAATCTACAGCCTTCACTAGGTATAGGGTATTTTTAAACCCTTAATCGGCTTTAGAGATGACTGAGATGCCAATCTTTGCACGTAGGTATGTAGATGCTCGACCGCTAATTAATCTTTCAATATCTTTATTGATCGTTTAAATATAGACGATTTGCCAATGTTTAGGTAGAAACGTCCATGATAGAGGTAAATAAAATAGCCGCATTTGCTTCAATAAAATTACAATCAATATTTTCCATTCAATTTCATATCGAAATGGACTCCCCACGAATCTCTAGAAAAAGCAATTCTCCTATACCCAATTGTCCATACAATTAAAAACTAAACTGGGCATTAGACCAATCAGGCTACCTACCGTCCACCTACAGACAATAGGTAGCGGTCATTAGAACCCCGGGTGCCCCCGCGGGGGTCGCCCCCGGGGGTCCGCGGTTCAGTCTGTGCCGGTACAATGCGCTAATGCACCCAGTTTAAGTGCTTTAAATTGATATGTCCTGTTATAGGTATGGATGTTCTCAGCTGGAATTGATTATTTGATCTGTTAAAACATTTTGGAAAAGAGACAGAATAATAAAATTAAATTGGAAACTAAAGAAAAAAGTCCTGCATATAAGGAAATGTGGGTGAATAAAGAAATAAGAGAAGATATTTGGGTAGCAATGCTCTAATACGGTTTATTGTTTCCCAATATTTTCTGCTTTTACTACTGCTGGCGCTGGTTGAAGCGCAATCGACTGAACAATACCTGTGACAATCTGTATTCAGTTTTAAATTAAAACTATTGAACATTATAGCATAAGTGAAAGGTGAGCTTATTTATTATTTCCATTCCATTTATAAATAGGAATAAAATCGTTTTATACCAGCTATGTCAACTGATAGCTTTTAGATATTTCCACAGCATTATGTCACATGGCATTTTACCTTCGTGTCGGGCAGCTGACGTTGAATCCATTTTTATTTTGCAAAATAGAGCTGCCAGAGCCATTTACAATCTATGTCGCCGTGAATTCTTTAGGGAACTATTTAAGAAGACAAATATAAAGGCGGTACCTTGCCAGTTCATTTATGAAAATATATTGTATGTCAGAAAAAATCTACATAATTTTAATAAACTATTTTAACACTAGAAATAAAGATAAAATAGATCAACCATATTTCAGATTATCTAAAGTACAAAGTAGCGCTTATACGTCATAGGCAATCTCACAAAGCAATAGATTGACGCTTCTGTTTCACTTACGACCTTCTTCTATAAGTTGTTTCTATACTGTAGACACGCACACACTCACTTGGTCTGTAATTGATAGTAGTTCATAATTTCAACTAACATAACATAATGGCATGCTAGCTTAATCGTTCCGTGCTTGGGTAGGAGCGATTATGGTGAGCCCTGAGTTCGAGTCTCACCTACGCCTGCGGATTAAGCTTGATGATATTTACAAATAGTATATAATTATAGTTTTTGGTATGTTATTAATAATACCAAAAATGATATTTTTATTTTTATTTTAATAAAATTACTTGAAGTGGTACGATAATCATTCGATACTTGTCTCATTCATCTTGTTTACTTAAATAATAAAAGTTTGCAGGTAGACGACTGAAATCTGAGTAAATTGTTTCGATTTCTGTGAGGTAGATGAAATTCGTTACGACTATTCACCTAATTCAACGTTGTTGTTTAGTGACAAATGTTTAAATCTGTTAATTAGCAGTATCGTGGTTAAAATTTTCAAAATGCAATGAAATATAGATATTGAAGCGTTGGCAATAATATTGCAATGCGTAAAAGTGGATGTAAATGATGTGCGATTTAAGTGTGAACAGTGCACGTCTATGTAGCTCAAATTGGTTTGTTTGGGTAGTGTTCTAGAATTAGGTCTTCTAGACACACTTTATTTTAATTTTGTCTCTTAAAATATTTATAATGTCAATGTCATGCATACCCGTTATTTGCATGGTTACTGAAATGCTAATTTTATGTGTTGTTTAATTAGAATTGTAAGTGACTGTGCTGTTGGTGTGCTTCATCTAAATAAATAAATAACACATGGACTAAGTGTGAGTGTTATCATTTAAATATTTCATATTTTACGAAATATAAATTACTATATGTTTAAATATGTGAACGATGAGTACAGTTTTATAAACATAATGTCATATATAATATTTTTTCATAATTATTATGGTATTTTACTTAGAGATGTCTAATAGTATAACATTCTTTGTTCTAGAGAAATACTAGAGTCTGTGGGTTAAGAGATGTAAGGAAGAGGAAATCCTTGCTAGTCGGAGCGCTTGTTTGTGAAGTGGAAAGCTTATTTAAACAAGAATTCACATGGTGAATGAATATGAAACAAATGGTTTCATACCAACCGGATATTTTGCTGAATTATTCAACAGGTCATTAAAAACTGTTCGCCGTGTACGTCACGCTATTAAGGTTGCATCACCGAAGCCCTGCAAAAAATAACGTAATGAACAATAACGTTTAAGTTCCGGAATAGTTTATCCTGTATTTTAATTACAAAAAAATGAGGTTTAGTTTCAATCATCTTTTCTTAAAGAAAATGAAGACTGCTATCCTCAATATATAATCTATATTCACTAAAGCCAAATAAAATGTGAAATAGTTATTGTAAACAAACTGCCCACAACCTATAATCACTTAGTAAAATCACTTATTTTGGATAATGACCGAAGCTTATAGTTTATGGTGATATAAAACGACGTAACAAATTTTTTGAACATTTCACATGTCAAAATAAAACAAATTGGTTCTAGTTCCTTCATAAACTCAACTCAAACTCAAACTCAAACTCAAATCATTTATTTCAATTAAACCATTTACAGGCACTTTTGAATTGTCAAGGAATCGGTCAGTCAGAAATATGAAGCTAGTTGCCCATTCCAAAGCGCAGTAGGTCACTATGGCGAAGAACGGGCAAGAAACTCCATGGACACTCTTTTAAATAATATTGTTGTTACAAATATATTAGTTACATCGATTATTGTTGACACTATAAGTGAGAACGATGTACAAATACCGTACACGTTAAAAGCGTCCAGAGTGCAGCAAAACATAATTAAAAACAATCCAGCAAATTAATTATTAAAATATGCCGTGGCAGCTAAGAGATGACCAGTCCCAACTGACGGCGCCCGTTCACGAACATGACGCATGGATCAGCACCATTCAGCTCAACCATTTTGGCTGACGAAGTTATTATAAATAATTGTATCGGTTTGTTATCCATACGTAAAATATTATAACAAATAAAAATGTTTTTATTTTTGTTATCACTTGTAATGCTTTTTTTTTTATTCCAAACCCTTTATTGCAATTACAAAAATAGCAAAAAAAGAAGTTTTTTTTTAATATTGGTATTATTGCAAACCCAAATAAAAAATGGCAATAAAACTGCGCTGCATCTTATGAGATCAGAACCTAAGCCGACTGCTTCTCAGCTTGGCGCCTACTGCTACCAGCTCATATTAGATTAACCCGAATTTTAGCAATGCCATAAACCGGTCAGGTCACGAGCATGATGTGTTTCTAACGAAAGCGACGGAAATATATTTTTGTTTTGTGTAGTGCGATGCGAGTGCGACTTTACGTCAGTGCGTGCCGTGCAAAACTGCGATCTTTGTGGTGTGTGTCGTTTAAACACATACAGTCGTACCGCGAGTTCACAGCAATACGACTCTTAACGTGCCTATGCACTTTTTAAATGGTACAACAAAATACCTTGTGATATATTTCAATTAAATGAAAGAAAAATTAAAACTCATGTTACAAGTACTCTTTGTAAACAAACATATTACAAATTAGAGGATTAAATCCTAGATAAGAATGTTTAGAAACATACTGGTCCTCCTCCACAGGACAATCTAGAGGCTAGACAAAATCAAAGTGGTTGCTTATTGAACTGTATTTTTTTAAGACATTGATTTTGTAATTACTTTAACTCACACACAAAATTAAATTGTTAAAAATTTAGGGAAATCATCTACTTTTACAATATTTGTAAATATGTGCGCACCATGTATCTATCACAAATAATTCATTGCCATTATAACCATATTTAATTATTTTTACGTATCGTGGTATAGTTATTTTATTCCAGGTGCATCGTCATCACATATAATTAAATAAGTACAAGTATAAAATATTTTAAGACAATTTTAAAGAGTTTCTTGCCCATTCTTCTCCATACGAAACTACCTTTTGGAAGGGGCGACTAGAACAAATTCTATTTTTTATGGAAATTTTGACGTTCGAAAGTTATTTGGCTATTCGAAATAAATTTTTGGATTTGTCTTTGACTTTGATATATAATCAGAATCAGAATATTTATTTGTAAAACATAGGTATTTACATAAAGGTGTTAGCTTGACATTTTTGGGCGCTATGTTTTGCCATGAAGGCGTACAAATATTAAGTACAATGTTATTTAAAACTAAAATACTTAAAAACTAAATAAAACAATACAAAAAAAAAACTTATTTATAAAATCTGGAACAGCATAGTAACATTTTTGAATTAATAGCGAGAGCTTTATTTAACTTTGATAGTGGCTCTAATATTTTTTGTTAAAGATTTAAAATGGATTGCACAAGTATCGGTAGTTTTTAGGCCGCACATGGATCAAAACATCGATTTTGTGCTTTAAAAACAGTCTCTCTTACAGTAGATTGCCCCCAAACAATAACACCAAACCTCTAAACTGATGGAACCAATCTGTGATACGCTATTAAAATTGTCTGTTAATTAACCTTTTTAAGATGACTATACAACAGGATACAACTCTATTCTTTCTGTTTTCGAAAATGCAATACATACATACATAAACTCACGCCTTCTTCCCGTGGGGGTAGGCAGAAACTACAGAACGCCACCTGCTACGATCCTTACATACCCTCTTTGCCTATACATTCATACATCTGGTCATACATGCACGCCGCTTGCGAGTGCTACGCACCTGACCTTTCTGAAGAACATCACCAATAAGGTCACTATATGTCCTCCTAGGGCTTCCCCTCCCGGCGTTTCTACTCGCATCCTCCTTGTAAATACCTTTTATTAGTCTTCATTCATAAATGATAATTTTAAAAATAAATATGTGTTTATTTTTTCAATGTGTTGTAGAATTCCTACTTTAGAAAATATCGACACAAGCAACCCAAGGACCTTAACTTAAAACAAAAATCCGCAACGTACTCGTCCGGCATCGCGCTCCATAAACACGTTCGGTCATTTCATAAAACATCTGTGTATTTTCAATTTTGATAGGTTTCATATTTCTGACCGCAGGGGGCGCTGCTCGTAAAACGCGAACGGTTTGGCTTTCCGCCCTCCCTGTGTATTTTATTAACGGCAAACGCTAAGGTATTGCGTGCTGAGGTTCGGTTTAATAAAAATTTTGGGTGGCACTGCCAAAACTTGTGCCCATCTTTGGGTGGAGTTGTTGGTACATCTGTGACTTGCCTTGGGATTGTTTGGTTTGTATTTTGTTTATGTTGTTTTCTTTCGAGTGATGCGTACCTACTGGTGTCTAAAATATACAAGCTTTACACGACTTGTCTAGTGTCTCATATTGCAACTAAAACTTGCCTAGTGAAAATAAGTCGTTTTCTGTTTAAACCACACAAAACAACAAAGTGTTACGCAAACCTTCTCTGTTTTTTATTGTTTTATTTAAAAAAGTCTTACGCCAGTCATGTAAATACATTCCTAGATCGAGATTATGTAAACTAGGATTCAAAATGAATCCAGAACTAATATTTCGTGTGGCAGCAATTATTTTATTATTTGACCACGTCTTGATCCCAGCTTAACCGCTTGCCGTACTATAAATCGTGTTCCTAATTCCCGCATTTTTAAGTAATAAAATTGCAAACATATACTAATCTACTTATTACGAGTGTCTGGCACTATTTCACCTCGGTCGTAAAACCTCTTCCATTTTTTTTTTCTTGTATACGAAGTATTCACGTGCGGTTCAGTGATCCGTAACAGTATTATAGGGACTGAGCTTATATAATTTTCTGTACACAATAATCCTCGTGACGACGTGACTAACTAATCCTCTACACCTGTCAAACAATAAAATTGTGTGTTTGACTGTGTACCTACTGTGGTTCTGGATAATTCAATAATGGGTATATTAACTAGTTCTACCATATTATTACGTAACCGCTAGTCAAATATTGTTTGGTATCCTCATGACTTTCTACACACATTCATCCATCCTACCAGACCTACATTAGTTATTAGACTTTTACATTGGCTGGTTGGATTTTACACTAGTAACACAATCATCGTATAAAGTTAACTACGTTTTAAATAATTTGAAAGCGAGCTTTCACTTAGCTTTTTGAATTTAAGAAAGTGTTCATGAAGTTTCTTCTGCAAAGGTAATACCTACATTATTTGCAAATAAATGTATTCTATTATATTCTAAGTACTACGCTTTGGAATGGGCAACTAGCTTCATCTTTCTGAGAGGTTGACTCCTTAAAAATATTCAAAAGAGCCCGAGACAGATTCAAATGAAATAAGTGCTTTGAGTTACCGTACGGAACACACAAAATAACTGTTACATAACAGACACATGTCAGACAGAAAAACTATCCTAATCCTAACTAATATTATAATGCAGAAGTGATCTTAATTGTTTGCGTTACCTTGTCACTTCTAAACCACTGAACCGATCATCATGAAATTTTGCATACACATGGTCAGGGGTACAGAAAAGGACATAGGGTACCTTATATCCAGATAAAAGTACTGTTCCTGTGGGAAATAACAATAACTTTCTACAGTAAAAGACGCTAGAGGGCACTACGTGCCTGTCGAATTGAATTATACTATTAGAAACTTTAGTAGTGAAGTGTAGTTAAGATTTTTTTTTTAACAATTAATAGGTACATTGTTAGTACATTTGTGAGTTTATAACCTGGATCAACTTATAGCATTTTAGCTACTTCCACAGCATTATGTCGTATGGCATTTACTGTGGGGTCGGGCTGCTGACATTGAATCCATTTTTATTTTGCAAAAGAGAGCTGTCAGAGCCATTTACAATCTACGTCACCCCGAATCTCTTAGGTAACTATTTAAGAAGATTAATATAATGACGGTACCTTGCCAGTTCATTTATGAAAATATTATATATGTTAGAAAAAAATCTGCATCTTTTTCATAAAAAATATGTGATAGACATAATTTTAACACTAGAAATAAAGATAAATTAAATCAACAATTTTTTCAGACTATTTAAGGTACATACATTTTTTTTTGGGGTACTGTGTTAAATGTTACTACAAAATACCTTGTGATATGTTGAAATTAAATGAAAGAAAGTTTAAAACTCATGTTAAAAGTACATTTTGTAAACAAGCATATTACAAATTAGATGATTATATCCCAGATAAGAATGTTTGGAAACGTGCTGGTCCTGCTCCATAGAACAATCTAGAGGCTAGACTAAATCATTGTTGTTGCTTATTGAATTGTATAATTGTATTTTTTTACTTAACTCACACACTGACTTATTCCTAGTGAATATTTTACGAAAATCATATACTTTTGCAATGTTTGTAAATATGTGAGCACCGTGTACCTATCACGTGATTGATTTATCTGTCTTTGCATTATTTTAAATTTACCTTTTTTGGTAAAGTATTTTTATTCTTGGTGCATCGTCTTCACATTTAAAAATATAATTAATGTATCCAAAATATTGTTAAACATTTTAAAAGAGTATCGTGAAGTTTCTTGCCCCTTCTTCTCCATACGAAACTACCTTTTGGAAGGGGCGCCTAGAATCAACTCTCTTTAAATGAAAATGTTAACGTTCAAAAGTGCCTTTTAGTGCCTATTTGAAATAAATGCTTTGACTTTGACTTTTTGCATACTTTTTATTCCGGTATTCCATTTCCGTGCGATAACTTCTGTCCATTACGCAGACAAGCTGTGTGCGAAAGCTTGTGTTGATAATAATGCTGTAACACATTTGTTAGTAGGTAACAAGAGCATGTGTGATAAACGTATAAACGATGAAACAGTCGACCTGGTTACGTAACGGCAACAGGGTTAATGAGGGTGATAAAGCGATAATTAAAGGTGGTTTCCAAACTTTCATAAAACTTTTTCTAAAAGTATTGCATATTGAGTCACTATTCTACGAAACGAACAATACTCTGAATAAAACTTCTAATGTGAAGGTGCTCATGGATTTGTGCAACCTTTATGGGCTTGCTTTCTGTGGGTATGTATTGTTGGAACTAAGTTCCTTTGCACACGTTATCGACACTACTGTTACGTAACAAAAGTCGTGACGTTCAAAATGTTAAGTACTATTTCTTCGGTTTACTCTCATTCGCCAAGGGTGCACCAGCGAAAGGAACTTCGTTTCAACCGGGTGTCCCTCGACGCCTCTTTTTTAAAACCTTTCTATAAAAATTAAAAAAAAAACTATAGTGCCAGTACCAATAATTACTTAACAGTAACAGAACAGCTACGTTTTCATTTATTTTTGCACAGAAAAGCGTCAGAAAATCTTCATTTTCGACTGGGATATTTCAGGTAGAAGCTGTATGAATTCCAATACCTACGTAGATAAAAAAAAAGTTCTAGATCCACTTGTACCGTCTCGCTGTCATTTCGACTTGACTTTTATAGCTTTTCGTAAAATTGCACACCGCTTCAGTAGCAAATCACTACGCGAATTCTTTCCGGAGATTTTATCGCGATCGCCATTAATTCGATGAACAAATTTTATATTCCTCACCTGTCACAATTAAACAAGAAGGCCATTATTTTATATTTAAAACGACTGAACAAGAACACTGCTTCGTTGGTTAGTGATCGCAAGCCCTACTGCTGATCATGACGGTTCGATTCCCAGGTCGGGCATTGTTATTGCTGAAGATTATAAGACTATCTTTGCATAGTATAAATTCAATATCTTTTGTAATATAAAATTGCACAGCACGGGTGTGAGTCCTGTAGCGATTATAGCTTATTTGGTGCTTGAATGCAACCCTATTAATACTTTAATAAGTAGGTGGCCGAATAACAAGCCAATCATTAATTTGGACAGAGAATAGAGGGAAACAATCGTGGTTGTCAGTTCTTCTGACAAGCCGTCAAACAAGTATCAATATAATGTATAACGCATAATTTCTAGGAATAATTAGCGAGCTTATACGCTGAAACATTGTTTCATTCACTCGTCCCGGTATGAACTATAGAGCTTACAATACACTGTAATGATTAGATTATGTCAATGATAAATTAATAAATAGTAATAATATAGGAACACATATTTTCTTTCAGTTGACCAACTATTCTTATCGTTTAAGTAGTTGTTGATAGAATAGTTTGCCTTTGAACAAAGGTTGGATTTTACTATATCTTTAAACGTATTAAAAGGAAAATCGACGAGGGAATTGTGTTATAAAAAGTTATACTAAGCCCAACAAATGATTTATGAATCTTATGAAGCCGGTGAAAGGGAGCACGTACACAACAGACAAAGATCCAAATACTTTATTAAATTCAGAAACAACAGTCGGCTCAAAAATCGCTAATGAACGCAAACACAATCATACTCAACTCCAACACGATGGAATGTTATAAACGTAAGTATTATTTAATATTATTGTTCCTAAGCTGCTTTACTGTGTTTAAACATATTAAAATCACATTTTTCAATAACGATCTAAGAACTTATATAACAAACGTGCTAAAAATCCATTATAGTTACATGACAAATAAAGTTATAATTCTGCCAAATACTTTCAACCTACAGAGTTACTAACACTAAATTAGCTTACCTATAGATATTCTGTTCAAATCTAGACAACAGTATTGACTTGGAGTGTAAGGAAATTGACGGAGCTGGACACTGTCAGAACGTATTGACTTCGAATTATAACTTAAAGATTTTGACTTTCAATATCCGAAGCGTACAGCGTAACTTCAATACCTTTTGTAACATCATGAGTGACGTTATTGTTCTTACGGAATGCTGGTTATAAGATGGCTCTTTAATTGAACAGGTTGATGGTCATTTATTTATTTAACACTTTACATTCTACGCAGTAAATAACCTTAACCAGAGCGGAGGAACCCCGCTTCAAGGCGCTGAATCTCTTTAAGTAGCATCGCCATTAAATGATCGCCATTTTTCTCCTCTATATCAAGTACTTACCTCATTAAGCAAATATCAACAATTTTTGTGACCATTATTCATACCTAATGCCCGAACACGGACTGAAACAGGTTATTTTGAAACCAACTCGTCAAAAATTATCCTTAGATTATTAAACATATTGATAGACTGTTAAAAATTGGTTTCTGATCTTGATATCACCGCTCACCGGTGATGGGTTACAACACATGCTCACTCCTACCTGTTAAAAATATCAACAACCCAAAAATAACAAAAACAATGTTAAAGGTTTATGGAAAGCTATCATAAGTATTAGTGAACAGATCAACAACAGAAATACTCTCACTCTCTTAAACTACTAGGAGAGCCTCGAAAGACAAATTTCTATAAGCAACCTACTGCCGCAGTTCTTGAGACAGTCCAATTAATCACAAGTCCTTGACTGCTGCTTATTTCATATTATTCCTTACCTTGACAGGTATCGTCCTAAAACCACTAAATAGTACATACTGTTTAAAAAAAAAACTTTCGTATATTTCACAAGCAATATCTTCACGCGCGACCCACCGGAAATGTTAGTTAGAAATGTGCGCAGGCGTCTATAAACAGTTGTATGAAAGGTGCATTTGTAAGGTAAATTAAAAGCCGCGAATCATCTCCGAGTAATACGAATGTGTTATTACTTGCGGGGCCGTTCTACAACGGATGCATTGCCAGTAGAAATTCGGAGTTTCTGTTGGAAGATTTAGACCTTATGTTTACGGAACGGGTATTGGTAAAGCGCCTGTCTGACCGAGTTTTCCTTAGAGGCGAGAAGGGATTTTATTAACAACAAACATTTTAAAATTAGGCCACCAGTCATAAAACCAGTTCTGATTGATCCACATTGAAAAAGGACAATTGTCACTTTTATGTAATCATAAAATTTCAAAATAATTTGAATGACGCTCTTAAAAGCCACAAAAAACTTACCTAAGAAGCCAACGAACTGTTACCTAACAACTAAGTCAAAATACATCAACTGGATCATACATTTCGCAAGAAGAAATCACATCAAAATAGACATCCGGTGTTTTATCATCATTGGACATATCAAAATCGTCGTCAATTGCCACTTTGGCACAAAATCTAAGGGGGAAGTCATAGCCGGGGAAGATATGTGTCATCATTACTGACTAATTATTGTCATTCAGTTTTCACATTTCACTGGTGTCGTTACCATTTTGGATTATTTTAATGTTAGCACCGTCGTCGGAACATAATTATTATCAAATCTTCAGAGTGTCATGGCGATAGATATAAGAAATATACTTTTTATGTCTCTAAATTTAGTTATTTCCGTATGTATGTATTAGAAGTGTGGTTTTAGAGTCTCTAAGATTTTTATACGAGTTGAGGTTATTGGGGAAATACTTTCTTTTTAAAATGATTTTGATTGATGATTTCGGGTGGTCTTTCCTGCAAGTTTATTTAAATTTGGTTCCTTTTTTGAAGTAATGAGTTTAGGTAATGATGATTTTTAACGTCAATGTACGTCACGTTAGGTAAAACCATCAACGTAATAATAACAAAACTGGAATCTAGAACTACAGTGAAAATAAAATGTTGCTCTAGTCTTTGGATTTTTCTCATTCAGATTTACTCAGTTATTTTTTGACAGGAAAAGCGTTAATCTGAACGACATTTTGTACATCCTGTAGCCAGGTTAGTAACAGCGACTCCCTATAATAATCTTGATCGTTTGCAATAAATCTAATTTATATGATTCGCATTCTAAACATTTTGACTGTAAAAGATTTTCAGTACATTAAAATACACATTACCTATGATTTTCACAAAATTGCCCGAATCAAATTACCGCTTACTGAAAGTGTTTCAGTGAAACCGCATTATTTGGAATTGGCTGTTTGCCGGTACGAGGTCTCTACTCCAGGTCTCGCTTGCTCCACCGGCCATCGGTCAAGCCACTAGCCATCCCAGTGCCGCTTCAGCTTGCTTACTCTGCAAGCTATGTCAGTAACTGGTTCTGATTTTATTCTTTAAAGAAACTCCGAACATAGCCCGCTTCATAGCGCGCATAGCGACATCAAATTTGTGGACCAGCCGGACTGTTAGTGTACACGCATGCTCAGCAAACTAGCCAAATATTTAAAATCCTCATTACATAATCTTGCGTCCATTATGACAGCACTCCGTTCCCGTTCATCCGGCGCCGTTAAAAACTCGGACACATGATTGACGGCCGCTGTTTACCTTGCGCTACCGGTATGCTAACTAGAAGCGCCTGTGATGCTGGCGTGAGGGAGGTACGTGCGTACTGGTTGTTACGACATTTCTGTGAGTAATTTCATTCAAATCTAAATTTGGTTAGGTGCGGCTTCTATTCATTTTCATTGTCTAAATTCTTTATCTTTCAATAAAGATTTTTTGGAAAGCTTTCACCTTAAATTACCACCAACAAGACTTGTTTTGCTAAGCCGGACACGCCTGAAGTTTTGCGACTTGAACCGTGACGGTTTTTTCATCATGGGCTTTAATAAGATTTCAATTGCGTTGTCATTTGCAGCCGGCAATGACCACATGCCACCTCCTTCAAGGTTAAAAAGTGAAGTTGCCTTGTCACCTTTTTTTTTATATAAAATATAACTATAGTTGGTAGCTAAAGCTAAAAATCTATGCAGCAGTCAATGTCACCAGCAAGAAAGTGTACAAATACGAGTACATTTAAAAGAGTGATTCCTGTGTGGCCACTAAGCGTTGTCTATTTGTAACCGATAGCCATTCATAACATTCTCTAGCACTTCGCCCGCCGGGCGTTTGTTTTCTTTTTATATGATCATGTTGGTTTTGGACGAACACTGTCGGATATCTAGATACCTGTGGTAACACGTGTTCCGCGTAGAATGTTTACATTTTTTCGTTACCTAGTGATGATACATAGAAAACAAAGTGGCTTTATAACTAAAGGTTCATGCGCACCCGTAATCGTGTTGTCACCGATCAGTCGCGTTAAAAATAACGAAACAAAAACTACGACTGACTATCTATTCAGACACGTCCCTGAAATCGACGTAGTTGATCGGTGACTTGAGTTGACTTGACTTTAGGGTAGGTTTCTTCCAATTGCCAATTGCAACAACGTTTATATTTTTTCGAGATAAATGTCTTAAAGTAAAAACTTATTTACAAATAGCAACAAAACAAACGATACCCAAAAAAAAAAAATACAAAAGAAAATCCACTTGATAGATTGCGTTCTAAGTGCTTTATTTTAAGCGTTGACGATATTGTTATGTCTGTACGTGGGCGTGGCGCCAGTCAATATGAAGGTGCGGAAATCTGACTTTGCCGCTCTGCCGGCTAGGCAGGCGACGACTGAGAACATTTTGCGACCCTTTGATGTTCCACCACGTAATTTATCTAACGCAATGTTTACAAAACCGGCAATGTATATTAATCGATGCTTTAGTGTTTTATTTAGTTGAAAGGTAAAAGGTTTCAAGTCGATGGTTGTTTGGATTGAGTTTTGAAAGATGTGATTATGTGCAAAGTTCTTTAGAAGTCTGTTTGAAATATTTCGTCTTGTTTGATTGGGATTACTTCATGGCCTTAACTAAACTACCAACCACTTACTTTGCTTTTTTTTCTGTATTTTGTGTTATTATAATTTCATAATTATTATTTAAAATAACAATGTCTTTTAAATTTGTGTACATTAAACACGATTTGCATGCCCATGACGGTAGAACATGGAGCACTATTTAAAAAAGTAAACATATATGTACTAATTACCCATGTTTGCAAACGAATAAATGATTTGATTTGATTTTGATTTAAATAGGGAATTTTTTAGTCACTAGCAAGTCCTTAGACAACTGCTTACTGTTCATATCTTACATGGATAAATCATGCGTCAGTATAGAATAGTTTATATGAGCTATAACAGAATAAAGTAACAATGTTAGGTCTCATAAAATCTGAATTTTAGTTCTCAAATACAGACTTCCAGACGATACTAAGTCTAATATCGTCTGAGTAATGTAGAGATGTGGCCTTGGCCAAAACTTAAGCACCCACCTCCCTTACCCATCCAAAACGTCAATACTCTACAATTCCCCAAAGATTCCTATTACAAGATTGTACTTGAAATACCTATTCGGCTAAAAATCGGTTCGTCATGTCAGTAGTCTCGATCTAACAAGCGATGCGGGAGTCGAGGCAATCCACCAGTTGTCGTAACTATGGCGACATCTAAACGAGATCTATGTCTGTCAACCTGGGTGAACTAGGTATCGATACCGAGATAGCTTGTGTAGGTAAGTGTGGTGGCTGTGTTGTGCAATAAAATGTTTAGTTTGTGTGGGTGAGATTTGAGCAATATTGAGAATAATGAGACACAAACCGATAAATGTAACTAAAGTAGAACAAAAGTATTTCTACAAAGACCCGCACAACAGTTTACTACTTACGTAAGATGCAATTACAAAAAAAAATAAGTACCTGCTTAGGCACCTACCTCTTTCGAACATTCAAATAGTGTTACTTTAATTGAAATGTCTCTTCTTGCACTATTTACGAGTAGGTACAGTGGCGGATCCAGGGCGGGGCTAAGGGGCTCAAGCCCCCCCCCCCCCCAAAAGCAGCAGAGTTCTTCCATGAAAAATCTTAAAGTGAAGTTGATGTTATTCTAATAAGTAACAATCTTCAATTTCTTTGAGTTTCGACTTAGTACTTCCTTTGACGGTAACAGCCGCTGTTGCATTAGATCTTTATCATTGTTATGAAATGGTAGAAAGTGTAGAAAGAACACCTAAAAGATATACTTAGACCAGAACTAAATATGAAGATTTTTTTCGGCGCGTCGTATTGTAGAGAGGCCTTTGGAGATCCCAGTGCAGGCACCCAGAACAGCCAAACATTCGACTCTAACTAACGAAGTCATTGAGGAATTCGCGAAAAGTAATCCGAGGAGGCTTGTTACGCTTTATGCAAAATAAAATGTTGTGTGCTTTTTTAGTGTTGACTGCTGAAACCTACCCTCAGCGGAGACAAGCCCCTCCCAAACGACGATCCTGGATCCGCCACTGAGTAGATACTCAAGACTTTGTGACGCTCCAACCAAGCAATTATTCTTCTTCGTTATTCATCAGCGACAACTGCTCAAACATAGCATATTTATTTTCACAACTAAATCAAAACTTCGTTTTACATTTACAGCCGAACAGAAAAGTGTTTAGTTCGGTATTTATCATTTATCACTTTGACCAGGTGTTGAGAAGGTGTATGCGTGTTTTACATCCCATGTTTCACGTTAACTCTCTATAAATCACTGTAAGAATCACATTGTTCAGTATGAAACGACTACTTGAATGTTTGCAAGAAGTTTATTGTTTGAATTTGAATATCTATAAAATTGATAGATGTAGAGACGTAGGTATACAGATGTTTGTTGTTTTTTTTTTAGTTTTGCTGCGCCTTCATTTGTTATTCCGAGTTGATTATCAAGGGGTTTATTTATAAACGTTGCTTAAAGTTAAGTTATGATTAGCGGCTGTTTAACCATAAATTTTTGACGTTTAAACGTCTCTTAACTTTAAGCAATGTTTATAAATAAACCCCATAATGACCAATTTCATAAAAATAACTAGCTTTGGATGTCGGAAATTATCCCACGGGAGCAAAACTAACTTAGGTAACTGTCAAGTAGACACTTTCATAAAATCTATTTTAATTTCATACAAGTTGTATCTGGGTAGGTAGTGGTACTAATTACGCATTTTATTTCTCTAAGAAAACAGAAATAGTATAATCATGCTATTATGCCTATAATGTTCCCACTGCTGGGAAACGAGCCTCCTCTCTGTGAGAGGGAGTGGGCTGTAATCCACCACGCGGGCCCAGCGCGGGTTGGTAGATGTACGTCTTAAGATTTTCGTTTCTAGGACATGCTGGTTTCCTCACGATGTTTTCCTTAGCAATTGTGATGAAATTAGTTACACAAAGTTAAGCACCTGCATGGGTGTGAACCCACGACCTGTAACTCTGATCCACTTTATATTTCTTGAGAAACAAAGTCTTGTAAAACTAAACCAATTTTGTCCTATTTAGGTAAATATGTATTTTGATGATCTCACTACCTACCTTCCATGTTTTTTGTTAACTTTGTTGCATGGCAACATTTGGGTATTGTTTACAAAATTCTCAATGTTTACAATCTCACTATTCTCAACAAAACTGCACCATGAATAAAATCCGCTGAAAACCATATCATCAATAAAAATAACTGAATATTTTTCTCTTAATCCAACATCCAAACACAATAATATTTATAGCTAAACATCATAATACTATTTTGAACCGTATTTCCATTACCGAATCGTTTCCGGTACTCGGTGGAGGATCATCTACTGAAATAGCCCAGTACATACCGTTAAAGACGTTTCAATACAAATTACGTTGAAAAAACTCACACAAACACCTGAGTATAAAAATAAACACAACACTGAGGCAGAACGTTATTTTCTTCACAATACTTTACCAGTTTTTCATCACAGAAAATCATATGTGAACAAAACTCGCAATGAATGTATAATTTGAAAATAGTGTTGTCCATACAAAAGTTTTGGCGCACTCGATAAAATAACGTGTTACCTCGTTACAGCCCGCGAAATTGCTTGAAAAGCAATTAATATGATTTCGGACGTGTTTTAAATTAAAAGTGACAGGACGGACATATGCGATGTTTAAATACATACAACGATGTTTTGTTGTTTCAGGTCATTTTCAGGAGCAGTGATAATTGGATGGAGTTTTTGCGAATTTTCTTTTGTCTTGCTAAGTAGTTTTTTTTTTGTATCCAAGTGATTGTCTGTTTCCAAGTTAAATACTTACCTATTATACTTGTGCCAATACATGTTTCAAGAATATTGAATACTAGCTGTGGCCTGCGACTTCGTCTGCGATCTGTGTGCCTAATTGCATCCAAAACCGTTCAGCCGTCTTAGCGTGACAAACCAACCATACTTTCGCATTTTATATTATATTATATTATATAGTAAGGATTAGGTAAAATAAATACGTAAAGTGTGTGTACGAAGCAATGTTGCAATGAGGGAAAGCCCTCCGATATAATCAATAAATAAACTGCGGTGGACATAATATAGGTCCAGTAAGTATTGTGTAATATTTAAACAATTTGATTTATAAAGATTTTGCTCTTCACCGAAACTCGAATCATTTAACAACTCAATATAATTCACCTTTCTGCCAACTACTGAAATACCGTTACATCCACCGTCGGTAAAAATGATAAAGGCTTAAAGAATGTATGGAAAACATTGAAATATCAACACTCGCCGATTATTTTCTCCCGTCTTTATACTCTTAATAAGCCCTAAGCGTGTTAGCGGTCGTTCATGACGCCCACGCCAATACATCCCTAATCTTTTGGCAAACGCTCAAATTATACGAGTATCACACCTAGATATTTATTTTGTGCGACTTTTTGTTACTAGTTTACCTAGTTTGAGATTTCCATTTTGTCTGTTTAAGATAAGTCAATGTGCAATAAATTATTGTGAATTTTTTTGACCTTTCTATATTCAATTATTCATTTTGTTTGAATAACTAACGATGGTGTAGTATGAGGCACGCGGCTCAGACGAGGGCTTTTATTTTTATACACACGAGAGTTGGGAATCGCGCTTTCTTCCGAGTGATACTTACTGCTTTATCTATACCTACGAGGAAAATAAAAGACAAATTCAGACAAATAAAAGGAAAGAAAGCTAACCGCGCGCGCCATTCTCACTTGTTCATTCTTTTTTATTTGTTTTTTCTAAATCAATGTTGAACAAAAGTATGTGGCCAGTATCATTTTGCGCTCGGTGATAATAACTTATTGTCTTTTGGCATTATACTTTATTTTATTTTAACATTTATATTTAATACTATGTCTAGTTCTTGGTCTGTAAAGTATTTTTCAACACTATCGCTCATAATGTGGCCACATACTTTTGTTCATAATGCAGTGTATTAAACACGCGTGCTTTTTACTTTATATTACCGCACTCGTGTTACGGAGATGAAAGAAAGAAAAAAAGCTTGAAATAAACTTTTTTCTTTCTTTCATCTCCGTAAAGAGTTTTTATGTCTAGATACAATGAATATTTATATCTTGTTTAATTTCGTTGTTTTCATCTCCGACATATACCCAATATATGTCGGAGATGAAAACAACGAAATTATTAATAATACCAATACTATAACACAAACTGTAAAAATGCCAACAAAAACTGTTCGAGAGAAAAAGTGACAATCGCGTTCAAAGCGTTTCGTATTTAGAAATACGAAATGCTTTGAAAGCGATTGTCACTTGTAGACAACTACTTTCAACAGGATTGACATAAGCTTTTGGTAGCTCTTAAGAATTAAATATATGTTTGACTCTTTCACCTTTCATTATCGCCGATAGAATACTCTCTGCCTCTGTAATAAATTTCCGAGAAGATTTTCTCGAAGGTTTTTTTTTGCTCCGTATCTGTTTTTACTATATGTATAGAAAACGTTGCATCTAATTAGGTGAGTACAAAATATTTTACAAAATATCAAACGCACCAATTAAAATAATTGATAAATCGAATCGCCACCGTATCGTGACATCTAAACAAATATTTACATTACAACGATTTTTATAGATTATTGCACGCTTTTCTTATTGTTTATTATTAACTATTTTCCATAGTTTATTGGGTGAGAGAATTAGAGTGATTTGAATGGTTCTTTAGTTTATGGCAGAGAGTGATGGCGTGTGAGTCGTATATTTTTCGTAAATCGTATCTAAATCATTTCCTAGCTAGTCTTACTTTGTTTATGGGTCCTTGTTCTAGTATTGGAATAAACATAATTTGGGACCGCGGTATATTAGCAGTGATCTATGAGTTAAAAGGTGCCGTTTTGTGTTAACTGTTGGTAAGCTTGTAGTTTCTAACAATATAATATTTATTAGTGTGTTTAGTTTCCTAAAGATAGAATTAACATCATACTTTGGATTCTGTGAGAGCTAAATGTGGGAGGAAATGTCGGAATTTAGCTTTTATCGTGTATAGTAATTCAGATTGATTAATAATGAAAAATATACTGATACACAAGTGCAGAGAAAATGGTCAGTCAAGCTGTCAAAATCAAACACTGATAGTTTTCGCATACCTAATTACCTACACGATGTTTAAAAATGCGCTTGTTAGCAGCACCCAATTCCTACAGCTAAAGTTGGATACAGTAACACTGATCTCATTTATACTATCGTCTCTCAAATAGCCATATCATATCAAATATAAATGTCTTGCAGGGTCGTAGTTTCCTTTAGCCAATCAAGAAGCTTGGCTGCAGGGCTCACTGCACAGTCAGAAGAACGTATTATCACTCAAAAGATCATGACATATCGATACATATGACAAATGTGCTGCTGATTTGCAAGACATTATAATTTAATTGATTGTCACGCTACATGCCTATCATCGTGACCATACCTGAGGGTCAATGTAATGCTATTGGCAGCTGAAGTATTGTATGTAAATCAATTGTTAATTGCCTTGAAAGACGTTCTATAAGATCTCTTTAAAAACAAACGCAAGCTCAAATAAAATTCTCTCATTATCTTCAGTCTAGACAAACGACGCTCCTAAGCCGAAATTTGAGAGAAAAGAATAAAAAAACTGTTTGATTGTCTGTATTCTGATCCGTGAGCGGTGTGCGCACGCGCTTCTATTCCGGTCACACCGGGACAGTCTGTGGCACCTGTCGCGCCACGATTAACAATGCTTTGTTAAAAACACGATACTTCAATACGTTGAGACTTGGTTTAAACTGGGACCAAATCGTCTTGGGTTTCCATTGCTGAATGTTTTTAAAACCGCTGACTGGGAGTTGTTTTTTTTTTTAACTTTCGTGGAGTTCTAGATAACTACATTTTTGGTAGGACTAGGACCACGTAAAAATTGTTTTGAAAGTATCAACATGCCTTCATCATGACAAGGGTGACCATGCTATAAGATAATAAAATAGGCCACTTAATTATCGAAATTCCTGGCATGTAACTATTTGATGTTGTTTTAAATATGGTACTTAACTCTTAGCTCTAAGCGTTTTTGGGAACATCAGCTAATGCAGTCGGCTCGTTCTAGTTACCGAATACCGTTTACAGTTTCCAACGAAAACTTTTTACGGCATTCGGAAATGTTCGTTTTCACCGAATTTTGCCGAAGTGCGTTACCTCAGTGTCGTGTCTAGACACGGGATAGAGGGCAATTGCGCGTGAATTACAGCAACTATTACTACGTTTATGAGTGAAATAATCTGGCACACGTGCGCTAGCATATTGATTCCGAATTATAAGCAAATAGCTAGTGAACTTGGCACCTTGCCAGTCGACGTGCCAAACTGTACGGTAACCACGGCGCGAGGTAGAAAGCTAATTAACAGGTTAGCTTATGTACGTCGCCGGCAATAACACTATCTCGTTCAAACTTATGACGTCAATTATCGTGGAGCGGATAATTCATGCTTTAATGTGTCATACGTTTTAATTTCGATAAATTTCGAGCATTACTAAACATTGGACTAAAAGCCTTTTGATGTTTGATTTTGTTAATGTTCTAAGCTTGGCTTAATTAAAACCGACGTGTGTTCGTAAATTGTTAGAGATGTGTGTGGTTTGGTTGTTGAACATCTAAATTAAACGTCGCGTGTAGTCACCTCACAGGCACAATCAGTGTAGTTGCAACGCAGTTAATTTGGCTGCCATTTTGTATACATCACTTTAGTATGGTGTAAACATACCTATAATAAGTTAGTTGCATTCTCAGAACAATTGTGATAACTACAAGATCTAAACATCAAAGGTTCGCGTTCATAACCTGCCACAAGTACATAATAATTGCCGGTAGCAGTACCGTCTCAGTTAAAGTAGCAGCATGGTCACCGCAGAGGCACACCACGCGCCTCGGACGGTACGGTTTGACCGCAGGCTGTAATTCACAGGTAATGCTGTTGTGATTGTTGCACAACATCGCTGCAGCGCCGCACCGGCCCGTTCGCAACCAGAGGGCTCAATCTTTATTATTCTGTTGTAGTTGCAGCGCTGCAAGCGCCCTGTTCGCAGATAGTGGATTTTATCGTTGAAAATAATGCTGTGCCATGTTCTTATTGAGATGTAAGTGTTTTAGCTTTTGTTTGCTTGTTTTCATTCAAGTTTAGGCGGTTTTGTAAAATTAGTTGGTCATAGTTTATGTCAACACAGCTTTCTGCTCCAGGCACGTTTAATCACGCTTTTCCGAGAGATAAAAAACGAAAAACCAAGTCTTGACCTAGTACCTGTTATCTTATAAATTAATTTTGACAAACAAGGAAGTTTATAATTATGAACAACGCATTTAAATGTGCAAATCCTGTTGACCTTCGATTCTTCGTTGATCGCATAAATAAAAACAAGAACAGAATTAATTTACGTTCGCTAAGGAAGTCGTGTTTTCACGGCGGGAAATATTTTAATAATGCTAAACAGCTGACTGTCCTCGCTTCCGTTGCAGCGATGTACAAACATCGGAGATTTTAATATTTGACTAACAAAATTACTTTGCCCCCTGTGAAAAGAATCGTTACTTTATCGTTACTAGTTATTTATGATACTCGTATAATTACATAAGAGTCCTCTTTCTCTTAAGAATCTTAATTCATGTGAAAAGCTTAGATTTAAGTACCGTCAAAATAAGTCAAGCCCACTATCATCCACCAATGAACTAAATCAATAATTAATGAAATGTAGAAGAATAGTTTGGTTCGAAAACAATATTATATAAACAAAACAAAGTCAGGTAAGTTACACCATTTATAACGCCAGAATGGCTGGACAGATTTGTGATCTCTTCGATATCGTCCCGAATACCAGAATAACAATAAAAAAAACTGAGGTGGTACTCCCCGTCACTGTATTTTTTTTACTGGACTATACCTGGAAACCTTCTGGTTACGGAGATATTTTAGAATAAAAATTCCAGCTTTTCCGTTTTTTTAAATAAAATTCGTTTCCAAGCAATCTTTTTTCCGTTTATGTGACTTAGTTTGATGTACATAATGTTGACGGCTATGTGATGGATCTTTTAACACCTTGTAGGTGCAACTTGCTTAGCTGGAAAAGCAATTATCAATTTTGTCTATATCCTACCGACTTTCCCACTTCAGCTGCAACATTTCCCCGCGGGTCTTATTGGAAAATATTCCCACTGCCGTTTGCTTTGCTTATTGAAAAAGAAAACAACAAATGAACTCAAAGTAGAATACATTTTGTTAGACATTTTTTATTTGTACTTTGTGTCGCTACATAGACAAGGGTTACTTTACTTTTTACCATTATTAGCTTTTTGAAGGTACAACTGTGGATGGACCAATTACATTGCACCTATTATGTGTAATTGTAGACTAAATATTTATATTCGTTAGTTTCTCCACGTTGTCAAAAGTACCTATGCGTATGAGTGATTTTTGCTGATTTTGATGTGATTATTTTCAATTTAGTACTATAATCGCCATCGCTTCTCATTTGGCAGACTTCAACGCTATTTGGCACTACAAAACAAGATACCTTTCAAATAATTTAACATAACAAACATGTCCTACCCACAACGTATCCTTGTACATTCTCCTCGCAACTACATGCAACAATAATGAACTAAAGATCGCTATTTTATTGTACATTTAACATCAAATTTTAACACCACTTCTACATCAAAACGATAATGCCTAGAATAACGGAGATGTGCCATAAAGTAAAGTTACGGCAAACCTCCCGTCTATTTATTATCAGAACAAGGTACCTGGCAATACAAGCCTGCTCAATACAGTTTTACGAGATGCATCGTACAAACATACCGACGTGCTAGAGCGGTTAATGCAGGGATTGTAAACATTCGGGCATTGCTCACTTGGAGAGTGACGTATTTAGGTGTGGATTTCGAAAGGTTCAGTAGTGTGAATCCCATTCTATTATTAGGTAACCCAATCTTTACCATACTCGTACAGATTTTTGTGTTTTTAAACTTGTATAGCGTACCTTTTATATTATTTTATTATTTTGCTTTTTGTTTCTCACTTTATGCTGGACGAGTTGACGTTGAGTAAAATAGTTAACTCCTTCGCTGAAAACCAGCGCAGTGGCTCTGTCTTGTATAGGGTCACAGGACTATGATAAGTGATGGCCGTTTTGCGTGGATGTGACGCATATTTTTCCCCCAACCTTTGTTTTAAATAAACGTAATTCCTTTTTTCGATTTTTTTTTTTGAGGTTATCAAATCAAAATATTTTAGCTTCTGTTTAAATAATCAATAACAGTATTAGAAGTACTAGATTATACTGTTTCGTCACTAAACCTAGTCTCAGATAAATAATCAATAACTGCGTGTATATTGTATGCCTACAAAGTAGTTAATGCATGTTGACTTTTCTTGGGAAGAAACATGTTCCCGAATTAGCACAAAAACTCCAACAAAATTGTTACTATTCAAACACAATAAACGGTCACTGGGTCACTCGACCCGTCAAAATATGTCTTTCGGCTGAAATGGTGATGATGATGAGGGTTACAATACCATTAACTATGTCCCTTTAAGTTAAGCTCAGACTGTTTCCAATTTCAAGAACTCCAGAAGTCTGCTCATTAATTTGAGTATGTTTTATTTTATGAATAAGCTCATTAAAATGCAGCTTATGTTAACAACAGTTAACTAAGTTATGTTTAGAGCGAGATCCAAAACCTTCTCTTAAACTATACCAAAATATTACTTTAAGTGGCATTGATCGTTTCTACAGTATAGTGGGTGAAGCGGCAGGACCAACATGCTGTGGCATAAGAGGTGGAGGAGTGGGAGCACAACTACAGGTGAGATTGTTTATCAGTGACCCGTATCTCCCTGCATTGTACTTTACCAGGTCCACCAACTCACAGGCCTGCAATCGCTGGCTCAACATTTCTTGACTCATACGTACAAGATATTTCCTTAAGTGTATCATCCCTGCTCAGTCATTCCTTTAATGCCTGGGTTAATCACGAGTTGATCAGCACTTGTTGTCATGATCACCAAGCAGCCTAAATAAATGATGACATTATGTACATTCGGGATTAAAGAGTGCTTATGTACACAAAATTGAAGCAAAGGTAAATAAAAAACAAAAAAACATTAAATGGTATCTCTCAAAAACATTGCAGCTTTCCAAAAGTGCTGAAAGAAATGGAAGAAGTTCTGGAAATAAGGTTGATTACCACTGTCGTAGTGTGTATGTATTTTGGTATTTCCTAATTTTGTTTACTCATACAGAATCGTCAAACGTACGTTTTGTAACATACGTTTTGCCAGAAAACGATGCTTATGCAACTGCGTAGAAATTACTTCAGAGAAAATTGTTTGGCAATACCTAACTATGTTTTCAACGAATGAGGAGATATTTTGTATAGTAGTATTTTTTGTTACTTCTATATTATTTCTTGGATGCTGACGCTATAAAATGTAGGAATGACGTTTTGAGTTTAAAATCATCTTCATCATCTTTTTTCATCTTCTACAATAGAGTATTTTGTTTACATTTAACTCTGATTATCAGTTTTTATTTATTTTAATTCAACAATCTTCTTTCTATATTTCAATAAGTCTTTTATATTTCGCAGTTAAACTGGCCGACTCAAGTCCGGTCTCAACGGGTCAGTAGCTCAACTTTCGATTAAAATCACGTTTTTTTTTGCAGGTAGGTATAAACTGAACAAGAGATCTGCAAATACGTTTTGTTACCAACTTACAAAGTTTATTTTATGAATTTAATAAAACCATTCCAATAAAAGTGGAATAAAGTGCGGGTGGTCCATTTTACTGGCCATTAACGATGTTGGACGGCGATCGGTTGCGCGTGCGCCTTTGATTCGATACGTTACGATCTATGCAGTTTACTGATCGGGACAAACAGGCGTTGTGTGGACATCTGTCGGTCTTTATAACTGTGTTACTTGATGGGGGGCAACGAGGAAGAGAGTGGTTGCTTTTGGTTTTAAGTGGTGTTTATAGGAGTTAAATGGTGTTGTTTTTGGGGCAGTTCAGTACTTGCGCAATTTGAGCAATGAAATATGATCGTATTTTACGTAATGTCCTTTATAAAAATAATTTTATTGTTAATATAATGAGCAGAGGACTTCGACAAATCGACATTCTATCAGCGCTATCAACGATGATTGACCAGTCAGCTTCCAAAAACCTTATGTCATTTCCGTTGAGAGTCATTGTAGGGATACAAAACGATTTGAAAGCGATTGCTACTGGTCCGGATTGCCTTCTAATCATTGCACAAGCTTAACATACCTGTAAAGTAGATATATAGATACAAGATAAGAGAGAGAGAGAGAGAGAGAGAGAGACCTCAACATACATATTTGTGAAAAACCTCAGTAGATGATGATGATCGTTTATGAAGTCGCATTGAACAATGTCCACAGTCAGTCAGTTTTGTACTTAGTACCTAGGTCTTCCCTGGGTGCATCAGACGTAAGTACTTCGCATTTCCGTGAAAGCTCTGGCACTACCTATACCTCATATAAATGAAGTTTATGTCATAATAATCGTGTTCGAACACTAATTAATGATTGCATCTCTATTTTCATGTCATTCTATGTCAAAACGAAGGAAATTACTCAACCGCAGCCAACCTTAATAATGACATATCCAGAAATATGGGTCGTTATGAAAATACGAGAACCGGAAACGCATCGTCATTCACTGCGGGCATTGCATAACGTTTACAATGTAATCTGTTGATGACTGCACGATGGAAATCTGCTCGCTTCGGAGAACCATAAGATCAAGTGCGGAAGGCTGTTAAACGTGATTATAAGACGCATTGATGTTTATTGATTGTGGTATGTGGTATTGGCAACCTTACCACATAAGAAGAGACAAATAGCAATCTGATTACTTCGTGACTGCAATAAGGTTAATTACGTCGGATGTTCCTGTTCGTTCATAATATCGACTTGTGTTAAGTTTTTACAACAATACGTTTTGGAAATTCTTATTCTTACTGTATTTTAATTTGAAAACATTCGTAGAGTTTGCAGTGCAGGTTGAAAAGGAATGTCCTATTTCAGCGAACCTGATAAAGACTCAGTGGATTGTATCATTTCATAAAAAAGTTTATTTCAGACCACAAACCTTAGAAATAAGTTTCTACACACAAATCGGGAATATCTTGTATTCTCTCATAAAAAAAAAACCACCATTCACCAGCATTCGCTAAGAACTCTCACCCGCTATTGTTTCCTAGACGAGCAGCCATTTACTGTTCTCCGGAAGAATCAGATAGACCTTGATGTACATACCTACCTACATTGTATTTAATAGTATTGGAAGGTCCAATTATTTTATCGATGGTTTCCGTTCCTATCCTGATAATAATTTCCCAAACATCGAGAAGGCCAGAAAGTTTCGAAACTAAAAATATATGAATCGCGTTCCTTTTGAGTAGGTGTTTGAAAATAATTATGAAGAAGAATGTGAATGGGTCTATACTTCCTTATTGTTCCTATGCAGAATCACACCCACTACTTGAAAATTCTATCGTGTACAATTTATGAAGTCTTTCGTCTTACAAAATAAATACTGCCATAGAAGCTTTAATAGAATGGCTCGAACAAAATAATTAATATGTAAATGCTTCCAAAACAAAATATATTAATTTCTGTAATAATAATGAAAATGGAATAGTTATGAAATTTAAGAAGTTAACCATACAAAATTTGAAGTCATAGTAATATAATAGTAATTGATAAAAATAATACGGCTTAATCATATGGGGTATTTCCACTGACAGCAATAAGGCATTTATTGTGCAAAAAAGTGTTTACGAGCTGGTTGCGCTGGTTGAGCTAGTTGAGCTGGGCTGGTTGGTGTAGATCCATTAGAATCGTGCAGACCTATTAAAAAAAAAAAACATTAGCATGCTTATACACAATGGAAATGGGAGTGTTTGTAAAAAAACATCCTCACCTGTTCAGTAAAGCCGATAGCGTCAATGTTTATAAGGTAGGTAAAATCTCAAGGGATCCAACATAATTGGCAATGCCAAGATGTAGAACAGCGTACTGTCATAAAAACACTAGTCGAATGGCAATAAAGATACCGAAGGTTATTAGACTGCGAACCAGCTTATTTCAAAAACACCTTAGAGCATACCTTATCGAAAATAGTTCATATACTATTAAGGAATTAATTAATTCTAGGACAAACGGGAAATTTGCATAACATGAAACTAAAATTAAACAATTTTATTTTAAGACATTTGTAATTTTACTAGATAAATTGTAATTTAATGATATTTCTAATGAGATAAGTAGACAATTCTTGATGTAGTACTTATTTTTGAAATGAGAATCTAATTATTTTATTTAAATTGATTAAATTAGAATGGTTAATATTGTTACAAACTTTGAATTCCGAATTTAGTAGGCGGAATATGAAGGGTATGTGTTATAAAATCCGTAAGATACCATATTTCAGGCAAAAAAAAAAATCTATCTATCATATTCGTTTCGTCAAAATCACAGCCATTCACAATTTCCCATTCTAGATTATATTTAATACTGAAAATCGTCCCCTATCCAGCTTGAAAGCAGTTTTAGATCCATTTATAGTACCTAATTCCATCAGAACTAAAACTCGTTGAATGAATCACAGGGTGATACGTTTGAGTTATTTCTTTGTGTTCCTTTGTGATTATTTCTGATGGCCGCCATCGCAGGTATGGCCAGCGACAGCGCTGACTCAGCGCGTATTTCGGTACACTCGCCGACTTAGGTGAGATCTTTGTCGTTTTGTCTTTGTTTACATTATGAGTTCTTTTGTGGAGACGGACAAAAGTTCGTGATTTTCATAAGAAAATGCGTATAACGCGTTCTTTCTTTCAGTTGAGTAAAGTTAAGAGTGTGTCGTTTTGTTGGTTTACTTGAATCACCATTTTCTTTTTATACGATAGTTTTTACAAATTAGAATGAACTTGTTGGCATGGTTATCACGGTTGGTGACCATGGTTTTATAAGAGCTGTTTCTCCCCTTGACAACGCGACAAGAAAATTTAAAAGATAGATTTTACTGTTTTTCAATATTTGTACAAAAAAATAATAAAGTAAGAAGTTTAGGGTTTAGAGCCACTCCTCTTATACCAAACGACTCTAGTTTCAGATTCACTGGTTTCGCAGCTACCTAATCGATCGCCGGCAGAGAGTTGAAAATGAGATGAATTATATGTTTTTTGGTGTACCGCAGGGTAGTCTACTGGGCCCTACTTTATTCACAGTTTACATGGATGCCATTTTAAGAAATTAAATACCTAACGCTGACTTGATTTGTTACGCTGACGATTTAGTTATTATTTTCCACGGTGCCGACTGGAAAGAAGTGTATGAGAAATCCGAGTCTGGAATTAGTAAGTTAGCTAAGTCCTATTGCACCACAAACGCCCGAAAACAAACTCACACACACGAACAGACACAGACAGACGCACACACACATATTTATATGTTTGTATACTCAGTTTCGTAGTCTCGATGAGGCTAATAAGCTTTATTGTAGCCAATTTCATCTTTTACTTCATTTAAAAATTACTCAAATGTTCTATGTACCTATTTAATGGTTCATAAACGGAAATAATACCAAACTTTTCTTTTATACTTAAAGGAGAATGGCGAGCTTGCATGTAATTTGGGACCCATTGATAGGGGTTGCGTATATTATGGAAACCTATGAATAGTTATAGAAGGACATACGACTAACAAAAAAGCAAACGGTAAGAAGGTTAGAGTAGTTGGGAGAGAAAAGATATGAAAGGTAGAAGATTAGAACCTGAAATAATCTAAAAGTAGTTTGGGCATGGACTTATTGTTTATTATTTAGTAACAGAATGGCTTATTAATACATATACTCAAACTCACACATATATTCGTGAGGGAAGGTAGCACCTTATACGATTCTTACATGCCTACTCCTTTAGCTACGTCCATGTTTATACATCCGAGTCAATACTAAGTCAGTAACAGTCAGTAATAAGGTTTATTTTGCATAATGTAGTGGAAGAGTTGCATAGCTGTTATTTTCGGCAAAATTATGTATACTTCATGCTAATTTTCGTCTTTATTCAATCTCGTACACCTAAACACATATACGTTGCCGTCTAATTGATGATTCATAAAACTGCTAACATACGTCTGCAGGGATCAGGGAACTGTATGTATTTAAATTACGGTGGTCGGATTAAACCAAGCCGAAAAAAACAGGTAGTTTTAACAGCATCATCCTCCTGTCCGTCCTTTCATATTAACTATGGGTTTGTTAAATGAAAATAACCAAAGAAACTCTTTTATTTGTATCATAATACTACTTGTAAAATATTCAAGATCATTGTAAATAATTATTTTCCTTTTATTTTCTTATTCAATTCAAAAAAGATTATCTAATTAAAGGAAAGAAGCTGGTGCAGAGACAAAGCACTGGTTTCTTGCATCACCCATGTATCACAATATGGTCTTAGTATGAGAGCGCACTGTTCGTGTTCCCACGGGGCAATTAAAATAATATTCTATTTTGGCAGTTCGACCCTCTAGCATCTTAGCTACTGCGATGTATTAGAATTCAGGCACATAGAGTAGATGGGTGGTTGCCAACAAATATCCTTCTAGAGGAATCTCATCCCGGCAAACTTCTAGAAGTGCTCCCCTTCATAAGTATATTATCACTTGCAAATCCAGAAGTAAATGCCGTAGTCTAGGTTGGGGTGCAGAATAGTCCGTACAAAGGTGAGCCAAGTCGTCAAGAATCCACAAAATCGCAAAAATTGCTTAAAATCCCACGTTAGCCATTGAACACAAACAAAAGAATGACAAAAATGTTATTTGACATGACAATTGACACTGACGTTACATTTTCCGTTTCATGTTTTCAATACCGATAGAACACAAAATAATTTATATGTTTTTTATGTATGGTATGTTTACATTGTAGGTGTTTTTCATGTTTCGTTTTATATATTTTTAGTTTATTTATCTAGAAATAAGTAAAAAAGAAGGAAAACCGCCAATCAAAAACGTACTTAGGTGTAAGAAGGTAAATCATTAGAATAGATTGAAATGTACCAATGTAATTCGCGAGAAACGTTCCGTTCGAAAATTTCACGATACCTTATCTAAAAATAAATTAAAATCATGAATAACTTTTAATTCCCATCACCTAGTAACTCAATATTTTTATAAAGAACTCCTATAAACTTGTAATTATAATTAATATAAACTTGCCCGTGAACGGTGTTCCGTTAATTTTTAAACCTCGCTATCCTTCTTGTACGATATATATGAAATGTCTTTATTTTACCGTTAATAAATTAGTTTGTTTGTACATTTAGTTTTGTAATCTCGATGAAGCTAACTGTAGCTAATTTCATTTATTATTTCATCTTACTTTATTTAAAAACTACCTAAAATTTACAAAATGCTGTACATATTTAATGGTTCCCAAGATACAGGCTGTGCCTAGTTTGGGACGATACCTCCGTAACGTTTGAATGTTCAAATAAACTTTTTTTTGTTTGTAAAATGCCTGTTTTTCTTCATAGAAAGAATGGTAGAACATTATTACTAAGGTAACATTTTCGACGAATCGTAAAGTACAAAAATTGTTTGTATGTTTGAAGTTATAGGAAATAAAATATAAACAAGTTTCAGATGTTTTGATGACTTCACTGCCGCCGGTTGCAAAGACTGTTTCGTTGAATTCAACACAAACTTAGAAAATGTGTTACATTATAAAGAAATGATTGCTTAGGTGATCTGATTTAATGACCTAATTAAACAACCGCCTATAGATAGAACTTTGCCCTTTTTTTTAATAAACATTACAGCATTTCTAATTAAGTGTGGGTAGATGGAGGGGAGTGGATATTTTGACGACCAACTCACACGAGACTCAACTACTCTTCGGGAAAAAACCTTTCCACTAATATAACATACAGTAGAAGGGTTCGATTGCATTGGAAGTTATGTATTATTTGTTATAATAATACATCGTTTTGATGGCACCGTTGGATTCAAGTGCTTACTTCCCCACACACTCATTAATTTGCCTTCCAATAACGACTCGTGTTATATCTTTTAGCATAACAACAAGACTCTCAATATACCAACACCAAAACAAAACGGGCACTTTCATACGCAACATTTTTTTTTCTCTACACTCTGTTATTATGGAAACATGATTTAGCTCTAATAGCAAGATGTCCACCTGTCATTCTGTGTGCAAGACACACTTCCTTTCTACCACAAAACATGCCGAAACTACAACCTATTTATGCTGTCCGGAATTCGTTACATGTTTTGTTCTCTCATCGAATTCTGTCTCTCAAACGTAGTCAGCAATGTATGTTGAATTTTACGAGTTGGTAATATAGTTTGGTGACCAAGTCGTCTTAGCATTAGTATAAATTTTCGCACGTCTGTCCGTCAGCGCTCGTGACAGCTCGACGATTGTCTTTCCGGAACTCGTTTGCAGTTACGGGGTTCTTGGTTACAACAACTGAATACATTTCATAGGTTAACTGGGTCTTCTTACCGGGTTTGCTTACATTGCATGTGCACTGGAATATTTAGTTGTGTAAGTTACATGTTGTGTTTTGATTTCCGCTCTATTGTCATTTTTCGATTCGGCTTTCTAAGGGATCGTTTTTGAAACTACAGCTTCAGGACCCTTGAAATCCTATCTATGATTCAACATTGAGTATTTTTTGTATTCCTGCATAATTTTTCACGTACCCAATTCTTCTGATAGAAGATTATCATCAGAAAATTTGGGTACGTTAATGTAAAATAGCCCCTGATGTTTAAACCCTTAAAAGAAAAAGCTTCGTTAGCACTTTAATGAAATCATACAAAATCGAATTAAGTATTTAAATAAATTTAACACAAACAAACCTGAGCACCAGGAATAGGTTGTAAGTTGGTGACGTCACGTCACCACGTCATCCTAACATCATCAATAATGATGTTTACGCCGTATTTTACGACTTTTCCACGAACACATCAAGATGGGCAGGCGACAGTTCCGCTACTATACTGAACCAAATGAACTGCAATTAATTTGGACTATAAAGTTACTTGGCTGTGGACTGTATTGGTAATATCTTAGTAATTAAAAGATATATCTTGAGTAGAAGCAGGAGTATATTTACAACTACCAAACTCTTTGATGATACGAGTTCACTTTGTAAGAACTCTTCAAAATGGTTTATGGATGCAAAAAGCATCCATAAACCATTTTCAGCACGTTGTTTTTGCTGTTTCCCAATCAACAGAAAACCCACACAATATTTTTGGTCCTTTACCTTCCTCGTTACCTGTCTCCCGTGACCCAAAATAAGTTTTCCAAAACGGAAACGTCACTAAGCTCACACACCACCTCAAGCCGCCAGGTCGCCACCGGCAGCGTGCAAAGAGCACATAAACATGGCAGCGTATACAGAGCGTACAAACCTCAGTGCACAAAGAATATTTGGCGCACAAGATCAAAGCCGAGACGGCAGGGGCGTGGCTAATCACATCCCGGTCGTTCTCGGCTCTATCCGGCTGTTTCACGAATTATTTTTAGTGCACAGGTAACAAGAATGCCCCTTTGAAATGCAACACTTCCGCTCGTAACATCGGTGTTGGACGCATAAATGGACGGAGATTGGGGGACAGGTTTTTGCCTACGCGGTCAAATGTTCAGGGAAGGTAAGTTTAGTCAGAAGTTTTATTCAATGAACGCAGGCGTGTATGAAGTTGTTGTGGGTCTTCTCTTTAGCATAGCATCTTTTGAGCTGCTGCAAATCTGAAACAAATAATTCTAATTGGAAATATGGTAATTGCCGGAATCAGCACAAACAAGATTTGTCTCTTGAAGATTTCATATAGCAATATTTTTTTAAGAAGCTGTATTTAAACAAGTACATAATTTGCTACAATGCATACGCAGCGTAGGAACTAAAATCATATACAGTACCCCTCTGCGCTTCCAAAATCAATGTTCAACTGTCCAAAAATAACATAATGTAACGCACGTCAATATTTTACTCATTTTACACCGTTGCCGATCTTCTCCGCACTTGTCACCCAGCATCACGCCCCGACGCTTAGGGGACGGCAGACAATATAAAACAGGTAAGTTATCAGCCAGAATTATCATAAAGTATTGAATTAGTGATGATTGAAACTCCAGTTTTATGATAGGTATTAAACTGTTTTTTAGCCAAAGCTGTTATTGGTTAATAGTAATTTTGGAGATCGTTTAATGGAGTTAGTACGTCTTTGGGTACAAATTATTTGACAGGTTTTATTGCAGTGTAAAGGTATTTTATAAAGAGCTGCGTAATATTTCAGTGCCCAAATGTTCGTCCCTGTGATAACTGGAACGTTTTTCGAGTTTTGTGCATACGAGTTATAAGGTCCTGGGTTTGTACCCAAGCAGGCACTTAACTTTGTCTGAATTATTTCATCACCACTGCAAATGCTGTTTCGAGAAAACATTGTAAGGAAACCGGTGTGCTCTAGAACAAAAAAGAGAGGTGGCCTGTGTCTCAGCAGTGGGAACTTTATAGGCTGGTCATTGCTAAAACTACCAGTATAATAACAAAATCATTCGTAAAACAACAATGACAATGTGAGTTTCATTTTGGGGATTTCTCATTGCTCATCTCAACATGACAAATCAACAGTCTTTATGTAGATCGAAGGGTAGCTGCATTTCTAAGGAAATTCTAGATGCGACGCCTTAGTATTAATACACATACATAACATCACGCTTGTATTCCCAGAAGGGTTAGGCAGAGGTGTACCTATAGTACACCCACATTTCGCCAGTTATGCTTAAGTCCCATATAATAGGGGGCGAGCCTATTGGCATCAACCGGGCACAAATCCAGATTCCGGGCTTCTACTGAGAAATTCTAAACAGAAAAACCCAGTAACACTTTGCCCGACCTGGGAATCGAAACCAGAACCTCGTGCTCAGAACTAGCTCTTGCGACCACTAGACCGACGAGGCAGTCAGTATTACTACATAAGTGACTAACTGTCATTTTTTATAACTGTCTTATTTTGCATAGTCACCTTTTTCCCAGCACTCCCCACTTGTGTACAAGTCAATACCAAACAAGATGTATAAATCAGGTCTGCTTAAAATTCCCGCATTACGTGGAGGAGGCGCTCTCTGGGGGGAAAGCAAAATAATGAGAGCTTTCAGCTCTTAAATCTTGAGTCGCATCCACTTTTAATGGCATTTAAATTAGCTTTTTATTTGCTCTGGTTTAGTGGTTGCGGGTAGCGGTGTAGCGGGGCGGATAACTGTGGCTTGTGTTTGGTGGGAGCTTTGATCGAGGACTTAAGGTATGAAAGCTTCATTTTAAAGCTTCAGTATTCTTAAGTTTCTGCAATATTGGCAGCATAAATTATCATACCAGTGCTGTAATTGAAATGTCCGTGGATAAGCGAAACGTTTTATAAAGCCAATTTCCTGCTTATCGTTCATTGTAGCAGTCAATGACAGTTAATCCTACTGGCTGATATGATCGACCCGGATCGTAATCTTTATACAATCAGGGACATCGACTCGCGAACTGAAGTCATTCGCCAAATGATTTTAGACCCCCTAGCGTATAGTTTTCGAGGGTTATAAACAAAACTGCTGTTACATACAAAAGTGCAAAACCTACGCTGTGTATGCATGGAACAGAATTTTTTATAACAACCGACCAAAAAATTCAATGCTGAGGAATGACCGTGTACTTACTGAGTCCATGGTAACAGGTTGCGCTCCAATGTCCTGCCACCCTGTATAAGATGGCAACATCATTCACACATAAATTAGTCTTAAACAAGTATCATGGTCTGGTGGTTTGAGTAATTTATGCGGCCTACTCAATGTCCATTCTTTGGTATTGGTCGTTAACCGTTGAGCTCCTTAAGTTTTGAGTTGAGCTGCACGATTACTGACAAATGTGAGCACTGAGTGGACAGGTCCACTCAATCTGTGCGGTTCTTTCCTCAAAATACCATTTCAAACATCAATCCACATGGTCTTCACATGATCTGACCAAGATTATGTCTGGACTTTAAAAGAGACTGTGACCTCTGAGTTTGTTTCGGCCTTTCTTCTCAGAGAAGTCAGATAGGAATCGTTGACCTCATCTAGTTTTTTAAATATGATTGACGTGTAAAAGTGTTTGTACAAAACTACTTAAAGAAATAAAATCATTTATCATTTACTAAATTTGCTACTTTATGAAGTGTTCAAAAAGTAGCTTATTTAGTATAAGCGCGTATGAGGATGTCACTGAAAAATCTAAGGATGATGATGACATAGCTACAAAATATTTGGAATACCAGTCCTTATTTATGTTTGCTTAAGGAAGAGGTTCCTTGGGCTACAACTGAGTCATATAAACAGACAAACTTAAACACACGTAGGTATGGGAAGCAGCACAAGTAAATAGATAAACGTGTCGGATTGTGCAAACATTATAATATTCTCATCATCACTTCCAGTCAACTCGTTATAGGAATCTAACGATATATTATTGGGATCAGTATCCATCCTGCATCTATGGCATACTGCATCTGCAAACATTTCACATCTAACGACTGCTGATAAGACTTTCAAAATAATTGCACACAGATAGACCATGACCTGGACAGGCTCCTTTTCATTCTAAACAATAAGGCTGAGGTTCCGTTACCTTTCTACCATTGCCTGTAGCATATAATAACTTTTGTTACCTCATTATCAAACCACTTTCAGGCCTTTTTCAAGTAACACAAAGTTTTGTTCCAAAGTGTAGAAATATAGCTAATCAGAAACTATTTGAATTACATAGCTACAAGTGAAGTGAAACATTATGATGTGGGCGTATTGACAGAACTTATGTGAAGTAGGTAATTTGCGCTTATGAACGTAGAACTCCCTGCTGCGATTTAGGAGAAGATACTCAATACTCAATATCTTTATTGCTTCACCATAATGTGTATCAAAGAGATCAAAGAGTGTCGAAGACTGAGAGAAAAGAAAAGTCACCTAGCATAGTCCGTACCTTAAATCCGTCTCGTCACTTGGGTGGGCAGCTTTATAACCGGCAGTGAGGTAAGTGAAACATTGCGGCGGCTCCCGTGAGACGGTGAGCAATATTATAGGATTTATGTGCCGCTAGTAAACGCGATAGTAAATCTGCTCTGTTGATTAAAACTTCCCTTCTGTTAAGAGCGGTTTGAGAAACAGGACTGTGGTGTTTGAGCACAATATACGTCTACGTGTTTAAAATAAAGTCAAAGTCAAAGCATTTATTTCAAATAGGCCCATTAAAAGGCACTTTTGAACGTCAATAATTGTGTGATATAGAGAAGTCCGAGTACTTGGAAAGGCATTTCAAGACTAGGTTTGTTTTGGTTTTTCTGAAAATAAAATCGGAAAAGATTTTCTTGTCTTTTCAAACGATAGCATAACTAAACTATAATAGTCACACTGCTGGGACACAGGCCTCCTCTGTGTGACAGGGAGTGGGCTGTAATCCACCACCCGGACCCAGTGCGGGTTGGTAGATGTCACATGTCTTTAAATTTTTGGTTCTAGGACATGCTGGTTTCCTCACGTTCCACATAGACCTTCACACATGAAATAATTTTCACAAAGTAAAACGCCTGTCGTCATGGTTCGAACCTACGACATTCAAATTGTAACTCGAGGCTTCCACTGGAGCACCACTGCACTCAGTGCTGTTTACAAATGATTGCAGTAATTTGAAGGCTTTATTGTTTTGTCTCACTAGACCCTACTCTGTATACTTCCGGTATGGTTTGGATATTTAACAACATACAATGTTATTGATATTTGTTAATTAATGAACACTTGCATAAAACACCAAGTGTGGAATAAATTTTTACGACACGATGTAGGTAGTTAAGTCTCTGTCACAATATCCGGTCACTTCAAACGCTCATTAATTTATTTACTCTGGGTACTCCGGCGCATACCCACTTTCATCTTTTATAATAATAATAAACTGATAGTTGCAATAGCTTGAATGACACTATTGAGAGAAACGAAGGAGGATTGTTCCACAACAGGGTACTTGGATATTAAAATTATGTCAAATTTAAGTGTTTATGGTAGTTCTTGTATTGTCTGTAAATCACTAGGCTGATGAAATTTACAATAGTTACATTCTTCTTAGGAAAATGGCACTGTTTAGCAGGTATCCATGCCAACCACTTTATGAAATCCTGTTCCTCAATAAACACTAGAAAGTGGGACTTATTTATTAGCCATGCCTCAAATAACGTTAATATGGTAATCATTGTGTAGATTTCAGTATATGATTTTAAACTCCCCAGCGTTGAAACTTTTCGTCGGTTTAAAATAAAAGATTTTTCATACATTTTGACCGTGTGGTAGGTAATGCAGCTGTCTATGAAATAGAAGTTTTTCGTCTATCATCTAGAAACATGAACTGAATTCATAGTTTCAGTTTGTGTGTCGATGTCAAAACACAACAGCAGACACATTTCGTGAATCGTATCGCATTTGCACATGTTGACGATTACTTTGATTTGCATAATTGCAATGGCAGCAGTTTAACGTTTCCGCCGCGTATTAGCGGAGATTTTAGAGCCTCATTAGATATTTTTTTAAAGTGGTTTTAACTAGTTGGCTTCCAATATGTGGTTTATCTCCTAGGTTTCAGTCATGCCGCTCTACCCCTAACTCTTTTAGGGAAATATTATTAGAGTTCTTGCAAATTGAAAAAAATAATTTTCGTATGTATTTAAACAAGTACTCCTAGGTATTTAAAACCCAATGCCAGGTGACGGTGGCAATGTTCAGTTTTCATACTCGTAGCACACGTGAATATTAAACATTTAATATGAATGTCCGGCAAAATTATTGGCACAAGTGACGGCGGCCTGAGCCAACCAATAAAACTGTTTCGAAGTTAAACGGAGTGCGTTCTGTCCGTCCTAGACACTGTCGTATATCATGCAACTGGTATTACGTTTGTGAGAGGTACATTTTCTTAGTCGTAAGTAATCTCAGGTTTGTTAGGTACCTACCTAAAAAAATTAAGAAAAGAGATAATTTAGAGTGATGGCCTGAAAAATTACCTGTAACTCGTCAACCACCGCACTGCAGAAAATATCTTAAGGTGCTTTCTGCTTTCCGATCATCAACGACACATTTAGTGCCGAGTACACCAATGTTACTGAACGCGTGCAGCACATCTAAAACGAGTTCAAGAGCAGTAGTGTAGAAAATACGAGTAATGACACTGACAGCTCTTAAATGTTGTTTATGTGCTGATCGCTTTCAGTTTCATTTGTGAAATCCACCCTTAGACAACGTTATTCTCTACATAATGGCATAAAATATTCTTAGAAATAAAAACTGATGATAGGATATCTCACACACAACTCGTTTTGTTCACATCATTTAAATATCGAACATCTTTATTGATAGACCCGTTATTTACCCATACAGAAACGTTGTTTCCTCATTTTAAAAAAAAACAGACGTAGGTTCTAGGTGGTTTCATCCTCACACATGACATACTCCAGTTCCCACTTTCTTTTAACCGTAATACAAAAATTATCATGTGCGGGCATCTATGTGATGTGAAAACCGGAAATTGGGTCAGAGCCGCCACTTATCCGCCGGAAGTGGACGCCCAGGGGCAACGTATTTCCGGTCCTGACGACGACACACCTCCTTGGACTGATTACCGTGTTTTGGGGGCTTTAACAGTTCACTCATAGTTTTAAATGGATATCTGTGGCGTGCTTTAGGGTCCATTTGCAATTTCCGCCGGTTGTTGCTGCGCAGTTTTCCTGTTGGGATCTTCCGAAGATCTATCAGTTGCGAGCACAGTTTTCTATAATAAAGTTAAAACCGAAACGCCTTTTTTAAATTCCATGAGTCTCTGGGCCCTTTAAATGGGTAAGCCTTTTCTATCTTCCTCGGAACCTCGAATAGAATAGAATAGAATAGAACGTGTGGTCATGTTGTGTGTGGACTTTGTTAGTCGCACCCCAAAAAGGTATCGTTGATTGAAATCCTGATTTGTCTTGACATTTGACAATTATGTTAATCTATAATCAATTGGCTTAATGAGTTTTGCGTTTTGCACTCAAAAGTCACTTCTGAACGTCAACATTTACAATAAAATAGAATTGCCACTTCCAAAAGGTAGTTTCGTATGGAGAAGAAGGGGCAAGAAACTTCACCGATACTCTTTTAAAATGTTTTACAATATTTTGGATAAATTAATTATATTCTATATGTGAAGATGGTGCACCAATAATAAAAATACTAATCATTTAAAATAAAGCTAAGACAGATACATAAATCACGTGATAGGTACATGGTTCTCACATATTTACAAACATTGTTAAAATATATGATTTTCCAAAAATATTAACAAGGAATAAGTCAGTGTGTGAGCTTCAGTAAAAATATAACAAATTATACAATTAAATTAGCAACCAGTATGATTTTGTACAGAAAGTCACCTTCCATATAACCAGTGGTGTGCGACAGAACGGATAGCATAATGACTAGCTACGTTTGTATTCCGTTTCAGTGTTGGTCACCCCCTCCATTAGCGCCTACTTCGAGTACTGTGACACGTTCATATATTAACGACGCATACGCGAGAAGCGCCCGCGCACGCCCTTTGTTCTTTACGCCTCTCGTTATCCGTTCGGTATCGTATCGTAAAAATAGCGAGAAGTAGTCTTTTTGTTTTGGGACCAGAGTTACGTCCCGACTTTACAAATGCGAAGAGACTTTTCCCTTTTTTAAGGAATTAATTATGTTTCTATTTCCAAGTTTATGAGACCCTATCTTCTCAGTAGCCTGTTGAAGTACAAAAGCCTGTTCCTGCAATGGAACAGACCGTATGCCGAGAACGGTCACTCTTGTGATCTTAGTCATTACTATAGAGGCATGAGGAACAGGGTGTAAAGTTCGCTCCTGCTCTATAGAAAAGGGAGGATTCTCCGACCAGACGGGTGTTGTGTCTGGTGGACCACTGCCCGACGATTGATGATGATTGATGTCGAGTCATTGTATATATGCTGGTTGCGCGGTAAACTCTGCTTGCGCGATGCAGGATTTGGCGTGACGTCGGTATGATGCGTAGTACGCCTATGGTGTAATGTGGTAGGCAAGATTACTACCCTACCTAATAACTAAGAGTTGTCGTTGTTTCTATCTTGGCCTCGGCAGACAGTAAGGTTTGTGAGAGTCTTCCAATAAAGCCCCTGATTGACTCTGACCAGTAGATCTGCTACTTTTCAGCTCGTTTATTGAGGTCGGCTATCACTCCACCTTTAATTTCAAGCAAGTAGTGTTTCTTCTCCAAGCCAGTGTCCACTTCTGTTCACTGTCCACCGTCCAGTCTACGGTTTAGTCTTTGTGCCTCACCGTACGACGTTCTAGCTGCCAACCTTGAACGGCGAGTACCAATTATCTAGCAAGTTTATTGTTCTGCTTTATATTGTTCAATAACTTCGCTGTGATCTACATTTTATTGCTCATCTTGAGGTGGAGTGGAAAGTGAAGTCGGTTTTTGTTTTTTCTACTGTGCTTGATTTGCGGTTCAAAGCATTGCTCATTATTTAGATTCTAGAAATGGCTAATGTGTTTGCAATTTCCTTTTGGCAATCCAATGAGATTTGTGCTAAATTATACTTCAAATTATATTCTGAACATTTTTAATAGACAAATTAGACTTACGCAAGTTCACATGATTCAATGAGCCACTTTTTTTTGTATATTGCATCTCGTAGTTGACCTTGAGAGTTCGTGACTTCTTAACCGAACTATCCTGTTGTTGCCTTAAACTAACTCAAAGCCTCCAGCCAGGGGCTCCTCCAGGCACTAAGCAATCCAGATTCTTTGAGACACTGCAGATTGTCACTTCGACAATTTAATTTTAGTATCTGGTATTAATATTAAAATATTTTGATCTCATATTTACTTATTTAATTAGGTGTTAGTCATGAATACTTGGCACTCCTCAGCAGGTAACTCATACACAAAGTGACTGCTGTTAGCGTGACTTATCTTGATGGCATGTCAACAGTCATTCAACTAATGAAAGTAATTTTACACATTATCTCACTTCTTAATTAACAACCGAGATGCTCCAACAAATATGAAGTTTTTTTAACAGTCTGTGAATTCATTATTTGGTTCAAATCTTTTCTCAGCAGGTACCTAGGTAAGTAAATGAACAAAAAGGTAGTCTACCTATAATTCGATGAATAACGTCAATACTTTTTAAATTGTATTTGCAATGAATGAACCTTCAGTGCCCTTAATAACGTGGCAACAAGTTATTATATGCTCATAATTAACAAACATGAAACATAATAAAATGGATGCGGCATCTCCTGCACGGCGATGATGAAGACTGGGGAGGCCTATGTCCAGCTGGGGATGTCTTCCGGAAGAAATTATGATGATTATGATGATCTGCATTTATGTTAAGGGTACTGTAGTGTACAGGGGCGAGCAAAGTTCTTCTTTTAATTGTTAACGAATCCTTTGTTTTGGCATAGATACAGTTGCATTTTAATTATTATTTTGAATCTAATCCTATAGTATTAGTTATCTCACTTGTGCAATGACGGTAAATTAAATCATTGGGAAAGTTTTCATGAAAAAACGTAACTTTTTACACCATGAAGGTCGCTTCACATTTTCCGAGGTGAAAGGTTTCAGAGTAATACCTGACTGATTTTCGCACTCCTCGAAGCCGCAGTAACTCATCGCGATCGTGTAATTAACAGACTAGCTTATAAAACGTTCTCATTGGAATACCGTGGTAATGAAAGGATGTTGAATGGCTTTTATGCGGTTTTCTTAAAGTAGAATCGATCTTGTTGCCCCGATGAAGTACGTGTAAGAGAAACACATACATTACACAAATAATCCAAAAAAATACGCCAAAGTAGGCCATATGCATTTGCCCAAGAAAAATAAAGTATAAAGAGCCCAAACAATATCAATTAATTATTAAGGTCATTTGGTGGTCAATTTCGTAAAAATTATACCACAATTATTTCTTATGCTTGTGCAAGTTAACGATAAACCTTGTTATAGTCGTCATAATCAACTTTGCCCATGCTATACATCGCAACCAAATTAAATTACAAAATAATAAAGAGTCAACATTATTGTCTTGTCCCCACATTATGAACAGCGGCCAATAAAGGGTTTTTATAATAAGTCTGGCTTGCTAATTGCGCGCCACCGCTAAGCCTGCCCACTCCGTCAGCGTTATAGCGTGATAGAAGATGAAGGTTTTTATTACGTGACAGACATCTCAAAATTATCCATACCATTTTTTCAACAAATCACCTATTTTTGACTCGGAATATTGTAACAATTTCTTACCAAAATATGTATTTTAAGGATTTCCAAATGTTATTTTTTTTTAATCCTTAGTACAAATTGTTTTAATGGATAGCATGTCCTGACCTTCAAATGCAAATGATTTTATAATTATGTTTCAATATGAAGTTAAAATTAAGATTTTTCATCAAAAATTTGCCTCTCCCCACTTTCAATCTGCCAGCGATACAGATTTCCACAGAAAAATTTCAACTCCCCCCTGCACCGCGTTGGGCCTCATTTGTTCACCAGGTGTGTCCGCGGGCGGCCGAAGTGTCGCAGCAATCAGCCACGGCGGCTGACACGTGACAGCGTGACAGTTGACAGTTGACACTGACTGACAACAGAGAAACTGGATACAAAAGCTTCACTCTGTTTTATAGGTATTTCGCGACTGAAAATACTGATTAAATGGAGCTTGCCCAAACAAAAACAAAACACAACTTAAGATGCAGAATGAGGTTAAAAGTTGCAAACCTTTGTTAAATTTACGTATGACATCACCGTTATCAACTCACAAAGTAAAGAACTGTGTTTTTAGCATAAAATCACCGTTAATTGTAGCTAGTTCTGTAGTTTCTACCCCCATGGGAAGAAAGGGCAAGTTTATGTATGTAATTGTAGGTATCGTTAATGTTTAGTTGCGTCAAAACCTGATGCAGTTTCTTTTGGTGTACAATTAAGTTTCTATCAATCATGTTAATACCCTAGTCGCTTTTCATACAATATAAGATAACCGTGAAAATGAATTGTTGAGTAAGCCTTCTGTACACTTTCATTCCGTGTCTGACACGGCCTGACATCGGGTGACAGATTGAGGCGACGCCATTGTTACCTTCCGCTTTTGTTTTAACTGCACACTTTTCCGGTAACGGTGGGATTCGCGTGGTGTTGGTTCTTTTTTAAAGCTTGTTCGTATTTTGAATTTTCAAATTGTGGTCGTTGTTCATTGTTTGGCATGCTGGCTGATTTGTTTTTGTGTTTCCTCGACACCTCGTCGAGTCGGGTATTGGTCGTGTTAAGGAGAAGGCGCTTTGTCCATTTTTATTGGATTCATATTAATATTTGTGATGAATTTTTGTGCTTATGTTTGCTAGCCTTCTTAATTACGTTGCTTTGTTTTTAGTTTACTTTAGTATATTCAATTTCAAGGCAGCAAGATATTATAATCAACGCTATGTACACCTAATTATGGCAATTTACATTGGCACTATAGCTATTAAGATTATTTCTAGAATAAGTGTAATGTACTTGATGTGGCTGTGCTTTTTTTTAAATAAAAAATATTCCTTCCATCAAATCTCGGAGTTTTCTACTAAAGCATTACTGACTTATAAGAGTGAGGCTTGTAATCCTCACATGGTACTATCATCAATAAGTCTCTCAAACCATTACTAAATGGTTCCAACACTACTGGCATTTTTCACATTATTGTGAAATAGAGGTAAACCCAAATTAATATCAAAACAGAAAAACCTCTAAACAGCTGTTGTACCGACAGATTACCTGAGAAATATTGCTTATTTTGCGAAAGCAAAAAAATAATAACACGATGTGCCAAAAACTTCTGGCAGTCACGACTTAAGGTGTTTATACACTACATTCCCAGAAATAGTGTGCAGCCCGCGGTGAAATATTATGATGTTATACCGAATGACAGTTATTACCTTCGGATAAAAGTTTTGCGTAAAAGCTTGCAATTATAATAATTCCTCTTAATTGGTGTTAAATGTTGTTGGTTTTGAACAATTTGTTTCGTGGGTTTACGATGTCCCCGGTGAGACTGGTGTTGATTTGCGACGTTCACTCACTTTTTGCATCTGTCGCGCGATTGAAATAGTTCGCTAGAAATGCAGTCATATGTGGAGAATGCAAAACACGTTTTCCCCACGAATTTCATACCGGGATTATTCAAATTGCCCGAATGACATTCAATGTTAATCTAATAAAGAAACAAATAATGTTGATATTCTTTCTGGATTATGTAAAGACACATAGAAAGAGTTATTAAGCATTATTCATATTTGAGATTATGTATTTCAATTGGTTTTCCTATTGAAATATGAAAATTAATGAAAGTCACAAATTGATACAGTCGATTTGGAAATTGTTTTTTTTTCTGTTTTATGTATCTTAACTTTCAATGACTTACTTACTTGTATATTTAGAGAAACGATGAGATTCAGTGCACCTTTAAAAACATGCAACAAGGAAATTTATTTGTATTTCCTGTGCTATTTTCTAGTGAAGCAGACCTTTCATGAAGCGTCAGACAGTGGCGCCAAGAATCAGTTATGTTCTACTTCCTTTATAAATGACTACAAATCTAGGTAAGTACATAAGTTCCCTCTTCATGTTTTCCTTCACTAAATCTGGTACCTAACTAATTAAAAATGTCTATAGAAAGAGGAGTTTATGCGATATTTCGTGACTTCCGAAGTCGAGTGTCTAATAATTAGCTCGGAGGGCGAGGTGCCAACCGTGCCAGTAGGTAATTATTACAACTGTGTGATAAATAAATCAACAAACAGTGACACTGATTTTTGGGGCTAACTGTGAAATGGATACTGTTTTTGTTAAGGCAAATACACATTTTTTTTAAATTAATTGGGCCACATGTCAATTAAAATGTGCGTGTGTATTTCCAAATTATTTTATTTATTTGTTCTTTTTGCATCTACCTTTGTGAGAGCTCGTGGCTAAAGAATCACTATACGGTTCAATCGGAGGTTAAGCTACTCTTGTGGATGGGTGACCATCCGGTACACATCGACAATAGGAATAAGAATATTACGTATTTATTTGCAAGAATACGAGTACAATAAGTTGACAAATATACCTACATAATTCTCCGTCATATTCTATCAGGCATCTGGTGGGCAAAATGATAAAGCACTTTAACACAAAAAATATTTTTATTTCATTTGTAATTTTTCTATACTATGACGGAAAGTTATAGAATATATATTTATCAATTACTATAATCGTGTTGTTGCAAATAAACAAGTGATATTAATAAAATCAGTTTTTGATTTTCAATACTTAATACATTATAAAAATCCGAATCTAAAAAGTCTGGCAACTAGTCTTACCAAGGAGTATCGTGTTACCCAGTAACTGGGTTGTGGATGTCAGATGAGCAGTCGACACATTAAAAATACTGCTAGATATTCAGCTGCATCACCCAAACATAGTTGTGAAAATGCTTGGTAGATTGATTTTACATTAATCCTCACCTTTTTCTGCATCAACATTTACAATTTTGAAATTGTTCCGCAAAACAGCGTCATAAAATCAATTTTTTTCTTCATTAAACGCAGTAGATGTTATCGCCTTACATTGCAAGGTACCCCTCTCCCCTGAGCGTGATATTTTTTATCGGCGACTCCAATTTTGCCGGTAAATTGCAATCCGATAGCCAGGTTGGGGCGCGCGCCGCGGGTGACGCAGTTAGGATTCCCTTACATCGGCTACTATTTATATCTGGGGTATCTCCCTGTAGGTAACGCGTACGACTTGATTTATCAAGCGTATATATAGTACCTATGTGTAAAAAGACACAGTTATTTTATGGTTATTGGAGCTTGTTATGCAAAGGAAACTCCGTCACACTGAACTAGGATATCACAAATCCGACAGTTTTAAAGCGATTCATGTTAAATTAGAAGGATTTGGCGGAGGTCTTGCCCAGCAGTGAGACAATGTACCTAAGCTAAATTAAAAAAATAATCGATTACGACGAAAATATAAAAAAACACGTCGTAAGAGTAGGTGTTTTGAACATTCACAGAACCGGGATTTAAGAAATAATCCCCAGTAATAAAACTTATACGGATACCATCATCGTAAGAACATTATTTTATTATCAATAAACTGTTCTAATTTAATCCCGCACCACGCACTAAAAATAAAATAATAGACTGAAAACGAGGCACAATTCTCAATTCAAACGTCTGAACCTGATTATACCTGCAGCTTAATTGCGTAACACATTTTCGTAAACGATTACGACTAATCTGTTTGATTTTGACAGTTCAACAACATTCATTGCGTTATTTACACTGTTGAGCAGAATTTTTTACCGAACTTAAAAAGCAATGGATTAGCAATCTGTTTCAATACGATTCAGATTCCCATTGATTGTGTATTACGCAATTAGGGTACTGGTCCTAAGTAGACCATTATCCCTCAAAATTATTCAAATAAGCAATAAAAACAAATAAAAAAAACGATGAACCGCGCGTTTCATATATTTGTGGGTTAACAGTCAACCGCATGGCCTAGTAACAGATCGACTTTGACAGCACCTTTATTCCTTAGCACTAACCGCGGTTGTTGTAGTTCAAGTGTTACTCTGACGTGTGACTGACTGTACAATGTGTCCTAAAGGTGCCAAGTCTAAAAATGCGCGATATATCGTCCGCCAAGGTATTCACGCCTGTCACACACACCTTTCAATAAGTGCGTCTCTAGTTTGGTCGTTTTGGCAAATGGCGCCTACCAACAGAGTAGTGACGAGCGTGTTATCGTCGATAGTTTCAGAAGATTACTTCTCTGTTTTGTGTTTCGATAGGTTATGGATGTGATGAAAATGGCTTGCTAGACACAAGCCATTTAGACAACTTAATATATTTAACAACTAAACATTGTTTTCAAATTAAATAAACACCAATAGTGGAAACATTCATTAGATTAAGACTTACTTGGCATAATACCGGTAGCGGAAAAGCAATAACTTGTTTTTAAATAACCGTAAACTTTTTAACGCAATAAAGCTACTCAGTAAGTTACATGCAGATCATGGGAAGCCGATTTATTTAGGTAATTGTGTTGTTATCCAAACGCTACATACAGTTCCTCTTATTTCTGTGCATTGGCTTCCTGTAAATATTAATTATCCTTAGTTTCCACACTTCGTATAAAATTGTAAAACTAATAATTTTCCGACCTTATCGATAGTTTTATCGATACTTTTCCCTTTTCCATACCTAGTGCCTAATGAGCAGGACACAGCATCCAGGTGAAACGTCCACACATCATTACACGTCGTTATACACCGGATTTCCGCCACGCTACTGCTCAAACACCGTGTAATGTCCCCCAGATATCTGCTGAAAAACATACTAATACTTGCCAACTCCTCCTGCTTTAATGAGAAAAATAAATATGAAAATATAAGTTTTAGGTGACGGAGGAAGTGTTCGTACATCAGCTGTCTCTGAACTGATGCGTTAAATTAAAGCTTACATTGGCGCTTGTGTTTTTCCGTGGGTTTGGCCTGACATCAGAGCATTTGAAGCAATTACTTTATATTTAATATATCTTACAATTGGCCGAGGAAATTAAGGGGAAAGTTTAAAGGTAACTTTCACGAATTATCATTGGCTAAATAAATATAATCCACCTGTAAAATACCACTTTCAGCCATTCACATTTTCTTTTTCAAAATGAAATCTTTTAGCATCTCTGTCGCCTAGACACCTTCTCCGTTGGTCTTCAGCTGCGAAAGAGCTTCTCTTCAAGCGAAAACATCTCTACTTTTGTGTTATTCCTTCTTTCTTGTGTTCTGCGAAACACGTTCCCGGGAAATCCACGAACCATAAGCGAATTTCCTCCTAATTTTCTTTTGCATTCCTAATTTTTTAAGTTTTTTTTTAAGTATTTCGAAAAAAATACATTTGGTTCTTAGTCAAATAAAACCCAAAGCATTTATTTAAATTAAACCATTTACTTACACGCAGCAGGATGAAGCTAGTTGTAGAATATTGCACTTCAAGTTTAAGTTATACAGCAACAAAAGGTGTTGATACCTTATCGCCGCCTACAGCTCAGGTGTGTAACTCCGCCTTGACATCGATCGGACAGGTGCGCTCGCCTCCGATTGGACGAGAGGTGGCTCGAGACAGGTGACTTGTGTATCGACCAATCAAAGGCGAGGGTTGTACAGGTAAGATATAGGAGGCTTACCTGTTCAGTAACGTACCTATACAGTGTCCGTTTTCGGAAGTTTATTGGTTACTGTGAAGATCTTTGGGTAAAGAAGAAGGGGTGTCAACAATAACGTGTTTTTTGTTTTTAGTTTCAAATAATTAATTTAACAAAATGGACATCCTTTACTTTAAAAAAAACCGTGAAAAACGATCGAAGAACTAAAAATGTAATAAATTGGCATACCCATAATCAACACTCATAGCAGTCGAACAATTTTTTTGTCTTCTACTCTAATTACCAGACTGAAACACTATTTAAAGACATAGTTTCAATCACGTTGAAGCATACACGTCTATTTAAACCATAATATATGTATTTCTACATCTAGTCAAGTATGGCCACTAAATTCAAATGCTTTATACCTACTGGGGCGTTAGAAATAATTCTCCTGCACGGATTAATTACACGGCGGTTATTAATACGAATTTAAAGGTAAATATCTACAATGATTGAGGAGCCCATACACGTGTTGGCTACGAGTTTAGATGCGTGTTTTACTAGTACAAAATTAAGCTATACAGAAGTTCCACTTTAGGCAGAACAACGGGGGAAAATATCTCCAAACACTAACTCGCTACGCCAAAAAACCGACCGTAGCCCGTAAAGGCTCCCGCAAAACGACGCGACGCCACAGCGTGTGCACGCCGTGTGTGGCTTCGCGCCAGTGTGCACGAGACTTAAAACGTAAAAGTTACTCGAAACACCTTTCCTCGAATTCTGCTATACCAGCTAAGTACTCATAGAACCGATAAACTTAAGCACAATATTAACGTCCGTACTGCAACAAATTAGCTTTAGTGGAAAACAAGAGCAGTCAAACTAGAGGTCTTGGAGGAGCGTAGTGGCGTCCAGCACCGTGTACTGCTAATGCGGGAGGGAGTATAGCGGGCGGCCGCTCAAATCAGGGGGTTTGAATGTTTGATGCCACGGTCGAAGAAACACTTAGATAAGCATTTCATGAACTGGTTTATGGTTGGCATTTTAAGGTCTACGTGAAGATCTATATTTCGGACATAGTAAGGGGCACCCGTAACCCTTCTGCGTAACCGGTTCTGGAGGATCTGCATCTTATGAAGATGACGTGGGTGAGCGTGCGCAAATACAACGCAGGCATAGGTCATGATAGGACGGATGACTGCGGTATAGATGCGCAGTTTGCATTTTAACGACAGTTTGCTTCGGGCTGTCAGTATAAACTGGAGTCTACTAAGAGCGAACGAGGCGCGATCGCGATCCGCCGTGATATGTTCCTTTAAGGTAAGGTTCTGATCTAGGATCACGCCTAGGTACTTGGCTTGCTTTTCCCAAGGGAGCGGCTTGCCGTACATAGTGATCGGGCTGGGAAGGGGGAATCGACGACGTCTTGAGAAGAGAACCGCAGGACTCTTATCGGGGTTGACCTCGATTCTCCATATCCGGAACCAAGCGCCTAAAACGTTTGCGGAGGTTCGGAGAGTACGAGCTATAGCTTTGAGGCAGTGACCGGTATAGTAAACGGCAGTGTCGTCGGCGAAGAGAGCCAACTGAGCCTTTTTACATTTTGGGATATCGCTGGTGAATAGCGTTAAGACAAGGGGAGATTATACGGAACCCTGAGGGACATCTGCGCGAATAGGGTGAGGGGACGAGAGTGCACCCTCGATGCGATAGCAGAAAGTGCGATTCGCCAAAAATTCTCTTAAGATGAACACGAGACGATCAGGCACTCCGAGTTGGTATAGCTTGTATATCAAGCCGTTGTGCCAGATTTTGTCGAAGGCTTTCGCTTTGTCGAAGAATAGCACACCCGTCGTCGCGTTACGCTGTAGACTGGCACACAAGTGCTCTATGATACGGTGGACCTGGTGAGTACCCGAGTGTTGACTTCGGAAACCAAACTGCTCGTTGGGAATGAGGCTCTTTGCTTCGGCATAATCTTTGAGAAGCTTATAAATAAGCCTCTCGTAGATTTTGCCGAGAACATTGAGTAAGCTAATAGGGCGGTAGCTAGAGGACTCAGACTTTGGATTGCCTGGCTTTGGGATACCGATGACGGTGGCTTCTTTCCACGCTTATGGGAAGATGATGTTGCTCAAGGCGCCATTGAAGATGGCGGTCATAAGCATTATTAGAGGGACAGGAAGGAGTTTGCGTACCTTATTGGTAATACCGTCCGAACCGGGGGCTTTCCGTGCGTTTAATGATGTCGTGCACTTCGTCAGGAGTGACGGGAGGCAGAGGATCGTCGGGGTATTCGACGGGTGGGAGGGATTCTCGCCGTTCGACTTCAGCGTCGACCTTGTTCAGGTGAGCTTGGTCTACTGGTTGAGAGCTGGGAGAACATTGGGACTCTAGGCTGTCTGCAAGATATTCAGCCTTATCGGGACTGTCGAAAGCGACACTCTTGTCGGGGCGGATGAGTGAAAGGGGCGCCTATAATAAATTTTATTTTAATGTAAATGTTGTCGTTCAAAAGTACCTTTTTACAGCAAACCTGGAATTTGGCATGGATAATATATTAATCACGCCGACAAAGTGGTAAAATAAAATCCAGCAAAAAAAAAACCTCCCCCACACGTGCAGATTTTTTTTTTCTTAACTATCTCATGGGTGTCGTTGAACAGGTCATTCAAAATATTGCGGCTGAGTGAAAGCCATTTTTCGATTCAGGGATCCGTTTGCGAAGTATAAGCTTTAGACTGCTGATTTTTGTTCGAGTCAAGTGTCCACCCCACCTGCCAGCTACATAATTAATTGGTTTTGGATGTGAAAAAATTCACGACAGTAGCATATATAACGAAGTAAAAAGGAAAACAGTAGTTTTTTTTTGTAGCTAAGCTGGCATTACAAATTATCGAGGAATAGTCGACCAACTGCAGTAGGAATGTATGGGAGAACATGCTTTTCACCTACAATATTTAACTAGCCTCTATACAAAGTTCCATGCGTCTGAAACAGTTTTCGAAACACTTATTCCAGTAGACACCATGTTTACAGCCTGCTCGAACGCTGACAGTGCATCTTCCGCCGACGAAACTTGTATCCCTTTGATTTTTATTTTCGGGAACAAAAAGAAGTTACATACTCGTACATTCACACACACTCTCCTAAATTCTTGAGTTGCACTCCCCTCTCCTCGTTTTTTACCGTTACTAGATGTTTAGGAAAAATACATACTACATACAAGCAAGATACATACAAAAGTTAGACAATATTTATACACATCCACAGCCACTGACACACTTCACAAGGTCCTGTTTATTTTAGATACCATATAGCTGATTACTGTCTCTTAAGATACAGCTCGCCCTAGTTTAAGAGGCAGGGCTCACCCATTTCATGTACAGACCTTGTGGTTACAGAATAATTATGTAATACCTGTCTTTACTCTTGTCCCAACCAGTTGTAACCCATCTTGTACCTATTTTATAGGTTGATCCAAGAGTTTGACCGGCGTGCTGTCCAGGAAGTCCCTCGTTTTGAGCACGGTGTGGCGCGTTGTCGTGGTGAAGCATTAGCCCTCGGAGCCCTGTGTTTGGTCGCTTGTTGCTCACAACAGCGAAAACTTCTGCCAAGCATTTGGTAGTATACCATTCAGTAAGGGAACTGACACCAAGTAGCCAGTAAAATTGAAAAAGCTCGCGATCAAAATCTTCCCCCCGCTTCTAGATAGCTTCACTTTGGTAGGCGTTGATTCGTTTTGAAACATCTCAACCGTCGACTGTCGCATCGTTTCTGGATCGTATTGATAAATCCAAGACGCATCACATGTAATGATGTCGTAAACACGCTGAGACGAGCCTGCTTCAAATTTGTTTATCATATCACGGCACCATTCCACCCGGGCCTGCTTCTGAGCATCGGTGAGGTTGTGCGAAACCCAGCATGAGACTATCCTCCTCACGCGAAGATACGCGTGTAGAATTTCGTGTAGGATTCCCGATCCAACCTGCAGTATGTGCTGAATCTCTTGATACGTTACTCGCATATTGTTTTGGTTTTTTTTTACTGTTAACACGTTTTCTTCCGTAACAGCCCAAAGGGCGACCACTCCTTTTTTCATCCCCCAAAGATAGTCGACCGCGCTTGAATTCGTTATACTGATCCGACACGGATTAAAGAAATTCGCCCTAAGTATCAGATGATCAATGCAAGGAAAGCAAACTATAATTTGGTCAGCTTTAATCCCTTTAGAAAAGTAATCAATTTCCTAGCTACGATAAAAATTTAAAAGTCCGGATGCAATTCAATGCCAAGATAGAAGAGGATACCAATATAGACAGAGTACTTTATAATTGTACAAGAAAACAACGACACATCACACCGAGTAATAATTTTAGCATTTCCTATGACGACGCGTAAGGACACTGTGCATCAGTGCGCAACTATTCGATGTCGCAAGAGCACCCGACGCGAACGTTTACGGGCCTTTGAAGTGATAGTTTATTGATTGAGATCTTTAGTCGTACTACTGGGAAGTATTAATAATAGAGAGCACTTAGCAGTTAGGCATAGTGGCTGGATATTTAAATTTAATTAAGCCCATCATTTTTTGTTGAAATCCATCAGAAATCCCCGGAATTTTCTAGATTTTCTTGTATCGTGTGAATAAACTATGACTTTTTTGGTACAAGTATTCAGAGTTAATGTTTGAAAGCTGTGTTAAAAACCTATTTCAGAAATGGATCGTCTTAACTTTAATCGACAAAGAAAACAACATTCGCAAAAATTATCCAAAAATATTAACGAAACAAAAATCGATAGAAGTTTACTTATCGTTGATACCCCTGATGGGACTCGAACCCACAATCCCCGGCTTAGGAGGCCGATGCCTTATCCATTAGGTCACACGCTACGCAATAAGACATAAAAATTACCAAGTAAGCCGGGACTAAGTAACCCTTGATTTGGTTTCTTGAAGAGCAGGCTAATTATCTTGTTTACCTACTAGGTAGTTTTTACTACAATATTGTAGGAAGCTCTACATGTTAGTTATTTTAAATGGGTTTCTTATGGATGCACCATTTCATGTGCATTTATCGCAGTTAGCTCTTTTTTAAATAACATTTCGATAACAAAACGTGATACCCACTCGTCTTTCTTGTTAACAATATTATATTTTCAGACCAATTTTAATGAAAACGTTTGATAGAATTTAACTAAATACTTAAATGGTATAATCGATATTATTATTTTACATTTTAAATTCCAATCCCAACACAAAATGCCTTACAATAGAACATAACTACAAAATGAAAAGAACGAGAGATAAAGCCCTCATTTAATTTGCTTATAAAACGCAGACAATTTGATTGCACCCCAACAAGGTGAACACGTGTCAATCAAGCCCCAGGGGGCTACCCCTGCCGTCTGGGGCTGACTCGTGAGTCGCACTTAACAGCCAACCAATTGAGTTCTTATTCATCGAGCCACGAATTTATATGGTAATAGGGGCACGTGAGAAGTGCGGAGGAACTAAGAACTGGTTTTCGTTGAATTCTTTCTGCTTTTCAAAAAGGTAAATTGGTGCCTGTTGTTTTGGATTTGGTTAATTTAAAATAAAATGGTAATGCTAAACTTAAGACTAAAGTGTACCAACATGTCAACTATGTACAAATGTCACCCTGAAGACTTGCGTGGAGTGAGCTGTCAGTGGTACCAGATAAGCACTACTGTTCAGAACGTACTGTAAAAATTTATATACGCGCCAGCACTGGACTGAGTATACAAAGAAGTCATGGGATAGCAGACGTGTTCAGTGCAAAACATCTACAGATACTTAATGGGGTTAAACCGCTCCTGTAGTGCCTCTGGAATGTTCGCGGAGGCGAGGTTGAACGCGTTCAATGCCATTTATAAATGCAGAATTACATCATTCATGTCCAGGGTTGGTAAGTGTAGAAACAGTATAGTTAGTTAAGAACCTTGCTGATAGGATGTATGCTACCAAGACCTATCAGCGGTGGTTGGAAATAGCCGCATAGATGTTTGCTTTTGGAGTGTAAGATAGGCAATGCGTGAGTTTATTCGTGTTTGTGTGTATGTATGTTATTTTTTTAAATCGTTTTTTTTTTGTTTTTAATATTTTTTGTTGTTTTTTTTTAAAGTGATTATGCGGTCTGCAGTAAACATATTTTAGTATTTATTTATAAAATACAATGCAAGACTCGCTGGATTTAGTAGGTAAGTAGCAATATCTTAACATGATAAAACAACAACAACAAAAAAGGTTATTTTGGTACTGTAGTAACTTTAAGTATGAGATTGGAAAATCAGTTTTAAGAATTGATATCCATCACGACTGTCGAGTTTTGCTAGCTAAACATTTCGACCCTGTATTCTCAATAGTTTACTTTTAGTTTCGTCTGGTGATTGCCTTTGGTGATTGACTCTGTTTTCTAGTTTCTGTATTTGTTTGATCTAGGCGACCATTTCAAACCGCTATCTTTTTTTAGACAAATCACTGCCATTATAAATATCTGAATTTCTAACTGTCTCCAATATTTATACATGATCATTTCACTAGTTACTTTTTACACAGACGTTAACAAAATTGTCCTAATTTCTTAGAATTAAAGAAATTAACTGTAAATAGGCCACCCGCATTTTTTTTTGCGTCTGCAGCCGACGACAGCAAATTAATCTGTTGTTTCTCTCGTAAAACATGTCCAATTTTTATTTCTTCCACGATTCGCTATGGTTAATCAACATTGCCACCGTGTTCTACGAAAATAGGTGCTTAATTGCCTTTGAAATTGGAGAAAGCCAAGACAATCATTCACTTCCAAAATTTTATAACCGCCAATGATTCCCTTCGTCATGAATAGACCTCTTGAGAAACTCTCTGGATTTGTACATAATTACCATTATAGTATTATTTCATTGAATCATCATGTATTGCTGGTAACATCATTTAGGTACAAATCTATAATGGCGTCGAGTTTTCGGCTTGTAACAACTCCCCTTTTTTTATAAATTGCATTTCTCTGGTCAACCTAGAAGGTTGTCGGCAGCTTAGCCGGGCTTGCCTGTGAGTGCCTCAATAAATGAAGGCCTCCAGCCTGGGCTTATTTTTTTAAAACTAAGCGACTACAAGCTAAGGGCTCCCTGTGGGGTACGTACCTCGGCTCAGGGCGTCGCTTGGGGAGGGCAGCACGGGACACGCTGGATCGGTTTAATTTGGGACGAATTCAAAGCTACAGCAAGCTCGCAACAAATTCTCGTTAAATTAGCGTTTCAGCATCTACTTTTAACTCCCTCAATAACTACACTTTCAAATTAGGTACTAGGTAAAAAAGTGATCAAGGTAAAAAAACGGTAAGGCATGCTAACCGATGTCAAAGACAATCTGCCACTTATACATACGGTTACAACAATAAACACTATCTTATTTACATGAAAAACCACAACTATTTGTAACCGCATACCCCACCTACCTGCATCTACCTAGATGACATCATTAAAAACAAACGTACACATTTCCTTGTGTTAATTACTCACCTGCGACCATTAGTACAATGGTTTCCACTAATTATTTCCTACGGTGATATGGATTATAATTAGCTAGTCTTTCCTTAAGCCATTGTCCCGAGTATTTTTAGATGAGACACATATGTTTGTCTATGACGGTCAACGTAAGGATGTAAACTCACTAGATCGTAACAGGGGATTCAAAATTCTGTTGTTTGTTTGAACTAGGCGTCATATACGTTTTGAATTAGTCCGAAATCGGTCTGACAGAGGAGTAGTGACCAGATTATGGTCAATCATAGTTCCGATTAGTATTACTGACTGCCAGCTTGTGCCTTCTGTATCTAAATGTATCGTCGATTTTTGCAAAATAAAGACGTTGTGTAATCTTAGTTAAAAAAGATAATGCCAGAATTAGCTCATCTCTGGGTGAGCACATAGGTAAGTAAGGTAAGGTAAGGTAAGTTGATTACCTACACTTTGCTATGTTTGAACTACGCTCGGCGAACGCTTCCACCGACCGCTGCACCTGGTACGCCCTAGTGTACGCAAACCTCTACCCCGCATCTATTTCAGTGTTGATTTATACCGGCACTTGTACTCAACGGGCGCCTCCAGCCGCGAATTAATTGTTATCTTTTTATACTCGCAGATGTTATTCACATTATAAGACATAATTTTAATGAAGATGATAAACAATTATTTTTAGTTTTTGATAGTTAATAGTCACGCCCTTCACACCCCTGTAGTCGGGTTATCTAGTCTAACAGCTACACTGATCTAAAGAACGAACTACCTGTGTGTTCTAGCAATGACAGCCAGGTACTATGTATCATAGGTAGTTTTTTTCAGTTGGTTGTTCTAATTGTTCCATCTTTTCTTTGTCAGGCATCTCTAACAAGACCTGTTAGAAGACCAAAACAGTTTTTCTTCAGTTTAGTACTTTTTTTTACCGTACCTACGTGACTGTGAGTATGCAACTCAGTGACGTCACGAGCAGGGGTCAAATTTAGGGTAAAGTTTTCGGTTTAATTAACGAACTGCATCTGTTCTCTCTAAATCCTGACCGACCAGTCTTACTCTCGCAAAAAGGATAGGATGATAAAATGATATGATATTCGATGAAAAAATTTCACGTGGGTTTGCATCGTAAATCAAACTGAGCGCACTAATTTTTCAGCGCCGATTCTTAGCTTTATATTTATTATTTACGATTATTTTGTCAGCTAGAAAGACGGCCATTACTCCTACATACCATTACCACAGAGTAGGCAGATGTAGCTTAATTTCAAATTAATATACTGAACAAGCAAACGCACTTATGTACGTGAACTCAAACTTTTTTGTCTTGCTATTATTAATAGTAAGACTGAGTGTCAATTACACCAATGAAACTAAACGCGATCAGCACATCTAAAACGCGTTCAAGATTGTCAATGTCAATGTTCCAAAGAAAATAATGACTCTGACAGCTCTTATAAGCGTTGAGCCTGTTTAGAAAAGTATAAACTTCTATGATCAAGACAGTTCCGTTTACTATGATTACACCGTGGTGACCGTGGTTTATTGTATTGTAGCTATCAAGTACTTAAGTTTCATTAAAAAAAAAACCGGTTCTCATAGTCTATTCTGTCGAAGAGTTGTGACTGTGTTATCCATGCTTGTCTGTGGCAAGGCGTATATTCCGATCTCCATTGCCTTTCTCGCGACTTGACCTAGTGCCCTGAAGATTAGTAAAGATAGTTTACAAGAATGATCCCTCTAATTTTCTGAAATTTTGTGGACTTCTTGTGGTCCTCTGTTTTCTGAACTTTTTGTTCTGTGGTTGTATGTTAGGCCGAGCAACTCGTGCGCAAGTTAACGCTACAGTTATTGCTGTTATAAATAATTGAAACATTATAATAAGTCATGTATGGATTATTTTTGTAGTTTAACGTTAATTATTGAGTTGTTTCTGTCCAGTGACAGCGTTTTAAACACCATAAGGAATTGTAATTTTGGGTGAGTTAGTATAATATACCTATGTACTATGTTTATCTTAAGAAAAGTATTGTTTTTGATGTTCCCGTAATACCTACATGATAAACCCACTACTTGCGAAAGACTGTTGATAGATTTCGATAATCGAAATTTTCACTGGTATCTTGAAAAATATTTTAAAGAAATCTGGTACAGATTATCTAAGAACAGTACAAAAGAAAAGCCATTTACCCAAAATAAAGTGCACAGAAACTACAAAGTTTTATTAATGGCGGCTATTTTACTAAATAGTCTCTATAAATTGGTAGGTGTTAGCCGTGCATTACAGCTCTCCGCTAATGAGAGAAATTTAGATTTTAGCATCAACATGCTACAATCTAAATTCCTCCTAAACTAACTGCCCAGAATTTTAGCTTAGGCTCCCCGTATACAACCCACTCGGGTTTGGCTGGATCGCTCCAATGCAAATATATAGGTGCGTACATCCGTGGTGGGGCAGCCCATGCTGCCAGGCACTTCTTCTCTTGCAACTGAGAGTGTTGGCATGTTGCGGATAGCCCAACTCCGGCTGCGAGACTGTAAACGGTCGACTCTGTACCCGAAGCATCTCGAAAGAGATCCCAGATAAGAGAAATTCCCGAATGCCAAATGCAAGGTTTAGGATTACCCATAACCCTCAACCAAATTCTTTCCCTCCTATCCCTACATCCCGTTGATTTCAGAGGAGGGATAACCTCGATTTTAAAAAAGTCCACCTCCCATAACCACAACGGTGCGCATCGGTGGTCAGACCCAACGTAATCTTGGCGAGGGGGCAACCAACTGCACTTCGGTGCCATGCTCTTCAGACTCAACTCCGGCCGGCTCCAACACCCACTACGCAGTGTATGCCTCCCACGAGCCTCTGGCAACAGAACAGCATCACCAACCTGGACGACGACCAAGACCGACACAGACACAGAAGAACGTGTAAAAATAACGGGCCTGGCAGCTCTACCACTTTACCGCTTGATGGCCCGGTAGAGGAAAATAGTCTACCGAAAGCGCAAAATCCCTCGAAGACACTAACATTTTCACAAAATAGGCATAACGGATAGTCCTATGTGAAGGGCTTGCATGGAGGCTAAGGAAACCGTTGCACATGTGCTCTTTGAATGCATAGGCGACACCCAAATTAGAATAGAACCCCTCGGGGCACAGATGTTTTAACAGACTAGGATACGTAATCAACTTTTGAAGGGAGGTGGGTTGGTTGTAATAACCACCGACGGCCGTCATGGTCCACGCACAATTTAAGCGAAAATTGCAGTTATTTTCATAACAAATAGCGTAGAGTCGTCTCAACACCTTTCACCATTAAATTTGCATATATGTATATATATTTTTTAAGTATTTTTTTTTTTAAACATGTGTGTGTGTATTATAAGTAACACAATATCTATTTTGCATCACACATAACAAATTTTTTAAGCTTTTTTTTCCATCATTGTTCCCTTCAACCAAAGCACCTGCCATCTTATCTCTTCACCACCCTTGGTTGACGGTAGAGAATGCCTAAGGCATTAAGTCCGCCTTTGTACCTCTTTGGGTTCGAAAAGTATAAATAAATAAATAAATAATGGTCCACCTGAAGGACTAATTGCGGAATCCAAACCGCGTCGTGGTCGCGCCGCGTCGAGCTACTTTCATACATTTGGCAGCTGGTGGACCTAAGTTATGAAGGGACCTCCAGAAACACGTTGGTTCGACGATATCATCAAAGTCCCGGGAAACACTTGAACGCGACACACGATACGGAATCAGGAAGTGTGGCAAACAGGAAAGGAGACCCATACCCATCATCATCACCATCAACACCTATTTTGCTGTGCCCGACAGGGTCCATAATGATCACATATAATTTTAAGAACCACCTAAGTATTCATTGAGGAATGCAAGTAAATAATTGAGTATTGACGTCAGTTGCTGGACTGGGTCTGTCCTTCCCGCATCCAGCGTAATCCTGCCGCCTTTCACAAGGCCATCGGTCCACCTTGTCGGAGGCCCTCAAACGCTATGTCTTCCGGTACGTGGTCGCCGCCTTGAACATTTCGGCCCCATCGGCTATCTGTTCTACGATCAATGTGCCCCCCCAGGGCGCTCAGCTTGGTTCTCTTGCGGATCTCTTTATTTCTGATTCGATCACGTAGGGAAACACCAAGCTTAACTCTCTCCATTGACCTTTACCCTACAGTAAGTAATTCCTGGGTGGGGGATTATATCGCTGTACACTTGATGGCGGTCGCGAGTGGTTCGAGTACAAGGAGCCTAAGATTAAAAGTCACAAAACATTACATCGAGACACCCACTCTACAATACTGTCGTCGTTTATAGATCGCGAAACATTCAGGTGTTCAACCGCCGATTTAATTTAACGGTGTAACGGGTATTATAAAAACAGGGTAATCACCTGCAGTTAGGCGACACGCCAAGACATTACGGATCACGATTTGTATTGTTTATTTCAGTGTAGGCGATTGTCTTCAGTGGAATTTGAGTTATTTTGCTGTAAAGGTAGACACTTTATGATTTGAATTCGACCGTGAATAAGGTTATTTTTCAGATTCCTGTGCCTACCTACCTACCTATAAAACAATATTTGGGTTTCTGAATTGCGCTAGAGATTGTTAGATTGTATTTTCATAAAACATGCCATATTTGACCTCCGACAAAAAAGGGTGTTTTAAGTTTATTAATGTGTGTATCTGTGTCTGTCTGCGGCACCGTAGCTCCTAAACGTATGGATCGATTTTGTTTTTTACGTCGTTTTGGTGGCTAAGCTAAAGGTGACTTGATCGAAAGTGTTTTAAGTGAAAAAAAAAACTGTCCAGCCGTTTTTAAAGGTTTTTGTTAATGCCGGGGGTTTTTTTAATTTAAAATTTAACCGTTGTCTATATTGGTAAAGTGTCATCGCTGTAAAGTGAGATGCCTTCAGCCTGTCTCGAGTGTTTCGTTATTTTAAGAAAATCTGTCAAAAACATAAATGATTCCTATTATTTCTTTAAAAGATTTCCAAAACCACGTAAACTAACATTTAACAAACGTCCGAATGAAATAGTTACAGTGACACGTTATGTCCTTGTCACCTCGCGTGATCGATCGCAGGTGATGTCGGTTAGTTTTCACACAATTTCTACTAAACTATTTGACATTGTTTACGTGTGAATTATAGCGCTAGGAGTTTAACACGACAAAGCTATTTGTTTCGTTGATAGGTATTTCTTTTCTATATTTTGGGTGCCATTTTGTTTCGAACAGCTGCGTTCATATTAGAGAGAGACAAATTAAAACTGCAGTGTTTTTTGTGTGGTTCGAAAATTAATTAAAAATTATGAGATAAAATAGGTAAAGCATTATTTAGATTCTCTTAGATTATATTAGTGTGTGTACGGTGTAATGTGCAAAAAATGGGGGCTAAATAGATCTATCTACACATTTATAAACACCACAGAGGCTCGTTCTTTATTCCAGTAAAGGAGGTGAACAAAACGAACAGTAAAGAAACAAGCAATGACCTGTAAGTTCCATAAATACTGCAATAGAAAGAAATATAGAATGGCGTCAAGCAAATGAAATGAAACGTTGTCTATGGAACTATTTTAATTACAAAAAAAACCACTTGAAACCTTGAATATTTTGTTTTTTGGTATGGACAGTGAACAAGTATCATTCAAAATATAGGTAGTCGACCGCGACTTGCGGTTGGACAGAATTAAAAAAAAATACCTTACTTCTTTCCTGAAACATTAATCGCATTTCAGCACTAAATCTCGTGTACTATTAAACGTCTTCTAAATCGTCACATAGAATGACTGTTATGTATTCCAAAACGATGGTATGTGACAATCTCCTGTGCCACTGAAGAAATACGCAATAGATCTGAGATTAAATTTGAATTTACTACCCGCGAGCGGTAAAAATGTTTTGTTTTCATTTTATTAAAGCACATATTTGACCGGTCATTCTGAAAATATTTCGAGGTGATTCTTTTTAATGTGGGTAATTGAGTTTCTTTGCAGGTTTGTGTGTAAATAATCTTTTTTAAAGACAAAACAAATATCGAGAATTAAACGAGCAATCCAGTTATTAACATAATTTACTACTGTTCTTGCAATCACAGATTTTTAGGGCGAATTCAAGTTAGTGTTATCCTGCTAACCGAGGGGATAAATTAGTGCGCAGCGAGGGAGTTCAGAGTTAACTCGAACGAAGCGCGGGACCGTTAGCCCCGTGGCGAACAATTAATTTTTCACACCTCCTGCAATTAACTTTTATTTCTTCTAGACAATTAAATTCTGTACAACAATATTGCCCGGCATAATCACTATTCTATTCTAATTTTTATTATTTCAAGCAAAGCCGATGGCTACTACTCTGCCAATGTCTAAAGTGAATTGGAGAAGCATGTATGCATTGATAAAAATAAAAACAAAACGATGAAATCTTCGATGATACTGGTGAACTTATTGTAGATCTTGTGGAGTTAATACTGGTTGAATGAAACAAAAAAATTACAAATTCATGTTACAATATTATTATTTTTAGAACATTAAATATACCTGCACATACCACGCCATAATGACTAGCTTTAAATTAGGTGGCGTGTATTTATAATTTGAAATTTTCGAGTCAAAAATATTTTTTGAATAGTCAGAAAATACGTAGTGACTAGTCCAACAGTAATCCGTGAGACATTCTACGCAAATACTGACTAATTGAAAGCTAGCCGTAATTAATCCGAAACTAGTCTTGACTAGTCCTAAGCTCAGTCCAAACTATTTGTCACGAATTTGGATGATTTTGAAAGTAGGTACTAAAAAACAGTGGGTTCCGAAAATATTAAATCCAGATAAATTACCACCAACTGATTCAGAGGTAGTACAATCTTAATGCAAAAAAACTTACATTTACTAAAAACATACACTTACAAACTAAACCAAAATTAACTCATAATATTAAACTAACTATAAAAATGTAGGTTACAAGATCCGCGCACAGCAAACTGCCACTTTAACTAAAAGTTATGACCCGGGAAGTGAACCTGTGCCTTCGAGCACGCTCCCTGTATAAACATCATGATGATCTTAGTTTTCTAATCCCTTTGCTTTATTATATTTTGAATGCGGCCGCTATAAAAATTGATTATACTATAGATTCGTAGCTGACTTCAAAATAGATTAGTTATGTATTTGGTAGATTACTTCAGTAGGTCAGTGGGGGAATGGGGGATTTGGAGAGATTACGTAAAGAACGTATTTCGTTCTAACTGAACGATTTACCTTTATTATCGTTTAGATTTACTTTGCAGATCATTATTTCGTGCAAACTAGGCATATTGTTAGTCGGTTGTAGTAAACAAGTTGATAGATGTCAAGTGATGGAAAGTGTCATAATAATAAAATAACAACATTGTAATGCCGTAGTATTCAAAATTTGTTTTGGTGTATTATTATTATTTGACGTTTATCAAAATATACCTAAGTTCTAGTACGCTAATGGATAGTGCCATGCTTTCGTGTTATTTAGATACATGCGACATAAATATTATGACAAAGGCTGTGTATGCGTTTAGTTAGTAAACCTAATATACCCTTTTACCCTTTTTTTGTTTTTTTAACCTTTTTTTTATTTGTTTAGTATTTATCTAAGTGTGATTTTATATTTGTTATTTTATATGTTTTCTAATATGGGTTATGTGATACCAGGAATAAATGAATTTTATTGTATTTTTTTGTTTTGAGTTTTCTTTTGATTCTACAATTCTTTCATTAATTGTATTGTAGACCTACTAGAAACTATAATAATATGGTAGGTTTGATCACCAAGTTTATGCAAACTACTATTTTTAGTAGGTATCATGAGATGTCATGACTCGTGGCAACAAAACTAATCGTCATAATAAAAGTGCAAAAACAGTTCTTACTTCAAAAGAAAACCTTTTGATATACTCAGTTTTCTTAAATTATCCTCACCTAGCTCCTGAAATAACACCGATTTCCTTTATTTTCTCTTGAATCCTGTCATCTACATAAGGACACCATAAGTCAAAGAGACATCTATCACTCAGCCAACTAGGTTTATCATACTGTAAATCATACGACGCACTTTTGAATCACCATATTTTTTTTACACCCGAGTTGATTAAAATTCAACCTTGTCTTACTGAAGATAGAGGCATGGTTGGTGGTCATGATAAAGTTGTAGATGGATACTCAGAAACTTCAAAGGGCCGATTATGACATCTGTTTTATAGTGTATCCGTCTGTTCTCACAAGGTGACCCATTATAAATATGTTATAGTAAGTGTAATGTGTGCATTCATTCGGATGCTTTAGATTCCGCGGCGTGGAATCGTTTGCCAATGTTAGGATGTTTGTGTCGGGAAGATGTTATTAACTGTATAAATAGCGGTACATACAATATACAGAATCTACGACCGACATCTGAAACCTATTTTAATGCAAAATAATGTTCAACCTCAATGTTTGAAGTTAAATCTTTTACAAAAGTTAACAGTTAAATGTTACTTAGGTACGTTTTTTTTTAAGTTTTAACTTCTTCTTCTTCGTCTTCCTGTCGATGGCACGACACTTGTTCAAAAACTGTTGCCCAAACTTTGCCACTTCCACGGCTGCGTCATCGGTGGCAGCGCGCTTGAAGTGAATTTATGTACATAGTTGCTGTCAGTCCCATATCCAAATTTCAATGAAAAAAGGAAAAAAAAAAATAACATAATGATCAGCATGAAACATGACAAAATTGCATTGACATTCAGAACCTTTAGAAACTCTTATTAGTAATGTATTTTCACGGGAAACTTATTAATTGAATACAGGAACCATAAAGAATATAACGTTCTTACAATAACTAAATTAATGTCCTTTTTATCTATAAGCAACACAGTATAACATATTATCCAGTATATCAATCGTCTAAAACTATTTTCACGTCCATAAGTCCATACGGCAGCCCTTAATCACAACAGTAATAAGCATATATAACCTCCACAAAAAACGCAGAAATACTCTAAAAGAATTTACTATGTTGATAACATGTTGTTTATAAAAATACGGCACGGAACGTGGAACGTGTCAACCTATTTGTCACTTTGACAAACTACTTCCTAAATGTCATAGCGTATACGGTGACCGGGGGCAGTTGATTTACTGACTAACGCCTGCACTGTGCCATTAAATCATTGTGTGATTCTTTTTTGATTTTTTTGATTATTTCGTGTGTTTGCTTATAAGCTATTTTACGGGAGTGATTTGTGGCGTTTTGAGTAGAAGACGCCCATTGCATTTGATGAGGTTCATAAATATATACTAATTGCATAGAGATAGTAGCCAGCAACAGATCTCAAAGGAAATCTGGAAAGATTACTAAGCCCCTACGCTTTTCTAAGCTTGACTGCCCCTACATACGTCAATGCTGTAACAGACATGACCAAGCCATAGCTAGGCCACTAAATTTAATGACACTGACTTGTATTCCAAATTACTTGTTTGTGTTGTATTGTTTTATAAGCAATTTTTATTTAATTTTATTGCAAGTAATTACAAGGGTCACCCTTGTAATTTGACAGTTTGTTTTAACTTCTATTCGGCGACTCTTAGAATGTGTACTTACTCTTTAGTTTATTTTTTAATTTGATATTTTATTTTCATTCTAATTCTGTGACCTGTATAATTATTTTGTACCTACATACTCATTCGTTTATTTAATTGCATTTACATTCTATTCTATTATGTTACAGGATTGTGAAATTTTGTTTTATTTTATGGAAAATAGGTTTTGTCTAAACTAAACTAATTTAGCAACTGATTCAGCCTGCTTCAGCGTCAGCACAAAAGTCAGTAAGCAAGTTTTTATTTATTGAAACATGTTGTACATTATACATTGCATGCAAGTTAATAAAGAGGTACAGAAAAGTTCTAACATGTTTAGTCATTTATCGTGGCGTACAAATTGGTAGGAAGGTGCATAAACCGTGATAATATTCATCAAAATTCAAAGTAGATTCAGTCGAAGAATTTCGGTTACTTGAAACGCTTTTGACACAGCAACCGCAAATTCAAATCAGGCAAAGGTGTAGGTCGGTAGTTTATGTTTCTCTTTCATAGTATTCTTCACCACAGCAATGATATTTGCAATTTTACTTGCATACTTTACTACTGATTTTGAGAAAAAACGAAGGAAAGTTTTTTTTTACTTACAACTATGTGGTTGACAAAGAACAAACTTGCCTTTGTCCTCACAACAAAAGTCATACCTACCAAATTCAAATCAAAAATTGGGTCAATCTAAAGACTCCGTCTAATCTCGCTCTCCGGAATCTTGTACAAGATCAAAATACAATATCTACCGGAACAGCGGCCACAGACAATTTGTCATCTGTCAACCTGTACTTTAATTACGGGCGTCTCCTCTTCTCCCGCCTCGCCGCTACCCCCCGGACACCTTGATTAAACGCGGGGCTATATATAAATTACGTGGAAATTGGTCATACTTGTCATTTTTGGATTGACGTCCGCTGCAAGGTGACGTCCACTAGATTAATTTGGGCTGGAACTGGGAATATTATGAGGTGTAGCGCTGGATTTGAAGTTAATATTCAAGGGCTTTTCAGCTTGCCGGTTATTGTAGAACTTCCAAGAAATATATCCAGGTTCGTTTTTGTATAATTTCGTACTTAGAAAAACCTAGTTTTAGGTACGAAATATTGCATCACGTTTTATTGGTTTTTCAAATTCGAAGCTTTTGGGCCCAAAAAGATAGCTAAAAGTATTTTATATTAACTCATATAAGATTGCAAAAAACTATTTTCAGCATGAACAAAGTGGTCTGACGTAACTATTCTATTGAAAATCACCTCCATCATCAAATCAAGATACTTCATCGAAATGTTCACTCACTATTACCGCAAAACAAAAGCAGTTGACATTCTCGTTTAGAAACAAAAGCGCGATGAAACAAATAGTGGCATCGATCATGGAGCGATACAAATGTCGCAATTGGCTGTCGTGACAGGGCGATGGCTACACGATTGTCATCAGAAATAACATTTGTTGTAACAGTTTGTATAGACACAGTGGAGTTGTTTTAGAAAACATAGATTTTGTGTTTTTTGTTGTGATTTATTGGATTTGGATGACAATGCCAATATTAGATGGGTATTTTGGTACTTCACGGTTAAACACTACTGTAAAGACTTCGCGATCGAAATTCTCAAGATTAGCAGTACCTAGAGCAGCGATGCACAGACCGCGGCCCGCTGTGTATACGTCGCCGGCCGCCGTCACTGCAAGCATTGCACAATCGCGAACCGCCCTCTTTGCCTCCCCCCATCTTTGGGACGCCGACCAATATTAGCATGTCAACACCGGTACGTGCTTAATCGGCTGCCGTTATTAAAGCTCCCGCAAATCATCAGCGGCAACCTTATAATACGAGGGGTGCCCAAAGGCCCTCCGAAGCAGTTCGAAGCTCGTTACCACCTGTAATAAGCCAAGGATAGGCTGATGAAGAAGGCTTCATACGCGTGGAGAAGAAGAAAAAGAAGAAGTAGCCTGCTTGTCGCAATCAGTGCAGTACGGCATTGACTGGTCCCGACATGTTGCTGCGTCCCGTCCCGTCCACGCAACTGTACGTGTCACGTTTATATCACACCACGAAGGTAGAAGAGGTCGTGGAGTACTTCAGGACGAAGACAAAGTTCACCTTGAGAGTCGAGAAGTTGAAGTCGCGACATAAGATACACTTTAAATCTTTTGTGGTGCGGGTTCCGACTCATCACTTGGAAACTTTAATTACGGAGAAATTTTGGCCGACGGGTGGCGTGTAGTCACCACCACTCAGCGCAATACGTCGCCGACCCAACGTAGTAAATAGATAGTGATGTATTTTTTATGTTTATTATTTTGTAAGATTATTTTGTGTATGACCAAATACATGGGCCTTAATTGCCTAAAAATTAAGCAATTATTATAACATATTATTATTATATTACTATCAGATATATTTTGTTCGTTGATGACACTTCTCTTATTTTTTAAATAGATAGAAAAGATACGGATGTATTACATGTGAACGATAGTCCGGCTACTCTTTCGAAATGGTTTGCAGCTTTAATTAATGCGAACAAAACTAAATGTCTTAAGTTCTCATTACCAAATGTACAAGTGGGCCTGAATTTGAAACCACCAAATTTATTTATTTATTTATTTATTTATTTTATTATTTATGTACACACAGTAAAATACAGAGGGACACGTCATAGTTAGAATTTGAGTACAAAGGTACTGCTTATTTCTTAAGAAATTTCTTCCAGCAGACCTGCGAAAGGAGAATTGAAAAAGAAATGTAGACAATAGTGTGTGAAAACAAGAAGAGAAAAACATGAACAATGTGAAGTCTAAAACTAAAATAACGCAAATATATATATATATATATAAAACATGTATTATTTACATATACATAAATAAATACTCACAGTTAAGAGGAAAGGTAATGCTCTTTTAATCGACATTTGAATAGGGAAATAGTTTTTAAATCACGAATGCTAGGCGGAAGTGAGTTCCACAATCTTACAGCATGGACAGAGAAGGAATAAGAATAGTAGCTTGTTTTATGAGGATGAGATTTAAGGAGGGATCTAAGGTGCGATCTCCACGGTGCGTCGCTAGAGCGAGCGTAAGGAAAACGCTCACGCAGGTAGGAAGGATAAGACGGGTTGTGTAAGATATTGAAGAGGAGACATAAAATCCGAGTGTTCCTTCGAAGACGGATTGGGAGCCACTTGAGTTCCTTGCGAAGGTGAGAAACATGGTCATACTTTCGAAGACCGAAAACAAAGCGAATGCACAGGTTTTGCAAGCGCTCAAGCTTGTTTAATAGCTCCTCAGTAGCATCCAGGTAGCAGGCGTCTGCATAATCTATAATCGGCTGAATAAGTGTTTGTGCCAAAGTAATTTTAGTTTTCAAGGGTAGGAGACTTTGAAGACATTTCAGCGAATGAAAGGAGAAATGTACCTTTCGGCTGACCTCATTGACCTGAGCACGCCAAGAAAGATTGGAGTCAATAACTACACCCAGATCCTTAGCGGTTTCGGTATAGTCAATGCGAACACCATCGAGATATAAAGGCATCAGGTGTGTAACATCCGCCGCATTGCGAACGAATCTGCTACCTATGATCATGGCCTGGGATTTGGTTGGGTTAATTTGCAAACCAAAAGACTTAGCCCAAACGCTGATGCAAGCCAGGTCATGATTCATTGCAGCAATCGCAGAACCCGCGTCAGCCACAGTAAAATGTCGGTAAAGCTGCAAGTCATCTGCGTAGAGATGAAAACTAGAGGAGATTACTCTGGTAACAAAGTTTATGAAAATTGAAAAAAGAAGAGGAGAAAGAACGCTACCCTGAGGGACACCCTCAGTGAGGCTACACCAATCAGAGAAGGACTCCTCCAGGCGAACACACTGAGAGCGTCCACGAAGGTAGGAACTGAACCAGGCTAAAGCGGAAGAAGAGAAATTGATAGATTTGAGGATTTCTAGTAAAATGTCGAAATCCACTGAGTTGAAGGCGCTACTAAAGTCAAGCAATACAAGCACAGTAAGGGACTTATTCTCCATTGCCCAGCGGATGTCGTCAGTTACTTTCAAAAGCGCGGTTACAGTACTGTGACCAGGGCGAAAACCAGATTGAAAAGGGGATATTATCGAGTATGACGCCAAGAAAAATGATAATTGTCTATGGACTATGTGCTCAAAAACTTTAGAGAGAAAAGGGAGAATAGAAATAGGTCTAAAATGGGTTAATGAAGTTGGGTTGTTAATTTTAGGCAAAGGTATTATGTGAGCCTGTTTCCAAACTGACGGAAAGGAGCAAGAGGAGAATGAGTGGTTGAAGATGTGAGTGAGTACAGGAAGTAACGAGGAAAGGATAAGAGTTATCATTCTTGAACACAATTTATCATTCCCGACTGCTGAAGAAGTAATCGCAAGTATAGACTTCTTAACGTCATCCTCAGTAACATCGCTAAGCATAAAGTGAGAACATTGCGGTAACGGCAAGCTAGCAAGACTCTCTAGAGTCGCAGCTTTGACAACCGGATCAAGAGAAAAGGGAAGGATAGAGAAATGTTTATTGAAATCATTGAGGTTCACATCCTTACATTCGTTGGTTGGTGATTTGCCGATGCCTACAGATTTGAGAAATCTCCATACATCGGAAGAACTGCGGTTATTGAGTCGGTCGTGGAAATAGCGTCTCTTAGCATCTTGACACAGATGACTGCAGCGATTACGTAACGATTTGTAATAAGAGAGATTCAGCTGTGAAGGTCTGCGCTTATATCTGCTCTTAGCTTTATCCCTGCGAGCCATAAGCTCTTTAATTTGTAGCGTTATCCATGGAGCCGGGTTATGTCTAACTTTGACTCGTCTGATAGGGGCATGCTTATCATATAAGTCAAGAACGGTCGCATTAAAACAATTCACCTTATCTTGGATGTCATCGTTCTCAACCAGAGGGGTCCAATCGAGATCGCCGGCATCGCGCTGCAAAGCCTCCAGATCTATGCCCTTATAGTTACGGAGATATAAAAACTGGGACTTACGCTTGGGAACACGGATACGATACGAAAGATAGATGAGGTCGTGGTAAGAAAAGGTAGCCGTCAGTTGACCATGGTGAGAAACATTACTAGGAGAGGAGACAATCATTAGATCTAGAAAAGAACTAAACATACAAGTAATTTCCTATATACAGTGTCCACTTTTATAACAAGTTGACAAAGTCGGTCACAAAACTCAGCAATGGAAAGTTCAAATCCCACATCAAACGTGTCCCTATCAAAAAAGCATATTATAAGATTAAAGACTACGTCAAAGACAAGGAAGTTTGGCAATAATTCCTTCTGCACATGTGGCTTCCCTGGTACCTCTTATACGGCATCACTATGTAAACTTCTATTACCTGTTCCCAAATTTTAAGTGTTTTATTTTATTATTAAATATTTATTTTTGACATAATCTTTTCATTGTTTGACATTATATACCTACAATTCTAATTTCATCTCTTTATTAGTAAAAATATTGTTTATTTCTCACCATAGAAAGTTACGAGTATACAATAGGTACATGACAAGTATTTAAACACATTTTGTGGTGATCACAATAAGGTGCACAACGAATTGACCCTAGCCACTGAACTAGGCGGGAACCTGTATCTCAGGGGATAGTGTTCAGCTATTGACAATCTCATATTATATTCATTGAGAGAGAGAGTGCAAGGCTTTGCTGGTGAGTTTGAAGATATTTGTGGCTTTTGTGAACATGATATTAATTCAGATTTGTTACAGTTGAAATGGCAATCTTAACATTTGGTTTATATAGGTTTTCAATATTATTATGTTTACTTTTCATTAATTATATTTTATATTTTGAGATCAAATCAAAACAAATCTACAATTTAAAAGACCTACAACGTTCTCAACGTTGTAGGTCTTTTAAATTGTAGATTTGTAGACCATTGTCTATTTGTTAAGCATATGGTACTTGTTGACAGGCCTACACTGTCCTCCCATACCTATTAACATTGTAATTCGAAAACATTGCAAAACCGATTATTAAAAAAAAGAAACCTTGGAGTTTCTTGTCGGCTCTTCTCCAAATGAAACGACCAATAGGAACCGTGTAACTAGCTTCTGACGTTTCAAAGTGACCATGTAGTTTTTTGTGAAATAAAATATTTTGATTTTGATGGTTTTGTTTTTTTAAATGAAATTCAGTTTGTTGTCTGTTCTACATGTGATCTGACACTGACCACCTATTTTCTAAATGAAAAATACATGCCATAAAGGTAAATAATGCAGCCTTTCCTTTAGTTGCTATACCTATTTATAATATTTTCACATCCAGAACTTAAAGTGGAACCTAATTCATGCCATTAAACTAAACTTATCTTATTCAACGTCACAACAATAATACTATATTCAATCATATCTTAACCACATCACTGAAAGGCAGCTGTCACAAACACTGCAGTCCCACTATAATCACTCAATTCCCACATTCAGCTATTAGCTGCCGTGCCTTACCGTGCGGTGCGTGCGTAAGCAAGACTAATTATTTTCTAAACGCCGCCCGACGTCACGGCTGAACACACAGTGCACTGTACTAAATTTATTTCACGGCACGTCAATTAACCTGGGCTTGGAATATAAATCATTCGTGTTCGTTCGTTCCCGTTTGGGTGATGAAATACGGAGATGCAAAAGGTTTAGTTAGCAATGAAAGCAACATTTGAACCTTAATTGGTTCTTACATAACACATTTAAAACAGCCTGTTCCTATTGCTGTGACTAATGCCTCCTCTTTCTGAGAGAGCCGTAATTTTCCACGAGGGCCCAGTGCAGTTTGGTGGCCGTCACGATTATTTTTTCGTCTTGAACATGGCCGGTTTTCGGCATGAGAGGTTCCACTTCAATGGAATACTAAGGACTGATATAAAATCAATTGAACAAGAGCAAAATAGTCTTATGCAATCATAGATCACGAATGAAATAAAAGATTATTAGAGACGTTAGGTGCCATTTGCAATGGCAAAGATTCAAAAGAATTCCGTTTGACACATACCTAAATATTAATATTAGGCATATTACATAAATACCTAAGTGACCTCTGACGTAGACCTTCTGAAGATTCTGGTTTCATGGTATGTACTCATGCGCAACTTTGTCGCGATGTCGCGTCACGTCGGCAAAGCATTTGATTTACCGACGCTATAGTAAAAACATTAGAGTGAACTATATTTGAATCGATTTGGTATGTTCGTTTTTTTTTTCTATTTGTTCAGCTTGTGATTGCAATAAGTGCACTTTCTACTTTTTTATATCATTAAGAACTATACCGGTAATTCGGTAAGAATAGACATCATCATCATACCATAATAATTTTATATTCTAAGCCAGTCAGCAAGGTGTAGGCAGAGCTGAGAATTTATGGTGAAAATGGAAAGAAACGGAAATGTTTTGCAGCTAATAATCTTTTACTCAATGCGAACAAAACTAAATGTCTTAAGTTCTCATTACCAAATGTACCCCAAGTGGGTTTAAATTTAAAACTTGATGGCAAGAAAGTAGATGCTATTACGGAAACTGTATTTCTAGGAATTACTTTAGATTCTAAATTGCAATGGGGCGCTCACATTAGAGCTCTTTCAGGTAAATTAAGTTCAGCTGCGTAAGCAGTAAGAAAAATAAGGCAGTTGACCGATATAGCCACAGCTAGGTTGGTATACTTTGCTTATTTCCACAGTATTATGTCTTATGGCGTTCTGCTGTGGGGATCAGCAGCTGACGTAGATTCAATTTTCATTTTACAAAAGAGGGCAATCCGCGCGATCTATGAAATGGGTCCTCGCGAGTCTCTTAGAAACAAATTCAAAGAAATTGATATACTCACTCTGCCTTCCCTTTATATCTTAGAAAGTATTTTGTATGTTCGCAAAAACTTAGAACTTTTTAAAATAAGAAGCGATTTCCATAATATAAATACACGTAGTAAAAATGAAATTGTTATACCCAAATTTAGATTAACTAAAACAAGCAAATCATTTCTGATAAACAGTATCCGCTTTTATAATAAGTTGCCTGAGTCGGTTACAGAACTTAGCGATGGAAAGTTCAAAGCCCACATTAAACGTGTCCTTATCAAAAAAGCGTACTATAAGATTAAAGACTACGTCGAAGACAAGAAAGTTTGGCAATAATTCCTTCTGCACATGTGGCTTCCCTGGTACCTCATGAACGGCATCACTATGTAAATTTCTAATAACTGCTCCCAAATAATGGTGTTTAATTTTTATTTTTTATTATTAGATATGGACTTTTACATATCTCTGACATAATTCTTTCATTATTTGACATTATATACCTAAAATTTTTAATTATTTTTTTATTTTACTTTATTAGATTATTTTATATTTTGTAAATGTGAGAACGTCGTAGGCCCTGTGGATTATAAATTATAGACAATTGTCTATTTGTTTAACATATGGTACCTGTTGACAGGCCTACACTGTCCTCCCATACCTGTTAATCACTGTAATTGGAAAACATTGTAAAAGACATATTTTTAAAAGAGTAACCATGGAGTTTCTTGCCGGCTCTTCTCCATGGGAAACGACCAATTGGAACCGTGCACCTAGAATCTGACGTTTCATAAGTGCCCATGTAGGTCTATGTGAAATAAAATATTTTGATTTTGATTTTGATTTTGATGGACCCAGAGACGAAATTGATGAAAAAGCATAGAATGGAAATTGTTTTGTTTGTTATATTACCTTATTATTGTAGTTTCCTCCTCATAATATCATCAAAATATGTCGTATTTGTACTACAGTGTAGGTAATAGTCATAACAAAGTAATAAGTAGGTACTTACTGACTTTGTAGTCGTTTTACCTCGCATTTCTGGCACAACAAACTTCATAATTATAGCATTCGTGACTCCATTTCTAATGTTTGCTTTGTCCATTGCCAATCATTAAGACCCAATAAGGTTAAAAGGATTAGAGTTTCCTATTTGTGACTATCCTGTGAGATATAGGTACTGAATGTCATATTATGTCTCCTCTCAGTTGACTCACTCAAAATATCCCTCATTTTTAATTCCCTCTTGTATAAATATGAAAACGTGTAAGCACTTCCTTAATCCACGTCTTTCATGTCGACATCATCTTTAACATGTCATAAACCGATCCCTCGCCATCACCTGACCGACAATACTTTTCTGCTAAACGCTTAAGCGCTTTATAATTTACAGCGCTCGTAAACTCATGTTTGCTTTTAAGTCTATATGAAATAGAGCAGTTTTGACGTAGGAAAGCGCTGCAGCGGCCATCATTCAGCGAGCAACATCAAAGGACGAGTGTTCATTGCTCGTATGATTGTTTATTTTGTATACTTTGTTGCGTTGACGGAGCAATGGAGTTGAAACGAGGTGTTATTGAGCATTGTGTATTATAAGGTCACTGAAAAGAAGTGTTTGAAAAAATTATAAATGGTTTTCGATTAATGCTCATTTTTCTTTACTCTGGTATTAGGGAAAAAATGAGCAGTAAGCATATCTCCAAGACTTCAAATGCCAAGACACAAATGGATTTTCGTAACCACGAATAGTTATACAATTGCTGAAAGAATACGAATCATGTCACTTTTTGTAACATAATACAGTGATAAGACCAATGAAAAAAGCAATACCAACCAATCAATCAATCAGCCCTTAGTTGAAAAAGATGAAATGCAGCCATTCAACGTAAGCTTCTTCAAAATCAAAACACACGTTAACATTAAATCTTAACAAAAACTTCTCAGAACTCCTTATGAGTTCCAAGTAACCTCATCTCTAATTCCTACTCCACGTATCCTTTCTCTGACTCAGAATATTTCAGTCACCTGCCGCCTTAAACAAGACTTACTGCGAAGACAGATAACTCACTTGCTCAGTCCTCAGACTTCGCAGTTCCTAGGAATGCCTCACACCTGGCCATCTCGTAGCAGCCGGTAAATCTTTCCGGAATAAATTGTGGCTGAATCTGAATGCTCGTAAATGGATTATACTTTGAAGTGTTAAATGTTTGTCTTGGACACTACAGAGATGTTTTGACAAAAGAAATATGTTATCTCTATGTGTATTAGTTTGGGAGATATTGCTGTACTTAGTTGTAGATGACATGTTGATAAAAATGGAGTAACATTGTATCAAAAACAGATTTCAGGTCAGCTGTTTTGCCCGGTGACTATTTCACGTACCCATTATTTATTTTGTTTCGTACAAACATTTAACAATTCAAATTCATTTTATTCGCAAATTTATGGGTAAACTTTATGCAAACTATTTACATTCATGTAATATTTGTATATCACAGTCTTGGCATCACCATATTTTACCTTTCGGCATGCAAAGTATCAAAAAACTTTTTTTTAAGCATATTCAGCGATGATGCCTCTATTAAATATTTTAGGTAGGTGATTGTAAACACGGGGCGCCATATAAAATATGCTATTATTTAATAGAGTCGTTTTATTAATAGGACAACAAATTTTAACAATATGTCGTTTACTTTTATATTTTTCAAAAAAAGATCTTAAAAAATTAATAATTTCATAAATGTATATTGTGTTTAATATACATGTATAAGTGTCAGTAATTTGAGACTTTAAAAATGTTTTTTGAAAATATCTGTTTTTTTTTTTTAAGTTTACAGTTTGATCGGAGACATCTCTTCTGAACCTTAAAAGCATCATTTTTAAGTACGGAATGTCCCCAGAAAATTATTCTATATCTTATTATGAATCCCACATAGCCATGGTATGCAGACAGTACAGTTGAATTACCAGCCATTTTCGAAAGCATGTAAAGCATACGATTGTTGATTTAATTTTAAGCATAAATTCTCAATGCGTGTTTTAAACTGCAGTCAATATGTAGACCAAAAATGTTTGTAGTGTGTAGACACTACAAAAATTTTAGTTCGTGCATACATTTTAAATTGGTGCATGTGTAAGTGCGAGACTTTTTTATTTGAGTATTCAATGTTAATGTCACTAAACTGTGTAACTCGATTGTGAAATATGATTGTGTTAGTTATATCGAAATTTAATTTTAAATTGTTAGATGTGGCCTATTCTAATATTTTTTCGAATGCGTAATTAATATATTTTTCAAGTGTCATTCTGTCTTTACCGTTAAATACAATGGTCTAATCATCAGCAAAAATAAATGTTGGTAAAGTTCAAATACCTGTTTTCTGATGTAAAATAAACCTCTTTATTTACTTTGGGCATATTCGATTGATTTGGGTAAACTTTTATCTATTGCCAAGATATGATTCAATAAGTTTAAGGGCATTACCACGAACTCCATACATGGCTAACTTCTGCAAGTTTTATATGATTAATACAATCAAATGCTTTACTGAGATTTATTCAGAGTGCACAGACTAGGGGTTTTGTTATCAATGTTAATCATAACTTTCTGCAGGAAGTTATAAACTGCTGTGTTTATGGTTTTATTTTTATGATAATGTTGTTGCGTAGAAAAAGTTTTGTATAGTTTGTTGAGAATTAATTTCTCAATAACTTTAAATAATACTGGAACTAAAGCGGGAGCTAGGACGGTTACAGGACATTGAAAGTTTATTGTCTTTTTTGAAAAGGGGTTTTAATAATGTAGTCTTCAGTTTATCCGGAAACACTCCGTTATATATTGCTAAGTTTAAAATATGGCATAGTATGTCCGAAATATTATGAGAAACCAGAATCATTTTTTTTTTAAATCTGATAATATCCGGTGCTGCTACTCGTAGTATTTTTCATATTATTTATTATGCTATAAATTTCACTTGGAGTGGTCGGACTCATGAAATGAACCAAGTTTTGATTGTTAGTTATTTGTATATTTGTGTCCCCATTTAAAGTATCACCTTTCAGGACATCAATAAAGAAGTCCTTAAATTATGCTATAGTTAAAGGATTATCAATCTCATTTTTGCCAACGATTTTGTGGAATTTATGATGTGCTTTTACAACTTTTTAGTTTTAATCTGTATTTTGCAACAATAATCAGGTCATTCTATTAAGAGCATTATATCTATTACATGCGCCAAGCTCTATCATTTTGCATTCAATACATGAAAGCTTAAAACATATCATCAGAAAGCACAAATCCCTGCCGACAATCCCCATACAATATTCCCATTAACACCAAAATCCTTACCAATGTTTCCACCATTCAAACCCGACACCTCCGAAGGTATTCACGCTCCCCCGAATCAGGCACAGGCAGGGTGTCTGCTTATCCCCTATCCCCCTGGCAGCGCTATATGACGCAGATTGTCAGAATAACAATGGAGAAGGACAATGCGCCGGTGGGCGAAACAACCGGACTCTTTGTGGTGAGTCCGACATAGAGTAGTTGACAAGAGGTGGCGGAAAATTGATTTCATATAGTTCATAGGGGTGTTACTTTGACTTGGTAAGTAAATGAGGTTTTAACAATTGAGTACTTTTGCGCGAACTCCAGGAATCCAAGATGCATCAATAAGTTAATTTCGAGAGCATTATTGCGGTAAATAATTACTTGTGGTGAATAATTTTCATCATCATTTTATTTCTCTTGGCCTTTATTTGGGGTCGACTAAACATGTCTTCCATACTTCTACTACACGACATCTCGATAGTTTTCCTCCTTCTAGTCATATCATATTTCACATGATTCATCCATCGTTTCTTTGGTTATCCACTGCTGTTTGGTTGTCCACTTTCATACTCAAAACTTTCCTCACGATATTTTCTTCATTTCTCCGCACCACAGGTTTTGAATATCACAACAATTAACTTCAGTATTTAATCATTGCTTTTGTACTTTTCAAAATCTGGAGTTATCGTGTCCAAAAATATAGTGTCTAATTAATGTGTAAAATAAAGCATTTTCTACTTGTGGACTGTACTTGTTGCCTCCCCGAGGCAACACAGTCGTAGGCACGATTCCACCAACCTAAAGCAAATATCCACAATATATGTTCATCCCTAATGTTTAGACGGGCATAGTTGAAAGGTGGTGGAATACCTTCACAGATACAATGCGAACGGTTTAATACGACGATTTAGCCCTCGGTCCTATTGTTGTGCTAAATGTTATTCTTAAACTAATCGACCAGTACTATTTTGTACTCTACTGTCTTTGAAATTAGGTGTTGATTTGAGGGGCTAGTTATGATAGTACGTCTACAAGATGTAGCCATTTTTCTTGTGTCATATTTCCTTTGTGTGTGTTCTGGTTTGGAACATTATTTCCTTCAAAAACAAAATAAGAAAATCTAAAGGTTTATAACCATGGACATGATTCAAGGTATTCTTGCATGAAATAATTATCACAACTTTTCATGGTAACATGTAAGTCTTTGTTTCAGTTAAAATATTCAAAACCTTGTACAGTGTTTCAGCCATTTACCAAGAAAACTGAATCCCTCCTATAGTATTCTTGTATCGATACGAATGAGTAACAAGCTACCAAGGGACCATGTGTTTACATAGGTGTGCTACGTAAAATATCGACTTTAGAACTTATAAATATAAGGTACTCGTATGTGATATTACAACATAAATATTTTATTGCAACGTTCACTTGATTTATTGACAAAGTGCTGCTGAAGTTAGGGTTCTGTGACGAAATAAGGTCACAATAAAATAACAAAATATTTATTTTGTAAAGCAGAAGACAGGCTTCTTGTCACAACCGTCGGTAGGTAGGATGTCCTCCGATTTTGTTTTCGTAAATAAATCTAAAACTATATGAGTCAAGGCAAGCTTTGATCTTCCTTAGTTATTGTAGCGTTATGTTTTAAGTAAGTCATCCAAGTGATCTCAATCAGATGTACTGTGTTGGTGTCGTAATCATTGTTGATGTTAAAAAAATACAAATTTGTGTGTTACCCGGTCAAACTTTTTCTCACTAACTGACGGAATGGTAATCTTGCAGTGCACCTTGAATTGAAATCACCTACAGGAAATTCACGTCAAAAGAAAAACGCACACGTTTTCTATTAGCAACAATGTTTCTTTCAGCACTATATTCATACAGAACCATCGGTCATTTAAACGTCGAACACGTAATTACGGCTCACATAATTCGACGCTAGATCAACAAACAATGCTGCGCGGGCGCCGAATTATTTGTTGGTTTAACATTTTTTTATTTAGCACACGTGTGGAAATATGCCGACATCATCCGATATTTAGGTGTTTAGGTTTCGCGAATATTTTTTAAACAAGTTCGGTGTGAACTTTTATTTGAATTTCGACGAGAAAAAGGTATCTTTTGAGTTATTTCTTTACAACGCTATAATCTCTAAATGTAACCAGTGCAGCATATAGAAACAATGAATAAACTACTTAATTAATAAAAGACAAAGCAAGAAGCTTTCCTCGAAGCTTTCCTTACCTACAGACAAGGTGTTATTGGCATTTCCTGGCTTGTCATTTCTGCAAAATTCTCCTTCCACATTCCACATCTTGCCCTGTAGTCATCATCAGGTGACCGATCCATTTTGCTAGGTATCCCCCAGCATTTTCTCATTCACGATCACTTTTTAAAGACATTGTGGCCTTTGGTTTTTGTCAACAACGAAAGGTCATAGGAAGTTGAAAACTTTAAAAAATTGTATTACTTTTCTCCCCGTCAGTACCGGTGAGAAGTGAAAGTATATTACGACGAGAGCGGGAGGGTATCGGGACGCGCGGGGGGAGGCGCGCCAATTGCGCTGATTGCTTCAATTGCTACCAATAAGCGCGGGCGCACGCTAGAGGTAACGCTTCGCACCATGACCTGCCTTATTGAATGTAGATAACGATGTGTTGTTGATAACTTTCTTGGTCTAGTTATGTATAAAAGCACGTTATGTAAAAGGTAAATATATTATATCGATAAAAAATTGTGTTCGTTTAATGTGGAAATTCTTAAGATTTTCTACGGAGAACACAGAGATTTGCCACAACGAACACAGGCTGCCTCCTCATGCACAATTAGTGTTCTAACGGTTCAACTCAGTGTTGGAAAAAGCAATGAACGAATATATGATACATTTAATGAATAGTCTGTTGTTTCTTAGTATTTCACTCGCATTCTTTTTAAAATTTAGATACCTCCAACCTTGGAGGCTAATAAACGGCAATGATTTTGCTTCTGTGATTGATCACTTAAATCAACATTTTCACTTACATCTACGTTTTCTATTGTATTCTTTGCCGGAAGTCACGAGGGTGGAAAATACCACTTTTCCTCATATATTTTTTGGTACTAATCCTTTATGACACACGTACTCATTCACTTCCGCTACAATGTGCTGCTGCTGTAACCTCTAAAAATCTACAATTAAAACTTACGAATCCCTCCAAGAAACCCCCAAGCCCACTCAATTGATTCCAATACCCTTTAAAACCTATTCAATGCACCCACCGCTGCATAAGCCGACCTCGACACATACCTTCGTATACGCACTCCTGCGCAGGGTTCGACGACCTAGCCGGACATCCCAATTGCTGCACAATAAAGGTGCGTTTGCCTCGTGACCTGCCTTGAACTTCGATGGTACCTTGATCGAAGCTGAGTGGGTGAGGGAGAAATAGATAATGTTTGTTTTGTGTTGAAAGATAATGATCATCGCCATTGTATACTCTCAATACTCGTGTGATAATTTTGGCACATCGAGCTTAAGAAGGAGATGAGGCTCTACAAATGCTAAATGTTCTTAACACTTGACTTGCAATAACGACTGCGTGCTGGTTGGCTACTATAAATAAACTAAAGCGATAAAGCAAGATAAGGCCCTTCCTCTCCAGTTTTTCGTGCAGTGGAAAACTACGGTTGATTCGCCGCTTGTAGGCACGGTGGTCAGGGTTGTGTAGATCACCATGGAAGTAGCGCATATTATAGGTAATAGGTAATACGAGCTGGTGTCCGCAACTCCACGACAATGCGCGTATTACTGACAGCCTCGTGTAGGGTACCTGGGTTACCGTAGTACTTTGCCCTGTATATGGCCACCACCGGGCAGTTGAGAAGCACATGAGCTGCTGTCTCGTCCTCCTCCATTCAGGCCCTGCACAGCGGACTGTCTGTGACTCCTATGACAAATAGGTGTTTATTAAATGACCCGTGGCCAGTTAAAGCTGCCGTAACTATGCGCAGCTGTTGCTTGGTTAGTCGGAGTACCTGTTTCGTGAGGCCATCGTTAGTATGGAGTGCTTCCCTAGCCTGCCTGCACTCACCTTGTTCCAGCCCTAGTTTGTGATGTTGTTCCCTGGTGCGTTTTCTTACAGAGTGCGTAAGTACCCGACGGGGAGTGGCAAGATGGGTTCAGATCCCACTGGTGCCTCACTCGACCCCCTTCTGGCAAGCTCGTCGGCTGCATTGTTACCCAGCGAACCGCTGAGTCTTTTAATCCATTGAATGGTTATGTTATTGAGGCTACCCACCTGATTAAGGCGCTGGTGATACTCGTATTTTAGCCCAGATTCAACTGTGTGGCTGTTCACCGCTTGCAAAACAGCCCTGCTGTCTGAGAGTATACGGATCGAGTGATCCTTAACTTCACATTGCATTCGGCCTGGAACACTGTTTAATGGACCCCCAATGGTGTGGCTAAGCGTATGTTGAGGTCCTCCGAGAAGTCTCCAGCACCTGTGCCATTACCTGTTTTGGATCCGTCTGTGAAGATGCTCAGCTCTGCAGGGCACAAACCCTCGCACCTACGATCCTCGTGAAACGGGATCCTATATTTTTTTCGAAGAAAAATTGTTTAGGTAGCCGATAAATTGTTTGTTTAGGTAGCGCATATTATACAAGCTCACACGATTCTTCTGCAGCGTGGATAACACGACGTACGGTAAAGAAACCGCGTCGTTTACAATGGGCCTATAAGTATCGCGATCGTAACCAAGATTAATGGCTTGATCATATACAAAAAAAAAGCGAAACCTGCCGATAGTTTTCACAAACTACACCTATACAACTCACTTGTTTCGATTCTATACCAAAATAGGACAGATCGGAAACATCATGATATTCGTCGTTTCATGTAGCCCTTAAGCTATTTTCATTAACAGCATTTTTGAAGCTTTTCTAGTGCTTTCTGCTACTTTCATTCGGTTATTTTTCCAAAGATTTCTGAATTTAAAACTGCATCGTACCATAGGGACGTAAGTGCATACCAAATAAAATAGAAAGCTGTGTGTGCTCAAGTGTACCGATCAATGAGTCAGGTCTTCCACCTTTTATTGTCGCTTTCATATCGCGGTGTCCGGTTGCCATCCGGGACAATTGGACTGATAGACAGAAAGACTTACACGTGGCCAAGGGAAGTCGGACTCTATCATCATCTGTCATGGTTGAGTTTAAATTGGAGGAGGTAGGAAAGGTCTAATCGAGGGAATTTATGTGTGGTAAGGTACCTTTGTTTTGTGTTGGCGTTTGGTGATGAACTTTGATGAATGTCTATTGGTACTTATGGGAGGTGTAGGTTGATAATGCGTGTAAATACTTTTTAGGTAGCTATTGTAGGTTTACAATGACAGTAGAAGAGTTGATTCTGACTGAGCTGACTCTCTAATTCTTTCTTAAACTTCATTTTTATATAGACACTTCACATTGAAAATTAAATCGAGACTGATGAACGCGCCTCACAGAAGGCGCGCCAAGTTCAGTTTGTGTCTCGATTTTAGTTTTTTTTTTACTAGCCTACACTGTCCCACTCCTGGGCAAAGGCCTCCCTTCACTCCTTCCATCTCTCGCGAGCCCGCGCGTCGTCCATCCAGTTTTCACGGCACCTGTCCAGCTCATGTCCAGGTATGGTTAAATACCAAAAAACCCGACTATCTGTACGACAAGTTAAGTTGGATAGCAAGTAGGAGAAGGCAATGCTCGCAGCAACTCTCGATCCGGCCGCATAGTATAGCTCCTTTTAGAGGTAGCTTCCGTTATGCGGCTTCCAAAGTGTGCAAAAACCTGCCACCTCCTATTCGAACAATTAACACGATCGACACATTAAGAAGACGCCTACGGCATTACCTTATAGAAACATTACGGAAGCTAGTGATGCATGATCGACTTGAATGTTTCATTAATTTGAACTATTATGTAGTTAATATTTAATATTGACGACAGTCCTTTGTTTCTTGTGCCACCATACCATTTTTATTTTCTTTCCACAAAATCCACTATATTATGATGTATAATTATTATTAAACAATTATTTATTCGGTTTTTATTAATATTTGTTACACGTAAATTTGGATAAATATTTAGACACACGATAAAACAGATTTACATTCGTAAGACGTCCTCGCAACATTGGGTCTAGTGGAATACCAGCGTCAGGCACTTAGTTGTCTGGCATTTAAGCTGAACTGGGCCTATTTGTCGCAGCCGTGAGGCACACAATACTATTTTCTTCTGTTTTTTGTTATGTGTGAATATTGTGTGGCTGGGTCAAATAAATTTTAGTTTCTTTCTTTATTTTCTTTCTAATTCAACAAGAGTACTGGATGGATACAACCAGGTTATAGTCATTGCTACCAGACACTGAAACATCAAGTAGGTAGGTAGTAAAAAGAATGAGGTTAGTCGGAAAATAACAGAAAACGCTCTAGAAACTGCTTTCAATGATGTTCAATTCTGAAATCACCTATTTGAGCAAACTTGGAATCGATAACACGATTATAACTGCAAAAAAATAAACTCATTTTCATTGCAAACAGCCAAATAACTCAAATGCTTGACCACTCTAACGTAATACACTAACATTTCACCTAAAACTCCTCACAAAAAATATGGTAACATTCCTTGGTATATCATACATTACTGTTGCAGAGAGAAACGTGAACCATCCAGTTTTGAACAAAAGCAGCGATGGTGATGACAATCAAGCAATAGTCGTTGTTGGGGAGACTTTCGTAAAAAGGTAGGGGTCTGGTAATAGTTAAAGTTAGTTTTTCATAGGCCCACTAATGTTCACGTTTGATAGACGACCGCAGTGACCAAATTACTGTTATACTAGAATTTACGTGTATTAGGTACAGTTTACGTGAAATTTCTTTAAGAGAAAAGTGTAGTAAGGAACTATTATTTTAGTTTGTCTTAGAAAATTACTGGTTTGTTCTTTGCTTGTCTTTCTGTAAAGTAGACTAAAATATACAAATATTAATAGGCGATTCAAGTGATATATATTAAGAAGATTAAAGGCACATTCTTTTAATGATATATCGGTAATAATTAGCATCAAAAGGAAATACGGTGAGAGACTAATGGCTAATGATTCAGAGGGAACAAAATGGAGGACATTAAAAAGTAACACGACATTGTGTTTCTTTGTAATTATTATCTTGAGACAGCTGCTGTGCTCTGTGAGAAATTAATAAAAGGACTGAAGGGAAACACAATTACCCACGTCATGAGTATTTTTAATGCAATAACGTATCTTAGAAGTATGAAGTATGATGTGCAACAGTACATAAGCAGTAGTGATGTAGTGTGTAGTAGTGATGTAACGCAGAAGAATTATCTAAATATTGGAGACTTTCTGGTAACTTTAAATATGTGTTGTATGTGGATACAAGAACTTGAGTAACAATATTGCAAATATTTGGCTAAATCGGTGTTCTATTAAAGTCCAGAGGATGATGAAGAACAATAATGTGTTAATTAAAGCCTGTTACAAGAAAAATAATAAATTTTTTGGGTGAGAAATGATCAAATGACTTCTCCCGCTCTGAGTGGAGCGCGAGGGGGTGTCAGACTTTTACTGACTAAAACCCACCCGTGTTCTTTCAGTTGCCTGTGCCAGGGCCGGGGTATCTCTTTCGAACCTCCCGCGACCCTGAGGCAAAGGAAAATAATACCTACGCTCTGATTAGTTTTATCAAGCCTAATTTTTATCTTAACAAATATTACTAAATTACTGTGTACACATCAAACAAAAAAATCCCTCAAAGAGTAAACATCACCCCCCAACCTGCTTGGTCACGACTTTAACACAAGATTTATGATAATGATTATTCATCTGACGACCTCCGCCCACGGCGCAAGGTGATGTCCGACCGGAAACGGAAGGGCGCTGGGCGGGCGGCCGCCCCGTGTCTTAATTTCCGGTCACATCGCATCACAGATCTCCTTACGATTATGCTCCTCTCTTATCCCCGGCTGATGCTGGATAGCGTATTTTGCGTGAAAATTGGGAGTAGGTAGGTATACACATATCGGAATGTTTTGAGAATGATGAAAATAAACGGAATTCGAAATCATAATTTTTTATAAAACTTCATAGTGCACAAATTACTTGACAACTCTAACTTAGCATATTATGTATTATCTGGCGGCTTAAAACATGACAACTGGTATCTACTGCCACTAAACTACACACTATTTTTTAAACAATTATCTGACCGGCGTATCTATATGTCATAACTGACTATTTCAACCTTTATATATATATAAATTGTACTGATAACAATAATGTAAAATTTCCTAGATAAAGCAACAATTTACATCTCCAAATACGAATTTCAAACGTCCAATCTTTGAATAAAACGAAGAAAAAACACATATAATTTGACAAACCCGACCTTAAGCCCTTCAAATAACCGGCCATGTTGTCGCGATCACCTTATTTCGGCTCGATCGGGGTGGACGGGGGAATATTGGAATATTTTTCATACAAACACGACTCTACGTGGACACTTATACTTGATACAATATTGCTGAGGAATAGCGTGGGCTTACATGGGAGAATTTCATTTTTAATTTTTGCCATTGAAAGCTTCGTTTTTCTGTGCGGAGGAATTTTTCGAAGCCATATTTTAGTTATAATTAATTAATTAATTCGGTAAAACTAAGTTGTTATTTATGCACAGTAAACTGCGTGTCTGGGGAGTTTGTTCCGTTAGTTCTTGTTCCCATCTAAGGGTGGATTTGACCAATGAAACTGAAAGCGATCAGCACATAAACTACGTTTAAGAGCTGTCAGTGTCATTATTTTTTATGGAATATTGACTCTGTCAGCTCTTGGAGCATTTTAGATGTGCTGAACGTGTTCAGTAACGTTGGTGACATCGGCACTAAAGCACTAGGAAGTGATTAAATGCAAGTGTAGGAAGTGGCTTTGGGGGTCCCAAGTCATTTTGAAATTCAAATAGTGTTAATTCTCAGCTTATTTGGAATATTTTTTCTCTTTTCAAAGTGATCTTTTTTCGAGATGCATTCCTCTCAGATATCACCTTTTTGTCTATTTTCAGCGCAAGTCAGTCTTTTAGCAGGTAGAGGATACATATCAAAATAATATTAGTTGGCATTAATTTGGCACATCTAATGCGTATGCACCAGGTGCATTGCCAAAACACTAAAGCAATTAATAATAAGTAGTCATAATTTATACGATTACTAAATAGGATTTAATAATAGGCTCAACTACAAACAATCATTGATAGTCTTTAATATGAATGGGACTATTGATACCGTCGCGGCGTCGCGGCGCCAACTATTATTATGTTAAAAAAATTGTGTATTTCCTTCGTCTTCTCGAAGATACGCAAGATGCATTTTATTAATACCTCGTCAACTGTTTTTTTTTCACTTAGTTTATTTTTTATGTTTACTACGCGTCTTATTTGTGCAGAATAACAAGTTTTCTTTATTTCTCTTTTTATCTTGTAAAATATTACACCTTTTAGTCTACCCTTATTTCTCAGAAGTGTTTCTTTCTTTTCTGTCGCCATGTAACCCTCTTCTTACCGTAGGTGGTTGTGTCACTGTCCGGCGGCGGTCAAACTTTATATATTTTATGTTTCGGCACACCGCGCACCTCACCCCGCCGCCCGCAGCCCGCCACCCGCACCGCCCGCATTTATTACACCACTTGTTTCTAGACGAGTTGTAGAATATATCTTATGCGTGTACATTTATAACTCATAATTTCGGTGAAAAATGATGTAGAATATCTAAGATCTCTTGACAAAAGGCAGTAAAGGCACTTGAGAAACACGTGTTCTTACAAGTTTCTTACACCTACAACTTCTGTGTCCACCAAAAGTGCCTCCTCTCTGCAATCCATCTACATACTTAGCCTGTAGTGTCTCAGCGCTGGACAAAGGCCTTCCTTTCCCTTTTCCACACACGCCTTTCCACTGCACCATTTTAAAATGTTAAATATTTTTTCATTATTTTACAGTTTTAGTCTAACCCATATCAATCGCGTTCAAAACAATGCTCCTAAAAAACACACCTACAACAGCTATCCTTTCTTAAGTGGACACACCCGATATCTTGACAATATCGAGCAATCTCGTTGTAATAACGAAGAGTCGTCCAATACAGCGGGTGTCCGTTTACGAGGAACCCTAATCTCACGGAACCCACCTTGATATCGCCTTAATAAAGACGTCACGTGGACACCCATCGTAAAAATCATCTGACGCGATATCTTCACTACGTGGAAGTGGACAATGGCGAGGTTGATGTGTGTGTGTGTGTGTTTAAAGATGAAGAATCGAGCTTATTTAAATAATATTTAATGCTGAAAAGATCAGTTTTATATTGTTGCCTATCAATCAACTCTGTTTAGCAGTTTGCGGCTGTCAACGTCTCTCCAGCTAAAGCACTAGGAAGTGGTGAAGGGCGGGAGACGTTTTGGTAGACTGTCTTATGTAATTTTGACGTTCGAAAAGTGCTGATTCTCAGCCTAATTTGAATAAATGACTTTCGATTTTGATTTTCTAAAGTTGCGATGTATCTTGGATTTTTTTGGAGATTAGGTAGTAATAAATACATAACCTAATCCTACAATGGCGCAGGCTCATCCATTTCATTTATTTCTGTTTTCAAAACTTATAGAATAACGTATACTGATGCAGTTTACCCGTTATGAGTATAGCTAACTTACACACTGGGAAAACGGGAAAAAAAGAGTTCACCACTAAATTTTTCAGACAAACAACACGAAAATCAGTGAACATTCGTATTAAGTAAACAGTGTAGCCTTCAATTCGTACAATTTGAAGAAGCAAACACAGCTTGGAATAAATACGCAATCAAATCAGAGAAGAGGAAGGTGGGTAAGTTTGGACAACAAAAATAAAAGTAATAAAAAGCAGACGGACGCCGCGATGACCGTCCGGGGCGACATGTGGCTGGCCACTTGCATTTTTTAAAAATAAAATTTGCATACGTTTAGGGTCCCGCACGATTTTCATGGCGGGCTCGGAGACATTTTTAAACAATATTACGAAGGCTAAGGAGTTTATAAAGCGGTTTATACTGCGGTAAGTTCGGGGATCGTCTAATGAAATTGTTTTTGGCTATACGCTCCGCTGTAAAGTTTTATTGGAATGGAATTCTGTTTTGGTAGAAACGTTTTTTGGTGATCAGAATTTGAATAGAGTTAGAAAATAATCCGAGATAAACGTGCGTAGATAAATGTGCGCGAAAATCCTGAATACGGGTACCTATTTGAATAAAAAAGTAAATATCGACCAGAGCGTTGTTAAAGCTAAATTACTTTACCCATTTTTATAAAAGTTTTCATCCTGAAAAGTGGAAGGCCCATTTTTTTATGACTTAGCAAAACTGTAATGTCGGTGATTCTGCATAACTACTTAATCTTTATGAAATACTGGAAATTCTGTTTTTTTTATAAATTTGGTTACTAGAGTGACGAACGTTTTACGATTTTCCATTTCTAAAAAAGTCGAAACCAATATCCGTCTGTTATTTCAGCTGTGCATCAGCTAATGTATCTCCCACCTCACATAGCCACGTGGTCTTCTCATCAATTCCCCTTCACTTACAGCCCATTCGGAACTACTTAACAGATTATTTTCAGATCTCCCTTTAATTACCGAATTAAAAGTCACTGGCCTGTGAAAGTGCCACCATTCAGTTCTCATGTCAGTCACTCGGTATCGTTAAAACAAAACCACCTCAATGTGACATAGGGAAATCATATGACTGAACTTGGCACTTAAATTTCAACCTTATTGCCTAAATGGTAAGGTGTGAGATAGGACGTGATAAAAGTGTAATGTGTCTCCCACGGTGTTGAATCTATTTACGAATGTGTTAGTCTCGGAGTGTATCGAGATGAGATTGTTGCGTGCGTTAGTAGTTTTGAACGGTGTGGCGGGTCGTTTAATTTCTTTATAATCAATTATCTAGTAAAGAACATTTTTATAATTTAATATTAGGTATATCAATGTACGCAATGCAAATCATTCTGATTAGTAAAAATACTGCCCGGTTACAGTTATCTTAGAAGTAGCAAGGTTCTGAAATACAAGAGGTAAATTGGCACTTTTCTGGTACATGTATGCATATGTATTAAAACACTAAATGAAAAATACGAAGTTTAGAATTAGCTGTGAAAGTGTTTCACTTTGTTAACAAAAAACCTGAAAAGCACGCTTAGTAAACAGCTTTTCAGTTCCTTTTTTCGCACATCCTTTACAGCGTGACAGGTCGCCGCACTACGAGCAGCATTAAGTCGTATCAATCGACAAGAGTCTGTACATCATCGCACGAACGTTCACCTCGCCGCCGTCGCCGCGGTCGACGGGCATCGCGTTTTTTTAATTACATTTTTATTTCAATTTCGCAGGCGGTCCACATGTGGCGCCTCTACCCTTCCCACGTCAACGAACTTCTACAGGTATTTCAGACTTTATTATACAGGCGTTAAGGTTGGGTTTGTATTGTTTTTGTGTGTGGATGTTTGCTTGTAAGTTAGTAAGCGTTAAATGAACACAAGTAAAGCGTGGACACGTTTATGGTAGAACGCTGGCAACACCTGGAACGGTTCTTGTAACATATTTATACGATTTCTCGGAAGAAACGTTTGTTTTGGCACATTCTGATCGTGTTTTGTTGTTAATTTTATAATTAATGTGGTGAGAAAATGTATGACTTGCTTCGGCCGACCTTCTTGATATTCGAGGTAAGAATGGTAAATCATTAGTAAATAAGAATGAGATGGATAAGTGATACATAACGTTTCGAAAGACATTCAATAACGCGCCTACTCAAAACAAAAGAGTTTTTCGTAAGCAAAGTTTTAGTTTTCTTGAAAATGCAACATCAAAATCCTTGTTACAGAAAAACAAGATTAAAATTAAAAAAGGTGAAGTTAAATGTCGTTTCTGGCCTGGTTGATTTCGTTAAAACCAAGCCAACTTTAAGTTATATGCAATGTGCTACCGCAAACAAGTTACCCCCCAAAACAAAAACAAATATGCTTTCCACGGCTGAATTCATTTCGAAATAAATATCCCGTGATGAGCAGCTAAAACTCGTACAGGATAAGCTCCTGGAGACAATTTTGTGTTAGTGTGGCAACCGAACCCCAATATTAAGTTATTCTGACCTCTTCATTTAACAATGTATGGCTTTCGCAAACCGCTCTCCTGTCAGACTCATCACTCGACATTACTCACATACAAAACCAGATGATGTCTAGCTACGAGCATGTTTTCTCAGCCGACTGCGCCTGTTAACGTCATTAGCCGGTTGTCATCACGACGCGACTCCTGATTAATTGTCTGAACTACGCAATGACAGACGAAATCACTGGCTGTGTCTTATTTGATCATTTTGTTATTATTTTTTACTGATGCCGAATTGGTTTGGTTGCTTTTAAAGAAGTATATCGTTTTCTTTAGTAAGTCTAAAGTACATGATTATAGACAGTTACATAGATAACTTTATTAAACGAACAGAATGAAAGAAAACAGTTAAATGACTTCAATGTTAATTAACCCTTGTTCACATTTTCGTACTAAAGTTTGTCAATAGCATTCCCAATTTTCACAGCAACTCCTCCAATTCCTGCCACTCTGATACACCTTAAGAACAAGTTTATTTCTGATGCAAGTTCTGTCTTACCAAAATATTTCCCGAACATAAAGATTCCGATGCCCCACACTACGGCTCAGCTAATCCAAATAAGTTTGTCCACAAAAATGCGTTCAACCTTTATTTTGGGAAAACACGACTATTTCGATGGCAGACGCGACAGGTGTCGTGACTTTAGGGTTGCCAGAGCAACGAATTTTATTCAATTGTTTTAAAATTTCATGGACAATGAAACTACGTGTTCTGATTGGTCCACATGTAGAATTAACTGCAAATGTTGAGGAAACAGCACCGAAATACATTTTCTCATTTGATATTAAAACCTTCGTAGTTTCAGACTTAAATAAAAAAAATATTACTTAACAAATAGGTAACACTAATATTTGCTAAAATCTTTGCACCAATCATCAGTATTTATTGATGACTAGACTTTAGCAAAGATTAATATGCAATCTGTCAGGTCTAAATCGATTTTAGGCTTGAGTATCACTGTAAAATACATGATTCTAAGACAGAATGTGTAACTATTCATTGATATTTCAATCTAATTTACCTACGTGTGTGTGACAGCCCTGTCCAACAAGCGCAGGCGCCGTGTCGCGGTCGAGCGCGACATTCGTCATTGTCGCGCCATACACTGGAAACGTCGCCGCTTTTCCCACCAAATCCAACGTTTACACGTCCCTCCGATGTGGGCGCACAAACAAATACCTGCGACTCACATAAATCTCGCGACATTAACCTTCTGACACCAAATAATTTAAAGTTTTGACGGCAGACTGCACGGTCTAATAAAAATCATAAATAATTCTTTGTGTGTTTATTTAGCTTTCAATTTTAATATTTGTGTAGGTTTATATTGAGTGAGTTATGAGGCTCGTACCGGATGTGGCGAAAAATGTCCGCCTTTTTGTGTCTCGCACAAGGTGCATGAAACATATAAAAAGAAAAACGCTACAGTTATTTACCTTCCTATATTTTTGGCTCACTGACCAAATAAAAGCTAGTAGTAATGTTCAAAGCGCGCTACAATCCACTGAAGTTTATCATAAAACTACCCAATTCTACGTCCCAGAAACACATCAAATAATTTCACTTTCGATTGTTTTCGTAACGTCAGTTATTAAAAGTGGGTAGGATGGGTCAAAGCAACAGAGTACTGGCGGGGAGCCAAAGCTTGCGGGCATTAATCAAACGAGTAGAGGATCACTCAAAAATCGCTTCGTACGCTCGACAGACGTATCGAAAAGTTTGACGATCTTGTAAACAGTAACGTTTTTTCGACGTGGGTGTAGATTAGTGAGCGGTACAGAGAGATAAGTGTGGTTTGTTGTAGTTTTTCGTGTACCAACTCGAAGAAATTTACAAGTTTTGTTTGCTTGGCGACGAAATGGGATTTGCTTGGGAATCCCACACTCATAGTTTTGTTATTAAAACAAATCCTTGTTTTGAGTAGAGTTGCGACGAGTTCCCACAACTTAATAACATGCAGTGCCAGATGACAGCGAAAAGAAACATCAATGGTAAAGGGACGATCTTGAGGTCTCTCCAATACCTACGTAATAATATTACCTAGTGCAAGAATTGATCTTGTAATCACGCAAAAAAGGATTTCCATGATATTCTTTAATATTTGTGCCATCAATAAAACATGCTACAGTATTTCTAATCTCACACTACTCTGTACCCAAGGTAAACAGGGAACGTTCACACTGGCCGTCAGCGGCGCGCATTAGCCAGTCATCGCGCGTGTGAACTGCCTTTATCAACAGCCAACCGTCTATGATCTCATAACTGAAGCATAGAGGTGTGATCTCATTGCGGCGAGTGTTAGAAAAATAAATGTGGATTAGGTGGAAAGTTGTCATTGGTGGAGTTAATGCGATCGTGCATATTTTTGTATCATCTGACCTGAGAAAAATGCAAAGGAAATAATTATACGCACGTTTATATTACCTTTATTTATTGTCGGGTTACTAACATTTATGTGAATCTAGGTAAAGAAATGATATTTTCTGTGTAGCAGATGCAATACGCTTTTCCCTGCATTCTGAATCTTTTGTTGTAGAATGCACAAAAAAGTGCAAAAACCAGTTTTTGTTTTGTTTGCTGCAAAACTGATTGAAAATGTATCAAGTATTTTATATTGTATCCATCTCCACACTAACCAAGTTCTTTCAGGAAAAGAACGTCCATTCGTGAATTTCACGGTTTCTGGAAACCGATTCAATCGTTTTTATTTATTATGTTCGGATTAAGTAAACTTCCTGGCGCCAAAATATTTTCAACCATCAAATTCTAAATCTATGATACTGTTGAAACAATACAATTCACACATGTTATGATTACTCGTGGAATTTGACAAATAGATCGTTTAGTATGGTTTGATAATGTCGGGTAAATAAACATTGGGTTTATTGTAAGCATAAAAATATAATAACATGCTCAGCAGCTTATGATGGTTGTATACTGCTGGGTTTGGCTTCCCAGTCATACCCTAGGAATGCAATCATGAAACCCTGTCATATTTAAACTCATTTATTACATTCCATAATGTAAAAGCGATTGGGGCGTAGCGGTTTAATTGGTAGTTAGCGGGGAAATAAAGGTAGACTAGATTGAAATCAGAATACCACTTAAACACAAGTTTATTTTCTACTAGCTGCTCCCCGCGGTTTCACCCGCATAAATACTCGTTTCCTACTCTATAGGGTTTCGTACTCTACAGGGTCTTGCACTGGTTGGACGTTGGTAATGAGGGCACTGTCCTGGGTTTTGTCCGGTAAGGGACACTGTAGATGGCGCACGCAGTCTCAGGCGCAAGGTAGTGGTGCGGCAGCAGTGGATGGTAGCGGCCACGTGCTCAGGGCTGCAGACCACGCAACGCTCGCTAAGGCTCCGTCAAGGCGAGCACAGCGGTTGGATAGGTAGCTTGCGCTAACCGCATGTTAGCGCATTCGTCCAGACCTCTGTAGCGGCGTCGGTTGGTAGGTACCAGTTCTTGCCTGGAAGAACCCCTAACACAAGGGGTGCAATGCGTAGACTAGGCAATGACAATGATACGGTAAAAAGCACTAATATGACTAAGGGAGCGTCTTTTATATCTGTTAATTAGGCTGTATGGGGACGTGACGGCGTTTATGCCATAGATGGTTAAACACTTTTAGGAAGATGCAACAAAAAGAAAACGGTTAGGTACAAAAATATAATAAAATTAACAATTAAATTACAGAACAATATTCAAAAAACTGCTTTTATAAAATAAAATAAATGATATGTCAGTTCTAGTCACTAAATGGATTGGTGGAAAGTACATTCGAGTTCACTAATATACTCGTATTACTGACAATGTTTCAAAATATTTGTTGGGGTTTTCTCGTCGTTGACGGGTAACCCGGTAGTTGTAGAAGTTAGTTTAACACGAAACCACTGCCAAATATTTATTACGGAAACAGTTTTGGGTTGCTGCTAGTAACCTGAGCCGCACTTAATGTTGAGTTACGTCAACACGCAGATTAGCGTGTGTCGGTGTTTTAGTTACGACTGATTTACTTAATATGGTGCAGCACTTTAATAGGCGTACTTCTGCTGTATGACCACTATTGGCTCGTACAATAATGTAAGCGTTAAAATGAACATTAAGTTCTATACAAACTTAGACATCAATAAAATGTTATCATATAAACTGTTCATAGATATGTTACGGTAGTGCAGTCAAAAATATCTGACTACTCTTCGGAACATAAATATCTAAATACTCTAGATTTCAATATATTTGGTGCAATCTAGGATTCGTAAATACAGCTTTGAATTATCAACAATATTTACCATTAAATTTATTTTGACGGTGCGAGAAGTACGAGTAATAATGCAATGTTGCCGTTCGTAATAGGACCGTACGAATCTGACATCGTTCAAATTAAAATTCAAATATTTTTATTTCTAGAACACAGTTTAACAAAAAGTACAGTATTAATAAAATGGACGCTATGTCTTGCCTTCAACGGCGCACAAATACTCTTATTTTTAAGAGAGAGCTGTATTATTTGATTAATTAAGTTTTAGGAAATCTTATGGTCAACGCGTCCCAAAGGATCATGGCAATTCGGCTGCTCCGGGGATACCGCACGGTCTCCTGTGAAGAGGCTTTTTGTAGGATGACGCCGTGGGATCTGGAGGCAAAAGCGCTTGCGCACGTGTGGGAGTGGCGCGAGGAGGCAAAAGGCCGGGGCGCAACTCCGGTGCCGCGAAGAATCGTGGGACCGCGGACAGAGATCTCATGGCGACATGGAGAGTGCGATTGTCATAACCCAGTGTTGGGCACGCCACAATAGCGGCGATAAGTCCCCTCTTTGAGGAGTGGTTGGAGAGGCTCCAAGGCGTCCTCACCTACCGCCTGACACAAGTCCTCACCGGACATGGTTGTTTCGGAAGGTTCCTGTTGAGGAAACGACAAGGTGCCATTGTGTGGATCGCCTGGAGGACACGGCGGAGCATACGGTGGAGGTATGCCCAGCTTGGGCGGAGCACCGCCGTGTCCTCGCGAAGGCGATCGGTGGCGGCGATCTCTCGCGTCCGGCCCTGGACCAGGCCATGGCTCGGAGCGAGAGCGAATGGGAAGCCGTCACCTCCTTCTACGAAGCAGTAATGCTCGCGATGGTAGAGGTGGAGCGCGTGAGGTAATGACCAGGCCCGAGTCGACGGCGCGTCGTGTTCCTGTTCCTCAAAGAGATATCAGCACTAAATGACGGGGTCTGATAGGACCGATGCCTGCCAGGGTCGCGGCTTATTCGAAAGAGATACCGTGGGCCTGGCAAAGGCCCACGTGACATACATTTAATCAATAATATTTTATTGATTATCGAGGTCACATGTTTATGATGTCACAGTTTGTTTACAATGTATTGTAAGGTAAAGCTCTTTTATGTTTATATAGTTTTATGAAACTTACAATTGCCTATTATTGTTTATTCATGAACACGCTCAGATATTAAAGAACTCGACTGTACCTATTGAATGGTAGTTTATGCAGGCAGGGAATACTGTGACACGAGGCGCTTTATCGTTGTTTGATCCAACCGGTATCAGTCAGTAGTGACAGAGCAGAGACTAAGACTGACCTTAGTGTGCCCTTTGAGTGCGTATGGACAACTATGTATATTGTGCTATTGTGAAGGTTTAGATAGAATTGAATAATAAGAACCAACATTAATTTGCAAAGCCAGCAGAAACAATCATATAATTCGTAACTTTAAGATATTGTTTCCCATTTTCCAATACAAAAGAATTCGTATAACCATATTGCTGCGAATATGTTGTGAGCTAATACATTATATAGGATGTTATCCGGTCGGCAGCGAGTATGGCGAATTAACCAGCGCTTCAGAACATAGCTATATTTTACAATAATAAATGTATGCCCCTGGCACACGATATATGTATTTTTACACGCCTCTTGCTGATGCCCCAGTATATATAAATAAGTAGGTTCATTGGAAGATTCTAGAAAAATCATAAACCTACGTTTGGAAAGCAACTTAAATTTAAAAGGTTCGCACACAGGTGCATGTACAAAACTGTTCAAAAACCTAAGCACTATGGTCCTAGGATTCTAAATTCTTGGCCATATCAGCTAATAAAGTGGGAATATTGCGTCCCTTTTTCTAACTCTTGCGCCAACTGAACTTACTGCATTCCCCTACAGGCCTACACTACACATTGTACCGCGCGCTAAAAAGATTTATATCTCCTTAGCGTTTATTAGCTGATATATTTATCACAAATACTCAGAGATATTGCTTTGCTAACCCTCTCCGATGGTGTGCAGAAAAAATTGTCTAAATCTCGTAAATCATAAGCTAGGTGTCTAGTCCGCAATCTAGCTAATAGGCTGAAAAAAATGTTGCCGAGAAAATATACAATACCGAGTAACTATAAATACTATAGAATGCAGTCCTGTCCGTCTTTAATATGATTGCTTATTTTTATAGTCCTGAGAAATTGAAGTGATATAAAGTGGATGAAGTATTGTAATTTATTTTGCTCGGCGTTTTAAAAAGCGCAGTCACCATTGGCGCTATATTTAATTTGATTGTAAGTTATTAATCAACATAAATAAGTTAATCAACTAGCTTTTCGAAAGTTTTTCAGAAAACAGTTTGAGTGTTTTTGATCAAGTGCTCTGAAAAAGTTGGTGAACGAATAAAAATGCGTACGTACACAATCATTTCATGATTCTACAAAGTAACTACCTACCTAGATATATACAATAATTACAAATGTGTGATATCGTCAACTTTTTATAATTTTCCATCATATTCCACACCTCAAAACATCTACGAGTAGCCGACCAAAGCCTACGTAAAATTAAATAATTTATAAAATATATCCATCTTTTAATTGCACATAATCTTCAAACGTAACTCAAAGTCTACAGCAATCTTATTGACCTGACATTACCCTCATAAAAATTATGAAAATATTCAATAAAAAAACATTATAAACGTAGGAAAGAATTAAAGAGAGTTGCGGAAAGTGCGTCTTTACACGATCAGTAATAAATTATAGAAAAAAATGTGTCTTTTCTGCCAAGTGCAGAGTCGGGCTAATGAGAGCGCTGTTTCATGTCGTAATGATAAGCTGTGCGGGACGTGGTATTGAAGTGATCATCATTAATGTTTAAAATGACGGGTAGAACTTCAAACATAGGAATTGCGTCTTTTGTAATAAATCTCATATGATTTTTTAATTTAGCATGCGTTTCTTATTAAATAATATGTAAAAGCATGCTAATAATCTTACCTTGATCTACGTCAAGACTCGTTTCTTTATACAATATGTAACAAAAACCCTATCCGATCCAAAAAAGGCGTATTCCTGGTTTAACATACGTACTAGAAACTTTCTATTTTTAGTTACCATGCGAAATGTAACACTAAATATGGTAAATTTTCATAAGTTGACTACACTCCACCGGCCGGTGAAATCTTTTATTTTTTGCCTATTTTTATTTCAAAGGACACCGCCGTGCAATAGCCGCACTGTAGGTACTCATAACAAAGTCAAAGTCAAAGCTTTTATTTCAAAGAAGCCCATAAAAAGGCACTTTTGAACGTCAAAAATTACATTAAAAATATAACTGATTCTAGGCGCCCCTTCCAAAAGGTAGTTTCGTATGGAGAAGAAGGGTCAAGAAACTCCACCGTCACTCTTTAAAAAAATGTTTTACAATATTTTGTATTTGGGGTATCTCGTTATCGGAGTCCGAGTTCGACATGGTGCAGGTACGAAATAACAGTCTCAACACTGATTACAACTGTCTAATTATTTACTCTCGATAACAAATTAACAAAATCTCAACTAATCAAGCCGATGGAAATGGATTAAAATACGGTAACGCGGTAAGTTCGATACAGGCTGGCAGCACGACCTCTCGCCTTGCCGTCTAACCAAAAAGTGCCGTTTATCCTCCGTCGTCTCAAGTCAAATACGTTTAATGTCAAACAATCCCAACTGACAGCTGCCAAGCCCTGTATCGACCTCACCCAAGCATATTGCTTGACGTTTCCGACAAACGATAATAGACGGTGTTATTCTAAATTAATAATAATCCATAGCGATTCTAATAATTATGCCTTTGTGTTGGGTCTGCGACATATTTTTATATGTGAAGACGATGCACCAAGAATAACAATACTATACCACAATTGGTAAGAAGAATTAAAAATAAAGGAAAGGCAGATAAATTAATCACGCGATAGGTACATTGTGCTCACATATTTACAAAGATTGTAAAAATATATGATTTTCCTAAAATATTAACTAGGAATAAGTCAGTGTGTAAGTAAAAAAAAATTAATAAAAAATTAAATTAGCAACCAGTGTGATTTTGTCTAGACGGGATTGTCCTATGGAGCTGGACCATCATGTGTCCAAGCATTCTTATTTTGTTTATAATCCTCTAATTTGTAATAAGCTTGTCTGCAAAGTGTACTTTTTATACGAATTTAAAATTTTCTTTCATTTAATTGCAATATATCACAAGGTATTTTGTTACAACATTTAACACAGTAACCCATAAATGATGTATGTACTTAAGCTAATCTGAAAAACGGTTGATCTATTTTATCTTTATTTCTAGTATTCAAATTATGTCTATCACTTATTTTATTAAAAAGATGTAGATTTTTTCTTACATATATAATATTTTCATAAATGAATTGGCAAGGTACTGTCATATTATTAATCCTAATTGAAAAAGAAGAATTGAAGAAGGAAGATTGTATATGGCTCTAACAGCTCTCTTTTGCAAAATAAAAATGGATTCATTGTCAGCAGACCGACCCCACAGTAAAATGCCATACGACATAATGCTGTGGAAGTAGCTAAAATAGACCAAACGCGCGGTTTCTACATCTGTTAACTGTCTTATCTTTCTAACAGCGTAAGCGGCCGAGCTTAGCCGCCCCGCAAGAGATGTTATATGTGGTCCCCATTGTAATTTCTCGTCCAGCGTGATTCCTAGGAAAACCGTCTGATTCATAAATTCTAGTTTTTCTCCGTTCAATATAATGTCACATTCGCTACTTCTAACATTAGGTAACTTAAATCTAATGCATTTGGTTTTATTTCATTTAGTACCAAATTATTTACCGTAAACCAATCTTGGACTTGAAGAATCGAGTTATTCACGTCGTCCAGATTTTGTGACCGTCGGTCTATTTTAAAGATTAATGATGTGTCATCTGCAAATAACACCATCTTCGGTTGATTTTGAAGGACTTGGGGTAAATCATTAATGTAAACTAAGAAGAGGAATGGACCCAATATCGAACCTTGAGGAACGCCCATTTCCATTTCATACCCTAATGAGTTTATGCCGTTTACTTGAACTTCAACCTTTCTATCTTTCAGGTATGATCTAAGTAGATCAAGAGCTGTATTCCTAGCCCCATAGTGCTCCAGTTTCAGAAGAAGGGTCTCATGGTTTACGTAATCAAATGCTTTAGAGAGGTCGGAAAAGATTTCAATGGCATCTTTTGCTTCTTCCCAGGCGTTAAAAATGTTCGTTATTAGAGAAACAACAGCGTCAGTGGTACAACGCCCCTTGGTGAAACCGTACTGTTGTTCATGAAAGATGGAGTTTTTATTAAAGTGACGTAACATTTGATTGAGCATCAACTTTTCAGACACCTTACTGAGAACTGGTAGAATTGATACAGGCCTATAATTGTTGAGTTCTTTACTATCACCGGATTTGAACAAAGGAACTACCTTAATTTTTTTCATGAGATCCGGAAAGACACCGTGGTCTACACTGGTGTTAAATATGACAGCTAAATAGGGCGCAATGGTTTCGATGAAAGTTCTACAGACTTTTACAGACATTCTCCAGAGATCTTCTGTTGATGTAATTTTAAGATCTTTAAAAGCTTTTATAACAGCCTGGGGGTTTGTATGCTGAAACCTAAACTCCAAAGGGCATGCATTTACATTCTTTCTAAGTAAGGCAGCAGAGAACTTAAGTGAGGAATTTAAAGCTTCAGTGGTTTTTAGGGGAATATTAGCAAAAAAGTTTTCAAATGACTGAGCTACTTCTAGATCTGAGTTGATAGGGTCATGTGCAGTTTCTAAATTAAATTCAGTTTTACGCTGTTTTTTCCTACCTGTTTCGTTATTTATTATTTGCCGGGTAGTTTTTATTTTATCATCGGCTGATTTTATTTTATTGCTAATATAAAGAGCTTTTGCAACTTTGCACACATTTTTAAAAATTTTAGAATATTTTGCAACATACTGATGAAAGCTTATATTATTCATATGTTGCTTTAGACCATAAAGTTCAAAAGTTTTCCCCTGCTTTTACGAATACCTGGAGTCGCCCAATCACTAAATAAGAACTTTGCGTAAAAATAGTGGAAAAATTTCATTAAATTGTGTGTTTAATAGTAAAAAGAACTCGGCATAGAACTCATTTGGGTCACATAAATTATAAAAACTTTGAACAAATAATTTACTGGCCTAAGAGTTATTTAATTTCTCTAAAGTGTTACATGTAATTGGCCTAAACCTTATTTGATTTTTTTGTAAAGGCATTTGTGAGCAAAATGTTACTGTTTGTCCACTGTGATCTGATGGCAGCTTATTTACAATTTTTTTGTGTAAGTAATCGCAGTTTCAAAAAATATTATCTATGCAAGTGGCAGAAGAAGCTGTCACTCGGGGTGGTTCAATAAAAACATTTGATAAATGAAATGACCCAAAAATACTTAATAATCTGACATTATTCAAGTTATTTTCTAATAAATTAATATTGAAATCACCACATATGATTATTGACTTACTACTAGCACTAAGTTTCTTTAGCACATCTTCCATTACCGTATCAAACACAAATAGATTCTGGTAACCTGGAGGTCTGTATACGCATACTATAACATGCTTATCAAGCTCAACACAGGACAATTCAATGATGTGTTCAACAGACAGACCGATGATGTCTTTTCGTTCTTTAGATTTAATTGTGTTTTTAACTAAAATTAATGACCCGCCATGTATCATATGTTTTCGGCTGAAATGGCTAACTACAAAATAATTTTCATAGTTAATTGACCGTACTTGATAATCTTTTAACCAATGTTCTGTCACATCAAACTTGGTATTTTCCAAAAACAATTATATTTCTAGTAATTTGGAAGAGCAACCTTGAATATTCTGATTAAGTAATTTTAAAGTGTGTTGCACTCCCTTTGATTTCTTATCATTATGAGTTAAATTGCCAGAAGGTACTTTATTACTTTTGTCTAATAATAATTGGTTATTTGTAGGAGTAACTTCTGTTGTCTTACTAACTAACTAGTTTTTAAAAAGTTATTCGGAGTGTCCTCCACAACTACAATTTTTGAGGAGTCTAGAATGCCCATTTCAGTTCCATAAGGAAGAGAACACCTTTCCTGACTTGTAGTAGCCTCCAAGGGTGTTGGTATTAGGTGGTTCCTCCTTCGTACAACATGACGATTCATGATTGCTTACTATGTTGTTAGAATAAGCAGACAACACAGACTCGTCAATCGTACTCCTACAATTTGTTATATTAGCTATAACCTCATTAATGTTATATGCTATCAACATAACAATCATATGTCTACATTTCCAAGACAGAGATAAACTTCTCTGAGTTAACTTAAAACTACTAACAAACTTGTTAGTCTCAAAAAACAATAACTTTGTCACTATGACAACATGTCAGCATGTGTATAGTATTATTCAACGTATGAATATAATTGTTTTCATTATCTGATAAAGTATCAGAATAAGGTAAAGCACACAACATTAGCTTCCCTATATTTAGCTTTAATAAGGTGTCCACACCATCCACTATGTCCTTTCTGGTAATACCAGTACTATTACCTAATAGCAAAACCATTGTAGAATAATTATCTACGTTTGTGTTTGCTATTCTTTTAATCATTTGTTCAAAACGTATGTTATGAAAACTATGGTTGGTAAAACTATGGCTTAGGTAATTGTTTAACATTTTTCCAAAGCCTGAGCCTATTTCGTCATAAAAGAATATGGACTTATTTTTCTTTGTATTAACACGGGGCTCTGCTGGAAGAGCCAACACCGGTGGAGACAAGTCAAGCTCAGGCTGAGGAGGTGGTGGTTGATTGGCACAGCTGCATGATAGATTATTGGTCAGAGACTCATATCTCACAGCATTGCACTTCACCAATTCTAGTAATTCCCCAGCCTCAAACAATCGCTCACTTAGTTGTTGTTGTGATGTCACATATTTCTCAAAAATATCCTTCAGCAAGTGCTCCTTGTGTAGAATATCATTATAAAGAAGCTTAGTATCAATATCATACTTTTCCCTACACTCATTTAACTCAACAGTGCAACTCTTTAAACTTTTGGAAAGAATAAGACGTTATTTTCTAAGGAAAAGATTTAATTTTAAAAGATCTTCTTTTTTAATGGCTCTTTGTGACCGTTTCATTATTTTCTTAATTTTAATATATTTTTTTAATTTATTGTGACTCATAACAATAGGACACAGTGGTATGGTATCGTCACCAGTCAAATCTATTGATACAGCTGGCTCACACACTGATTTTGACTTACTGCCTACCAGTTCATAAAATAGGTTATTGGTGTTAGCAACCTGTTCACTGACTTTGGCAGACTCTGAGCGAGATAGGGCCTTATGGGCTTCACATAATTTCTGCTTAAGTTCTGAAATGTGGTTCAAAGCCAGTTCGTGGGTCTCACTGCACGCTTGAAATGTTGACACTTGATGTTGTAGTTGACTGTGCTGGTCAGCTAAGTCCATGTGTTGTATGTGTAGCTCAGCCAGCTCATTTTTAAGGAAGGTGTTTTTGGCATTTATGTTCTCCACTTCCACTTCGCTATCTTCCCTTTCCTGGAGCAGTTGTTTGCATTCAGCTTGAGAAGCTTCAAGCTCCTTCAAGGTAGCTCTCAACTTTGCTTCCATCTCCTTAATTGTAGCACTGCGGGTCATCATTTTGACTAATTGCAAGTCACCTGGAATGTGTGAAGTTATGCAGCTAAATTACAGTGCAAGAAAAGATGTTCTGATATGTGTATTAGCAGGAGGTAGTTGGGGGGAAAGTAAATTGTTAGGAAATAGGTAATTACATTTAGATAAAGTTTATTAGAATTAGATGGGAAAGTTAATCAAAATAGAAATATTATAGAAAACACTGCTTTTCTTGCTATTAGGTATCTTAACAAGTCCTCGACCCTTTGATGTAGCCGACTGGTTGCCTACTGGCACATTACTTGTTTGGCCACTTCGCCAGTCTCACGTGGAGATAGCTTGCGATCGGATGTCCGTACGTATCAAGTGCCGCTATCGTATCGCGAACAATGTCGTATACCAATCAGGAATATTTTAAGTTAATTTTTATTTGGTAGTGAGTGTGATTCGGAAATCGAAGTGAGAACTCGGATTGTGGAAGCTTTCGACTCACTCAAATCGTACACAAGTGCGCTGCGAAGAGTACGTGCAAATTTAATAAAAAGGTGTCGAATGTGTACTAATGTTCGAGATAGACTGGAACGGAAAATGTGGAACACAATCTCCGAGGTATGCAACGAGTAAATGTTTTAATAAACTGATACCTACAGTCGGTACATTGCCTAAAGCACATCACAATAACTCAATAATAATTGTTTCTTACTAAACAGAAGGTCAGAAATCGGGGTCACTATGCGTCTATGCCTACAATAAAATATCAGCTGATACCTACGCGTAGGCAAAACGTAGGTTTCTTTAGTCCCAAGTTTGTTTGGCGGTATGCGACAAAGCACCGCCGCGCTCAGGCGGCTTCTTTGACACGAAACTGTAGGTGAACCCTGTCCAGCGATCAGTGTTGCCTTTGGTATGATTATTTTTAAATTAATTATTTTCATTGGGGAAAAATAATTATCTCGTATCCATTAAATGATTACGTATTTGTGTACGCAGTACGATACCAAATAATACGCTTCAGGATCGGACAGGGTTTTCGTTGCATGCTGTATATTTAGTCAACTCAAAGTTTTGCACTGAGTATCCCTACAGAAAAGATGTTACAAGAAAAAATAAGGGGCGGTCCTTTTTTTTGCTTTGAGTTAGATCATATTGGTCACTACATAATAATAATAATGATACTAAATGTAATACTAATATAATACTATAATAATGGCAACACCGTGTCAACAAACCGTCTGAATTTCCAATTTTACCTAATAACATCAGTGAAAGTAATTTTGACTAAGTATTACAATAGTTTTTCAATAGAAACCAAAACTGAAACTTGAAAATTACTATAAAACCAAAAAAGAGACCATACCACATAAAAATGTACGAAATTTAATCAAGAACTACAGAATCGGAGGTGAAGAATGAGGAAAGTATGTTGACAAGATCAACCGCACGTCGAGCACGCCCACCAACTCCGGACTTATCGCTCAGCTCCGCCTCGCCGCCGCTGGTACCCAGCAATACTGTGAGCGCTGTGACGACACCAGCCGAGGTAGTTGCGTCGAGCTCGAGCGACGAGTATTTCTCCCCGCCCACGACGCCACCACCTGCTCGTCGACGAGGAGGACGCCGGCCGCCGGACGGCTTAGGACCTCGAGGCCCACCGGCCCCTGATAGGGTACAGCTCCCGGCGGAAGTGTGCAGCGCATGAGATGGACACGATCCATCAATGAAAACGTCATGCGCTCATACTATGGGGCTACAGAGGGGGGAAACAATCTGACCGCGTACCATATTCAGATGCTCTCTTTTTTTCAGGTGCTTGAGCCAGCTGTCAACGTTTCGGCACAACGACTGTCGGATCAGATGCGGGACTGTGCTTGATCACCTGCGAAGTGAAATGCAGAGTAGCCATGTCATCGCCCCCCCCCCCCCCCCAACACAAATCTACTACTACGAGATTCCAACACAAATCAAGCTGACGAGGGAAGTGATGATAGGGCTACAAACGTAAGTACCCAGTGCAATGAGGAATTGAGGAGTGCTTTGGAGTGTGCGATTCGGTAATATCAGTTCATGTCGCCCGAACTTAGACCACGCTTACCTCGTTTGCCCATGCATAACAAAAATAGGGCACTGGTGGTGGGCGGTCCTGGATTCGCAGTTATCAAACTATTTTGATGACTGCGAAGACCTCACCGATACTCATTCGATTCTTTACTGCGCGGCTACTGGGCTACTGGCAATTAATTTCATGGTTTGGTAATTTCTTACAATTGTTTAGAATCGAGTTCTTCTAACCGAATAGACAGCTGTGCTGCTGGGGAGTTTGTTGCGCCACTTCTTCTTCCGAGCTAAAGCACTAGAAAGTGGTGAAGGGCGGGCGTTTTGGGGGACTGTCTCATGTAATTTTGACGTTCGAAAAGTGCTGATTCTCAGCCTAATTTGAATAAATGACTTTTGATTTGATTTGATTTGACTGATATTAGCTCTCAGAACTATCTGTCCTGCGTCACAGAGCGCATCGACTTCTTGAAGCAGAAACTGTATGCATGGGCTAACCGTATTCGTAGGTATAAGCGGCAAGTAGAGCGATAAACTCAGAATCGCATCTTCCAGAGCGATTTAAGGTGCGTTTATAGGGGTTGGGAGCGACCGAACCAAGGTGTGGCTGACACGTGCCTGCCAGATGATGATGCCATGTGTTTTTTCCCTGCGCAGTATCTGGTCGGTGCCTGTCAGTCACATCGAAGGTGACTGGGCTCGGGAAGTCGAGCGAGCCTGCAATCCAATACCAGAAATGGGGGCTATTACCATCTGCCCCCAAGATGTAGCTAGTGCAGTCCGTCCGTTGCATTGCTACTTGTTTGTAATGCGTGGGCCTTAATAACTTTGTACAAATGTTCATCTATCATCAGTTTAGTTATAGTGCGGGATGTCTCCTGGGTGTTTCATCAAGGTTTGATTAAGCTGCGGAAGGTTGGACGAAGTATTTGGGTCAAGACAGTGATTTCGAATTGGACAGAATGTCCTGAACCGTTTCCAGTTTGAATAGGTGAGGTGGTGTTCAATTTGGTAAATGGATTTCTGGGATAGTATCTTTATTTATTTCTTTAAAGCTATTAAATTTGCACCTTGGAAACCATTAACATTCTTACATAAAGATTATACTCCTAGTTTAACCTTTCGAAATAATTTCATTGAATCACTTCAAAGTTAGAGTGAACAGGCTTCTTCTGGGTAAGCTCTCTCCATCATAGACTTTGTCTCTGTCACCTCTGACCTAGACTGGAGTCAAGAGCAAACCCATTTCAAATAAAATAAGACACTATCATACCTGTTTTTGCCATAATGTTGTATACCGATATAACACACCTTTTAGTAAAGGTCTTTGGTATTATTGTGAGAGCAGCACACTGACTTAACAAGTCACAGTATCTCCTAGTTTGGGGGTCAGGGTTTACTCTGTCTGTATGACCTTTATAAACTGAAATTCATGTGACCTAATTTTGAAGCATTGTTAAAGGTTATTGTAATAATAACGATTTTAATTTAATGTATTTATTTATAACAGAGAGCCACATTTTAGTAGTTTAAAGTTTAGTAGATCATTTTAAATTTATTGCATTTTCTACATTCTATCTCTAAACAGACTGACAGATGATCTATTATAATGCCAAGAGCTTAATGATACAGGCCGCAGACAGAATTTTCCATCATTTTACACCAACAAGAACACATAAAATTCCACAGATTCCACTACAAAAGAAAAAAAAATTGGCATTGTTCACCAGGTATAATAAATACCGCTAACACCAATGTTTACCTTAGGGGACGCACTATTTCTGGCTTGCCGCATGCCAACACGGCACAGCTCACTTTGTTCACGACTTTATAAATAATACCTTCACTATTGTAAGTTTGTAGGTTGGCTAAATATGTGTGGTGGGTGTTATAGTTAAAAAATATTTTAGGTTGTGTGTTTCCTGGGTTCTAGGCGTACAACACCATGGCGTATCGCTACAAAGGACTGTTTTCAGGACAAAGAAAGTTTCAGCCTCGGCCTTCTCTCATCTTCATATAAGTAATTTTCAGAAGTAGACAGTTAGTGGGGAGTTTAAGTCCCATGTAAAAGGGAGCGAGCCTATTGTCATTATATGTATATGATATTTATCTTTTCAAACATTGGTAAACGTTCAGAAATCTACAGCTAGATATAAGTAATATTTATAGAGTTGCGTACACCTACGTAATTATTTTCAATCAATCAAACGTCTTAGCTCTCCACACTTGCATCCAAACACATCGCCTCCACTCTAAGAGACCATCCTTTGAATAAATGTGGCAGCATTAGTTGTGGCGTCTATCCCCATTATTTACGAGACCAGCCGCTCCATCATCCACATCCTCGAGCTATTAAAAATATACTTCATGGATCTGTTGCTTTCCATTCGGGCACTTTTTAATCTAAATGGGGTATTATGTCACTCATTGGTGTGAGTAGGTGTGCTGCGGAATGCGGTGGTCTGTAAACACGATTGTATAGTATCAAAACTTATGATACGAATATCTCACGATACACATTTTACGATAGCCATTGATTAGCCTTTTTTTTTCAATAATCAAGCTAAAGTGGCCATGGGACGGCCATATTAGCCGTAGAACAGATGACCGTAGGGGTATACGTGTTCTTGCGTGACACGAACTTATTTTTTTATGTTACTAATTTAGCAAACTAACTCGGCGCATTTTAGATCACGCCTTGTCGCACCTACTCAGGTGGCATAACTTAAATAAAGCTAACACACTACGCTTCACAGAAACACATACAACAGCTTCGATACCCATCAATAAATCCTGTATAGTAAGTAGTTGCATCTAACTCGTAATAAACAGGGATTAACTTAGCTCACCTCAAAAGCGAATTATATCGCGACGGTCAGACAGAGGCTCTTTCATGCGCGGCCGTCCGGCGGCCATCCGGCGGCCGGATGCGTGCATCCTGACATCCACACCGCGGGTCAGGTTACTTAGTGGCCCATAATCTTATGTGATGGACTAAAACATGGATAGATGTTAAACAAAATTGAACAGTGCATATAAAAAGCTTGTAGGTAGGTACTTGTGGTGAACTAACAGTGAACAATTCGCATCACCAAAACTGCCAAAAGTATTGGTGATTGCAATTGGTTAACTTATTACATAAGTAATTTGAAGATCAAATTCAGATTAAATACTAAGTTTTAAGAGTACACAATACCTGAGTAAAGTCCATTTACACGATTCAAGTTACTTGCTTGTAGCTTGCAATAAAATTAAATCAACAAATGACTTGCAGCGTACACTCATTTATTGTTGCTTCAACGTATAGGGTATGCTTCAAGCAATAAACCGCACCGGGCTTTAGAAATATTTGTCTTGATACCAAATGGATTTTTCCAACTTTTTTCAGGCAAGAAACCAGCAAGAATCTCAACATTCATGCGACAGAAACACCGTGTCTAAACGCTAGAATGCTGTTATCCCTGTGAATGAGTGAGTCAGTCGGATGTCGAACCCAATACGGACTCGAATAGCCGATCACGTCTAATATTAACCGAGGACACCTCACCGGTGAGATTAACACGTGTCGAGACGAACTGAAATAAGTAGGTAGGTAGGTGTAGGTAGTTCATGGAAACAGGAATACTTTGATGATACGGTACAAAGATTACCTTTTTTAAATGGTACGGTTTATTACTAGGTCTCAATAAGAGTTGTATTACCGGAGAGTGACGAGGAATCGTAAAATATGCTTTCATAATTCTCTACTTTTCCATATTTAATCAGGCCTATTTCGATAAATAAATAAAAACAACAGTCTGAAAAATTTAAACAGCGTTAATAGTAATTAGGCACATTCATGACAAAAGCTTTCAACTGGTCAAACTAAACTCAAACATCCTTTCAATTTAATAGAAAGTGTTCAAAATCCATCAGATGGTAATTATCCTCAAGCTGGGCAGTGCAGTTTATTTAATTACTAGCTGCTCCCCGCGGTTTCGCCCGCATAAATCTTGATCCGGTGGGAGTATCGGGATAAAAAGTACTCTATATAGTAATCCAGGTTATAAACTATCTGTGTGCCAAATTTCATACAAATTCGTTCATTAGTTTTTGCGTGAAATAGTAACAAACATCCATCCATACTCACAAACTTTCGCGCGCAAACTTTATAATATTAGTAGGATTAGGAATGCCAGCAGCAGTGCATACCATTATTTTACTGACATAATTTTTAAGTATACTAACATAAATATGGATCCCTTGTGTCTGAATTAAATAAATTAATTAAAATTAAATTAAAAGACACAATAATCAAATAAAAGAACTGTACCCTAATTGCGCAAAACACAATCAATCGGAATCTGAATTCGAAAAAAAAATCTGCTCAACAATATAAATAACGCAATAAATGTTGTTGAACTGTTAAAATCAAACAGATTAGTCGTAATCGTTTACGAAAATGTGTTACGCAATTAGGGTGCTGGTGTGTGTGCCTGTTACACGTAGGTCACCACCACCATAAAGACAACAATTTAAACATATTTGATAAATTAAATGATCTAAGAATACATGCATGTATGTTGACGATTACAAAGCACCACATAAATACCTACGATAGCCCACCAATACGTCATTAAATCGCAATAGGTACTGTTGTTGGCAAGCCACTCAATTAACAGGTAGAGGCGCCATTCCGCTCATATTCTTTGGCAAAATAAATCTCGCCGCGTCGCCCCATGTCATTCAACGTCGCGGTCATTTGGCACGCGCCTGCTACGAGTATGTAGGTAGCTACCACGTTCCGTTGGTACCTCAACTATTTCATTATCAATTTGGTGCCGTCAATTGTCAACGTTCTTAGGATCACTAAATAAATTGTGTTCGAAAATACATGCGTGTGGCTACAGTGTGTTTAAAGCTATCTCCACTGAGGTGAGACGCGGAGTTTGGTCCTACTTCGGTGACCAACATTATTTTAATAGTATGAACCAACATTATTTTGATAGTCTGAAACTGAAAGTAAGATAAAAAATACACACACACACACACACACACAAACACACACATCACACTTATTTCGAGTGGGAATTGAAACCACCTGAATACAATCGTTTGTTTTTCAGTCTTACTAGAATCGTGATAAGTAATGTTTAAGCGATTGTTTGACTTTAATATCAACTCTTCCAAAGCATTTACTGCCATTAAAATAACAATAAGCCAGATACAACAAACGGCTCTACATGCATTACCAGTCCAAATGGAATAAATGTTCATATTGATAATAATTTCTAATCAGAGCGGCTCTAATTAGTTTATTGGCTCTAAGTCAACATTACAGGTGTATTGTCTTGTACCCGCCACTTTGTGATGAAGCATTTATTTAACGGTGTTCATGCACTAGTAGCTGATAAATTAGCATTAGAACTAATTAATTGGATAGGTATTGATGTTTTGTTGAGATTACCTATGGAGAAGAACGGGCAAGAAACTCCATGGACACTCTTTTAAATGATTTTGTTGTTCCAAATATTTTATTTATATCATTAATGTTGACACTATAGGTGAGAACGATGTCCAAAATACCGTACACGTTAAAAGCGTCCAGAGTGCAGCAAAACATAATTAAAAACAATCGAAAAAAATAATTATTAAAGTAAGCCGTGGCAGCTAAGAGATGACCAGTCCCAACTGACGGCGGGCGTTCACGAAATGACGCTTTGATCAGCACCATTCAGCTCAACCATTTTGAAGGGAGCTAAATGATCCAACACACGCGCCACCGTCAGCGAGACATTTGAGTGAGCATGACATAATATCAGCCGCCAGGGTACATTCAAGTCAATCTATGACATTACCCGGTAAATGGTAGCTCACCCGGTAAATAATGGTAGCGCATCTATATAATATAAAGGAGATTGAGTTTATATAATTCAAACATATTCTTCAGTCTTCAGCAGCTCCAACAGTATTTCAAATGTCAATTAATTAGTTGTGGGGTGTAGCAGGACCAGCATTAAGCCAGGCATTTTTATGAGTGATGTAATCCCCTAACTTATAAAATGCTTGCCTGCATAGTGTGCGTTTTACAAAGGATTTGAATTTCGTCTCATTCAGATGAAGTATGTGCGGAGGTATTGTATTGTAACATTTTAAACAGTATCCCATGAAAGATAAGTCTACTACTTTAAAAAGTCTGAAAAATTCTTATACCTGTATTAATACATTCCTATCAACATAAATAATGGGTTGTACTATGAAACTCAAAATGAAATTCCTATTGGAAAGATGAACCAAAAAGACAATCCATGTCCAACATTATTGTGCCATTTATTTCATTTTATATAATATAAAACTAAATTTAAAATTAAATCTTATCCAAAAACGTAAACAAAGACTGATTGCTAAAAAATTGTGTTGTCTCACGAGTTGCGCGCGGACTATGTTTAGTGATTCTACTAGACGCTAGATGGCGTTAGTAGTCATTAGGGTTTGAGCGAGAGTTGAGCGAAATCAGTCAAAAAATATATTAATTTTTCAGTAAATTTTAATCGCATTAGATGTTTTTGATTAACTTGTTTTGTTAAGTGCCTATTTATGAGTAGATCATAATTATTATTTTCATTTCCCATTCGGTTCTTTTCGGTACGTGGGTACTCGAGCATTAGGTAGGTAGCAAGAGGATGCATGATAACTATTTCCTATAACACAAGGTAATGCGTTGCAATGCCTTTTATTTTTTTGACCAGCCATGTATTCGAGTGAAAAAAAACAAAAACAAAGAGTTTTAGCGAGACTAACGAACAGCCATTGATTTTTACATTAAAAATAAATACTTGTTATTGAAATGCCACTCTACAACAATGGTTTGAAATGTTTTCGGTTTTTATTGTAAAACTGGGTGTTTTAGGCGTGCACTCAAATAGTGGTTATAAAATAATATAGTCGCTCTACTTATCGGGCATTATAAGTTAAGGAGACTGGACACAATCTAGGTAGAACTTCCAATACAATATTATTCATTCTAAAAGATTAACCTGTTTCATAATTGTAAATTTTTAAGTCAGCTAAATATTTTTTTCATAGCTTGATTTTCAAATGTGTAGATATGTATGATAACTCATTAAAAAATAAATTAAACAGACCTTGACATAATAATCTAAAACAACCGGAAACAGCACCAGACATTCAAACCCACAAAATACAAGGTAAATGAGTAGATTATAGAAATTGCCTCGATGTCTGTGAACCGCCACATCGTACCATGTCTCACAATCGCTAATTATTCGCTTCTCAGAACCACATGTGTGCAGGACAAAGGTCGCTTTTTATACGCTTTTTGTGATCACCTACTCTACACAACCATTCAATTTTTAACTCTTAACTTACACACATACAATCCTATTTTCAACTAACTTTTCTAAAGACAGTGTAGAATTTGTCATACGTTTATGAATCTTATACCATTGCAATAAGGGGTGGTTGTAAAGGTAAGTATAATGTTACCTGAGCAAGGTGGGGCCATGTGTGGGCGTTTGTGTTACATTAATGGCGGTCCTTTTGACCCAAACCGGAAAAAAATGGTCGTATTTGATAACATTTTGGGTTCTTAGGAGCCGTCGGATATTAGACATGTTCCAAATTCCGAAATAAAAAAACTCGAAAAAAAAATAAGACAAGAAATCTTGTACCGACAAAAGGTGGTAAGTTAAAAGAGAAAACTGGTAGTTGTAATATCTGCTATTGTTAGAGAAGGTTTAAGTGCTCAGAGCCCGTGTCTTTGACATCAGACTTTGACATCACCGCAAAAAAAGGTCATCAATCAAAATTAATTGATTCGTTTACAGCCAGACTGAAATAATTATTAAGACACTAAAGTAGGACTACTATAGTGGGCTGGTACACATAAAGCAGATAGAGTTAGGTACTTGACTAAGATAAAAGAATTTGCAAGATCATACTATAGTTAGCGTATTCATAACAAATAAGTTGTTGTGATAGTTCAAATAATAAGTTTGGCCCAAAAGTATAGCAGCCTTGCGAACTCCGTACGCTGTGCTCATAAGGTCTTCAAGTGCACAGGTGACAGGGCAAGATGAAAGACAGGTTCTGTTATAAGAATTGACAGTGGGCCCAAAAGATGAAATAATTTTGACATGACTAGAATATTTCAGTTGAGATTAAAGTCAATGACTTCGAGACACGTAAATACAATAATTCTCAACACAACAGTAATTCTGGACCTATGTACGAAAATCTTCAAATACAATCGTAATTACCTAATTAACAGATAGAGTAGCAACAGCGCCATTGCGTCACAGACGCGGTGAAGACGCATGTACCTACCTCAGATAACACCTGACTCCTGACCCCACTTCCTTGGAACTAGCCTTATCAGTAGGTAAGTACCCATTACCCGTGTAAAGAGATTGAGAAACAATTATAAATGGCTTAAAGTTCGATTCGATTTCTCCGTCTGTCATTCACCCTGTCTCTGCCATCTATCCAATGCTCCTGGCTCCTGGGCACTTTTCAATATAGCAATTTTACTCCATAATTCTTTTAGTAGCCAATATATCTCTACATTTTGGTTTTTTCCTTCAGTTGACGTATTTTCTTATCGGTTTTCCTCCTCCTTCCTTTCCATATAATAATATAATGTAATAAGTTTCGGGCACGTGTGACTACTATCTCACGGGATGCTAATGCAGTCAGCGATGCAATGGAGCACGCTTTTTTGGAAGTTTTTTTTTTTTCGTTCGTGACTTGATCCAAGATTTCACATTTTCCTCTTTCTGTATAGCTCATGATAATATGTTCTATGAATCAACAATCCCTTTAGGATACATTGTATACAATGACTTCCATTTTCAGTACTGGAATTCTACCTAATCCTAACCAAATGATGCAATTTCCCCTCCAAACTACCGTACTATGACGATAGTTGCAATTTATTGCCGACGATACTAAAATATTAGCGAGACAAGGTCGCTTTTCAGTATAAAGAGGTGTCTAAATAACTGCGCACGTTATTTATAATGATGCAGCTATTTCTAAAGATAATTATTACGTCTATGTCAAAGCTGTCATTTGAACATTCATCATGTTTCTAATTAATTTTAAATATCATTAACACTGACTTGATAATTTTGATTTCGCTGTGTCAATAATACCCTCTTAGTTCATTTTCATATGTAACCTTAGTTTATCCGTAGGAGTCTCTTGAGGCGCTAACTTATGTTGAATGCTCTTGGAATAATATCAGCTTTCAAGGTTCAATTATTAAAAGTGAAACTCTGAATTATCTACCTGCAGGTATTCTTTCCATTCAGCCGTTCTATATAAACAAACTATGTATAAGTAATAAAATAAGGAAACAGCGCAGCTTGGAACTGTAAACTTTAAGAGAAATAGGGCGAGAATGGAAGTGGGCCGATAAAATAGGTTATCTGTGCGCGCTAAGCTAACTACTTGTTGTGAATTTCTACGTAGGCATATTTATTTATCACTTGCTACTGTTATGGAAGTGGTGACGGAAAATATAGGGAGCAGTCCCTATATTTTCCGCTTGTTATTGGTGACTTGTAGCCTGATTCCTAATGAGTCATCATCATGTAAGGGAATTATAATTCCACGTACTAGGTACTTTGTAAAGTTTCAAAACATTGGGCAACTTTTTGGTTTATTGCAATTATTACTTTTTAGTTATTTTACGAACTGTTCAATAACTTAATATATTCAATATATCCCCTGTCGCATACCTATACAACAAGTATCACAACAATAAAGGTGTTTTATCGTGTCTTCACCCCGCACTATCTAGGGTCAAGCCGTTACTAAAACTGTACGTCGTGGCGATGATAAAGAGTCCAGTGACGTAGATATATTGTTTGGAAACTTATTATAACTGTTAACGTGGTGAGTGACCCCATATAAATTAAGTGCTCTGCTATCAGTAGCACCTTAACTGTCTTCAATGAAAACTTTTAAACAACTACTTTTAAATATCTTTACAAAATCACAGATGCATTCAGTAAACTTTGCACTTGGATTTGTGAACGTAACGTGTGCAAGTGCAAATCAGTTTTGAGTGATTTTCAGCAGCAGTCTCTTCTGGTATATGATCTAAAATTAATAGGAGCTGCTGAAGATTGTAAGAGTGTATTTGCATTGTATAAACTCAATCTCCTTTGTGTTATATAAATGCATAGCGCAGCTGTGAGCTACCATTTACGGGGTAAGGTCTTATATTGACTTGAATGTGCCCTGGCGGCTGATAGTATGTCATGCTCACTCAAATGTCTTGCTGACGGTGGCGCGTGTGTTGGATCATTTAGCTTCCTTCAAAATGGGTGAGCTGAATGGAGCTGATCCATGCGTCATATTCGTGAACGGGCGCCGTCAGTTAGGACTGGTCATCTATTAGCTACCACGGCTTATTTATATTATTTATTTTTTTGGACTGTTTCAATTTATTTTTTGGTGCTCTCTGGACGCTTTTAACGTGTACGGTTTTGTATATCGTTCTCACATACAAGATCAACATTAATGATGAAACTAATATATTGTAACAATATTATTTAAAGGAGTGTCCATGTAGTTTCTTACCCTTTCTTCAAAAATACCTACTACGCATTGGAATGGGCAACTAGCTTCATATTTCTGACTGACCGACTCCTTGACAAATGGTTTAATTGAAATAAATGCTTTGAGTTTGAGTTTGAGAATAGATCTAAAATATTCTCCTTCAGCCTACCACTGCAAATGTACAGAGCAGAATGAGTTGGTTTGTCATTATTTTCATGTCAGTCGTGCATTTTTTATTTTTCATATTTGTCTCTTCATGTCATTGTAGGGATGGTAATGTGGTAAGTGGGTTTCTAGGTAGATATAAGGAATGAAACCAAATGTCACTTTACACATTTACTTATCGAGACACAGAATTCAGGGTAGTGGGTTTTAAGGTCTCTAGAGTACTGGTTCACTGGTCACTGTAGTTAGTAGAAGAGAACGTTACTGCGCTTGGCTTGGCTACGCTGCAGCACGAAGTTCGGCGTGAGGTCACAGGGTAGGCAGCAGTGTTGGGGAGCGACCTCAGAGATCACTCAATTTGGGCAGTACCACGCAGGGATGCACGACCGCGTGTAGGCACGTGGTCCGCTCGGCAGGGACCTCAACACGTGGCGGGCGTGGGGTCTCGGCACCCACGGGCCACGTGGATGGCAGGTCAGGCGGCGCTAGCGGCCGCGTGGGTAGTCCGCGTGACTGGCGCTTCTCCAGCGGTAGGGCGGAGGCAGCAATGACGTCAGTCAGCGGTAGGCAGGATAATAGCAGTGTAGCCTAATACTGGAACCCTGGAATCAGCGCAAGGCGGGTGCTTCCGTAAGCGTTGTGCCAGAACTGCAAGCCTTCGTCGATGTGTGCGTCTCCCAGCCGTAAGCCCAAAGCAAGGTGGATGGAGGAAGACTCACCCATCGTGGCGGCTTACAATTTTAGGTTATGCCTTGCACATGCCGCGGGCATTCTCGGAGGTCCCTCGCCGCGTGGCCAGGCGATTTAAGCGAACAGCAAGGCGCAGCGCGGCGAGACAAGCATAGCGAAGAATGCGAGAAGCATGCGCACGCATTCACAGAGGTGTGCAGTAATGGTGTCGGATGATGTGGCAGAAGCCACTATCAATAAATAGCTTTCTCGACAGTCATAGGGGGGCTGCCGAGAACAATTACAATAGCTGCCAGACCGCGCAGACAGAAATACATAGCGAATGCGATCTGACAATATAGAAAACACAATTAAGAGTAAAGACAATCACACTGAGCACTTATCCGTTTATCTCGGGGTTATTTAAACTTACTGCTTGATCTGCTTGATGCGAATGCGTTTTAGTTGATTGATGCGAATGCGTTTTACCTAGTTGATCTGTAGGAAATCGACTACAACGCTACAGTAATTTAATTAGATAGTTGGTTTATTTATAGGTTCTTATATCGGACCCTATCTTTTAATCCTCCCACTTAATTGGTCAAAAAAAAATTGTTACTATTTATGGACTCTTTAATTACTTATTCGAGATGTGGACACGCAGTGGCAAGGTGGTCTTCGTAAGGATTCAGTCACTCAGCTGATTGGTTTGGAAAATACCTGATTGGATGTACTGGAGTATGGCTTCACTCAGTTGGTAGGTAATCATTCGTTGTAGTTATATAAGTAGCACAGCTTTTGATAGGTAATGTAGGTATGTCTTCAGCATGGTTTGGAATGGAATCGACTAGTGTCAGTTGTTTCAGTACAAATAATTCTCTTCCCAATTTCACTAGGCCTACCTAAAAAGAAATGAAATTTTTAAAACTTTGAGTCTGCCTGTCTTTGAGTTTGTTTAAGTTAATGTGAAAGAAGCCAAACGTAACCGCCATTCCTTAATTACCTAATACATAGTGATATACTCAGCGTCCGCCTACAGTGTGCAGCCCTCTTGCTGCAATCTCTTATCAGGCCATATCTTGAACCATTTCAGTTTAACGATGTATTAACAGCTAGAACACAGCGTTACTTTGTTGTCAAATACTAAAGTTAATTGCCAAGGATTTGAGATTTTAAAACCAGGTTTTACGATGGAAGAAATAAATTATGTTAGGCTGTAAAGCTAGAGGAGATACTTTGAAAAAATTGTGGGCGAAGTGAGCGGATACAATGTTTAACCTATTCGTCATCATACTGTTTTTAAGAAGTGGGAATTTTGGGTAGATTTTACGAGTGTATTTTGTTGTTTCAGGTTTAACGGTTGAGCCGACACAAAAAAATTAACTGTTTCTTTCACTCCTTTATTCCCGAATCAGTGATTTTTGACCAACGCACACACTCAAAATGTATTAATTTCGATTTAGCAACATGCGGTATAGGTACACTGTAGAAATTACTGGAAGCAACACATAATAAACAACAAAATGTAACAAACAATTAAAGGTAAATACAACATGTATTCTTATTATTACCTGCTACTACTAGGTGTATAATCTTGAAGTAGAGCAATTCAATTAATTGTATAGAAAGACAAAAAGAGATAAAGCCGATAAAACCTTCCTAACAATTTAAAACAAATCGCGTATTTAAATTATTATAACCTGCGAAACAAAATGAATAAAAAGTTTAGATTGGAACTGACTACTGACTGAGCCTACACATTCTTGGCAGTGGGGAATTTGACCCATACACGGTTCTTCGGCACGGTGGGTAGAAAGGGGTGATACGAATGCGGGGATATGCAGCAGGGATCCTGACGGTAATCCTACTCAGGAACTTAGGACATTCTATCATATATTATTACTAGCTTCTGCCAGCGGGTTCGTCCGCCTGGATATCGGAAATTATCTCACAGGAACGTGCGACAGGGACAACAAGTAATCCTTCCACAGGATGCCGTCTATGTCTTTGCCAAATTGTATCGCAATCCTATCTGTAGTTTAGGCGTGAGAGAGTTACGTAAGAGTATTCTAAATAGTAATTTATACAAAAATCTAACAATTATCTTCGATTTGGGAAGGAGTTTATGCCAAATTTCGTGAATTTACTCTGTTATAACTTTAAATGTACTTTCGTATCGAAGTGAATGCGTCGCATAATGTGGCCAATATATACCAGCATTATTTTGGTTTTACTTTTTCGTTCCGAATGACGAAGCCCAACATTTTTAAAGTTTTCTTGATGGTACTCTCAAGGTGTGGGAGGAAGGCGAGCTTACGGTCAAATACATAATGAAGTACCTACTCACCTATAATAAATTGTCCAACCGACTGTGTGTGATGATATCGTCCTGGTTTCCCCAAAATTGCAAGCAAGATATTGGGCTCGCAAGGCTTCAAACTAGAAACATGCTTTGTCGTTCCTCTAGTACAGTCTATGAAAACAGGGAAAAGATTCAAGCTTTTGAAATGCAAATAAGAAGTTCTTTGAACCCAAGCAGCTTACAAAACAAATTCATATTTGTATAGAAACATTTAACCGTTTACCCATTACTAATAATTACAATAATCTACCTAGTGTAACATAACACACACCCACAGACACATCTACACTACAGCGATTACATTCATTGCAAGTACACACACATCAAACAATGTTCGAAATAATAACACCTACTTACATACGCACACATGTGTAGTGATGACGTCATCCGACAACCTGTCGCCCGCGCCGTGTAATTAAACCCGTCCAAGGGTAGTAGGGAGGGGACACTGTCGATTTGTGTTTATTGTCGATTAATGATGACACCTATGACACGTTTTCTGTAATGAACAAGCAAAAAAAGTGGTATAAGTCTTTATTAATTTAAACTGATGTTATGTCGGTGTTGACCTGTTACTAGCCGATGCTTGCGTTAGGAAAGAAATGTTAGTGTTTATTATTTAACAAAATATTTTTATTCCTACATCTTCTCAGTCATATTTCTGATGACTGATGCTCTTCGGGCATTCACCTTATCAAGAAATATGTTTTTCCCTACAAAACACAACAACAACAAAGTATTTTAGTTAGGCCAATCGGTAACATATGAGATTATATATGATCCATATCAATAAAATTACCCTAATGCCTTGTCTATGTTCGATTGGTAAGCCCATTCCTGCCTGACTACTGTGTAGTTTCGGTCAGCAATAATATTAGGACAACAACATAGGAAATAAGCTTTCTGTTATCTTATAGAGGCTTATACACAACCATTCTGGATTCCAGATTCCATTAATCATTATTTTAGGACACCATAATCTTACAATCTTATACATGAAGTTTTTGTGTTAGCCCAGAACTTAACGACGAATTTAGCATAACAAGTACCTAGAGTATTTCCTGTAACGTGCAGGTATCAGGGCACGCTGGATATGATAATAGGAAGTAAGGGCTACTTCTATTCTATCTTCATAGGAAGTATTATCGGAGCAATGAAAAAAAACTCTGCAAACTATCGAATAAGGTTCACGTCCCTATTGTCGACCCCCGCGGCACGTCGTTTTATTAAGGCGCGTTTTTTGTGCGGCCACACGTGCGGCCCATACCTCGGCCGTCTTGTCCGACACGATATTGTATGCCGTGCGCGCTGTACCTATGTACACAATGCTTATTATTTTATTCTAGTGTTAGGTAGTTAAATAAAAAAATGGTGGTCGTTATAAAGAGAGATGAACCTGTGTCTAAACTTTCGATTGTATTGAGCCTGAAGCTTTGTCTATACTATATCAAGATCAGGGAGAGAGTTTATATGTTCATTTTTTTTAAATGACGTAATTAGCATAGAAGAAGATTTAATTTTGTGAGAGGTATAGACAAAAAAAAATATAAATACTTAAATTGGAAAATCAAAAATATCAATTACCAAAATGGATTTTCAAAATGTTTAGATTGGGCATGAGCTAGCATTTAGCTTAGGTACAAATATAGTATTTCAATAAATGATAATCTAGAAAATATTATACAAATACAAGGTCTGAAGATTGCAACAAAGTATAAATAATTTGCGAGTAGTACACGCGCCGGATTGAAGACCTATACATAATAAATTGGGTCTATACTTGCTACTTGACATGTCAGTAGGTGTATGACGTACTTAATGTGCCAGTATCAGTTTTCACCGAGAAAGGTCACGATAACGCCCACAGGAGCTACAAGTTTATACTTAGATGGAGGACACATTTAGGAGTTGATGCCTGCGGAATAAGTTGAGTATAGCTTACGGTAATTCAAGGACACTTTATTTATTGAATACACCAACAACAGTACATACAATTATAATAGGAATGAATAGCAAAAAAAACAAAATAACAGTACTGGTATATATGCCCATTACAGGTATGTATGCCCATTACAGGTATGTATGCCCATTACAGGTATACGCATTCACAATAGAGACAACAACGTAAATTACCTAAGAAAACATAATTTATAAATACAGAAAAGAAATAAGAATACGAAGTATGTATTTTTTAAATAAACTTGATAAAATGATAATTATGATGATAAGTGTAATATCATTTAGGAGTGTGAATGATAAGTAAGGTTTATGAAAATTGATTTGTAGGTTAACTAGTTACTTATGATGAATAACTTTTTTTAAACTAAGTTTCGTAATGATGAGAGTCTACACACATTTTAAGCTTTTAAGAATAAGAGGAGACTCAGTTGTCTTCGTTGTGCCAAACTAAAATGGGTGAGGTGGGAACACATTCGTATTCTAAATATTTAGCTGCAAATACTCATTTAACATTTTACAAGAATGAATAAACGATCCATCGCCAAATCAAATAAACTTACAGCACACTGGAAAGACATTTAACAATCAAGTCGTACCTAAACATAAAACATTCACCAAAGAATAATCCACTATTCAATATTCTCACAATGTTTACGACGACACTAGGAAACTGAAACTCTTTCAACATAGTCGTCTGAGTTATTCTATTTTCTACGGTGTAAGATTGCAGGCTGCAGTAAAATAGTTAGAAAATAATATGACAGAGTCGGCCGCGGGAGATTGGAAAACTTCGAGCAAGTATCCGTTTATGGCTTGCGAAGTTCGTGTAGACGTTGGATTTGTCGCCTTACCTAGCCGTGATGGCGGGTAATGATCATAATGTTGCCGACAAGTTTTGTTACGTTTGGCAAAAATTGGCATTTGTGTTGGATAAATGTATTTTTCGGGTGGACGATAGTTGGGGGTTCTACCTTGAGGAACACCTGGGTGTTATTCAAAATATTTGTACGTAACGGATATGAAAAAGATATGAAAATAAATTTAATGTAACAGAAATAAACAGAAATAAAAAGAAGATAACAGGTTAGAAATGTTAGGACTAGTAAGTTCATAGTACGCCTAAAATGAAACTATTATTAATGAGCCTTTAGGTCATTCATTATATCCGGAAGATTAATAAAAAGCTACTTTAATGATCATTTATTCATAGACAAATGAAGCTTGTATCATAATACTAATATTATATTATACTCAATTTCAAAATAATAAGTACTTACTTTTAAAATAAGTAGTAACTAGGCGGCAATTGAATACATGTAAAATTGCTTTGGTACGATTATTTTAGGAAAGTTATTTTGAAGAATCACTTTCTATGGAAAAAAAAAATCGCAGCTTAGGACTTTATGGTGATAAAATTTATCAATGACAACAGTCTAAGAACGTAACATCCTTCTTTGTCTTGCTTTTTCGGGCTCTGATAACTCAGTTAACTTTTTATAGTTTCTTCTTTTTTTCTCAGCATCTTCTTTCTTCTCTTCATTCCATTTAATAGGATTATTTTGCTTTAACCGTTCTCGATATATTTTTTGTCGCTCTGCTGATGTCAAAGGGATTATATCTAAAACAAAAGTAAACATTATTTACATGTATTTTCAAAATGCAATATTAAATCCCTATCATTGAAACGGGAGCATGAATTAGACCTATACCTGTGGTAAAAAATATGTATATATATCTGTGTTTATAATAGAAACGTTGCAACCGGTTGACCGGTTAATCCTACAACTAGAAAAGTTTTTTTTTTTGTAAATAGTCATATTTTTGCTCATAGGCAACAAACAGTTACTCGGAAACATTTTGTTAATTACGGACATACCTACAATCTTTGAAAATTCTTTTTTATTTTGTAACCGTAGTGACATCTTTAGAAACTCTCAGTACCTCTACCTTGTCGTAAATTCGTTTTTATGAAGTTTGAAGTGAGAAGACATTAACAATATTCGATTACTTAGTGATGATTTTTGTAAATCAATATCTGTAAATTTATTAATTTCCAGATAAATTTAAATCTTTTTAAATAGGTGACCCACATTGTAAAAAATGGTGTACATTTTTTTTGAACAATTAAATTTATTGTATTATAATAGACGCAGCTTAACCTTTTCATATCTGTTACTTTTCAGAGAAGCGTAACGGAGAAATAACATATATGAACATTTAGCACGTGTCTATCCTACAAAATATTTTTTGTAGCCGTCATTAATCAGTTTTTACTGATTCTTTCTACCGATTTCACTTCTGCAACCACGATTATTTTCTCATAGTAATATAAAAGCTGGAAAGTACTTACCGAATTCAGATAGACCACGTGAACAGATATCACAAATAAATATCGAATTATGACGTGATACACAATATTGACAGCACTGAGTAAAGGAACAAAATGGCCACACCGACAGTCACGCCACCTGCCAACAGTGTTTGTTGTGTTATGTTTCCAGTAAATAATTTTATTTCTAAGTTAGGAATAATGTTGAAAAGCACTGTAACCGAGAAGAAAAACAGAGATGAGTATAATATTGGACATTCATTTATTTATGTGAATATTATGTATATAACGGGATAGGCCCTCATCAGCGATATTACACTTGCACTTTGTAAGTAGGCGTGGATTGTCGGGCGAAGAAAACAGAGAAACTAGTTACAGCACAATCACTTTATTTCACTCACAATTTCTTATAAAATAATCACCATGAAATAACCTGAAGGCAGAGGTCCGACATATTAAATGAAAGTATGAAATATAGCAGTAACGAACTTATTTATTACAACCGCTTGTTAATTAATTAAATAGATCGCTATAATAGCTCTAGGCGCTACAGCAGGCGCACCGGGCCGAGCCTGCCACAAGAATGATCCCTTCCAACGCTGCGCACTCGCTTACATAAAGTCGCCTGAGTAGTGGGGAGAGTGGGGAGGTGAATGTGCCACTTTGCACAGCGTAACTCGGCCCGCTGCACTTGTTTACATAGATCACGCCGACACGGCCATACTGACGTGCGGACGTCCTCGTACGCGTAGTCTCATCAAGCATTATCTAAAATGACAGAACGTTAGTACTAATGTTCGTTAATCCTGACTAGCAATCTGGTCTGGATCATCCCTTCACAGTTTGCCACTTACTCTAGACCGCTCGACTTCGAGCCTTCGTTATTTATCCTAATACTAGCAATCTGGTCCGGTTCATCCCTGCAGAGTTTGCAACTAATTCTGGACCGCTTGTTATTAAGCCTACAGGACTTTAGTAATCTGGACCGGTTCACCCCTTCTGAGCTTGCTACTAATTCTGGACCGTTCATTTTTGAACCTTCAGTACTCATCAGTTTTTTTTCCTTTTTTTTTTTGTTCTCTGGACCAGTCATTGCGGACTCTACAGGGTTACCTCATATGCTAATTATTAGTTTTTATTTGAATTTTAATAATAGACACAACTTAGACACTCCACCGAACGCATAGCAGGCCTGTGTAATGCCGACCGAGTCTCAAGTCATAAAGCCAGCAAATCGTCACTTCAATGTGCGTAAGCGTTCGGTGTTGTGTCATAGTGTCATGTCACCGAATGTGTCTTATCAGACACATAATTCATGTGCATGACACTAAACTAGCAGCGACAACTATGAAATCTAAATAACAATAATCTTAGTATTGAAGCGCCGTCACGACCAGACTGACATTCGCGCGTCCTTGTGCGTCTCCATCCTCATATGTTGCCGTATGTAACCGCGGGCCCATTTTTCTGTAAAGAGAATAAAACTGGTAGAAACATTACTTTTACGCTCGTCCATCAGTGACACACATTACAATGTTTTATATTCCCACAAACTCAACCTTTAGGAGCTGACCCGGACAACTGAAATAGGCATCCCTCCAACCAGCTATCTCGCCAAATAACATGGACCGGGCAACCCATCGGCGTCGCTCCGATCACTCACTAGTACCACCCACACATATCTCCATTGATCTCATAGCCTCTCAGACTAGACGATCACTTTATAATAATTATGATCCAGAACATCAGCCTGCATATTCCAGTTCTATAGTCCACCCAATGACACACATCATAGGACGTCAACCCGCATGAGTCGGTCCCTTATATATTCCTTTTCCGATGCTGAGAGGTTTCCAGAGCTGGTGGTTAACGTACGTGAACTACAAATAGACAATACATCACTGCCAAAACCCGACGACACCCATTCCACTCGTCAATCCCGGACTGCCGCCATCTTGGCCTCCTTCAAGCCACCAGTCAAGGTGGTAGCTACATCCACCAAGCCCTCACATTCCCCGGGCATGGCAGGGAAACGCTCACGACTATATTTGTATGCTCTAAGACACACAACAAAGGGAAGTCGGTACTCCCTGCAAAGTGACCCATCTGGCACATTCAATGAAGAAGGTATCGCCACTATAAAACTGTCTCATTTTTCCCTTTGCGACGCAGCAGCTCTCCCAATATTCTCAGATGCTATCTTACGAATTTCAACCAAATCTAACCGAAACCCAGACTCAAAATATGAAGCCAGACTTAAAAGCCGCGCCCGAGTGCCGAACACAAGTTCTGTTCGTGTGTACCATAGACCTTGCAAAATCCGTCGCTAGCTGCACTTCGAGAAGCTTGCCGCGCCAGGTCCCACCCAATTCACTTTCGATTATACCGAGTAAGCACCAAATGTTCTCATGACTCTCTACCTGCTCTGCCAGAACCGGTAGCAACAAGGTGCAACTTTTCACCATGGGCACCATAACATTGCACTGTCTGCGCCTATACAATACCTGCTCCGATCCGAAATGATCCGCGAAGTCGCACCGAAAAGACAGACAGCATCCTTTAGAACTTAAACTGCACCAGCTGCATCCAACTAGGAAGTGCACTCGAAAAGGATGCATTTAGTGGAAGAGTTAACAATGACAAGAAAACTCCTTGCTATCGATTTCTCCACTAAACTTCCCCGCGGTGTCTAAATGTACAGTATGCCATTGTGCAGAAACCCTAAGCATCGGATGGAGTCCCCGTACCTATTGAGCCCCGAACAATCCCTTGAGGCCCAGCACACAATGCAGGACTTACTTTCGCACCCACCTAGCCATCTCAGGGAACCAGAATTGCTCACAAACCCCAGCAAGGGCTTCATCCGCACCAAGGAATCCAACCTCTGTGTGAACACGACTTATCAAAGTCCATGTTAGTGACCCCGGAACTAATGGAAGCCAAAATACACACTTACCACGCTCAATTCTCCTGCACTATACTAACCCACGAACGTCGCAAGTGTGAGCCACAGCCTGACTGCTTCGCCCACCCATGATATCATGGATCTAGAGTCGCGGCGGCCCCACCAATGAAAGCCAACGCAGATGCAATTTAACAAACTACACAATTTTTCCTGCCAGACCATGGGACGTGACCATGCACCAACTCCGTAATTCGATTTCGGGAACAGAAAACCTGTATGCTCTATGCCACTCCACGGCCCATGGATTCTATCGAAGTCATAGACCCACAAAAAGGCCCACCTCACGTGAGCACCTGGAACGAGGACGATCACTGAACTAGATGTCTTGACGGAGCTACGATCTGTAAACACAGTATACGCCCGTCGCTGGAAACCTTCAACAGCTTCAATAACGGCCAGGGTCTCCAACTTGCAAAAACAACACTGCGATTCTGTATCAGTTATTCGTCGGCTAAAGTCAGACCAGACATAAGAAACAAAAAACTTACTTTAAATCAATATTGCCCCGTACCCTCAGAGCTCGGTGTTTAGTTCCATCAGTGCGTTACAGTCAAATAATTATAGTCAGAACCGGTTCTGATGTAAGCCAGACAAAATGGTCAAAACGTAAAACACGTGAAATATGGGGCAACGAGCCAAAAACCAACCTCAAGGACCTACAGATCGTTCAAAATAAAATGATTAAACTACATATTATTTCACTATGATTACCTTGCACCTACAGTCACATTTAAAAAAAATACATCAGTGACACAATCGCGGCTGTCGTAGGAAGGATCACATTTTACTACCGCGAGTGCGGACAGTCAATGGCGAGAGAACAATTATTTTTTCAAGGTGCAATAATATAATAAGCTACCTAAAGAGGTAAAGAATGCAAACTCGATGGGTATTTCCAAAATTTAATTTAAGAAAATCACAATCTAAATGATCAAATACTACTACAATAAACAGACTTGCCCTGCTGCTGTTTTGCTTTATTGTGGCACCGGGATCGCAATCCTTATCTACGGTAATTATTTCTTTTGCGGGTGGATCGAAAAGTTTTAAGTTTTGTGTTAGTTTATAATGTTATTTGAGTACGAAAAGAAATGTTATTACTACTTAGATGATAATTAGATTAGCAGCTTAGTTTGTGTGTCCAAGTTATATTTAAAGTTTAAAAATGTTCTCAAGTAAGTGAAATCTTTGTAAGTTCTTAATGAGAAATAAATTTATTTAGTCATAAACACCAGTCGTAACGCAACGCGGTATACCTGCCATAAAGAAATCATAATCCTTTTGCAATATCTGAACTAATGCGAGTTTACCTTCACCATGTAGGTCAGTATTAATGTTATTTATTAATAATGAATCTCTTCAGTAACGTTAACTTCTTTCCCCGAATATAGTGTAATTTAGTCAATATCTGTACGTACATGGATACCACTATCTAATAGATCTCTACCTATAATAACTGGTTCTGTAATTGAGTAAACAGGCACAACATGAAACAAAAAAGGACAATGACGTGTTGAACTTCACCACGGCTCAGTATTCTGCGATTCATATTTAACGTTTTCTTTACCTATACCTAAGGTAACCTATACGTAAGGTAAACTAAATCACAGCGCATAGTGCCCGGGAACTTTTTGAAAAAGCTAAAAGCTACAAACGAACTAGCACATTATCTATTAAAAAGAAAAGGAACGAGCTCACCGGATGATGTGGTTGTCCATACACGTAACAGGTGAGACGGTTCGTATCACGACTCTCCGGTGCTGGTGCTCGATTCGAATTCTTCACTTCGTTCAAAGATTCGTACTGCCACTTGCTTCAATCAATTGATTTTTGGTCCGCTGTGCTTCAACGATGAGATGTGCCATTGAAGCTATTGTCATTATCACGATCAAACCGTATCAGTCGCGCAGTTGCGGTGAAATTTGAAGTTTGCGGTTAAGCGGTTGCCGGAAGTCGTGATAGCAAAAACTCCATATTTTGAATAGATTAGACGTTGGTCCACACTTCACTGTCGTCCCTATTTTCTTCAGGTTTTTGCCCTTCGAATCCCAATTCTGATATCGGGATAGGCCCTCATCAGCGATATTACACTTGCACTTTGTAAGTAGGCGTGGATTGTCGGGCGAAGAAAACAGAGAAACTAGTTACAGCACAATCACTTTATTTCACTCACAATTTCTTATAAAATAATCACCATGAAATAACCTGAAGGCAGAGGTCCGACATATTAAATGAAAGTATGAAATATAGCAGTAACGAACTTATTTATTACAACCGCTTGTTAATTAATTAAATAGATCGCTATAATAGCTCTAGGCGCTACAGCAGGCGCACCGGGCCGAGCCTGCCACAAGAATGATCCCTTCCAACGCTGCGCACTCGCTTACATAAAGTGGCCTGAGTAGTGGGGAGAGTGGGGAGGTGAATGTGCCACTTTGCACAGCGTAACTCGGCCCGCTGCACTTGTTTACATAGATCACGCCGACATATACGTTGCTGTTTGCTTTATTTCTTTTAAAGAATAATCTATTTTAATGGATATCCGTACCAGAAAAGTACTAAGTTTTATAATAACACAATTAGTTTTTTTAAATAGGTAAGTTTTTAATGTTACTTGAAGCAAAGGTGGACACGATTTTCTCTATGAAATTTCTGTGGACACATGTTTTTAATTTGAAGTATTGGATTATTGTACTCTTCGATAATTTTACTGAGTATAATTGTAGCTCTACACTTTTACTGAGTATAATACATTGTAGCTCTACACTTTTACTGAGTATAATACATTGTAGCTCTACACTTTTAGAATTAGGGTGAATAGAATTTAGCTAATATTGATATAGCAGATATAAAATAATCAATCTGGACGCGGAGAGAGTAGTAAATGTACAATTTTTGTGAATAACACCCACCTGTGTTCTTATTTTGTTGTGGCATTGAAGGGTATGGGATTGAAACTATAAGATGTTATAAAGACAGAATTGTTATAATTAATATTTTGGGTTTTCAGCCAGTTTGCATGTCAGTGAATGGATACATTTTCGCCATCGACGCTTTTGGCCGTTTTAGGTTGGCCACACATTATAAGAAGTTTCTAATAGAAAAATACTCACGCCCGCCGGGTGCTCTGGGTGTTCGCAAAATGTCAGGTATGCAGTTTTTGATAACTGAAGTCGCAAAATATCCGAGCATACATTTTTTTAAAAATTGTTTTATAAAAAATAGGCTGTCCTGTAATCTTTTCGTGCTAAGAGGGTGAACCCAATATGGACGTTTTATTATTATCTTCTTTATTACACTAAACAATAGTGACAATAGCAATAACGTGTCTTCTTCCATAATATCGCTGTGCGTAGAAAGACGGAGAGGTGTGTCGTGGTGGCGCAGTCAGACAAAGACAAAATCACACTGGTTGCTAATTTAATTTTTAATTTTAATTTTTTTACTTACTCACACACTGACTTATTCCTAGTTAATATTATAGGAAAATCATATATTTTGACAATGTTTGTAAATATGTGATCACAATGTACTATCGACGACATTTTCGCATGACCCCCATTAGGGCGATTTTGGTGTGCACAAGCCAGTGACTACCCCCGCCTGCATTGTTTTCGTCCACCAATAGCGCTTGAGCGCACATTATAAAAAAAAGAGACAATCTTCATCATTGGTCAAACTAAAACAATTAACATTAAAAAAAACGGTCAAACTTCATTCATTGGTCAAACAGAAAAAGGGCGGAATAACCTACGATTTCAACGTGCAGCCGAAAATGTTTTGAAAAGGGTCATGCGTGGCTGTCCTCGATAGTACCTATCGCGTGATTAATTTATCTGCCTTTGCTTTATTTTTAATTCTTCTTACGAATTGTGGTATAGTGTTTTTATTCTTGGTGCATCGTCTTCACATATAAAATATAATTAATGTATACAAAATATTGTAAAAAAAAAATTAAAAGAGTAACGGTGGAGTTTCTTGCCCCTTATTCTCCATACGAAACTACCTTATTGAAGTGGCGCCTAGAATCAGTTCAATTTTTAATGTAAATGTTGACGTTCAAAAGTGCCTTTTTGGGGCCTATTCGAAATAAATGCTTTGACTTTGGCTTAGACGCAACGTGACGCCGAATCTCCGGACCTGATAGTGTGTGTGGTCGGTCCGGCGCGCCTGATAACTTATTTATTAGGAATTTCTTATAATGAACGGACGGCCTTAATCCCCATTTTTTTTGTAAAATTTCGATTATGGTGTTCTGTCGAAGCAGACAATCAGACAGACGAAATAGATGAGATTCTGTAATACTCGTATCCCATAAGGTTACTTCGCCATAGCACTTGACTAAAAGATGGAGTAAGCAGTACCTACAGCAAATAATAAATTCAAACATGTTGGGCGCCAAACCAATGTTTTGGCGCCCAACAGAGACACCTTATTTTGCTTCTCGCTTCCTAAAATGCAAACTTCAAAGGTCTAGCACAAAGCCCATCACACCGCAATCCTTCTAACTTGATTGCGTTTGTGAGATACTAGTGAGTTAGCATATAAACTGTTACCTAGTTATAGTCCAGGAGTTATAGTGATAGCATAAGAGTGTTGTTTGTTAGTTACGGTATGTGCGGGGGGTGGGAGGCGGGGGGTAAAATATTTGCATGAGACAATTTGCTAAGTGATGACGTGTGAAGTGTGTCAGCTTAGGAACATTTTGAGGTTAGGTGGGAAATATAACAAAACATTTTTTTTCTGAGAACAAAGGTTTAGTTAGGTACTTAAGTCTGTAAATCATCAGACATAACACGAATAATATTTTGTAAGAGTAAGTTTTGTAGTTTGATAATTAAAGTGGTAAGTTAAAGTAAGACCCCTTGACATGTTAGCTACTGGTAACAACATTACGTACGCTACCATAAAGGTATCACAGACTAAAAAGCACAAACCTACACAAGACACATTAACAATTCACCAAACAGAATATTTACGTAGAACACGAACTAAGTACATCACACTACCGTCCAAAACCACTAAATAATGCAGCGCCATCTGGCGGCACGAGACATGTCACGGCCTATTACGTCACAGGACACGTCATTAGCCCAGCTTTGATGACGTCACGCCACGTTAGCCCAGCACAAAGCACAGCCCACTTTAGGCTTTATTTAGATGAACAAGAGTGGGTCAAGAGACTGTATTCTAGTTTGCATGTGTTTAGGCAATAGGGTTTTGGAAATGGAAATAGACTTCCATTTAAAATTGTTAATATACAATACTTATCTGTGATGCTAATGATACCCTGCTTATGCTAGCCCCGTTTCTATGTCAATAACGTTTTACTTACCATCGTAAAGTTACCTATTTAAAAATATTTAGAACACCATTATTGCAAAGTCATGTAGTGCTTATAATGCAAAAGCACTTAATTAATTGATCAAAACCAATCGTTAATTCAATAAATTCATCAATTGCTTTAGGGCGTTTCAAAATCTCTTAATTTTGCGTAATGTAGTCTACTGCACTGTTAAAGAGAAATCCTTCATATCATTACACTCACCCAGGTTCACCAGAAAAACCTCTCTAAGTATAAAGCATAAACCCGCACACAATATCGTCCACATAAATTCATCCACAGTTACCTACACAGTACAGCGGGCGTCCCACGGGTGGCGAACAATCTGCGCGGGCAAAACCGGAAAATTAGACATAGCGACACGGACATGTTTTAATAAGCTCGGTGCATCGCATGCCACCGCTTTTTGTAGATTATATACATAACTATAATATGGAGTTCTGTGCTTGAATTCATTCTAAGGGTTCATTTTGAGCTTAAAAATACTTGAAGTTATGTGAACCGGATTTTTGTAAGAAGTGGCTTTTTAATTGTCAACCCATGCATTGGAGTTAAATACATTTAGGTACTGCCATTGAGCCATGATTGAACTATGAGTATGCACACTCAATATTGTATTACCCGTAGAAACTGTAGGACCGCAGTGAAAAGTATGCCAATCCAACATTTTCCGGGTTGCGTTAGAACGAAACTCGCAACTTATAGGATTTTTATAAAACTTAAAATTGTGTGTTCTGCCCTAAGACAGGTTGAAAAATAGACGTTCAATATTTCTTCCTTTGCCTCTTACCGTCTATCAAAGCAATTTTAACAAAAAGAAGCATTCTGATTCTGATACAACCATGTTATTCACTTGTTGTGGAGTTAACCATGAATAAGTTTATCTAGTGTACAACTTGTCAAAATCAATGTTTATAAAGTCTTGAAGCCAAACAATCCAGCTATATCATCACATAACTACCCTCAACTCCACGTAAGCCATCTGGCTGTGATCACGGCGGTCACCTCACAAGCTCCACTTTTGTCCGACGGCGCCGCGTGCGTGAATTCATTCCAACTTGCTCTAAAAACTCGCACTTTTTTCGCATGCCCCGACTGAATATGAAATCCGAACACGAGAAAGTTATGGAAAAATACACGGTTTCGCACACTTGTATGCAAATAGGCGTATATGACAGTTTTTCACGACGTTTTGCTAAATTTTGTGGTTTTTGTGATCCTGGGTTAAACTAAAATATTTATTATTAAGTACCTACTTATGAAGAAAGATCATAATCTGCCTTTCTGACCTATAAAACCCAGTTACTGGGTAATAATATACCCCTGGTAAGACTGGTTGTCAGAGTGTCGGTCTTGTGACTACCCGTACGTACCGACTTTCAAAGATCCACGAATGACAACCGGTACCAAGGGCTTAACGTGCTTGCACAGAGAAGAGATTTGAGGCAGCTGATGACCTATGAGGGAAGATATCGGATTAAAACTTTATCTGATTAAAATCACCAATAGGTAGGTAAAGAGCAAGCGTGGTGATCGATCCTCGTTACGTATTATCTCACCGAGAAGGCTTTCGCTTTGAAATGGGCTAATTATAGACTCTTACATGCAGTAAGTAGTGGGCCTAGGGCTGATTAAATCGTTGTTGAAATCGTTGCCATTACAGTTTAACTAAATTGTATGTTACAAAATACATGAAGGTACGGATACATATCACAGCCCGGTGCAGTCGGAAGCGAGAACTTATAACGAGTAGAGGCTGCAGGAGTTGTGGCGCAAGTTGTACTACTTCACCTATTGCAGTGATGCTGTACGACTGGGGCGAGGTGCTGGGAATATTAAAATTTTATAGTTAAGGTTAAAAAAAAACAGAGCTGGTTTAAATGGCAGCAAGCACGACGTACACGTTTTGAGAAAATATCTTTGAGACATACACGGACCTATCCTTTGATATCAAATCTTAAATATTCAGCGATCTTTATACTTAAGAGTCTGCTTGAGTAGGGATCGTTTGTACTGAGGAGCTTCAAATAGCTCATTACAGATACGGGCCAAAACTTATCCATCATCAGCTAGAGATCTACGTACACGGAAACCAACACCTTATGCCAGCCTCCAACCTCATGATACTCTGAAAGGCCTTAGCGCAAATAACGCAGTTCCATTTTAAAAAATCTCCATTATTTATATTTAAAGGCTGTGGCGGGTGGTGGGGTAAAAATTTTCAACCTCGACCCCCCCCCCCTTCCCCCTTCCCGCACACAATTTGTCTTCAAACTTGCTAGACCTGGGAGAAACCCTCCCCGTGTAATCAGTCGCCCCCTGACCCCCCTGTAGCGCCTTAGGTAGGTACTTCAAGGTGTAGGTATATAGACTTACCTCGGTATATGTTTATATTGTGTTTTTCATGATTTTAACTGTTACGAGTGGAGGGATGTAGAAGCTCTTTGTCAAAGCTCTTCGATTTTATTGAAGCTTCTGTTATCTGTACATTCTCATTCAGTGCATTTATTGTAATTTTACCAAATTGGTAATATGAACAGAAAGTGATCTACTTAGTACGACAGACGAAGTTAGCTGATATTTGAATCCTTAACTACAAAAGGATTCAGTAAAGTTTCATTGGATTAGTTAGTTGTAGGCAAGTGCCAAGGCACAGTGTAGATACCTGGTGTTCTATATTTTAACAAAACTGATGTACTTACCTTATATTATCACTTTACATGTACTGGATATACCCTGAAATGACACAAAAAATCTGCTACTATAAACATATCAACCAGAATTCTCCGTTTTAGCAGCCACAAGAAACCACATTCACAAAGACGCATAAGTGTCTTATTCCTCCCCTAAATCTCCGTAAACGGAAGCCAAACAAAGACTATAATTTAAGTTTAAAACAGTAGCAAACATACGGCGTCCTCGGCGGTACGGTACATAGAGAGAGCGCACATAGCGGTGACCCAGTTCCGCGACCTACTTCGACCGACCAATACCTGCCGCCTTACCTACGCAATCGCACCTCTCAGGTAACCCGCCACTGGCGTCCCATTGGAAGACTCACGACCAACCCGAAAACACCCACACCTGCCTCATAACATCGCAGGTGCGCACAGGTACAATTCCCACCGCCTCTGCACAAACCACGCCCCTTTTTATCGAGCTGCGCAGGTAACCTGCGCGCTGATTGGTCGACGCAAGGTGCGGACAGGTACACCTGTCAATACAGGTGTATTTCGTAATACGAATGCGGTTCTCAGTTCCGCGGCTGTGACTGAAGCGGTGTGACGTTTTTTGTGCGGTTTTGTAGCTGTGGAAAATGAAAAATTGTGCGCATGTGTTGGTGCGATTGATGTTTCCTTGAGGTGTCTTAAATTTAGTACTTAGGTGGGCGCGGCGCGTCCTTGGAGAGGTCGAACGGGGTTGCGGCCGGTACGTACTACCTACCACCAGTTTATTGAACTTTGTGTACTCAAAATTAATGAAGATTATAGAGCAAAGTTATTTAAATATTTTGGAGGTAACTCTTGAGGCTTTAAAAAGTTTTGTGAAGAAAAATATCTGTAAATATAATAGGCTCATTCAAAACTTAGTTCGTAGTTACCTACCTAAATATAGTTTGTGTGTTTTTAATATCCTTGTTAATCTGAATTTTGAGCTGATGCTCTCGCCTTTTTCCTTAACTTATGCAAAATGTACAAACAGAGTGATACCTATAGTTTCGTATCAGATGCTTTCGTTGATAAAACCACTTTAGATTCTTTGTTATCTTAACTTATCTCCAAGTAGGTAGTCTATGAGTCCTTTGTGAATTATGATGTTTTAATTATGAAGCTGATAACTGTAATTGCCTCGTTGGTCTAGTGGTCGCTATCGCTACTGCTGAGCATTAGGCCCTGGGTTCGATTCCCAGGTCAGGCAACGTGTTTTTGGGTTTTTCTATCTGGAATTTGTCAGTAGCAGCCCGCAGTCTGGATTTGTGACCGGTTGATGGCAATAGGCTCGCCCCCTATTACATGGGACCTAAACATATCTGTCGTATTGTGGGTGTACTATAGGTACACCTCTGCCCAACCCTTCGGAGAAACAAGGCGTGCCAGTAATGTTGTGTGTTAATAACTGTAACCTTGTTATTAAAACGGAGTGCCACCACCACAAATCATACTCAACACCATGGCTATAATAAACTACCTATATAGTTATAAATAAACATAAATGCTTTCCCATACCTAGTAAAGCTACCAAATACTTTCAAATCTAATCAAGTTGTTTTAAGTACATCTAAAGACACAATTACCAACACATCTCTCCTTGAGAACTAACAAAATTGCCAATTACCTACCTACCTCCCCCTTTTAAGGTGGGGTACATAACGACTCTAGTGAACCTACGCGCGCAGCTCCTAGGTATTGTCACCACGTAGTTCATGCAGAAGAACCAACAGTCTCAAGACACCCTATAGGCTGCGTCAAGGCATCATCTTCTCATCAAAAAAATCAAGGCGTCATCTTCTCATTAAAAAAAAGGGTTTTTAAAATCAAAGCCTCTTCATCATGCATTGTTCAAGAGTGATCCATAACCCTCAGTGCCTACAACACACATCACACATCACACACAATAACATGCTAACATTCACAACAACAACATTTCGAATGTGCCTACAATATTTCTCACGAAGCGACGTGTGCTTTCCTTGTGGTTACTAAGTGAATGTGTGCGTGAAGACTGGTTGCGCCAGTACACACACACACACAAACACCTTTCCGACTTCGCCATTGTCTCGGACCGTACCAAGCGAGAGCTCCTGCGCTTACACACACATTCACAGTGTACCTAATAGTAATAGTAAAATATTTCCAAATCTTCGGTAGGTACACATTATATCAGTGAGGTATCGACCCCTGAACTAGGACATCCTGTATAACAGGAGTCGAGGTTTCGCCAGTTACATGGATCATTATAAAAAGGCCAATTTAGTGATTTTTTAAATGATAAAGAAAAATGGAAAGGTGAAAAAAAAACTTCCAAAACATATCCTGTTTTGGAATATGTTTTAGAAGTATCAATATAGCATGGTAGCATGTGTGTGGTGAAATGTGTGATGGCTGTGCAGATGTAGGACCTACTTTGTAGGTGTGAGTGTGTGTGTATTCTGAGTCTGTCCATTAGGTGAGATTACTGATAAGGTTTTCAAGCCAAAGTAAGTTTTTTTTTATCAGGAAATTAGTCACGTCTCTAACTAATTGGAATTCGTAAAATTTGCAGTAGAGGCGGGGCGCTATGCTGTTGAAGTGTTTTCTGGCTATCTTGCTCCTTACCCATGCTAAAGGATATCCATCGTTCTTTTGCATGTTGCAAGTTGGGGAGTGTAAGCTGGTGATTTCTCCGACAGCACTTATATGTAAATATTTTTGACCTGCTCGTATACCAGAGTGGCAGGTGTTCGAAAGTTTAAGGAAAGCAGCACCTTCAAAACGGCATGCTAGGAAGCTTTGATCTTCTCATTGTTTGAAATTATATACCTACAATTTTAATTTCGACTCTTTATTATTGGCTTTTTTGAACAGGATATTAATTCAGATTTGTAACATTGTCATTTGGTTTAAACAAAAATTTAAAAAAATTAGATTCTTTAATATTTTGTGAATGTGAGAACGTTGTAGGCCTTGTAGACTGTAGATTAATAGACCATTGTCTTTTTGTTAAGCATATGGTACTTGTTGACAGGCCTTCACTGTCCTCCCATACCTATTAACACTGTAGGTAATTTTAAAACATTGTTAAAGTCAAAACATTTTTGAAGAGTAACCGTCAAGTTTCTTACGGGCTCTTCTCCATAGGAAGCGAGCAAGGTGCACGCACGATGATGCGGTTTATGTGAAATAAAATATTTCGATTTTGCTCTATTTTTATCATATGGTTCTTTCCATCACCACCCCATGCCCAGGTACCATAGCCCAAAATGCAGTGACACAAGGCTTTATACGTTTACATAAGTAACTTATGACGGGCAACATACCTGTGTTTTGGTTATTTATACAATCGTGTTTGCACACTTGGCAAACATAAGTAAAAAACGCGTTGCTTCGTGAGATAAAATAATATAGGTACCTATATCCTTTGCTCAATTGAATGTTGATCATGTTTCTGTCCTTCCGCTTAAGCAAGATGATGTCGATAGACGACCGCTCGACATTTTCCTCTTAACCTATGGTTCATTTGGCGATACCTTCGCTGGACCTTCTGCCCCTCTATTTCATGACAATAATGCAACGGGTGGTGGGGTATTCGAGGGGGTGAGGCAGGGTACTGAGGTAAAAGCCACTTTAATTATGAAAGAAGATTGAGCGGTAGGTAATATGATGCTGGGAGCCGGGCAGCAGGGGAGGGTATAAGACCTAGGTAGCTGGGTATTAGGAAGGCGCCATGTTTTAATATTGTCGTTCATTTTGAACGCTTTGTTTGGCTGGGTAATGAAGCTTCTTGTATTAAGGTTAGGGTATATGTTACTGTTGGAGTACGTTGGTGAATGCTTCTTAAATACTTGAGTCAATAGAAGATGCTGTTTGAAATCGGAGTGGTTCACGTCTTGTTATTGCGGTTTACAGATTCAGATCAATCGTCTTTCAACTTTGTTTCGCTGTTGCATATTCTAACTATCTGTAGTGGTGGTGGTTGGGTTATAGTCATCAGCAGATGTCTTTGCACGAACTGAATTTTATTGTGTCATTCAAAGACAAATCTTACCCCACTAAGTCAACTCAAGCATGAAACTTTTAAGACAACGAACTATAGTGTTTTACTCATTCCGGTGCAGTTTTTTGTAAAGTTAAGTAAAACTATCGGTCATTAACTGTTTAAAAACAACAACAAACAAAGTATGTCACCCTTCACTTCAACTCATCAAATCAAAGACCCAATTCTAATCCAGTTAAGAATGAACCCCACGTCTAAAGTTAAATGGTAACATTGTAGTGCACAATAAACTCTCGAAGACGAATCTACTATAAAGTCACCTCAGTTGAATTGAAATTGGACTGTTTGTACTCTCGTTAAAATTGAAGCACGGCAGTGTAAAGAAGGGTGGTGAGCAGAGTGGGAGTTACAATCGTTTATTGGTTTTGAACTATTTTTGACAGCCATCCAGTCGGCCAGCAGATTAAAGTATTTAACAAAATTCGATTTGCTTGCTACCCCTTCCAGCTTAGAATCATTCGTTAGGTACGTTATTTTTTAACTAAATGGGCTGTTTCAGTGATGGAACTGAAAATTCAGGAAACAAAATTTGAAGGACGAGTGTGTTAACAACTGTTACTGTCTAAGTGGCCAAGGACCACTGCTATCGCAAGAGACTCCTTTCACCAGTTTATGGGGGTCCAACCAACCCTATATCTACAGTCATCCATCATTTTGAACTATCTCATGTGCAGGACAATTTAAAATATGTTCAGTCGCCTACGTACTATGCTGTACCTCATAAAATACATGCTCAGACCAATAAAATGTTCGTTTGGCAGCCAAAGTAAAAGAAACGTTGGGAAAACTTAATGTTGACAGAGGCCATACGAAGTCACCTAAGCAGTAACGATAACTCATGTGCATCGTCCGTACTATCACTAGCGGGTCGTAAAACCGCCGGCGGTAGCGGGCATGGTGGCAGGCGGAGCGGGAAGAGGGAATCATATTTTGTAAAGGTCTAGAGTTCCAAACTATTTAGTTTTTATCAAAAATTCGTTATGATGTCATGATTTATAGCTATTGTATACTCTGTCACTACGGTTTTCTCTGCTCTAAAGTAGGTCAAATGACATCGATTGTTAATATACAATTTTGGCACATTCCTTGAAATCTCGAGGATCCTGAATCTTTAATCCTTATTTTATTTCACATAAACCTACATGGGCACTTATGAAATGTCGTGGCAAGATAGGTAGCCTGGTAAAAAATTGCTATAGATGCACGTCTATCTTGTACTCTCCAACTTGTTCCCGCTTGCCGCGGTCCCCTGCCAGCGTACCAGTAGCCCAGTCACGTCAGCGGCTCCAACTCTCTAACTCATTTTATACAGTGAATACTGTCCAATTTGGAACACGCACATACGGAAAATATAATGTGATTTTATCTGCACTACACTCACGACAAACTAAATAGTAATAAAACGAATAGGTGGCCTACATAGTGTGTGTCGAGATTTTTAATTTTCTTTGGTGTGTCGAGCTCATTCTGGACTTAATTTAATTTTTCTTCCTAATTTAGGTTCTTACGTAATGTTTGAGTTAATGATGGTGTATCCCATGTGACGCAGGTTTGTGCCAGTCACTTCACCTAGCTGTCTCTCTCCTTCACGCTCTCTTTAAAAACAAAACAAGTCTAACATGAACTCATCCCGACAACACTCACTCATTTAGATATTTAATACCGCCACCATTGAATACAGCTTCCAACAAATACTTAACTAAATTACAGTCCAGTTTAAAAAAACCCACACGTCCCGGCGGTACCTCTGTTTGCGGCTCTCCCTTGTTTGTTCTGCTAAAATGTTTGCCTCGCCGAGTGCACTCGTTGACCTAGAAATATGGTGTATGTTGTACCTGAGATTGATGGGATTTTATGTTTTATATAGGATGGATTTTTAAGATGGGGCAGCAAGGACAGGTGCCTTAAACGTTGTAGCTAGGGGAAAACAGTGTCTTGTATACCTTTTATTGTTTTGATGTATAGACAGACACTTTTGAAGACGTCATCATCAAGGGTTAGTCAGCTTTCAGTCCAACCAGTATGATGCAGCATCCGAGGGGCAATTTCCGGATTTTTAAGAACGTTTGCAATCTAATCTCAGAGTCAATCTGTCAACAACTGCATAGCGTTTACCCTAATTAACTGTCGCTGACATGAGAGAACGACTAGACTAGATTGACTTTATTGCCACAAAAACGTGTTTTTTTGCCGTTTCAGTTAAACACCTGTTCAATTAGACTGACACGCAGAAAACGTATATTTTCTTTTGTTTTTACGATAAGACCCTGAATGTTTTTCAAAACCGACCGGAATTGGCATTGTGATCTCTATTTTTTAAATTTTGAGGAACGTCACACAGGGTGCCATAATATCAGTATCGTAGCTGTTGCTTAACCTTAATCATCAGAGGACACTAGCTTCAATCTCTTATTTTTGAGTCCCTTGATTTTATAATATTCGGATCCGGGTGTGAAGCTTGGTCATTATAGGTTAATGCTCAAAAAACGTCTGTTATTTCTACGAATCACCCATGGAGAGATATTAATTATGATTCCGATTATCATAACAAGCTGACCGACACAGAACCCTGTGATAAGCGATGATGTTATGACATGGCCACAAGAACTCAATGAAATGATCAGCCAATTGGCTGTAGTGCTTAGAAAGGCATGAATTCGTAGGGTCACACTACCAGCGATGACAGAATTTGACTTTGATGTTTTCCTAGTTTTAGATGAGATTGTGTTTATATTGAGAGCGCACTTAGATATCATGTTGAATAGATTTGTAGAAAAAGATGTTCCAGACAAATGGACACTGATTTAGTTTGGTGAACCGTTATTTCGTAGTATACAAAGCCTAAAATTGTCCCAATGCTGGGACACAGCCGCAGTGTGGGTTGGTGGATGTCACATGTCTTCAAATGTTTGGTTCTAAGACATGCCGGATTCCTTCACCGTTTTGAGAGCAGTAGTTATGAAATTAAATACACTAAGGGTCCTTATTCAAGACTCAAGCATTATTTAAAACTAGTCTAGAACAATCAAATAGCTTTAAACGAGTTTTAAGAAACTCGAACTCACGAACTACAACTCGTAATTCGTGGCCGATACCAATTTTGTACTATCACTGTTAAAACACGTTATTGTGAGAAAGGCAAATAAGCAAAAAATATTATGAATTCGTCGGAAATACCGGTTAGCACAGGAACCGCGCTCAAATGTTGGTACAGGCCACAATAGCGCTCACTCAGCTCGGAAAAATTCAGCGATTATAGCTTTATTATACAACACAATTAGTGTAATCGTCACTGTTCGCTACACTGACAGACTGGCTGCGGGCTGACGTGCTGAGATCGATGGGCTTACTGGGAGAACCAGTGTAGGTTCTTGAAGCTTGGAACTTGTGTTCTAAATCCTTGTGAGTATGTGAAGTTGATAGATACTGCTATTAATATTATGCTGATATTTGCAGTAAACTGTCGATGGTTATTGATAGCAGATTTTAAAGTCACTGATCACTAAAATCTGTTGTTCATAAGTCCACTCAGGAGTCAGGCAAGAGTACCCGCATCATCGCTGTCTATGAGGTGAGACAATCGTCAAACGAGAAACTACTTGGAAAAAATCATAAGATATTAACAAGTTTCACAAATCAAAGTTTAATTTCTTCAAAATACTTCTCAGTATGCACTTGCTCCCTTTCACAGAGAGTAGGCCTGTGTCCCAGCAGTGGGAACATTATAGGTCGATTATGCAATGTTATGTTATATACTTGATATATAGACATGAAAAGAGCACCATATGACACAGGTTTCAAACCACAAACCTTCATATTCCGAACTCTTCTTCAAGGTGGTTATAAAAAACCTGCCCTCCCTGCGACAGTACCCTCTTTATTACATTCCGAGTTCTCAATATGTCGGCCGTTTTTGCCTGGCCCGTAATGTCCGTAATGTCCAGAGTAATAACTCGTTTGAGGGCGAAGTAACTGTCTGCTCCACCGCCCCTGAGCGTGCTAACAGCCTGCCCCATGCTATTTGTGAACTGATTGGTTTCAGTAAGACATTGTAAGGTAGCGGTGGACAGATTGGAAGAATTTTATAGGTAGGTTGTGTTTGCTAACCTGCTTTAGAAGCACATTTCCAACCAGGAAACCAATAGAATAGTTTATTACAAGTTATATCTAAAGTTCTAAAATATTAAAAAGCATTACCTCATTATTTTAGTCAGTGCACATTAAATTCCGTTCATAGTTAGAGTCAATTTCATGATATGTATTATTAATACCTACGTATACATCGCCCATCGTAGCCTACTTAGGTACCTACTACGTCAGTACCGATCTTTCTAGAATGTAAAATCATCACAGAATCGAAATTCCGCGATTTTAGACATGTTTGCAATCATAACATGTTTCCGTTGAATCTCCTTCACATGTAATACACACTGGTATATATAAAACATGGCGAGTCCGTCTATCTGTCGCAACATACGTAAAATATCATATCCGCTGCTTTGATCAGATGCTGCTAATTGTGAAGATTTTCACATCACGGAATTATTTACTAGTTTACGCATTCGTGAAAGTATTAAAGGAACTGTCAGAATCTTTTAACGTCATAAAGTGTTTTTGGGTAATGGAAATTTTAAGGCACAGCTATTTGCAATGGGGCTAGAATTTGTACGTTTTCTTGGAAAAGTATGCAGAGATATTTGAAGACTTTTGGAGGCTCTACAAAAGATCAGGATATCGTTGGACCTTATGACGATACATTTAATTTCGCATACGGTGTAGTTCTAGGACCATTTATCAGGCTATAATAACAAAGTTAACAATAAATCTAAAATCATGATGGATGTTATAACGAAAACCATGTGAATGCTTGCTTAATTTTAATGTAAAATGTTCTAAGCACTTGTGTACTGATTTCTTATGTATCTACTCTTCTTCTTACATGTAGGGCCTCTAGCTTTGCAATCTGTGCACCTACACCATCACCATACAATATGAATTTCCATAAGGTATTATTGTTTTATCTCACTCAATTAGTATCAAACACCAAGCATACCTCAACTCCTGAGTGACACTGTGTCAAACACATAACTAATACACCTAATGATATTTACGATCCAACATCATCGCTAATTTGCTGGCAACACTACAGGATGTCACAGCCATACACAAACGTGCATTTTTGTCAAATTAAACGAGATACCGTGAGTTATGACTGCTTTTTATTAGTGAAGTCGTTAAAATTTATCAAAATCATCATAGGTTAAAAATATCAGGTTTTAATAGAAAATATGTTAAAACATTTCCGTGGGTGAAGATTTCTAAGGAAATGTGTTTAAAATGTAAACAATTGCATAACGCTAACTGCAAGATGAAGTCGTTATTATGTCATAATCTGAACACTTTCTGAGTGAGTGACCAACTGTTCCGTCTTACGATTAACTGAAGAGTGAATCAACTCCAGCTTCATTCCACCACCTTTTGACTAGGGAGAGGCAGCAGTCAGTCAAAAAATATAGTTTCAGTAGTATTCCAACTCAATAACCTCTTTGTTCAATGCATGAGCAAGTGGACGGAATAAAGTGACACCTTTCAACGTATACAATTCTACTTTCTGTGTCGAAATAACTGACCTATGGATCCATTGCTCCTCATTCTTGATCAAATTGTAAATTCTTTATATTATTATCATCTTCATCTGTCCTCGGATGCGTCAGTAGTATCAAATTCTTTTCAAAATCAAAATCAAAACCTTTTAATTCACATAAACCTACATGGGCACTTATGAAACGTCAGATTCTAGGTGCACGGTTCCAATTGGTCGTTTCCTATGGAGAAGAGCCGGCAAGAAACTCCATGGTTACTCTTTTAAAAATATTTGTCGTTTACAATGTTTTTAAATTACAGTGTTAATAGGTATGGGAGGACAGTGTAGGCCTGTCAACAAGTACCATGTGTTAAACAAATAGACAATGGTATATAAATTTACAATCCACAAGGTCTACGACGTTCTCATAAAATAATCTAATAAAGGATAATCAAAACAAATTAAAAATTGTAAGTATATAATGTCAAATAATGAAAATATTATGTCAGAGTTATGTAAAAGTCAATATCTAATAATAAAACTAAAAATTAAACACCATTTGAAAGCAGTCATTAGAAATTTACATAGTGATGCCGTTTATGAGGTACCAGGGAAGCCACATGTGCAGAAGGAATTATTGCCAAACTTTCTTGTCTTCGACGTAGTCTTTAATCTTATAGTACGCTTTTTTGATAAGGACACGTTTGATGTGGGTTTTGAGCTTTCCATCGCTAAGTTCTGTAACCGACTTTGGCAACTTGTTATAAAAGCGGATACTGTTTATCAGAAATGAATTGCTTGTTTTAGTTAATCTTAATTTGGGTTTAACAAGTTCATTTTCACCACACTACCTATTATTTGCAATTTTTACCCATCGATTTCCGTGGGTAAAAGCCTTTTTTGTTATCTAGAGTGTAAAAGTGTTTTAAAATTCGAAGGCTTCCGATTCAACATTTACTCGAAGTTTTAAATAAAACCAAAGAGTTAGGAACAAAAAAGTTTTTAAGACAAAAGTTAGAAACGTTCAAAACCTGTCAACCGAAAATACCTGGTTATTCAGAACCGAAAATATCTGCTTTTTAATTTATTTTTATTGCTAACACTATAAAATTATGTAATTTTTAATGTTAATTTGAATAGTTCTAATCGTAATATACAGTAAAAGGTAATAAAAGTAATTTTTAACTATACTTAGTGTATCGAAATAAATAAATAAAGTGTATGAAGCATTTGTTTTGAACGTATCTTCTCACTAAGAAATGACAAAAAAGGCAAGGCTGTATGGCTCACTTCCTTTGCCTGCATGAGCGAATTATAAAACAACAGGCACTTGAAAGAAGCCTTTGAAAGAATCCCGTTGTGGCCTGCCTGTGTCCCACGCTAACATTCAAAAACTTTTACAACGACAAGTTTTTACAAATTTCTCAAAATGCGATGAAAATTTGACTCCGTCAGAATTAGTTGAAAAGACGGTTTTCTTTTACTGGTTTTCTTTCTTTTTTGCAAGTTCCTCGTAGTGTGGTGAAAATTGTTGTGTTTCACTTATAGGTAAAAGTTTATAGCGTTTCGTGATTGAGGTACCATTTCAAAATGGCCACAGAGAATAATATAAGTATAAAAACGTAACAGAAGTGCATAATGTGAGCGCAGTGAGATAATCTACACAGCACCCACACCATGGGCCCACACCACGGACTCACACCACGGACTCACACCACGGGCTCACACCACGGGCCCACACTGCGCCGCGGCCGCGTGATTAGCTTGCACTGCATTTTAAAAGCCTTAAAAGGAGCCGATGTACGAGGCAAGTATTAGGTTAGTTGTAGAGAGTACACATGTTTAGCAAAACAATATATGTAGAACATGATTGAATTCCATTTCAAGATTAGATGTAGACTCTTCTGTAAGTGCACATCACTAAATATACTCGACAAAAAAGAAGCTTAAGGAAAAGAATGATTATATAATTACCAAAAGGGAAAATAGAGGCAATGAGAAATAGAGGAAGAACAAGAGGAAAGTGCACACCTTGTCCAAATTGACGAAAAAGTAAATGCTACGCCATCAAGTGCGCAACAGTAAGATGCTGAGCAAGACTGACGAGATCTGAAAAGTGAGGCTAGACTTACTCTGAGAGAATATAAATAAGAAGGCATGTTTCCTACCTGTGTCGTGTCAGTGGTCTGTGGTGGGTGAGCGTGGCTCATTACTCGGCGCTAATGAATGCTCGCGCACGACACAGAAGCTTTGTGAACGGCAACCTGCGTGCAACGACGCGCTGTGCAATATAATACGAGGTATATTTGTTACAGTTATTATCAAAGAAAGGTGTTTTTTTCAACAGTTACAATAAATTTGTACCATAGGTTTAATTAAACATTTTAACGTTCGTCGTTGGTCTAGTGGTCGCAATCGCTACTGCTGAGCATGAGGTCCTGGGTTCGATTCCCAGGTCGGGCAACGTGTTATTGGGTTTTTCTATCTGGAATTTCTCAGTAGCAGCCCGAAGTCTGGATTTGTGCCCGGTAGATGGCAATAGGCTCGCCCCCTATTACATGGGACTTAAACATAACTGGCGAAATGTGGGTGTACTTTAAGTGCACCTCTGCCCAACCCTTCGGGGAAACAAGGCGTGATGTTATGTTATGTTTATGTTTAACGTTTCTTTCAATATTTCGAAGTGGTAATAGTTACAGGTCGTTACAAAAATAAACTTTAGATCATAGCGGCAATTCCCGTATTTAGGAACTTTTGCATTCTAATCTCAGTCTCAATATGTCAAAAATGCAACACAAAACACAACAATGAAACATTTTTGTCAAGTTTTTGACATTGATTGTCGCTGAGATGATCGAGATGGCGATTTGAATTTGACAACGATTAGATCTGCATCTGATGACAACGATCAGATGCATTATGTCGATTCGGCAAAAATCTCAACGTGAAGACTTGCGTGGTCATCAGTGTCATCCTGTCTTGGTCAATCCCTAGCATCAGTGGCACTGACAGCTCACTCCACGCTCACTTCACCTAAGTTTTCACGGTGATATCGTTATCGATCGTGATCGAATAGTACTACAGATCTAGTTCTTAGCAATTCATTACAGAACTGCACTATTTCGCTTCTGATAGTTTTACTTTTAACCTTTTGACAAACGATGGACGTTTATCATCGAATCATAAAACTGCGAAGACCTAATGGGTAGGTAGATGAACATCTTATATCACACAGGGATAAACCTTCCCCTTTCAATACTAATATGCCATACATCACGGCGGATTACGTCACAAATAACGGTCATACACTGACACATAAAGCAACGTTCTAATTACAAAATTTAAAATCTTTTGATCGTGACGTCAGACCTTCATCAGGCCTCAAAAGATCTTTATTGAAACCCCGCCTTCAATTAACTGACCACCCCTGTATCATGTCAAGATTGGTGATGTCTGTTTGTTGCCAAATGTTTGGGGATTTTTATCTTGTCCTTTAAAAGCTGCAATCAACCAATAAACTTGTTTGGCGTTCCTAAGAACGTAACTAAACTTTTACTGAACTAAGCGCAATTTTCAAAAACGAAAGATATCCTAACATCATTAGATAGTTTTACAAATTTCTTCGTTCTTCATTTATTTCATTCACTTGCTACCCCAAATACCTTTTACTCGTCAGGTCAACAAAGAACATGTTTCCTGGTTTTCATAATTACTTCAGCTAAAACAACTGAAGCACATCGCCATGTAAATCAACTGAAATATGAATAAAGCGGACGGAACCACGGGTAAAAGCTAGCACTTAATAAAGAGGCACGTTTAGGGTTTTCATTACACCATGTATAATGGCGCGTACAAATATTTTTAATCCGCTGCCTCATACATCTTCCGCAGTTCATTTTGCTGGACATACTCTTGCTAACATATTTTCAATGCACACAATTTCCTACTTTACCCCTCAAATATTAAGTCCATTTTTCGACAAATCTTAATTTAAAACATATGGAAAATTTTCAAACGGGAATTTACAACGTGTGTAAAATACATAAGGTTGAAAATACTTTGTATTTACAGTGCTATACCAAGAACTGTATAGGTGGCCGGCATTGGGGATTTTTTTAATGTGTGGATATTGCATCGACGTGTCCGCACTTATTTATGGACAGGTAAATATTTTCGTAGCGAATATAGAGGTTATGTATGTTTACTTTGATATGGGTGGAAGGAGATATCGTCATGAGCTGAGCTTGAAATGTCCATCAGGTAGGTACCTATTGAATATTTTGATGAAACTTTATGAATGTGGAAAGCAATGAACATTATTGGAAACCTTACACTGACTTAGTTGTGATCTACTTCAGTGGATAGAATATAACACCTTTCATATAATGATGGATATATTAATCCATCATCCTTTCGTAGAGTAAATAGATTAGGTTTAGCTTCTGGTCTTACCAAAAGTGGTAGAAAATCAGTAATTCCATGAATTGGTTAAAATAAACTAAGATAGGTAATATAAAATATGTTTTTTTATAACCGCTTACGCACGCAGGATACTATAATATCACTAGGAAACCCCAATCTTCGATTCACTATAACAGCCCGGAATTTCGCTTCACCTACCCATATTCGTTCACAATTGAAAATCTCTTTCCCAAAACAATTGGCTGTCGATGCTTGAGAGGTAATTCTTTCTACCCTCGAAGCCACGTGGCGGTTGATAGTCACAATTAGCTACGGCATTCAAACATAGTCACGTGAGGGAGAGCCATGAGCGGAAAGTGCGGGAACGAGAAGGCCGCGTGCGAGAACTGAGCCACATTCGCAACACTACCGCTTCACTGACAATTAATTGTTTAAATATTGTGAGAGAGATGGGTCAGAGGATGTTCTCAGTACTGTAATTAATGATGAATGAGCAGCATCAAACGTCAGCTATGTTTGATGCTGCTCAATGTTTTAGGAAACCATTAGAATGCTTGTAAAAAGTTTATCGCATTACATGATGGTTTTTGCCTATTCACATTTATATAGGGCCACAGCACAAAAAGATTTGGCTATAGTAACAGTCCAGAAAAATTTCCTTACGCAAATTATAGATTCTTTCAAGCAACAACTTTTTATTAATATATCCTGACATAGTTTCAGTCAGAGCAGCGGTGGCCCAGCGGTAATGGCGTCCGACTTACGTACGGTCGAACCCAGAAACGCGCTTTACTTTGTGTAAATAATTGTAAGCACCACTGCTGTCAAAACGGTGAAGGAAAACATCGTGATGAAACCGGCATGTCCCACAACCAAAAATTCGAAGACATCTGACATAAAGCCCAACCCGCATTGGGCGCGCTTGGTAGATTGTAGCCCGTTCCCTCTCACAGAGACTCCTCTCTGGCCTGTGCCCAAGCAGTGGGAACATCATAGGCTGAATATGTTATGCTAACGATAAATACTACTAAAAGTAAACACAACATCTACTTTGACACCAACATAACATACCAAACAACTCCTCTAATAAGCCGCTGAAACTAAAAACAAAAACATAAAAATCACGATACAAAGCCTCCATCCTGGACCAATTGGATGTAAAAACATTCTCACAGAACACATCTAAGAGAAGGTAATGACGCGAACTCGATATGAATCTATACATAATGCTTATAAATAACGCACTTTATGTACACAGGCTATTAGGAAATGTGTTTGGGCATAATAATAAATATTCATCAGATCTTCTGTTTGTGCCTATAAAAACATATGGGTGGGAATAGGGGTGCTTGTGAATGGTTAGCGGAGTTTAATAAAGAAATACCAATCTTTATTATAGTTGAATTTGAAAAGCTAGAGATATAATACAGTCATTGACTTTAAAATTATAATGCAGTTAACTTTGTATATAGTAATTTGTGAAAGCAAAGACTGTGTAAAAGGAAAACTTCCACCATCATAGTTTTTAAAAACGCCGGGGATACAGGTCTTTGAAGGAGTCGCTTAAATCATTCACTCACAACACGAAAATTGATTTCGTCGTGCACCAAAATAAAAAAGGAATATACACTCATGGTATAAAATGGCATTCACGAATGCATGCGACGCTTATTAATGTGCGACATTACCACAGACCAGTCACACCGCCACTATGGGCACTAAGTGAATTCGTGTGTCCATGCCACCTCCAATTTAGTGGCGCGAACCAATCATCATTACCCGAGGGTCAACCGCGATCAAAATAAACACAACACCGAACGCACCTTTATTTAGAAAGAGAACAAAATATACCCTACAATGCAGAGTAAAAAGGATAGAGCAATAAGTGGGCCAGAGATCGTAAACAATTGTGCAAATGAAAGATTATGTTTATAGAGTTAAGGTGTATAGTCTAATAAAATTACGTCTTTATCCCCCGGCCTGGAGTTAAGTTCTGGTTCTCTTATATTGTTGCCGTTTTTATTACTATCTCGAATATATTTTGATGAAATATTTTTTTTTTTGGGTAGATACGTGTTATTTTCCTTCCTTCGCTAGTATTCCAAGCTAGACAACAATGTCTTGAATAAAGGAAACTTAGAGTATTGAAATTATGTTTTACAGACGGTCAGCTTTTATCTTATGTTTTCATAAGTAACTAAAAGAACATATTATTCTACTTTTGATGATCGTGCTGAAAAAAGTTAAAGATATTTGTTTAGGGATTGATCCATTTATTAACTTCATAATAACATAAATATTACACCAAAAGTTAATCAATTAGAAAATTACAGCTTCTGCGACATTTACTAACAAAATTTCGTATGTATATTTGCTCATAAAATGTAACGAGATAATCCAAATCATGGCGCTTTCTTACATTTTATAAATTTAATTCGTCCGTCACGGGAAGAGTGACCTTTTACCACGTGAGACTGCCCATTACATACAAAAACATCACATACGCTACGAAACATCATTGTAAATTGTCCTTTACACTCCAGTTTCAGAGTACATATTCGTGTGCTCATCTTGACGCTTCTTATTCCAGAATGATTTACGTCACAAGACAATGCAATCTATTCTCCCAGGCAGCAGTCCAAAGAAAAAGAAAGCGTAAACTTTGGAGAATTGAGTTGAATTTCGGATGGGAAGAGCGTGGAAAAACTAAAGGAGCTCTCACATTTCACTGAAAAATGTGAAAGAAGTAAGGCAGGGAAAGCCACGGGATCCGTTATAAAGACATATTATTCTTTTGAGCGCGGGACGGTTGTCGAGTCGCAATAAGTCGCAGTAATCCGCGGAAGGTATAGTGCGAGAGATCCAATTGTCATTGTTTGCCTCAGCCCTAATGAAAAACATTTCTGGACTTTTTTTAAAGTGTTTTGAGCTCTTTCAGTTTATTCTTTGCGAGGAAGGTTTTGTGTTGCTTCAATGTTATTTTAGACAGACTATTGTGACGTATTCTAGGAGCTTTAGTAACACACGTAGGTTGCGGCAAATGGTTTCTCTGTTGGGTGAAACTTTTATTAATTCTACTTCATTTAAATCTGTGTGATGTGTTTTTATCACAGATAATGATATTTATATGGTTTTTATGCACTGGAATGAGTTGTTTCAGACACGTTCAAATTACCTAAGTGAGGTTTATAACTTAGGCACGTACCAACTTGCCCATGTTAACATGGAAAGAGGCCTTTACTTAAAAAAGAAACAACGCTACTTGCTAGACTAATGTCATCCATTATAACGTAACGGAAGTGGGATATCAAAAGTTTTACTTATTGATGATCAAAGCAGCCTATTTGTAATAGAAAACTCGCAATTCTTGTATCTGCGAGTTGAGTTGGAAAAAAGCATGTCCAGATTTCCTGAAAGTGTCGAAAGCATTTTGGCGCGCACACAGTGTCCACAGTGGACACAGTGAACACAGTGAACACAGTGCCCAAACAAATTCAAAACAACCATAAATCAGGAAGGCACAAATAAAAAACTAAGGTAAGCGCTCCTGTTGTCGGTCGCGCCGAACCGGGCCACTTCCGTTCGGCGGCGGAAGCGACTCTATTGGCGTAAAAAAGCTACGAGTCAACTGGCCAGTTTGTTAGAGGTTTATTGAAAAGCGAACATTGATAAAAGTGTTCGATGACTCGTCGTGCCGTCCATGTTTGAATGTGGCACTTTTTTGTAAACGTTAGGGATTCACAGACGTTTTTCGGTTTTGGCAAAGTATTTTTTTTTGTGTAACTTTTTTGCTTGAACTTATAAACCAAAATATAAAACATAAACTTCGTAGATCACAACAAACCATATTTTCATTCCCACACAGCATCCCCTCCACGCGAGCGCACGCGCCGCCATTCGGCACGCACGTGTAGCGCAAATTAAAAACGTTTCTGCCGCGAGTGCGATTATTAATTACCGATAAGTCGTGCGCTCACCCTACCCCGTGAGAGAGGTGCAATTAACGTGCATTGTTGAGGATCATCTTGGCATTTTTTTTTTTGAGTTTTATAACGATTTGGTTAGTTAATTGACAGATGTACGGGCAGTACTGTTAAACCAGTTTAAGCCTGTCTTGCTCAAAGTAAAATAATACAAAGTAATAAGGGAAGTAATTCCCTGACAATTTATCGATGTAGCGAACCTAAAGTAGGCTCACTTGAAATAACGGACTTTCTTCAAGACTTACTTTTATGAAATGCTCTGTCAGGAGAACCTTCGTCGGGTAACTATGCAAACTAAACAGAAATTTTTCCTGTTCATGTGTTCATCACATATCTACCCAATTTTTTAATTACTTTTCATACTATTTTTAGGGTTCCGTAGGTACCAAAAAGGAAATAGCGGAACCCTTATAAGATCACTTTATTGTCCGTCCGTCCGTCCGTCTGTCCGCCTGTAAGTCTGTCAAGACTCTGTTTCTACGATATATTTTGATACTCGCAAATAATCAAAACCTTAGGGTACTTCCCATTGACCTAGAATCATGAAATTTGGCAAGAAGCAAGGTAATTTTTTTTTTTGGGTGGGTTATCATCAAATGATTTCTCCCGCTCTGGGTGGAGCGGGAGGGCGTGTCAGACTCTTAATGACTAAAACCCACCCGTGTTCCTTCAGTTGCCTGTGCCAGGGCCACGGTTACTCTTTCGAATTACCCGCGACCCTGAGGCGAAGAAGCAAGGTCTAACAGCACAAGCAAGTAAAAAGTCCGAAAATCGTTCATTTGTAGTTTTATCACATAAAAAACGATAACAAACTTATATCGATGTATGGGAGAACATGTTTTTAACTCCAATGTTAAGTTTGTTCTTGGGATAAATTCGTCCCAACCACGGAACCCTTCATTTTGCGTGGTCCGATACGCACTGGGTCGGGTTTTTTTTTTCAAAACGCTACTCTATCAAATGCCTTCTACTCATCCATTGTTATATTATCTATGTCTTGCTAACGAGCTTCAAAGTAAGTACTTCACCAATCTCCCACATAATACATAATCTCATTGAAGTCTGGCACACATCGGGAGGCTGTACACGTGGCGTTTTTAAGATCAGCCGCCAGATAACCTTAATGAAAAGATCCCAACGGACCGATAGCACCCGCGGTCAACTGGACGGTGGGTGCTGGGAACGCACAGGCCTGTAGAAGGTTACTTTCGATAGTAGTAAGTAGGTACAGATTATACTGATGCAGATAAAATGATGAGAACAATGTCAGTCTAGTTCAGCATACATTTTAAACACTGGAAACATTTTCCTGAGCCTCCTGATAAGGGAATCGAGGGGTAGTAGCTATGTATTTGTGGTATCGGAAATGGATTTTCTTACAATGTCTTAATTTACAATAGTTACACAGGTTTTTTTATTGGTAATTCGCTATTAAAAATAGACTAAAAACTTTGTAGGATCACAAAAAACCTCTGTGACGGACAAACAAAAAGTGATCATAAAGGTTCCATTTGTCTTTTAAGGCGAGGTTGCAGTACTTTTTCACCTTCCTAAACTTCTGTAAATAGTCAAAAGAATAGTAGGAAAATTTTACATGCCTTGATCGCATGTAAAATGCTGTGTGGAGACAGACACGTAAAAAACATAAAAATGACACTGAGTCGCTATTTAAAACGTATAGTACCTTGAAGAGATTCCATCTTAAAACCATATAAAAGTTAAGTTAAAAGAAAAGGTTTTTTGTTTTGTATGGCATGGTATAGCGCTCGCGCCGGCCGGCCAGTGCCGTCGAGACGCACTACAAGAGGCCCTATAGGTCGAAACACATTTTATAGGCAGTAAAAGCAAAGACCGAACTGCTTTTGGGAGTTTTCATTTTAAAGTTCCTTAATAAGAAATCTTTTTTTTCAATGACAAAAGCTTCCAAATAGCTTCTATTGTTAAAACCTTCACTGCATCGTACACAGTGGGGTCAGCAGCTCACCGCACACATGACAGGTATCCGACGGACGATGCTGCAGACAGATGCACGCCGATTGTGCGCAAATAGCTTCTAAATTACTTTACGATAACATCTTAATGCCACCTAATGTTATTGCACTTTGATAATGATCGAAAGTAGACTTGTCTCTTGATGGATCTTTGTTGACGTAAGACATTCTAGTTAGTCACTGAATCATAGGTACTTAAATAGATACGAGTTATGTGTAAATGTGGGGCTATTTAAAAAACGGTTCAGCTTGAATACGAGCCTTTCCTGTAAAACTCATAACGCATAAGCAACGAAGTGTGGTTGTCGCTGAAGGTTGGACTCAAAAGATGGGTTGTATACCTACCTCTTTCATCCATAAATAAATCTTTAAAAAAAAAGGTAGATTTCCTTCATCAAACAAGAAAAGTTCTTTTTCAATATTCTTTCCAAACTTTTCATAACATTATGTTTTATAACACAAATATTAATAAAACTTACTGACTTTTAATCGCCAGCCATGTGAAAAAGCAACAGCGCATTATTAATAAAGCCGTGCACAGAGCTGCGATTGTGCGCGGATGGAAAGGCGATTAGTCGCGGCGCGTCCCCTACACCCTCACCTATTGTTTGTCGCGGACGTACCTACGCACTATTTATACTTATTTAAATCTCAATAGATTGGGTGGAATGGGTGAGGAGAGAAAGGGCTTAAATGCGATGGCTTCTGAACGCGATTTATTTTACATAAACTTTAATTATAACATAACGATTGATATAAAATAATCTATTTAATTAATCAAGAATCGTAGTATTTGATTGTCGACGTTTTTTTTAATAAAAACGACCAGTGATAACCTGCATTTTTCTTATTTTAAGTTGAGCAAAACCAAAATGTTACCCGCTTAGGTCGTTTTAAAATCATCTCAGAAATATTCTAAAGCTGGGGCCACACTGTTGCGAGCTACTCGCGCGTGCGAATTCCCGTCACCCGCCATTGTCGACGTCCGACTAATGCGTCGACGTCACGGAGGGAGCTAAGCCGATGTCGAATCGCGGCCGATTAAAAACGCTTGTTTTCTCAGATGGATTGATTTGAATGCTGTTAATTTGATTTCGTTAGGTAAAATGATTCTGATTTTACCTATTTAGATTTTTTAAAGGATTATCATATTTTTTAAATAGTTTAATGTGTGCAATTATTTGTGTTACAATTAATATTTCACTTATTTGAAAGACGGGTCTGCCCATCATTATGTAAAACACTTATCTCGGTTTTATACCTTTGTTAGTTTAGGGTACTTATTTTTTTACATTCATCATTCACTGTCATACAGATCAAGAAAATTGGGTAGGTATTAGTAACTGTTCGTAGAAGAATATTCTTTTGTCAAAATTTTATGACCGAGTGCTTTAAAAGACTAAGCCATAATAGGGAACCACAACCCTTTATTCGCACACAAATAATACTGCAAAGTGAAAATTTAAAATAATGAAGCACATGATGAGGTATGATGTAATTTATTTACTACCCGTTCGCGTCACTATAATTTTTTGCAGTACATAAAAAAAAAATAGACATAAAAAGAAGACCGTTAGTCGTTACGTTTAGATAATAGTAATACAGCAAACCCTCCACCTATACACACGTACATAATTAACATAAAAATAAATTCATAATCACATGAAATATTGCAGTCGTAACTAACAATAAGTGCAATTTTCCACGCGATAAATCTTTTAATAATAATATTTAATGTCGCTGACGCGAGCGAGGGCGACGGACACAAAGCGACATGCGACATTCGACGCGACACAATAGTTGGAGATTTGACGCGGGCGATCGTGTGCACCTTGCCTTTGTCCTCGTCCCCCTGGATTGATGCGATGAGGTGAGGGCCCTCGGTTTGAATCGGGTTTAGATCAGTAACGGTCATAGTTTTGTTGCCGAGCGTCGCGTGGGTTGATTTTATGTAAAGTTTGGCTGACTGATGCGGTTATGATAAATGGTTTGACTCTTCAATCCCTTTGATAAAGCGTCTGTTACTATCTTGTTGTTTAATTACAATCATGGACTTCGATGTTTAACAAACAGTGGTCATCAGGATCGTCCATGCTATTTATGTAGGTATTTACCTACAACATTCTTATTTTATGCTGAGATTTATTCATGGCTTTCACATCATTGATTTTAACACAAACCGATTATATAATTTAATCAAATTTTCCGATAGTCATAATCGGCACAACCACCTTGTAGGCTATGAGCTTAGACCTCGTGTTCAGGCTGAGCATTTTTAGAAAAAGTAACCGTCAATTTGTTTGTTAAGGAAACAAACAAGTATTATTACAAATTTTTTGTTCTTCATTTTATACTAAAATGTGTTCTACATTAGTTATCTGCTAATCACGTTTGTTACAACTTTTATCAAATGTCGTCAGCCCAACAATAAAAACATTTACACACAGAGTATTAATCGAATCTCCAAAAATTAAAAGTAAAATGAAATCATAATCACCGGTTGGTATCGTCCTTCACTTTCGCGAGCTACCCTTCTTCACCGTTACTTACATGTCCAGGGGGGGACATTATGCAGGGTGCAGGCAGGGGAGCGAGTGAAGGGCGCAGTCCGCTGCAGCACTGATTGTTATAACTACTAAAATCGATCTGCATTATTGTCTACAAAGGTAAGTAGAGTTTTTCGCAAGTACATTTCGTATGTCGCAGAGCAGTGGTGGCTGGTGGCGCAGTGGTTGTAAGTCGTCGGTTCGAACCACAGGCGCTTTACTTTGTTTAAATAATTTCATCACTACTGCTCTCAAAAGGTGCACGGTTCCAGTTGGGCGTTTCATACGGAGGAGAGCCGACAAGAAACTTCACGGTTACTTTTTTACTTGTCCTAGTTTGCACGAAAATCGAATGTTCCGCATTTTTCATAGCAAATAATCTTAGTTAGTCTTTTTGGTTTTGGTTCCCTTAGGTTTTTATGTTCACTTACATGCTAGATCTCGACATTAGTAACAAATCAATAATAATTATTATCACAATAACATACATTCAAATCAACCAAACAGCACGTGAAGTCGTTTTCGCTTTCTATAAAGTCAACCATTACTAACATGTTCACCCCATTCACAAGCTTACCCTCCAAAATATAATATTAAATTAACATAAAGCCGTGAGCACAACAGCGAATCAAAACGAGAACATCACGGATATCGTTAATTTGCGTCTGCCAGCTCTTTGAGCCAGGGGAAGGTAACGATGTTACTGCTTCAATGGCAGTAAGTGTGTTAGCAGCTTTTGTGTGTTTCTTAAGATCTGTTACTGTTGCTATGGTTACCGGACACCTTGCTTTGAGTAGGTCTTGTGCTTTAACGGTTTAACTCAATTTTCTCTGATAGACTGTACCAAAGGCGTCATCAAAGTAGTAAGTATTACTTTAGCCATTGCTCAACCACTTACAACCGTTCATTTTCATATTGTGATGCTACATAGAATGCACCAAATGATGCATCCTTAACGCGTCTTGGACTTCCTAGTAACTCTATCATCATGCTCGTAAACATGAACGTAATGTTGTTAATCCCCCATTTTATCATTAATAAAAAATCTTAACGCTATCAAAACTTAACATGAATCTCCTCTCAAACGTAAACACTCATAAACTGATATAAATGGTTGTTGTCCATAACCGAGTGACGAATATTGCCATTTTATGCACGAGGTAATGATTCCAAGGTTGTTTACGGGCACTTTGACCATAACCTTTGATTGGTCCACATAAAGTAGGTACTAACGGCTTTTTAGCTGTCAGGCTCGGTTTATTAGATGTCAGTGTCATTACCTTGTTACCTGACCTTTGATGGGTAATTCGAGTGTGGAATAACAAATCAATGATTGTTGTACGTTTCCGTATAATTTGTAAGTTGTAGTACAAGGTCTGGAATACATTGTAAGTGTTCGATTGCGAATCAATGATAAACGACAGCATGCAGACTTATTGAACCTTTGTTAAGTGGGGAATGATGTCGATCATCGAGATATATTGAATACTTTGCAATTGTAACTACTTATTTCTAAGTGAATAGAAAGCATAATAATGTTGATTAGAACATAGGTTAAAAAATGGTAGAGGTAGAAAACACACCGTCATTAAATGGTACCCAAAAATTGCATATTTACTTACTTATGATATTTAGTAAGTGGTGACAATGGTCCCTATTGAACTTGGTACCTCATGGTAAAATGAATATTACAAAATAAATCAAAACATGAGTCATGTTCATCCACCTTAAATTAACTTTTCATAAATTTACCTTCAACCCCTCAACGACACTGCAACAAACAAAATAGTCAAATCGATCTTTATTGATGAAATAAAAGTGCATATAAATTTTATGAAGTATAAACGGGACATTTCTAAAAGTTTATGTTCCGAACGCTCGTGGGGGACTAAGTACCTAAACCTAAGTCAACGCACAATGGAACGTGTCCAAACTTATAAGAAAATATTTATAAGTGCATCATCCATCACTACTTCTCACAGAAGGGAAGTTATAAATACTTGAACATAAGCAGCAATGTATAACTTGCGTGGAATTTGCACGGAGTAGGGTTGTCCCAATGCATAGTAAAGGAGTTACGGTGACCATAAATTCAAGTTGAATTGGAGACATATCTTTTAATGTGCGTTTATTGAAGTGTTTATGTGGAGGTCTTCAAAGTCGCGCCTCTTCTATTTAATGGACCAACGAGATGAATTTGCGTCTCACGTCTTCGACGAAACTTACTCACTATGACGCGACGGTTCAAAACTTTCTAACACGATTATGTATTAAATATTTAATATTACAGTAATTGTTTGATGACGAGGTGAACGGAGTTACTTCAGAGCTCTTTGAAGTAACTTTTGAAATTTGTATTAATTGATTTAGTTTTAGTTTGGAAGTACTTTTGTTAAGTTAATCGGAAGGAACGTAATATAATTTATGTTTAAGATTAAAAGTATCGACGCAAAGACAGACACCTTAGACCTTACTCTAGCGTCATTCCATTTAACACTGATCTCTTACCATTTCGTTACAAGTTCAACCAACTTAGGCGTAACTCTGATGATTTATCGAAACCTCATTCCCAAGAGCATTTCGTTTTACGGGCTAGTTTCGAATCGTGGTCGGTTTTGAAGGTTCATAGTGAAATAACGACATAATGAAGCTCTAACCTGATTACATGTAAGTAACCCTTTCAAAGACAAACCCAGCGAATGATCCCGTCGTCTTGGCCACCCATCATTACCAGTACAGATGCTCGTCACAACGCGGCCTCACAGGCAGCCGGCCTGCTTCGGACGCGGCACATTAGGCCCGTGACAAACGAGGATTTTATGCAAACTCCGCGCTGCCGCATGCCGCGGACACACTCCTTTACCGGTGAGGGAAGGGATAGTGCGGTGGTCGATAGTTCGTGTGCACACAACTTTTAAACCAAAACTTATTGAATGTGACGACGAAACAGAAATTATTCATCGTAATTAATTATTATGTGGAAACAGCTCAACAATAAATACAAATAGTTTAATACGACAGAAACAAAATCATACAGTATTTTTAACTCCAACTATTAAGCCAACTTCGTTTGTTGTACACCTCTCGAGGGTTGCCCCATTGTTTGCAAACCTGCTGCTTGTTAGCATAGAAACACCGAAATATTTGACCTCCTGGTGGGACGTATGAATATTGTCTTCGCGATCCTGATATCTTTCCCGTGTATCCACACCAGGATTCAATGCAGCCACGTTTCAGTTCGATGACGTATGAGTTTGTCTTGAGAAGCACATTATCATCGAACTTCATCACCTCTTTCATCTTCAATCCGTCCTCAAAAGGAACAAAAGGGTTGAGGTCACATTGAATATTCTTTGCTTCGTCTTCCTCACATATGAACTCATCCTGTGAGAGCACATTGGTCTCGCTCGGTCTCACCAGAGTCCCTATATCCACCAGATTAGCGTGTGAAGCGTGTGAAGCTCCATCGTCTTTCCTGTGGCACACTCGCCCACCGTCTGAGTAAATTAAACAGTCGACGAAGTAAAACGCTTTGTTACGTATCGTCATAGACAAAAACAGTAACTTATCGATGTTTTTTAAATAATTATATCTTATTGTTTCACAAGCATAATCGTCTTCTTTTGTTATTTCTATGAAGCAAGATTTCAGGAATAAGGTTGGTGATGTAAGTTCTGTCATGGAGGTGAATGTGACTGGTGAACATACTGTGGAACAGTTATACAGAATGGTGTCGTTCCTGGGTATGAAGGGATCGTGCGATGGTTCTATAGTGTTGGAAGCTATTCTACGTCTCACTCTTGGCGATACTTTGCACACTGGTACTTGGCCCTGAAATATGAAATATTATCTTAGAAATTTTGCATTGATTTTGCACGACTTCTTGGATATGAAGGACCTCGGAGTCGTTAAACAGCATTGATTCGCAGGTTTTAAAGAACTAACTGCAAGAACTGTTGACGGCCAACGAATCGAAAAAGTCCATCATGTTTTCCGATTTCCAAGAGAGTCATGGGCACAGCTAGTGCAGACCTACATAAACTCAAATTCAAAATGTATATTTCAAATAAACTATTTACGGGCACTATTAAATTGTCAAGGAGTCGGTCAATCAGAAATATGAAGCGAGTTGCCCATTCCAAAGCGTAGTCGGTTTCCTATGGAGAAGAACGGGCAATAAACTCCACGGACATTTTTTAAATCAAATTATGGTTACAATACCCAACCCTACCAACTAAAAATAAAAGAACTTACCTCATCTATAACACAAGTAACATCCCTATTGTAAACCTGAAAATATTTTAAAATTGTTACTAATTGCAGTGACGGTAATTGTATCATACACGTTCTTAGTGATATTTGGAATCATGTTTGCCCTTATTTTTATTAGCTAGAACGTAATAATCTTACCGCATTAACTTCACACATACACACGTACTGAATAACGAATAAACATATATAATTAATATTCATGGCTGTATTATAACATTGTGCATCTGCACATGTACGAAGAGAAAATCATACTGCTATAAAATATTAACTGCATTCCGGTCCATTGAACACAAATGGATTAACTAATTGGAAACTCCTTGATAACAAAAACCAATATGTTGAAAGAACAACATAACAAAATATTCCACAGTCATTCATAAAACCTAAAATTGTGTGACTTCCAAAGCAATATCGATAAATTATGACCGTTTCACATCACTTTGAATACTCAAATGAGTAGTTTAGGCGTAGTAGATACGTAAAAGGCATTGCGTATAATTCGTTTAACCAAAGAGCAGTGCTAACCAGTATAACAGCAAAAAGATAACAAAATGAAAAGGGATCTACTTTCGTAAAACTTATCCGTGTAAAATTAAAAACTTACTAACAAGTCACGTTAGAAAATTAGATAAAATAAAAAAGATTTGATGTTTTTTTGAGGGGTCAACAACCGCAAGAAGTGTATTGTTACTTCAGGTAGGTGCTTGAAGTATGAGTTGAGAAATTATGTTTTATCGTGTTTGGATATCGATACCAATCACGTCTGTAAAGATAACACAAAAAAAAAACACATTTTTTAAACTGATATTTCATGTGTTGATACTAATAATGGTCGATTATCCCACAAAAAAACACAAATAATAAACTAGCAGTTTACACATGCCATTGGACATAAATATTACATTAAATGTATTGAATATCTTGTTATGTTTAGCATTTCAAATGTCTGACTTTAAGACTAACACTGTACCAATACCTATTGCAAATAAATGATTATGAAAAAAAACATAAGATTTATGTTTAAAAAACAAAACTTTTTTGTTTTATATATAGATATCCATAATAAAACAAACAAACAAATCCCATCACGTCTGTGGAGTTTCGCTAGCATCTGTCTTAGCATGTCATGGTCTGAGATTGTATTCATGCGCTATTTGTGCAAACACAAATTATGGATAACTACCTAGTGCATAGTTCGTTTATGCTGTTACTATTTCAATTTCGTTTTTTTTATTTCTCCTGTTGGCCAACTATCTTCGCCTACTCTATGGCGTACATTCGCGACAGTTTCAGCGATAGACTACAGTGTAAGCTGTCGTAAAAACCGCCTCCCGACAATGCAGTCGCTTCAGCCACTAACTCATGGGTAGTATAGTAATTTGCCAACAGTACTTTGTTTTTCAAATTAAATCAAATCAAATATATTTAATTTCATATAAACTACAAACTTCGTTTGACACCTCTATACATATTATAGCATTTGTTTTTCCTATGCTCTTTATTAATCGTTAGCGTCGAATTCAAAATATTTTTATTTCACATAAACGAAACGAAACGAAAAAACGATGAAACGCACAGGTCTAGGTGCACGGTTCCAATTGGTCGTTTCCTATGGACAAGAGCCGGAAAGAAGTTCCACTTTTAAAAATAAGTGGCTTTCACAATGTTTTCAAATTACATTGTTAATAGGTATGGGAGGACAGTGTGGGCCTGTCAACAAGTAACAGGTACTTGTAGGCTTTGTTGACCATTTTGGGTCAACAAAGCCTACAAAGTTCTCACATTCACAAAAAATAAAAGAATCTAATAACAGAAAAAAAAACCTTTAAACCAAATGATATATGATTGCCATTACAACTGTAACAAATCTGAATTAATGTCCTGACCATAAAAACCACTAATATTGAGTTGAAATTATAATTGTAGGTATAAAATGTCAAATAATGAGTAGATTTTGTTGGAAAAGTGTGTATGTTTCGTCGTGTCATCGTAGTACTACTCTGTCAAGAAAGTACCGGGAAAAGATCAATAATACACAAAATGTTAATGTAATGCTATTCATTAAAATTTATCGTATTACCTTCAAAGTATGCTCCTACAGAAACGATACACTTACTTCAACGAATAATCTAATCATCAAAATATTTTTAAACGCTTTTTCCAGAATTCAGTTTAGTTCTCGCCGCGAATTCTACCTTATTAAATATCTTCTACGATCGTCGATGCTATTTGTTGAGTTGTTGGTCAAAATTTCGTTAGCAATGATGACCTTGTGCGGAAGCGCAATATCGTGATGCAAAATCCAAGAATTTCCTTTCCACAAATCTTGCCTTTTTCGTCGATTTTTTTTCTCTACGCCGCATACCGCTTAAATAATATTCTTTATTTACCGTTTGACATTCCGGCAAGAATTCCGAATGCACAACACCGCGATAGCCAAAGAAAACTATGACGTGGGTTTCTTGTTTCGGTTCAGTTGGAAGGCGCCACTCCGAAGCTTATTGACCACGTCTCGTCACCAGTAACAATGCGTTTCATGAATGTTGGGTCGGAATTGACTCGTTCTAGTATGTCCTCAGCGACTCAAGCGATTGAGTTTTTCGAGAAAATTCAGGTCGTTTGGGACTAGTTGAGCGGCAACATGTTTCATACCCAAGTGATGATTTAAAATGGTACAGATGAGGCACAGAAAATTCAGGAGCTATCTCTCTCAAACTTGAATGCGGATTTTCAGTCACTACATTCTTCACTTTTGCGATGTTAACTTCAGTTGAAGACGTTGATGGCCAGAGCGAGGCAAATCTTCCATCACATCTCGACCGCTTTTGAACTCTTTGTTCGATGATTGACAGAATGTGGCGAAATATTGGTTCCACAAACAAAATATGAATAGTATTTTTTTTTATCCTTGTACATATACGTGAATTCTTCAATAAAAAATATTATCACCCAGTGCAAATCCCATAAATACGAGTATGCAGAGAATGGTAACAACTACATGTGACCAGGACAATCGTCAATACGTCCCCTACGAGGCCACCGAGGCCACGGGGAGGTGTCGTCGTACGTGGCTTTACGCCTCGTAAACGTTGTCAATTGAGCTTTATCGATAGTCTACTGCCGTTGCAATGAATTTTTATAAATTACCTTTAGAAGAAGACTTTGATATTCAAAAGTTATTGGTTTCTTTGCTATCTAATAAAGAACTTCTATTAGCAGAGTTAATAGATTGAACTGCTCAGGTATAATAGTATTCGTGACCGTGATGAACAGACGAAGGCACTCTATATTTATATTTGAGCACGTGTGTACTAACGTATTATAAGAGCCTTTCAACAACAATAATATGGCATCCAATACTTTCTCGCTATGAAATGAAATCGTATTATGAATCAAGTATGTAATGCAGCGACAATGATGATACCCAAACACATATCGCGCAGTAACTGGATTACATTTTCAATTTTATAAAACTGGGCGTCAAGTGTCATGAGTACGGCCATAATATTAATCAGAGTAGGGTAACAAGATTTGGAGCACGTGACCGGACGGTCTCAGCGGGGCGCGGGACACTTTATTAGATTGTCGCCCCAACCTGCCAGCGAACGAAAAGAAACGGACGATGGGAAAACATTCGCGTATGAGTTTGTTGCCAAATGTTGGGAGGTGTGGATGTGCTGTCATATGTATCTTTTTTAATTCAAAAGACTTGGTGTAAAATATATGTAGGTCAGGCATTTTATGTACTAAAAAAAATATACTCAATTTTATTATCAGTTAACTTCAAAAAAAGTTGCAATTAATGTGACCAATGAACTGGACAACTGTCACGTTTATTCAAATCAAAATATTCATCAGCTACATAATTGAACTGCTTGGTAGAAAATTTGTTGTGACAAAATAACCCAAACAACCTAAAAAAAAATACAATGCAATTTCTCACACCAAGATACACAGCCGATCAAAACATTTCCCATCAACACCGCTAATAATAATCGACATTTCAGTATCTAATACTCACACAACGTCATTCAACAGCGTCACACGCAGATGAAACAATCGAATGACGCGCAATGACGTCTGCATGCCGGAGGGTGACAAAGCCACCGATTTTAACCGGAATCGGACCGGCACACAATAGTTCACAAAAAGTAGCCCTCACCTTCCCGCGCCCCTCGACCCTCACCTACAATAAATTACTCTTGCAATGATTTTTAGTCCATGCGACACGTTCGCATGATTTATAATGCGTGCGAACAATACTAACCGGTTACGGTATAAATCTGTGAGCGTTGGGGGTGTTACTGAAAAGATTGTTGTTTTCAATGTAATAGTAATTATTGTTGAGCATATGGGCTGAATGTATTTTTTAAGTCATTGTGGGGAGTGAACGACTAAGTTGGAAGAAACATAAAAATAACCGACAGTAAACTTTGCTAATGGCAATAAAAATAACAATAATATTTTAATTTATTTTATTGATAGAAAGAAGCAACTAGTGAAGTGTGTTTTTGATGAAAAGCTCCTGGGATTATTAATGCCATGTTTCATCCACGGACCGAATATCCTCAATAGCTCCGCTCTTTGAGTACATACTCCCCGAGACTACTTCTTGTCCTCAACTAACAAGTACCTTAACTCAGAAAGTTTCATCTCAACTTAGTTCAATAAAAAATCTTAATAACATGTATACAAATAAATCTTCACGAATGTTAATTTACTATTTCTCAATTATAAACATGCTGAAATACGACTCTCAAGCATATCTTCGAAAATAGAAACATTGATATTTACGTCACCGTTATTTGAAACGGTATAAAAAACAAGCACTGCGCGATTGAAAACAAGAACATTATTTTCCTCAACAGATAAGAAATCATCATTACCGTCAAATGGCAGGGGATTCCGAAATCCATTCTCGTCATTACTCTCGCGACATTGACTGCTCAGCACGCATCGCCAATAAAAACACGTCGGGACACGGCGGGACCTCCTGCCAGCATGTTTATTTTGTCACACCGCTCCCTACTCGCGCACCCCTTGCCAAGGTATTGTAATTAAGCTCATTTGTTATTTTTGCTCTATTCAGCGGACGCTGTGGCGCGCAGGCGCGATAAGTCCGCCTGTATAGGTGCGTCATTAAACCAAGTTTTTGATGCGCACGCGACTCCGACCCGCATTATCTTTTTATCGTTGCACCCCATGTGCAGGGATTAACGTGTGAGACAGAGGTTTGGAACTTTGACGAATATTTGGTAAAGTTTAGTTAGTAGCAAGTTTTGCCAACTTAGTATGGATCAATATGTTTTATTAAATAAATGATAATGAGTAATGTGCAAAATTACTTAAAAATCAGATTCTTAATAGGTATTCCAATAAAACCTTAAAGGATAATACTTTTAATTTTGAATATTTCCATACCTACCCAAGATCATCCTATAAATAACCGTTATATTTTTTTTTTTAAACCAGTTCCATTAACATCACTCAAAAAAAATCCTATTACTAAAGGGTTAAAAAAAAACTGAACATCAGTGCGTTACCTCTGGCTATAGGTGCACAATAGAGCGTGCGCGTGTCACCCGTGTGTCACCGAACAAATATTGCATTACCCGCGTCCCCCGCGCCCCGCACGCTACACGGCACGCGCCGTGTGTCGTGAGAGTCCATTGTTTCGTCCCCTGCGCCGCTCGCGGCTTGGACACCCTACTCGCTAATCCCACGGAAATTGCATCGTAAGTGGCACTGATTTTTTTCCTCGATTTTTGTTGTGTTTAGTTTTTGGTGAGAAGATATTCATTTTCTATGCAAACCATTGATTTTTCTTACTATCTGGGTGTGCACTCCATAATATAGAATTAACTATTACATAAACTATTTTTGATCACTTTCTATCCGTCTGGACCGCAACCTGTCTTGATGTGTGATTTGACGTTGTATCAGTCTAAGAAACTGCCATCTGTTGCCCAAACTGAAGGGATGCTGTGTGACAGCGTGATTGATGTTACCCATCCACCAAATCGCCTCTTACGATATCTGTGCGGAGATGAATTGGTACAGCCTATCGTCTTAAGCATATCTGTAGCAAAATCTTCACATGGAGGTGTTTTCTTAAAACACTCCATAGACTTTATGCCCTCTGTGGTCACACACGACCTTCAATGTAATAAAAATGACGTCAATAGTATACTTTATAACAAAAGCAGAAATTTTTTACAACACTTTACTTTCTATTGTGATCATCAACGTTTGCATTCGTACCTAAAACACCTAAAATTGACTACGCCCCATTTACGTTGAATATCAAAAATTCCTGCAGTCCAAAGAAATAACATTGAATTAGAAAACAAAAGGGCTAAGGGTGGCTATCGTGGCCGCCATCAGAGCATGCGGGTAAGGAAATTATTAATTTGGACCTATTAACGTTACCTACACCAATTGAGGACAAAAAGGTCCCCTTCGTACCTTGGAATACCTTTTTAATAAAGGGATATGGTAAGCTGTTATGTCTTTGACAATGAATGATGAGTTTTGGGAGGTCAGAGCCTGTGAGGAGATACTGAGGGTTTCAGTATTGATGGAGGTAAACGAGTTTAGAAAATATGTGCAAATAAAGTGTGCAAATATATATTTATATATGTATATATGTATTGTAAGTATATACTTTTTTAATATGTATGTATGTGTATTATAAGTTACACAATATCTAATTTACATCACACTTCACAAGTTATATTTTTTTTTTTTAAGTTATTTTTCTTCCATCATCGTCCCCTTCAATTAAAGCACCTGCCATCTAATCTCTTCACCACCCTTGGTTGTCTGGTAGAGAATGCCTAAGGCATTAAGTCCGCCTTTGTACCTCTTTGGGTTCGAAAAGTTTAAATAAATAAATAAAGTCGCAGATGGAAAAGTAAAACATTATTTCTCGTTCCTTCATCCCGATGGCGAAAACCAACGTGATGAATTTATTACACATTTATTTATGTGGTTCACCAACACGTGTCACATCAGTGTATACAAGATACACTGGTCTAAGCAAATTAAACAGAAGCAACAAACACGCAACCAAATCCAAATAAGGCTTCAAGATAACTTTTTCGCTCACTAACCTTGACGATATCACTTTAAGATTGAGAGATGACTCGGATCGTACTGTAATAAAACCCAATTTCAATTCAGATTTCCAAGAAACCAGAACAGCTCCTGGCTTGATACGAACTGATTGAATTAACAATGCAAACATGACTCGGTCTGATCATCATCATTTATTTTTTGTTAATTAATGCGTTGATTTCGATGCTAAACTAATAACATTATTCGGAGCATTTACGTTACTATTACTGAAACATTATCCATTTCAAAACACAATACTTCCTCTGAAACCCTACACCTCAACTCTACCACATAAAATAAAACACCTCAAACTCACGATATAAGGGTCCAATTGTTACCTTTTGATGTGCACTAAAAACGTTTAAAACTATCTCGGAGGGTTCCGTATGCGGGCTCTCTATTAGCCGGAGTTCGGACTCACCCTTAGACTGTGCGGGCGACACCTTTACAAAGTGTGGCCTTTATTTAATTTCTCACTACATTTTATGCTACAAAAGGATTTTAAGGGATAACTAGTTTAGTTCGGGTTTCTGTACGTATGTTAAACATGTGGAGGAATGGATTTTAAAGCGTGTGGTAAGTGGTGCTTATGTTCTGAGGTGGCTACTACGGAAATTGTTTATTCTGTGAAACAATCCATAACAGCGGCCTAATTAGGAATACCTACCTACATTATATTGGAAATTTTGAATAGGTGATGATTGATGGAACTACGAGTAGCCGCTAGCTGTGCTTTTCTGATCTTTTTATCTCATCCATTGGAAAAACTTGAACATTAGTATTATAACGATTTAAACAGTTAATTGACTTTTGTCATAGCAGCTTGTGGCGGCATCTACACCGCCACATGCGAACAAACGCATCAATCCTGCATCGCGCAAGCAGAGTTTACCGCGCAGATAGCATACATACAACTTCCCGATAACAATCATCGGGCAGTTGCCCACCAGATACGACATCCATCTGGTCGGAGGATCCTCCCTTTTCCAAGAGTATGAGTGAACTTTACACCCTGTTCCTCATACTCCTAAAACTGGTGACCCCGAGTATGAACGTCAGCGCAGCCTTCGTGCAACTACTTCAGCGTGACGTCATCATCATCACTCCCGCAAGTCACACAGCCAGCCAGCAACCACGGCTTGAACAGTTGTCCTGACCATCAGCATGCAGCGCAAGCGCATACCTGGTCATCACCTTCAGCCTCATCAGCAACCTTGGCACAGCACACTGCACATTCGGCCGGTCTACAAGCAGAGTGCTTAATCCCTCTCCTGGTCGACACCAGCAGTCAGCCACCCCGACTCACTGGGGCATCTTCGCAGACAGTTCCGACTCACCGCGAACTATGCGACACCCGGTTCCAACCCACTGGAACCCAACCGGCATTGGCAAGCATCGCAAGATACAAGACTTAGTCCACTATCGACCTCCGGTCTTCGGAGGGGAGTGATGTGGCGGCATCTACACCGCCACATGCGAACAAACGCATCAATCCTGCATCGCGCAAGCAGAGTTTACCGCGCAGATAGCATACATACAACTTCCCGATAACAATCATCGGGCAGTTGCCCACCAGATACGACATCCATCTGGTCGGAGGATCCTCCCTTTTCCAAGAGTATGAGTGAACTTTACACCCTGTTCCTCATACTCCTAAAAGCTTATGGAATCTGTAAGCGTAAAACACACGACATCAAGTAATTCAATAACACACAAGCAGCCATCGTCATGAACCCGGAATCTCCGAACGTCCTCAAACCATATAGAAACAATTGGTCATTCTCTTAAAAGCGTAATGGTCTAACAAGGTGAGTCGACCGTGTCCCGTCAGCTGACTCCAATCAACTCGTCTAAAATACTATAAGTAGTGGAGGCACCTACACGTACCTGAAGCACCTCATCCAGTTGACGGATTTGGGCCAGTTGAATTAGGATAGAGTGTCTCGTCTTGTCTTGAAAATCTTAGTTATTGGATGGAGTAGGTAGTTAAAGTTCTAAGCTTCATCTTTTCATATTGATTGAATTTGAAAGAATCAATCAATCAGCAGATCAAAATTAATAGCCTTAAAATAAAACATCTGAAAATTGTATCTTCATTAGGATTGTTGACAACTTCTGAAAGATTTTTGACATAATTATAAGGGTGCTTATGGAAATAAAGTTTGTTCCTTTGTTTCTTCCTTATTCAAACTATGTAATATTTTTATATGCAAACTAGTAGTTTATCAAGAAGTTAAAACCATGGACATAACACGGTGCATTATCATGAAATTAATATGCATCTTAAGAATAAGGGCGGCCATAGACGGACCGCATGTTGCAGTCGAGACCGACTGTTCTAGAGCGGTCGCGCAGAGCGACTGCTCCACCCCTCAGGAACTGCTCGAGCGGTCCGTGGATTGCGGATATGAATTTAGTATGGAAACTGCAGATCGCCGTGTGGCGACCGCTCTAGAGCAGTTGGTCTCGACTGCAACATGCTGTCCGTCTATGGCCAGCCTCAGAGTATTCACTCAAAGTAGAGTATAACTTCAGCCCAACAGTCCCGTATGTACCAACCAGAAACAATGCATTAACTCTGGTTCAAGGCAGGCAGTTGAGACAATAACCTCTAGACAGCACGTACTCGTGCGCACGGGCACCCTTCGCGTCGCCCGTACCTGACAGCACCTAAATGGACTCAATTGGTTTACATGTGGGTCAGTGGAAGAAGATGTGGGGTGGAGTAGGCGGCTATAAAACGGTTGTCAGACAACTCCAGTGATACTGTTTTAGTGTTCCATCGGGCCAGCTATTAGGCTCATCAAGCAAATGAAGAAGGGTTTCATGGGCACTCTTATTGTCTTATTTAACACGCAGCAAAGTTATAGTTCTTCTCAGTTTATTCAACGTATAATGACGTTGGGAATTGGTCGCCAGTTAGAAAAATCTAGCTTGTGTCATGGCATTCTTTCTCTCAGATCGGCACAACAAAAAGCAGCTCCTATCATGGTAAAAAGATCAGCAAAGTTGACTCTGGACGGGTTTCAGTCCGCTGGACGTCACAAATGATATCTTTCTTGAAACTGTACAAAAGAGGGAAAGCAAAAAATTATGTTAACAATAGTGTCAAGTCACCTCCATGGTATGCTCTGTGTTCACGTGGATCCTATTAACGAAATAGTTGTTTGACTCACCGGCCACCTGGCGGGCGATCACCTTAAATGTCTCTCAATTGACTATGCCATCATCTGTATCATGTGAGCGCGTTATAGCGTATGTTTAGATGTATTTATGTGGCCTATTTGATAGCGTTCTGTGTATACAAAAGTACTTAGTAACACATCTCTGGTTTGTTTATCTACCTTTGCAAATGATGATGAAGATGAGCTTTAAATAAAGGCTTTTCCAAAGAAAGAGCCACAAGATGTGATAATGCTGGGGCTAAGATTTCAAAAAGCTTCTTTCTCTACTCCGTCGTCTCCACACGAAGAGTCGTTTACTGTTATTTTCTAGCACAGAATCATACTCATCATACAATCTAAAATATACGTAAAATTATATTTTAAAGGTCCCTTTCAATTTAGAACAATATTTAATATTCGGTCGTAATCCGAAAAATTCAAAATCATAAGACCCTGACTAATTAAAAAAACGTTAAAATATAATTTGCAAAGCAATTAAAAGCTCTCGTCATCACCTTATCTTCCGATCTCTGCCCGCATCGCGCTGCCCGGGCATGTACCGGCAGCCGGCGGCGGCGGGCAATTGAGTCCGATGAGGGACCAGACGGTGGGCACTTATTGCTACACCAATTACAAATGCTTTCAGTGTTAAAATTCATTGTTTTGTAATAAGGTACTATTTTTGTTATGTCATACTTAACACCTAAAAATATCGAAAATGTCGTACTTATATTTTGTATAGTTTACACATATTTATATAATTGGCTTTTTAGGAAAACCTACCCTGAATAAATTCTAAGCAATGTTTTTCACACTGAGCCAATAGAGTCTAGTGGATTTCTGTAAATTTTTGTGAGTCGTTTATAACTTTTTCCACAGCTTCTGCGAATCTAACCTATCTAGGACATCTACTTAAAACATGCATTATACTACACTGAATAAAATCGGAACAATAGTTCCACTCTATCTAACTAGGTACAGTCGACTGCACACACTCCAACTTTAATTTACCCCTTACAAAAGCGTAATAACATATTAATGTGTCCGCCAGGGCTGCTATCGATCGCTTCATCGCCGTGTAACTCGATACTCGTTACCGAACAAAAGCGCGCCAGGTGTTCAACCCTAGCGCGCTGATGGTCGAATCTCTCCTGCAATAATATAGGGGTAAAGATGACTCGAAATTGAAATGCTAATGTTGTTACAGGACCAATATTTAAAAGTGAACATGCTTTTTTGTACCTATATTTTGATCAGGGCTGGTGAAGGGTAATTTTCAATTCACCTGGTATTATTTTAAACTTATAAAATGCAGTATTGTTTATTATTTTTATCATTGTAAAACGGTTACTTAACGAAGTGGTTCATAAATAATCATTATGTAAGTCAAAACTAACGCACAGTAAAACATTTTACCAAATTAAACAACAATAATTAATTCCTTATTTTTAAAAACCTCAATCCAAAGAAAAAAAGAGCAAACAATTGAATAGTCTTGTTTAATGCTACGTCAGGGTAGCTCGTAGTTTCCTCTAGCTAGGCCATTCAATCATAATTTAGAGAAACTGTCGCCAAGATTCAAGAGGCTCTGGCTCAAAATAGGCACAATGATAAACAACGTGAATGGCTTATTTTGGAAAATAGTTTTAGTTTCTCGACCGACAATACATATAAAACAGAAAAAGTAATAGCAGAGTAGCAATAGTTTTAAGAACTTTTTATCGTCTGAGAAGTGGCAATAATAATACCTAAGCGTTGGGCGTTTCCCGACAGTTTGTGATTAGATTTTTTATTTAAGTATTTACTTTTTAATTGTTGAAACAGACCATGCTTGTGATTATTTTTCTTTAATAATTTACCCTGGTACAAATAACTTTCCAATCTTATTTCATAATAGGAATAATGACTAACTTACTAATGTGGCAAGTGGGTTTCTAGGTAGAGATAAGGAATGAAACCAAAGGGTCACTTTACACATATTTACTAGGTACTGGTTCACTGGTCACTGTAGTTAGTAGAAGAGAACGTTACTGCCCTGGGCTTGGCTACGCCGTAGCACGAGGTCCGGCGTGAGGTCACAGGGCAGGCAGCATTGTTGGGCAGCACCACGCACGGATGCACGACCGCGTGTAGGCACGGTCCGCTCAGGCAGGGCCTCAACACGTGGCGGGCGTGGGGTCTCGACACCCACGAGCCACGTGGATGGCAGGTCAGGCGGCGGTAGGCGGCCGCGTGGGTAGTCCGAGCTGTAGGGCGGAGGCAGCAATGACGTCAGTCAGCGGTAGGCAGGATAATAGCAGCGAAGCCTAATACTGGAACCCTGGAATCAGCGCATGGCGGGAGCTTCCGTAAGCGTTGTGCCAGGACTGCAAACCTCCGTCGATGTGTGCGTCTCCCAGCCGTAAGCCCAAAGCAAGGTGGATGGAGAAAGACTCACCCATCGTGGCGGCTTACAATTTTAGGTTATGCCGTGCATAAGCCCCGGGCATTCTCGATTTAAGCGAACAGCAAGGCGCAGCGCGGCGAGGCAAGCATAGCGAAGAATGCGAGAAGCATGCGCACGCATTCACAGAGAGGTGCAGTAATGGTGACAGGTGATGTGGTAGAAGCCACTATCGGTAAATAGCTTTCTCGACAGTCATAGGGGGGCTGCCGAGAACAATTACATTAGCTGCCAGACCGAGCAGACAGAAATACATAGAGAATGCGGTCTGACAGGACACAATTAAGAGTAAAGGCAATCACACTGAGCACTTACCCGTTTATCTCGGGGTTATTTAAACTTACTGCTTGATCTGCTTGATGCGAAGGAAAGGGAACGTTAGGTTTTTTTTTATGTATGGCATCTCGTAGTTGACCTTGAGAGGTCGTGACTACTTAACCGGACTATCCTGTGGCTGCCTTAAGCGGACTCAAAGCCTCCAACCAGGGGCGTAAAACTACTTACATTACAAAGCGAACGCTCGCTAAGGACACCCCCTGTGGGGTACGGACCTCGGCTTAGGGCGTCGCTGACGGCAGGACAGCAAGATGGGACAGGCTGGATCAGATTTTATTGATTATTATTATCATGGGAATTTAAAGCTACAGGCTCAGCTACGGCGTGGGCTGGCACTTCGTCGAGCAAGGTTCGGGGGGGACAGTTACGTCGGGATCTTCGCGAGGAACCTCGGCGGCGAGGTCGGAAAGTCGGTCTGTGTTTGTGCACTACTGGTGGCCCTACTGCTCTCCTGAATGAGAGTTATGTGGTCATCGGAGTCGGTGAGGACATGTTTGGGACGGCGGACATGACTAATGGAGGAGGAAATATAGCTAGCGGCCTTGACAACCAGAGGGTTGCGGTGATTCGCGGCGGTCTCGAAAAAACGCTTTGGCGTATAGGAACTGGCGGATAGGAACGTTAGGCGTCAAGCAGGGATATTTATCGCCCAATCCATACCACGACACCGAGTGACGTGGTGGGAATTTGAAAGATTTAGTGATGTCATTCTTGTAAACCGTAACTAGTGATGTGCGTTTTAGTTGATCTGTAGGAAATCGACTACACCGCTACACTAATCTACGATATTAAACAACATATGTTACAATATATGTAGAATTATTTAACAGAATACATCTACACAAGATTGTCATCTGCACATGCTTTTGACACCTTCTGAAGTCTCCTTCAAACAGTCTGCACTAAACTCACAAACATTGAATACAACTACCTCTCTAAACGATTCATCATCGAGTATTATCAGTTTCACATGATGAAATCCATTGCGTAATTTTTATAACACTCTCAAGCTTATTTTTTGCCTCTACGCGTGCTTTGGTGGCCGACCATCATAATGTTGCCATTTTTAATAATATGTTAACACTTATTTTTATAGTTCTTTTACTTTTTTTTTAATTTATTTATCAGCTTTGATCAATCAACTCAAAGTTGAAAACCAGTGCTGTTTCGTACTATACTTTTTGCATTATGCTTTTTGTACGACGCTTTTTGTACTATGCTTTTATTTAATTATCATCTACCTAGTCTTTCCCAGTCGGCTTCTGTCTAACCGCATGCAGCTGAACACCAGTATTTTACATGGAGCGACTGCTTATCTGACGTCCAGAACCCAGTTACTGGGTGACACGGAATGGTTGTTAGACTTGCGGGGACTACTGACGACCCGTAACAACTGTCAAATGACGACCCGTAACAGCTGTCCAAGATAAAGGAATAGGGATGATGACTACTTAATAAAAAAATGTTCGAAAAAATAATGTCATTTCAAAGAAGCCGTAGTAGAAATGAGATGATCGAAAAAATCGATTTAAATATGAAGAATCTACACGCTTTAAAAGTTGTTGGAGGGGAATATTCCCGTCCTTGTCGCGCGGTACGGACAATGTATGGTGATAGTATGAAATTACTTAGTCGCGACGTCACTGCTACTATAATGCTGTCCTTGTCAAAATAAAAAATCTAAATCAAAAGTCATTTATTCAAATTAGTCAAAATTACATAAGACAGTCCCCCAAAACGCCCGCCCTTCACCACTTCCTAGTGCTTTAGCTGGGAAGAAGAAGTGGCGCAACAAACTGCAAACAGCAGCATAGCTGTCTGATCGGTTAGAAGAACTGGATTCTTAACAGTTGTAAGTAATTACCAAAACATTAAATTAATTGCCATAAGTCAGCTAGCCACGCCAATACAAAAAAAAGAGAAAAAAAAAAGAATGGAAATATAGCTTAATACATAAATAAAACCCTCCAGGCCTAAAGGGCATGGCAGCTTACATATGCAATACTGGAATTATTATACAAATAAATAAATGATAAACTAGGACCATCAAAGTAAAACAAATTAACAGAACAATTACTGTAACAATAATAAAACCACGGTCTGCAAGACGACCAGTCACCACAAGCAGCACCCGTTCACGAGCATAACGCAAAGATCAGCCATTACCCCCCTCGCTTTATTTGAGGGAAGGAGGAAACCCGACCCCTGACGCTACCGCAAGCAGTGACATCTAAGGGAGCATGACGAACTGCTGCCGGTTGCTCAGGCAAGAATAATATTATCAATTGTCGAGGTCGCCAGCTAACCACAAATTGCAATACAGCTCATTAAAAAAACATTGGAATGAGTAGATCATGTCAATAATAAATGAAAATTACAAAATAATTGACTTATACCGTCAAATAAAATAAAATAAACAAAAATATGAACTCACATACCCTGTCAGTAGGTAAGCTGATTCTGGAGAAAGAACACGAACATTGTCTTGAGTTAATCACAGCGACCAACAGTTCATCGTTTATGTAGTCGTTAATAGAATAATATGCCATTGAACAAAGGTTGGATTTAACTTGAGGCTTAAAAGCATTAAAAGGTAAATCTAGTAAAGAAGAGGGTAACTTGTTATAAAAGGTTATACCAAGCCCAACAAATGAGTTATGGACCTATGAAGCCGGTGAAAAGGAGCACGTAGTTTTTTCTTATTTCTAGTGTTAGTGTACTTTAAAAATAAGAGAGATATCATCTGCAAACAGTAAAACGTCACAGATATCATTTAAATAGAATGGTAAGTCAATGAAATACACTAAGAACAAGAATTAACCCAGTATTGAGCCTTGAGGTACACCTATCTGAACTCGTAGCTCGGAAGATTTCACACCATCGACATCTACACATTGGAACCTATTATGTAAATAAGAATTTATTACGTTGAGAGCTTCGTTTTGGACACCGTAATGACATAGTTTACGCAAAAGCGTGTCATGGCGCACGCAATCAAAGGCATTAGAGAGATCACAGAAAACTCCAATAGCATTTTGCGGTTTCTCCCATGCATTAAATATGTGTTTCAGCAGAGCAACACCCGCATATGTAGTTGAACGTCCTTTTGTAAAGCCATATTGTTCATTATGAAGGAGGCTATTTAAATTAAAATGTCTTAGCAACTGCTTAAGTATTAACTTTTCAAATATTTTGCTAAATGCTGGTAAGATAGAAATAGGCCTGAAATTTCCAATGTTATTTTTATTACCAGATTTAAATAATGGTATGACTTTACTACTCTTCATGAGGTCAGGAAAAGTTCCTATTTCAATACATTTATTAAAAGTAACAGCTAGATAGGGAGCTACGATGTCTATTATATTACTTAAAAATTTAATTGAGATGCCCCAGTAATCACCAGTGTTTTTAGATTTAAGTGAGTTAAAGATGTTAATTACATCACTAGGCGTTACATGTTCGAAGCTAAATATGCGAGTACATTTTGGCACACTACTATTCAAAAGGTTTAGGCAGGTCAGCTTTAGATGAGGACGTATTTAAGGAGCAAGTCGTAGTTATAGGTATGTTGGCAAAAAACTCATTAAATGCCTCAGCTACGTCAGCTGCCTTACTAACTAATTTGTTATCGACCATAATCTCAAGTTGATTTTCTTGTTTAACCGACTTACCCGTTTCATTGTTAATAATTTTCCAAGTGGTTTTTACTTTATTACTGGATTTTTTAATTGAATCGCTTAAGTATTTTGATTTAGCTACAGCACAACATAGTAAAGTGATCCCATTGTTCAAATCCGGTGACAGTAAAGAGCTCAATAATTATAGGCCCGTGTCAATTCTGCCAGTTAGTTAGTTGGTTAGTTAGTTGTCTGTTAGTTAGTCCTAAGCGTAAACCGCAATATATTCTGCTTAGGAACTATAAGGGCATGGACCTGGAGGCATTGCAGCGTGATGCTGGTAGTATCGACTGGACGGACGTCTTGGAGAGCACATGTATCAACGATATGGTTCACATTTTCAACAGCACTCTACTCAGTTTATACGATCGTCATGCCCCTATCCGTCGAGTTAAAGTAAAGTATGTCCCGGCCCCCTGGCTCACTTCTGCCATTAAGGATGCGATGGCCAGTAGGGACAGAGCCAAAAGGAGGCTAAAACGCTGTCCTTCTGAGCGCAACTTGATTGCGTTTAAGTTGCTGCGTAATCGCTGCAGTCGTATATGTAGAGATGCAAAGAGACGCTACTTCCATAATTCTCTCGACAACCGCAACTCTTCTGAAGTCTGGAAGTTTCTAAAAACTGTCGGTATTGGTAAGCCTCCAGTTGTTTCCAGTATTGACACTGACGTGTGCGCTCTTAACAAACATTTCTCACTTCCCCCTGTTACATTGGATCCACACGCCAAATCAGCTACTTTAAATAAACTATTCTGTTTGCCGGTGGCGCAGTGTCCTTCTTTCGAATTAAGTCCTGTTGGTGAAAGTGAGGTGAAAAAATATTTTTTTGCTATCTCCTCCACTGCAGTAGGTAATGATAATCTTTGCTCAAGAATGATTTCTCCGATTCTCCTCACACTACTTCCCATCTTGACCCACATTTTCAATTTCTCCTTGTTCTCTTGTACTGTTCCTGAGGCCTGGAAACAAGCCCATATCATCCCCTTACCCAAAATCTCCAACCCGGTCTCACCGACTGATTTACGACCTATTTCTATCCTCCCATATCTCTCCAAAGTGCTTGAGCACATTATGCATCAGCAACTTTCTGCCTTTCTTTCTTCGAATGACCTTCTTAGTCCTTTTCAATCTGGTTTTCGACCTGGTCATAGCACTGTGACGACTCTTCTGAAGGTTACCGATGACATCCGCTGGGCTATGGACCACAAATCTCTCACCTTACTTGTACTTCTGGACTTTATCAGTGCCTTCAACTCTGTCGATTTTGATATCCTTCTGGGTATCCTTAAATCTTTCAATTTCTCTTCTTCTACTATTGGCTGGTTCGATTCCTATCTTAAAGGACGCTCTCAGCGAGTTCGTCTCGAAGAGTCTTCTTCTGAATGGTGCTCTCTTACCGCTGGTGTGCCTCAGGGTGGCGTTCTTTCTCCTCTTCTCTTTTCTATGTTCATTAACTCTGTCACCAGGGTCATCTCTTCGCACTTCCATCTCTATGCCAACGATCTGCAGCTTTACGATCATTTCTTGACGCAAGATGCGGAAGCCGCCGTGTCTGCTATGAACAGAGACCTGGATTTGATTAGCGAGTGGTCGCGGTCTTTTGGACTGCAGATCAACCCTAAGAAATCTCAGGCCATAATTATCGGCGGCAGGTATATGCGAAATAGGCTCGATGTTGCGTCGCTGTCTCCACTCTGTCTGAATGGAGTTCAGATAGAATACGCACAAACGGTAAAAAATCTGGGGGTGACCTTGGACTCTTACTTATCGTGGACTGCTCATGTTGCTCAAGTTAGTCGCAAGGTGCACTACACGTTCCATTCGTTGAAATGCCTCCAGAGCTTCTTGCCCTTGAACACTAAAATCTCCCTTGCTCAAACTCTCATACAGCCCATCATAGACTACGCTGATGCCTGTTATTTGGATGCCACCGAGGAGCTTTTAAATAAGCTTGAGCGTTTGCAAAATATCTGCATTCGTTTTATTTTTAACCTTAAAAAGTATGACCACGTTTCTAACTTTCGCAAGATACTCAAGTGGCTCCCTATTCGACTTCGCAGGAACTCTCGGATATTGTGTCTGCTATTTAACTTACTCCGCAACCCTTTAACGCCATCCTATCTGCGGGAACGCTTCTCCTTCGCCCGTCCTTTCGATGCGCCTTGCAGGTCGCACCTTAAAAATCTCCTAAAAACCCCTCCCCACTCTACTGACTTCTACTCCTATTCTTTCTCTGTACACTCGGTTCGGTTGTGGAATTCACTTCCACCTGACATAAGGAACTGTCAAACTGTTGTGGTGTTTAAGAGGAGAGTGAAAGAACACTATCTTTCCACTGTGTCATAGTTGCATTTGTTTGATATATGTGTATGTATTTATTTTTATCACTTTATATTTATATGTATTAAGTGTTATTTATTTTAGAAGTATCTATGTAAGTATATTTTGATTTATATCTCTGCATCTATTTAATAAAATAAGTGATAGACATAATATTAACACTAGAAATAAAAATAAAATAGATCAACCAGTTTTCAGACTATCTAAAGTACATAGATCTTTTATGGGGTACTGTGTTAAATGTTACAACATTTTACCTGGTGAAATATTGTAATTAAATGAAAGAAAGTTTAAAACTCATGTTAAAAAAACACTTTGTAATCAAGCATACTACAAATTAGAAGATTATATCCTTGATAAGAATGCTTGGAAACATGCTGGTCCTGCTCCATAGGACAATCTAGAGGCTAGACAAAATCATACTATTTGCTTATTGTATTGTATATTTGGTTATTTTTACTTTACTCACACACTGTATTATTCCAAGTTAATATTTTAGGAAAATCATATATGTTTACAATTGTTTGTAAATATGTGAGCACAATGTACCTATCACGTGATTAATTTATATACCTTTGCTTTATTTTTATTTTTTTTGTACCAATAGTGGTATAGTATTTTTATTCTTGGTGCATCGTCTTCACATATAGAAATATAATTAATGTATACAAAACATTGTAAAACATTTTAAAAGAGTAACGGTGGAGTTTCTTGCCACTTCTTCTCCATACGAAACTACTTTTTGGAAGTGGCGCCTAGAATCAGTTCTATTTTTAATGTAAATTTTGACGTTCAAAAGTGCCTTTTTAAGGGCCTATTTGAAATAAATGCTTTGACTTTGACTTTGACTGGTCGTCTTGCTGTCTATGGTTTTATTATTGTTACAGTAATTGTTATGTTAATTTATTTTACTTTGATGGTCCTAGTTTATCATTTATTTATTTTATTTGTTTGTATAATAATTCCAGTATTGCATATGTAAGCTAACATGCCCTTTAGGCCTGGAGGCTTTTATTTATGTTTTAAGTTTTATTTACATTCATTTTTTGTATTTTTTTAGGGAAAAACAACAAAATTAATTTTGCAAAAAGGTTGAGGGTACTACTATTGTAAAGTTATTGTAAATCCAGTATCTAACATTAATTTAATCAAATGATTCTAATACAACAAATAAACAGAGGGATGTCTACAAATAAATTACAGTGATTTCTATATTATCACTAACGTATTATGTGTGATTTTTCTAAGTTTTATCTTAAGACAAGAACGTAAAGTCCACCGCAATAATGAGAATTAAAGGGTTTATTACGACGAAATACACTGGGACGAGCAGTAAAAACGTTAAAGGGAAAAGGGACTAATAATATTTACTATAATTAGGCTTCAATTAAAATAAATCTTGTTTAACACTTACTGTAAAACGTTTATAACTTGACAATTTTTTAAGCTTTTATACTTTTTATAATATTGTTGTCACTATTTGGAAACAAATATTTATTTTAGTAAAAAAAATCTCATCATCCCTATTACAGCCAGGACCTAACGTTGAACTTGGTTTCAGAGGCACGAAGGGATTCTTGGTATGTAAAGATGGTCGGGCGGAGACCCGGGGACCAACCGCGGCAAGCGTATGTGGCGCATCAAAGTATAAGGCGCAAATAAACTTATTTTATTTATTTCTTTCTATTGGGTCTTGTCTCGGACTTCTAGACAATGTTTTCCTTATCAATATCATGGATCTCAGTATCTTAATTTTAAAATGTCCACTGTTCGAACCTTTGTTGCACGCATTTCACCTGCCCCTCATTTTACTAAATTTATTTCCTTCCAGCGTCCGCCCATCTCCGGATACAATAAACCCCAACATACTGAAACCGTTTAATTATCGTTCACAAACCATAATCCACAAACATAATCCGTTGACCCAGTACAAGTCAAACAGACAAAATTTATTAATCGCTGGGTCTTCGAGACCCGTGCAAACACTGCAGGGTTACGCTTAAGTAATTACCATGGGCCTGCGGAGCCCGCTCTCATAACTTGCCATCGACATCAATTGTTTAGTGTGTGTTAGGTTAATTTGGGGGTAGACTTAGATATTTATTTATGCCTGAATATAGGAAAGCGAGTATTTATGATAATACGTGCCAGAAAAGGTAACTGAAACATTATGTTCATTGAACGCACAGCATATGAGGGGAACTCACTGCCAGCCTGTTTGTCCCAATAGATATTTATGCAAACTGAGAGTTTTCAAGTGTTGAGTGGGTAGGGAACCTCTAGGAAAAATGTGCGTGAAACATGCTAATAGCATAACTTTCCTTTGATTAAATCATTTGTTATTTAACTACGTTAGACCATTATATCTAAGCCCTGCTCTGGGAAAAATAACTACAGCAACATTTGTATAGAGTCACTTTATATCACGATATAACTGCCCAGCTCCTTTAGGATCTATTTTAGGATAATATTACAACAAGGAAAGAATTCTCTTATAAGGTATTCATTTAAATATTCTATATGGAAATTCTTTCCTATGATAATACGTGGACGGAGGAAAAACAAAGAGTATCTAATATCAAATTCCATAATTTGTGATAGCTAAGAGGAAATGCATTATTAAAATGTCCGTACGTCCACTTCCTACGAACTTATATTTTTATATTTAATCATGTTTTAATTCTTGAATACGTACTTCAAAAGGTTTTAACGATCTTCTTTCTTTCTCTCACAAATACATTGCATGTGTTTGAGAGAAAAAGGAAGAAAATCCGTGATCCGTTCAATACGTTATTATGATCAATCAATCAATCAATTTTTATTTGTATAAATACTCGTAGGTATACATAAAAGGTCTTAAATAAACATATTATTGTAGTGGAGCACTATATTCTACCAATGAAATTGGTGTACAAATAAAAGTTATAATATCGTAAATTAAACAGTTACTAAAAAGCAAATTAAAGTCCAAATGAGTACTAGTTATAAAACAAAAATAATAGTTAAATAAATGTCAATTAAATAAAGAACTGTCAATTTATTTAAATTTTACATGCATGTCAAGGGAAGTTATTTTATAGGAAATTTATCATTTTAAATTTTCAATAAAAATAAGTCTTGTAAACATAAAAACAAAAACAAATTACTTTTAAATTTGTAGACATTTTCTTGGGCTTGGAAGAGCATTGCAGTTGTTGATCATTCGGTGCTCTACAAAATAGATTTCGGTTGAGACTGGTCATCTCCAGACTCCGGGCTGCTACTGAGAAATTCTAAATAGTAAAATCCAATAACAGTTTGCCCGACCTGGGAATCGAACCCAGGACCTAGCTCTTGCTATCACCAGACCAACGAGGCAATCGAATTATTATTTTGAATTGTTTCTTCATTTATTTTTTTACTTTGAACTCACATACATACCTACAGAAGCGATAACAATAATATCCCAAGGATTTTGTAATATCTTTAACGTAATGTAACGGGTTTCTTGCCCGTGCTTCTCCTTAGAGATCTACGTTTTGGAATGGGCAACTAGCTTCAATTTTCTAAGTAACTGACGTCTCTTTGACAGTTCAAAAGTGCCTAAAAATGGTTTAATTGAAAGAAATGGTTCGATTTTCAGTTTGAAATATATATTATATCTTTTCCACGCAACATTACAGCTTTATATTATTCAAATTAGTTTTTTGCCAGGCCTATCAACTTGATAATTCAATCAAACTGGAATCGATGTTTATTTCACATCAGCATAGACAGATCAGCACTTGTGTTACTACAGCATTTTCACTAACAGTGTATGGACTACGTCTGAAATTAATGTCTTATTCTGTTCTACTCTATTGAAATTAAATATAATATGTAATAGTTATGTACATAGAACGTACCGATACCTACATATTACAGATACATACATACATACATTATCAGCCTATCATGTTCCCACTGCTGGGACACAGGCGTCCTCTCTATGAGAGGGAGTGGGCCGTAATCCACCACGCGGGCCCAGTGCGGGTACTAGATGTCACATGTCTTCGAATTTTTGGTTCTTAGACATGCCTGTTTCCTCACGATGTTTTCCTTCACCGTTTTGAGAGCAGTGGTGATGAAATAATTTACACAAAGTAAATCGCCTGTCTGGGTTCGAACCTGCGACCTACACCTCGTAAGTCGCGGCCGTTACCACTGGGCCACCACGCTCTCATATTACAGCATAAGCATCAACCAGCCTAATATGTTCCCACTGCTGGGACACAGGCCTGCTCTCTGTGAGAGGGAGTGGGCCGTAATCCACCACGTGGGCCCAGTGCGGGTTGGTAGATGTCACATATCTTCGAACTTTTGGTTCTAAGACATGCCGGTTTCCTGACGATGTTTTCCTTCACCGTTTTGAGAGCAGTGGTGATGAAATAATTTACACAAAGTAAAGCGCCTGTCTGGGTTCGAACCTAAGACTTACAGCTCGTAAGTCGCGGCCGTTACCACTGGGCCAACACTGCTCTCATATTACAGACAAGGTTTTAATTACACCACCTATACACACAGTGATGGAGGGTTCATGGCAATCTGTATCCATTGTTTGGTGCGCAAACAACGCGAGTGCGTCTTACCCCCAGGTGAAACTAATAACTTTTACCACCACCCTGTGCAAACATGTACATCATGATCATATTTTGTGTACCTTCTCGTAGTGTTGGATAGTCTGATTGAATGCTGTCGATGAGATGTTTCTTTATTTTGGGAAACTAATTTAGTGATTGCAAGACATTTTTTTCCGACTGTCTTTTGGAACATGGTGGTTTTCCATGAAGTCTGAATATCTATCACATTCTGAGAAGTTTGAAAACTAGAATAAATTAATGACTCCAAAGTAGCAAAAGTTAAAAATAACATTGTTTTTTTATAATTTAGTATCGTCACTGTACCCCGAGGTATACCGTCACTGTACCCCGAGGTATACCGTCACTGTACTACCAGAGTTTAGTTATGATAAATAGTCAGAAAACTCAATAAGGTAATTAATGTAAAAAACCATACGCAATTTCCTCACCTCCAATCAATTTCACGATCACTAACATTTTACAATCTTTCTACAAAAAAGAAACAGTTTTCTCACCGTGAAGAAATGGAATCTTGCTTGTTTGCCTTTTCAGCAAATATCGTGTTAACATATTCATCTACCTAATAACAATAAAATGTAATACTTCCACAGATAGGTTAGTAGCATGCTGTACTAAAGAATTATTCATTACATACGTGTGGGGGACAAACGCATAACCTCGCAGTTATTGCGTGTGTAAGTAATGGCACGTGTGCGCATGCCCTTATGAATTGTCTGCTTTGTAATGTTTACCTCTTCGACTCGTTTCTATTTGATCTTGTCATGTGAGTACAGCAGAGTATGGGTGATGCTGTGTTTGGTTTTCTTTAGCGCACTCTCTTTATTAAAAACCTGTTTTTGAATTTGAAGTTCTGCCTCGCATTGTTGTATTTCTTGGGCAATTGAACCGTTACTTATTTTTAATCATGATTGTTTGAAAATGGGTTCAAAACTAGATTTAAACTGAGCAACTTCATATTATTTTTTCTTTATAGTTAGGGAGATACGTGTTTCTTTTAGCGGTCACAAACGTCAGCCAAATCTGTAACTCTCTACCTATCAGCATGAGATTGAATTAAACTATCGTTGTATGTATGAACAGTGACTGTTGTTAAATAATACCTACCCTTTGTAGAACGCTCCTGTTACTCGGGGCACCACAGTTTCCCAGAAACTGGTTATTGTTCGTAAGGCCCCCGCACACGGTCTCATAACTTGCACCGGCTGCGAATATTTGAACGATGTTATTAATTCAGGTGGCAAGCCATATTGTCTGTAGCTAACTCTAGGTGGGTTGCATAGTCAATTTAACTTTCATGTACCACGTGACTTGATATTTTAGACAGGTAATTATTTGTTCAATGTCATGAAAATTAATGTTTTCACAGAACAATAAAATAAAATTGAACCATCAGCAGAACATTGTGCGAAACAGTTTTTTTATATAAGATTTGATGATTATGAATGAACAATACTAAGCATCTTTAGACTACCAAATAGCTTCACTTGATTGGCACAGAGCACAAAACTAAATATAGGAGGTACTTTCTTATGTCCAGTACATCTCAAAACTGTCTGATACCTAGAACTTACTGTGCTAAGTGGGTGTAGGTATGTAATCATATTAAACCACCACATTTTATCTGTCCTGTAGATTGAATGGTGTCCGCAGGGAGGCGCGGTAGTCTCCGGACACACCGGGCGGAGTAGCGGCGCCGCTATTCTGGACACAGCGTCACTGTAAGTTTTACTTTTACCAAGATACATTTGTCAAACAAGAGTCTTCATCATGCACGTTTTTATGATCAACGTAGTCAGGCTGAATGTGATGTGCTGGCTCAGCCTCTAATCCCTGACGCAGGTCCAATCTCTAATCCGTTCCAGATTTAAGGAAGGGTAACTGCAACAAGCGAACCAGGGCGAGACCATAGAAGTAAGGAGAGGTGGTCCAAGTTTATTGTTATTATTATGTCGACCGGTACCAATGACCAAACATTTGGTCACTTTCATAGTAGCAAAAACCCGTCAGAATACAGCCGCGTATCCCTGCAAGGGTTGGGCCCTCCGCTGCATTCAATTATCTGACACGAAGCAGCATTGATGGGAAAAATCACACCATAATAGAAAACAACGGTGCGACTCACCGCGCACTAATCGCGTTTTCTACGTCATATCCTATTATTAGATGCTGTGGACATCGTGTTGTTCTTAGCTGGCTAGGGAAAGGGTGAAAATATGTATTTTGATATTTGTCATTCAATATGTAGGTACGGGTTGAATAAATAACTGTATTTTAAGATGATACATTATTGATAAGCAAGCAGACAGTAGCAGGTAGCAGGCTTTATTATGACGTTAAAACCAGATATTCATAGGTTTTTCCATCTCCAGTACTTCAAAATTGGATAAAGCTACGTTATTCCGTTCGGCCGTTAGACAGATCGCTACTGATGAAAGACATTACAACTCTGTCTGTCCCTGTCAAACAAATGACTGTCAACACGTTAAATATGTAAAAGAGTAATCAAGAAAGAATCTTGACCATTGTTCTGATAAATTCTTTAATCCTGTGGGATAACGTAGGTACCAGGGACACAGCAGCATCTAAGAGGTATACCTAAGTAAGTAGTAACATAGGCGTCTTTATACGTTACATTGCGCCGAACCCTTTCGGCTATGCGAATACCTTGACGAAACTTAATATCGGATGGAGGCCTGTGTGTGGAGCCACAAAATTTGCAAGTAGTTATATCCAAGACCGCCCGACAGTGCGTTGTTACATAAACAATTTGACTGAAAACTTGTGCAAAAACAACCACCAACACTACAATCTATGCCAGAAAGGCAAAAATATGTCATTTACTGTGCACACTTTTAATCATTTAGCCAGTGGAACCTCGTCCTATAAAAGTGTGTTAACTAAATAGGACTTAATATCGATGACGAAAGTTTTTCAAAAAGATAAAATTGTGTTTGGGGTTTGAGGCGAATGTCCTTAAATGATTTTATTTTTGTAAGTAGGTTTGTACAAACACTTTCACATGTCAATCATATTTTAAAATTTAGATGAGATCGGCGTTTCCTATCTGACTACTCTGAGAACAACAACGGCCGAAACAAACGCAGAGGTCACAGTCTATTTTAAAGTTCAGACATTATGTATGTCAGACTATGTGAAAACCATGTGGTCCGAAATGGTCTTTTGAGGGAATAACCACACAAATTGAGTGGATCTGTCCAGTCAGTGCACGAATTTGTCAGTAATCATGCAGCTCAACTCAGAACTTAAGGAGCTGAGCTATTACCTACTACAGTCATCAGCTTTCTATTTTACGTAATCCGATCGCGCTATTCTGTTTCATGGCCAAACGCTAAGAAACTCGTGTTCGCATAGTTGTAGAAACGTTTAATTGTTCTCTCAAGGTCCGGCCTCGATTTATGAGCTGTAGGTGCGACGCCTCACACTCCGGCGTCACCCGCGCGTTTGGCCTATTTCTTCTACTGTCCCACACCAGTTTACTGCTGAAGTTATTTAGGAAGGATACCGGAGTTATGTGGAAGACATTACTTTTTTTAGAACCTTGTTCTAATTAATTTTCGGTTTGATTACAGATCCTAATCTTGCAAACACAACCACCAAAACCCAAGACTGTGTATTTATGTGCAGAAATGTCACCTTATTCTTGTTGAAAAGTCAAACGCTAGTTTTATTTTTTCAACATTCCATGGAAAGTTAGCTTACTAGAGAGTAAGTTATGTTTCCATCGAATGTTGAAGCTCTATAGGCCAAAATATAACAACAAGTGTCTTTATAAAGCTGCACAGCTATCAAAGCTAAAACTTTAAACATCATAACATAACATCACGCCTTGTTTCCCCGAAGGGTTGGGCAGAGGTGTACCTATAGTACACCCACATTTCGCCAGTTATGTTTAAGTCCCATGTAATAGGGGGCGAGCCTATTGCCATCTACCGGGCACAAATCCAGACTTCGGGCTGCTACTGAGAAATTCCAGATAGAAAAACCCAATAACACGTTGTCCGACCTGGGAATCGAACCCAGGACCTCATGCTCAGCAGTAGCGATTGCGACCACTAGACCAACGAGGCAGTCTAAAAAAAAAAAAAAAACTTTAAAAGCTAAAACTTTACCAAAACCGATACCTCTTCCTCATTAATTACCGCCATGTCTGCCTACCTCGGAAGGTGGCGCCGACATGTCGCCATGTTCCCGTCGCGTCCCTGACGCGTCCGCGCCGCGTCCCCGCCACGTCGGCGTCGCCACCGCAACACGGAGCTACCTCATTAAACTAACTTCGTTTTCAATCTCCGCCGCGTGCCGCGTGTTTGAGGTATGACACGATTGATAGTCGCTGCTTTAGAAGGGTTTAGTGAAGTTTCTAATGCCGTGTGTGTTTTGGTGTTATTAATTAGTGATGGTGGTGTAGACAGACAACTAGTAAACATCACACGACTACACTAAACAAGCTTTTTCTTGTTTTATTCATACTTCTTGAATCTCAAGATCTTGATGTTGAGTTTTATCTTTTTAAAGAGAAATCAAAGTTATGTTCCCCTTACGATGCGTATGATCTTACCTTTCGATATTATATCGTCTAATATGAGAAGTCTTGTTTCAGCAGACTGATGACTGAGACTAGCTCCAAAGTCCCTTCTGCAAAGCTAAGATAATGATTTCGTAGTCTAAAAGTTAATGATATCTTCTAGCTGGCGACTTGCTGTGACGTCACGTTGACGTAGCGAGCGCCGGGTGACACAATAAACACGTCCGCCAGATCGTTAATCAACGACAACTCACCTTGCCAGGCCGGCAGCACGGCGGAACTGGGCTTAATTGTTGTTTGGTTTACAGATTAAGCGGTAGTTAAGGATGAATACAGTTAAGTGAGTTTAAGTACCTAATGTTTTAAAGATCAGAAGAATACCACGGTTAATTCTTAGGACCACCTGCAGCATCCCAATTGTCTTATTTTGAAACATATGTTGACATGATGCCAGTATTTCTATGCTGTTGTAGGTTATTTTGGCAATTTATCTCGCCCGGTGGTAGGTAGAATTCCAGAGACATATATAAATATACAACATTTTACAAAGCTTCTTGTTAATCGACCATTCAGTTCAGATCCGCTTATCAGAATCGTCACTTTGCCCATTCTCAACAAAAATCCTGTATACAAAATCTCCGCAAAATCTAATCTCCCGTTAACACAGTGCCGCCAGCCCCACCTAGAAACAATAGCATCACCTTGACACAACACGGTTACTTCAGACAACAGGAGCAGTGGGTGACGGGGGTGACCCTGGGGGCGACCTGGGGGTGTAGGGGGTGATAATTAATGACGTCACTCTGGCAGGTGCACAATGACTGGAACTGCTCTGGAGGTGACGAGGCAGGTTTTTTTTTATCTCTGGCGGCATACGCAGTGAAGTGAAAGTTTTGATGCTAGGGGGTTTATGGGCGAAGTTAGGTGTAATGTCTTGTTTTATGTAGTTTTGGGATATTAATATCCTAGAGCTGAAAAGTAGGTAGTGTATAATGATTCAGAAAAAACTGGAATTGAGAAAATTTACAATTCCGACTCTTCATACAAAACTAGAAAATCGTACCTATAAGTAGATACCGGCTTTAGTACATTAACCGAACTGTTATTAAATAATGTTAATAGGCTATTTACCTTATATTCAAACACTCACAACGCTATCTCAATATCAGCATAATACATTACGTCAAAATATATAAATCGACGTTCTACTGAACAATTTACATCCGTATCCGCATATCCGCGGCGGCTACAATCTGGCGGACGCTTTACCTGAAAATCCGCATTAATTCATATTCCGACACGAAAACAATGCGGACAGCGGAAACCTGTCCGCGGTCTCACCAACGGATTTTACACGCGGATGTTCACCTCTAGTATATCTCAAACACTCCAAAATACGCTCAAACGGCAAAATTATAAAGCATAAATCCCATTGGACTTCTAACTTGATCGCATTTAATGCAATTCATTTTATAAACAACTTAAACACGTAAGTGATAAAGTTGAAATCAGTTTGCAACACAATCACTGGGCATCGGGATGATCTCTCAACCGTTTTGAAAATGGAATAGCAATTCTTGTCACCTGCGATTGGTGTACATTCGAAATACAAGTTTAATGAAATATGTTTATGTTCGGTTTTGCTTTAATATACGTTTGTGAAGTGGTGATTGAAAGCTAAGACCTACTGCCAAATGAAATTGAACGCCAGCCTATGCAATTTATGGTTTATTTTCCCGTGGGTGTGCAATAAGTGGACACTGACAGGTGCAACAGTGTGGAAGGCTCGACAAACGGCTGATTTCGCATACAGTATGGCGGTCCATCCGTTTCCGCAACGATTATGAGGTGGGGTGTGAATCATGTGTAGATAAACCGGAGGCTTAATTGATATTTTTGAACAATGCATTAAGTTCAGCGTTCAGCAGCATTATCTGTGTAAAACAGATTTCGAATAAACTGGCATTACTACTAAAATGGCGAAAACGCGTTCAGTTAATTTCCTCCAACTTTAATTTGTAACATGGGACCTTAGAACTTGTCTTGTAGTAAGACCATCAAGAAAATAATACACAGCGTACAAGTACTTAGTTACATACAAGTTATTATTTTCCTTTATTTTAAATAGGTAATGAACTAACTCAATCATAAAGCACTTGATTGACGTCTTATAAATAGTATTTGGTAATAGACACTAACTGCAACGTTCAAACCAATCAGCTAAAGGAACAAGAGACACAGGCGCTAGAATTCCAACATTTCTTACTCCGTGTAGTGACTAGTTCCAACTGTCCGCGTCATCAGCTAATCCGTAACAAGCCGGACAATTAAATAATTTGTCGCGCCGCCAACGAATTGATCCAGTTAACAGATATCGAACGTTGGCGACTGAACTGAGATGTGGATGGTAACACAGTGGGACTGTGCTCTTTGTTTGATGTATTAGCTTTTTGAAGAATTGTTCGGGTTTTAATTCGGATTTGGAATGCCATGGAGACGTTTTTCTTTGTCGTACCAGACAGTTTGCTATCCTTGTCAGATATGACAAAACAATTGAATACGAGGTTTCTTAAGTTTTCAACCTGCTTGAGCAGGAAGATTAGAGTACAAGATGTTGAACATTTAAGTATGATCTCCGAAATTAAACTTGATTCATGATTATGCAATTTTTACACAAGGCACCATTTCGTGACTGTTCAGCACAGTTTTTTTAATGCTCAACGTATTTATTGGTTAAACAGGGCTTATATTATTCACGATTTAATTTTCAGAATTTAAAGGTTGGACCATAAAATTCACATTCATCAGCATAGTTTAAACCACTAGATCATTCTTCCAAACCGATCCATCTCCTGACCAGAGACACGCATCAAAACGAATCCCTCAAAAACAAAGGAGTACACAACTAAGATCTATTCGCGGAGAGGACTCGGTTGATTTACGCGCGTGCGCCGTTCACGGAAACCACGAGCTAATCACGGACATGGCCGATGAGTTTGTATGAGAGAATATTTGTACGTATGTTTAGCGCAGTAGTCAATCTCCCGTCAGGTTGAAATGGAAGTAATATTTATTTGGTGCAGTGCCAGCGATTGTGGTATGAAGGAATTCTATCAGGTGTTCTTCGCAGAATAAATAGGTAACTATTGTTTTTGTGCGTTAACATGGATCTACTGATAGTCCATTGAAAGAACTGAAAAAGAGAATAGTGTCAAAAGACCTACACAAATTAATGCTCTATGCTGGAATCGAAGCAGACGTTCCATGTCTAGAGCTTTTGGCCTGGTTTTGTACTTACAAAGTGCTATGGGAAAAGTTGCTTGATAGGCAAGTTGTTAAAATCTTCCAGCACTGGAACCAGGTCAATACTGTTAAATGGTCGGGAGCTCTATCGGACTCGTACAGGTTGGAGTGCGGGGTGAGGCAGGGAGGATTGACGCCAACGCTCTTCAATCTGTATTTCGACGGACTTATTGCCAAGCTCATCAGCCGCCATGTTGGATGCCATGTTGATGTTTGCTTTAACAACATCAGCTACGCTGATGATATGGTGCTGCTGAGCGCGTAAAAAGCGGGACTAGAATGTCTGAAGTGAATAAATAAATAAAATTAATTTCATAGATGCAGCAAATTCATTGTGAACATTTCTTTTGCACTATTTGTTCGTTTCCATTCGCTGGCGCTTAGACAGTTTTCCCTTCCATCTAATCACCGATACTGACAAGCGTAAACAGGTGGAAACCCACAAATTACTTGTTATTCTGATCAGCAACCTTTGGCCACCACTGAAATATTAATAGCACGTCATGGACGTAATATATGATAATAGATAGAGCAAATAATCGGCCACTTAGCGCCTCGTCGAGGTGAAAGATGAATAAATCATCGCGCTTCCTGGCGGGAGGAGCACTGAGAAATATGTACGTGGCAATTAGGTGGCAGTTTTAATTCTAGATGCGGCTGTAAATTATGTAGGAGTGGACCGTCACGTGCGCGTTGTGGTTGGGGTCTTGAGACTGTGATATGTATTTTTGTTGATTCCAGGTAGTTATGAACGCTTTAGCAGCCCTTCTATGTAACAAACAAACAATAAGAGTTTCCTACGCTTCCAAAGAAAATGTCAGCACAATACATTCTAAACAGGCGCGTTGTCTTTATCTAAAAATAAGACGGCTTTCATAATCAGAAACCTAAATCCTAATTATGACAATAAAGTTTGTGAACCACCTCAACTGAACTTCGTCGAGCCCATTCTTGTTTCAGATAGTTGATAGCATAACATCATGACTGCTTTGAAAACGGTGTAGTACTGCGAAGAAAGCTGCTACCAATTTTCTCGATAGGCATTATCTTTATTTACCTCTTTTGACTCACTGGAAGCAAGGGCCTAATGTATTCTTCCAAACAACAAAGTACTTGCATGTATCACTGTAGTCTCTGCCCACAGCTACTCCGTCTGTCGTCTGTCTGTCCGATACTACTCAGTAGTCATTAAAGCTAAAGAAACAAAACCGTTTAATGGAACATTAGGAACATCAAACACTCATCGAGGACATTACACTGATGCACTATTGTCTCATGTATGAAGTGAATGGCAATAGATCTGTCAAACGCAGGACAATTATCTTGTTTGAGAGATGGGAGAAAAACACAAGTTTAATAATGCAATCAGAGCCAGTATGTGAACCTATTCGTTATCAAAGGCCATACGTTGTTTGTTTAAATAATTATATCGATACTGTGTCAATTGGGCTTGATGCAAGCAAACGGCTGGAGATGCGATGCTTTGAAAATATCTCACTTTGTTGTTCGCGGTTTAGTGAAATAATGATTAAATTACTAAAACGATATGTATTATCTACAACTATGCGTGCCGCAGAATATCCTGGAGCCGCATATATTGCTAAGAACTACCGAAGTGTTTTATAATGAAAGAACCCGCATATATGATTCCTCAAATAAAACATATGCAAATAACGTATTTAAAGCGACCAAGCTCTATAATAAGCTATTATTAATAGCTAGCTTAGTGTTTGGTGTTTTTAAATATTTTCGATTTGATTTTTATACATAAGTACATGGTAAGTATGTATGTAAATACATATCACACATAATTTTAATATCTACCAATTGCCATACCTTCCCAGCGATTAGCCATCCCTCACTGCTGCCTACCCCTCAGGGTCTAATTGACTTGGTCACGTGGCGCACATCTCACACCGGAAGTCCGCGCTCTCGGTGACTTATGCGTGTTTCCTTCCGGTTCCCGCGGCGCACGCGACTACGCCTGCTAAATCTTGCCTAGGCATTACTTTTTATCTGAAAGAAAATGGTGGGCGGCGGCGGCAGCGGCTGCGGGGCGCTTGTGTCTCAGCAGGTGTCGGATGGTGTTGTTGTCTTGTCATTTCAAGAGAAAAGCTGTTTTCGTGAAATCTGTTTCAGTATCCGAAAAACTAACTAACAAGGGGCTACAATTCAAAACCGTAACAAAATATTACCTTATTTGTATTATTGAAATCATACCTGAAAATTTAAAGTTGGCTTTTAAGTTCTTAGCCCAAAACTAGAGTTTACCTCTCTAGAACCCACTCTAAAAGACAACCAATGTTTTTAAATTGTCACATTCATAAACATGACTTTTCTGCACCATCGATTACGCCGATTGCGATGACATTTTCGACAAAAAGGGTCCAGTGAGCGTAAAAATAATTTGAGCGCCCCACACGACAATGTTAGCGCCCCACACGACAAAGTCACGTGTGATTTCATCTCTATGTGACAATGATGGTGCATTTCGTTAAGCATTAGTTAGAAAAACTTGGTCGAGTCATAAGTGGGGGACTTAGGGTTGATGTTTGCTTGTTTCATCTTAAAGGGATGGGTTTCTATGCGCTTTTTGATACGAAATACGTGATGGATTTGGTGCATTACGTGTTTATAAGGCAAAGGCGATTACGTGTGGTTAATCTGTAAACTGTTTCAGTTTACCTTGTTATAATTATAGTAACTAGCTTAAAAAAAGAGTATCTATTTGAAAAAACAAAAAAAAAATGGCAAAGGGTTAGCAGTCATTTATACCTTTTGTTCAAAGCTCAATCAAAAGTTCGTTCGTCTTTTTGGTAAACATCAACCAAGGAAAACAATATATACACCTAATTCTGGAGATCAAAATAGCAGAGGAACTGATAAACACAATAGAAAGGCATCTAAAATAGTAACATTTCCTATCGATACATGTAATGGAAAACCTCACAGACCCGGTAGCACTGGCGTGTGTCGGACGTAGAGACGCGTGTCGTTTCCGAATCACCGACTATTCTGTTTAATTGATGGCAACGCGCTGGGGACGCGGCGGGTAGTTTGATATGACAGCCGTGGAATAAGAGATGTATACAATATTAATAGGTTACATTGCAAAGAAAACTTGATATTAATCAACGTACGTAGAAAAGTGACTGTCGTACAAAAACTCCCAATGACGGGAGGAATATGTGGCGCATGGCTTGGTGATGTTATTTTTACACCCGTAGAGTGCAAAAGCAAAAGAACTAAGCGATAACATGCCGTCCAATACAGTATCTTTTCCAAAGACATTAGGATATTATTCGGCAGTCTATGAAATTATACTACATCAGCGCATTTACTGTCGCAGCATTCACATCGGATCTGCGGAGGCGGATGCATGCGTCGGACATAGTCGCGTGTCGTTTCCGAGTCACTGAATGTCGCTTTTAATTGATACAACCGGTAGCCGGTGGGGGCCATCAACTTTGTCGTCAATAGTGAAGCTTTATGCAAGTTATAAAACTACAAGCAGAGTTAAAGTGCTCAGCAAAATGATGATATTTTGTACGAGTAGTGTTTTATAAAACAAGTTTATTGACCCTATGAAAGGTGATCGATAAAATAATATGAGACACAATACAACAACCTGCTGATAACCACTAGGTAGCGAACAGTAGGTAGCTACTGCTTACCTCACCTTCCGCAGAAGGTCTAAGTCCACTGTTATTAGGACTACCCCCGAAACAGTGAGTGAACAAGTGAAGTGCATGCAGTGGCGGTGACACGCGCAACTGATTCACACGCCACTGGCGCTCGACCTACGTCTAATCATTAGCATGGTCCAATGTTAGCGATAGAGATGGCAGGATTCATAGATTTGGATGATGTATTATGACTTAGTAAATAGGATGAGCAGCTTGACTTTTAGCAATGCCACATGCATGTTGCATGCATGTTGTAAGGTTGTTGGTCAAATGGAATTGGCACCCAACAAATACTTTTATACTACCTACGTTTGGGTCGAATCCTTGGTCGAATCGGAATACAGGATTCAGAAAGAGTTTTTCAAAAATCAAAACATGTATCTGTAACATTTTGTTGCAGTGTGAGCAAATTATCATTAACATCATATTTTTTTTTCTTAATTTAGCTATTTCTAGTTAACATAAAATAACCAAAGCCTGCAACATTTTCGCAACTTCTAAGCTTACTTCAGTAGAACGCGTAACAAACTTGGGCCGGCTCTAGAAACTCGTGGCTCTGAGCCCCGGCGGCCGGACACGGCTCGTGTCAGGCACAGGGCACGACTTTCCGACTGGAAACTGTCGCGTGCTGCCGACAACTGAAGCCCAACCATATAGTCATGATTCTTCCTATACTTCATTAAGATTCAAATGCCATTGGTTTTAGAAATTATATATAAACATAGATATAAACTACCACATAAACTAAAAACGATGTCAGCTATGTTTTTTTTCTTCTTAAAACCATTTAACTCAAAACCAGAATAATTCTATAGTTTATTAGGTCGTGTTATCTCACTTTACGTCTCCTTGAAACCACGAGACGCAAAAACAAACTCCTTTAAAAAACACCATAAGAGTTCCTCCAAGCATCTGTTGGGGCCAATCATGCTCCCCTTCGGAACACTTGCATACAATTACTTAATTTGCCACTTTATTCAGAGAGACTCTCACATCTGAGGTAGCTCCGAACCATTGAGATAATGCCACAGACTCCCGCAATCATTTTATTTAACACGACGACGATTTTGAAATGAAAATTGGAATTTGAGTGGAGTTGGAGGGCTTTGTTTGTAATAAGGGAGTAAAAAGAAATGTGAGTGAAGCTTTTGAATGATCAAAGGATGATCAACCTGTGGTTTGTGTATTTGATTTTGATTCCAGTAAAGAAACACCAACGGCTAATTTTATGTTAGTGAGTCCCTTAATTAAGAATAAAATATAACTGATTCATCGTAGATATCATAAGCAAACAGCTTTCCTTATATAAACTTAGTAAAAATAAAACTGTTTCGATAGCAGTCATAGGATAGATCGAAAATAATATGTTAACTTGTGCCTGAAAGCTCAAAAAAAGAAACAATTTTCACCAAATTCCTAACAAGGTCACTTACTGATTTGGGCAATCCTAATCCGAATCTTTATCTCAAATACATTTTTATATATTCAAAGTACGAATGAGTATGATGGTGTCACTCGTCGTGATTACACTTGCACACTTATGGTGGCAGTATTTATGGGGTATTTATATTATTTGGAGGAGGCACCGGCTCGGCGAGTGCGGAGGGACGTGCGCGGCCTACTACGAACCTCTTTACTTCTGTCAAGGACTAGAGGGACGGACTACGCTATTAGTGAATCTAAGAAAATACGCTTATTTATTAGCCTGTTTGTTTTGGTATGGTAATGTTGTACGGAGATATGGATGGGATCGGCTGACTTAAATTGCGGAGTGGGCGAATTTAAAAGATCTTTTTTTTGTGTTGGTTTTTCGGTGGGTAAGTAATTAACACTATAAAAATTGGGTTTTATAGTGTTTGTTCTTATATATTATGCGTCATTGAATTGACTTCTTATTTCACATAAAAATATCCTAGTTATATTAGTAAACACTTATTTGTATTGTAAATTAACACACTGAGTCAAAAAACGGTCATAGAAAATGTAAAATTAGTTTTCGAGTTTTATTTGTTTTTCGTAAAAAGTCCAGTTTTGCATAATCCCAGATATTTCGGGGAAAGTTTCAGGCAAGTGCGTGCCTGCCTTTAGCACCTCGCCTCTTTCATTTCGTTCCATTCATTCCGGCGGATAAACGTAATGAATATCATCGGATCCGATGATACAATGCGACTCCGTGGAGCCTCGGAGCCCTGGGGCTCTAGTATGCGCCACGATTATGAAAATAGGAACTGTGCAAAAAAGTAGGTACTCTTGACAAAGATTAATTGAGATTACTAGGCCACTGAGAAAGTATTGCGAAAAAAAGTTTTATGTATGAGAGACTGGCCAGTTGGTCTTTTTTGAAAATATTATTATTTGTAAGTAAAAATAGGTACGTTAAATTTTTTCTAAATTTCCGTCCACATTGTTTGCGAGCTAATTTAAAATATCGTGTCTCATAAAAAAGGGATCTGCGTCAGGAACATTTTCGCGCTATGATTTTTTACGATTTCAAGTGTCGCCTGAAACCTTACGAATGGTACGATAGACTTCAAATGGCATTCGTGGATGAAGGCCCTTCTAAGGCAACCGTCTATCGTTGGTATGAATTCAAGCGCGATCGACTAACTTTGGGGATGAAGAAAGAAGTGGTCGCCCTTTGACAGCTGTTATGGAAGAAAACGTGCTAACAGTGAAACAATTAATACAAGACAATAGGCGAGTTACGTATCAAGAGATTCAGCACATACTGCAGGTTAGATCGGGAAGTCTTCACGAAATTCTACATGTGCATCTTCGCGTGAGGAGGATAGTTTCACACAGGGGCAGCCTGCGTGGAACTATCCTCAACGATGCTCAGAAGCAGGTCCAGGTGGAATGGTGCCGTGATAAGATAAAAAAAATTGAAGCAGGTTCGTCTCGGCGTGTTTACAACACCATTACAGATGATGTAAACACGCCGAGACAGATACAGTATTGGATTTATCAATACGATCCAGAAACGAAGCGCCAGTCGACAGTATGGGTGTTTTAAAACGAACCAACGCCTACCAAAGTGAAGCGATCTAAAAGCGGGGGAAAGATTTTGATCGCGAGCTTTTTCAATTTCACTGGTTACTTGGTGTCAATTCCTTGACGGAACCAACGAAGCAGCAACGCTGAATGGTATACAAAAAAAAACGCTTGGCAAAAGTTTTCTCTGTTGTGAGCAACAAGCGACCAAACACAGGGCTCCGCGGACTACTGCTCCACCACGACAATGCGCCTTCGCACACCGCGCTCAAAACGAGGGACTTCCTGGACAGCACGACGGTCAAACTCCTGGGTCACCCTCCTTACAGCCCTGACGTAGCACCGTGTGACTTATTTTTATTCCCGAAAATAAAAAAAATCTCCTCAAAGGGATTCTGTTTTCGTAGCCGAAAGATGCGCTGTCAGCGTTCAAGCAGGCTGTTAACGAGGTGTCTACGGTGGACTGGAAAAAGTGTTTCGAAAACTGGTTCAGACGCATGAAACTTTGTACAGCGGCTAGTGGAGAGTACTTTTAAAATATTCAATAAGACCATATTTACATTAAAGAATAGCTTTTGAGGATTATGAGATATATTGCTTACACACAAAAAAGTAAAACTCTACCATGAATTTTAAACATCACGACGTCATATTTTTTGGGAGAAAAGAAAAGCAATATCAGGCTCGAATTGACCTAACTCTAACGTTTTATTTAGTTTTATTCTTCCAGTTTCAACAATCGGCTGTTCTAGAAACTCTTCTACCCACCTAATACAAAGTTCACTCTGTAAGTTTGGCGACATGCCTAACAACTTTTCAACATCTGCAAAGTTTGTATAAATATTTATAAAACCAAAAGGTTCTTCCTCAATTTTAAGATACTTGAAGCTAAATTGCAATTGAATTTATAAAAGTTCGGAAGTGCAACCTGTCACTTGACTCGCCACTCTTTTAATTCCCCTTCTCGAAATCTTGGCCGGCTTCCAAAAATATCCACCTGCCGATCCCCACTTACAATCTATGATTATTCAAATCCTTTTAGATTCGTACGCAAACATCTATATGCAAATGGTGACAAACAACCGAGCGTTTACAAACGCACAATATACTTTTATGGTTCAGGAAAAGCCGATTCTTTGCCACTTTACCTTCATCTATGAAGAATGGAACTTTCAACTCTATTAGTTGAAGCATAGGGGTTTGTAAAGTGTTTTGTTAAATTCGTATTCCATGGTGCGTTCAAGATATTGTTTCACGTGTTTTATGAGGTGGGCTAAGATTTCACGGCGCTTTTGTCAGGGGCATTTTTGAGTGTTCCCTTTGCGCTGTATAGATGTTTATTTGTGAGGGGAAGTTATGTCCGATTGAGTGTAATTCATGTCTAGTGTTTGTTAAAAATGAAGCAGGTTGGCTTCATTGTTAGATACGTGTTTGTGAGTGACGGAAACGGGAGGGTTCTAATTTACAATCTAAGAATAGGTTTGTGATTTTCAGGCAAAATGAAGTGGTCATAAACAGCTGAAACTGCTGACTTTCCACAAAACTTATTTAATAGATATGAATAGAAATGAAAAATAAATAGTACGAGTGAAGGCAAAATATATAAAATGGCTTAGGTACATGAAAAAATCATCAATGTTCCAAAAAGAAAAACACGAAAATAGTCAAACATTACCCAACAAAAGGGTTCAGAAAGACACTTTGAAATCAAAACAGAATAAAATGCAGGACAGTCCCGTTGTTTACCTACGAACCTGAAACAGTTATGACAACCTTATGTAATCACATTGGTATTTTTTCCCTCGTGTTTACAATGACAACATCCATTAGACGAGGGCACGGTGGTGTCCGACTGCCCGGCTACTGTCGCCCAGCGTGGGACACACACAAGCGCTATTGCCGCCCAACACGGGGCACACACAAGTGAGCATTTCTTCAAAATGTTATTAGCATGTGATGCTCAAAGTTATTCATTTTATTTCGGAACAGAAACAATTCAGTAAAGGAAAGTTTGGACACATAACATGTTAAATAAAATTGCAGGTTCTAAAAATCTCAGCTGTATAACTGAAGAATATTTCTGGGACTTGCAATACTAGGGAACGGTAGATGTACGATAATACAACCCCTGTCCGTGTTTGTGGGATCAGTGGCGCAGCGAGCGGTTCAAATGTGAACTGCTAATGCGAGGGCCTACTAGAGTGCATAGGTTACCTATTTATAAGTTCTCCCACGCACTAAGCAGTCAAGTAGCAACAGCTAGGCTGTGGTAGCCGGAAAGTGCGTGGTCTCCAATTAGACATTGGAGGCGCGCCTGCCCTTATTGTTCATTATTTCACTTTGTTTTATGTTTGGACGTTACTTTGCTACTGAACCTACTGAACAAATATACCGAAAAAAAATCAAACACCAAACTTTGACAACCCCATCCTAAATCCTTGGTCCATCGCAAATTTCCCTTTCAAGGAATAACGCAAAATAAACAAAGTGTTATTGTAGCTTATTTTCATAAGTTAATAGGCGGCCGAGCGATAACCCTGGCCAGACGGACGGCACTTTTTGTTTATAGCTTGTACACACCCTGTATCTGCACAACATAGGGAAATATTTTAAGGGGTGCTGGACATACTGGCTCCCTAGTCTTTAACTTATGTTGTCTCCCAAAAACGGTCTTACATTTAGGTTGATTTAAAAGATAAAAGTGTTTTGATGTTGTTATTGGTAACTGACACAGATACAGTCAAGTGTCTAATTTTATTTAAATTTAAGCCCTAGGCAGGGCGGGACAAGGTGCTTAATGCTTGATAATTTTTCAGATCTGCATACATTGCGTTAAGAATAAAAAAAGATAATTAAGCACAGACTAAAAGGCACACAGCACAATAAACTATAAGTAAAAAGTGTAAAAGGCCTTGTAATAAATTAGACGTCAAAGTAAATGTTTTTAAGAAAATCGTCATATGAATAGTTGCAAGCCAAAATACCACAACTTATGCAGCTGAAACTTCCAATAAATATAAAGCAAACCAACTAAACCGTCATATTTGTCCCCTCACGCGTTATACCTCCATTCGTTTGAATCTTCCTAACCCGCGATACCTCAAATGGCTTACCACTTAACAAATACGTCATAATCTTTGATTTGCTGTTTTGAGCCCGATATATTATCGTCTTCTGTTGCAATACGCATTTCGACTGTCTTCTTTACCGGTGTATTATTGTGAGACCGGACACACTTACGTTTATTGTTAATAAATTATTTGCATAAGTATATTCTTCTGTAGGGTACGTGTGTTACTTATATAGTACAGTTATGAGAACAAATAGACAATTTAGAACCCGTGACTTTGGCTTCGAAGTAAAAATTTCTTTGACAGCAACGGGCGAAAGCGAACGAGAGAAAGGACTTCAATGTGAGTGCTAATTTACAGAAGTAGCAAGATCTCTTACGGCATTTGTTTCATCTTACAGCAACATGCACTGAGATTGACGACTCTTATTAGGTTAATTATACATTCAGACATAGACGAAGAAAAACAAAAAGTTGGACATATTCTCACTAGCAAAAAACTGTGTCACGCAAGTCGGCCCGCTCGCTGTACGTACAGGCACTGGCACGGCTGCATTCACACATTAGTCGGCTCACACATAAATATGCACACACGGGAGTCAGTTTTGTTGTTCCGTCAGACGTTTTTTGTTCGTCCATCTCTACATTCCAGATTGTTTTCAAGAGCGGTAAGGGCAGCAGGACTCTCATTATTACCAATCCGAAATTCCAATTCGAAATGAATCTTCAACACACTTAAATCCAACGAAAAAAGTAGACAAGATACTTTTATTGAGGCCTTTAAGGTGGATGAATATAAAGTGGATTTATACGGATTATGTGGGGATGGTCTGCGTGGGGGACATGGGGCAGGGGGGATAGGTCGTTCGGGAGGTGGATATACAGCCTTAATCTTTGCGAATGCCGTGAGCCTCGGAATTGAATTGGTTCATATATGTAAATTGTCGCGTGCGAGTAAATAAATAAACGGATACGTGATTTAAAAGTATTCGCAGCAGGATAAGCTAGGTGGAGGCGTTTGTACAAATAGCTTCTACAAACTATTTTGGGAATCTACTATGCTGATTGCGAGGATTAAGGAGAAAATCGTTTTATTCGGTATTCATATTGAGTTTCAATCATCCTTTCAATTTATGTAGTGCATGGTCTGCACTCTGAAGTAAATTAAAATGCTTTGCTGGAGATTTCTTATCGTATTAAAGCCTTTAAAGCTTTTGTACACAGTTGCATTTTCTTGAAAACTCTTATTGCAAGTTAATAAACTAGGTACTACCTAGAAGTTGTTTGATAAGTCCAAATCTCTGAGAACACTACCATAAAAAACGCTAGCGGGTTATAGGTAGGTAAACATGCTTAATGATTGCGTTATGTTCCAATCACGACATGGAGATGACAATTGCATATTTCACCGAATTCACATCGCCTTATCGTAAATCGATTCTTCAAATAAAATACATTTCACACCTCAAGCACCGTCATATTACAAGCAATAAATACATTTTAGCCATAATAAATACAACATAAATAGCTAATAGTCAAAATAATGCGCTATTAAGGAACGGCGCACACTGCACGAATACATTACAGGCAAGCAAACGATTCGGATGCCGACATTTATTTACGATCACACTTTTACGCAACGATACGTACAGTTTATTGACTTTTTAATGTATTCATTGAAATCATATTTCCGTAGGTATCAAAAGGGAAAAACATGGATTTTATCCAGCTAATTATTTAACATAAAAGAGACTATAAAATACAATTATTTTTCCCGTCCTAAAAAAGTAAGTATTGATAATCTCGAGAAGTGAAGTACTTTAACGTTTGCGGTAACCCGCAAGACCAGCGTTATAAATATGTTGCTGAGGAAACTGTCTGCTTTCTATAGTATTTAAAGGTCCAGCAAAGCCTGTAAAAATACAAATAATAAGTACCTGGTTAAAGAAATAATAATGCACATAAATGTGTATAATCCAATTGAAAGAATAAATCCCTGCAACAATATTTGCCTAATCATTCGCCCAATCGTTTACCTTGAACGACGCCATAACTTGGTATAATAATTTTTCAATTTATTTCATAGTATTTTTATTATGGCGTAAACTCGATGTGTCGTCGTGACGGCTATATCCGCACATATCCGCACGCTTGTATCCGCACGGTAAGTAATGTCCGCATGTTTATATCCGCCGTGTGTGTGTGTGTTGTCTAGATACTGCTTGCACTGTTGCATTAAGTTAGGTATTTTATTTGCTTGGGCAGCTAAACGTATTAACCTGCAACGGAGATGTATGTGTGCTGTGCTATACATAATTAGTTAATTACACAAGAGGTTTAAGCAAATAAAAGGTCTGTAACATTGTCATACTTACTGGTGCATTATGGTGGGTCTGGTGGTGGTATGGTATGCTGGCGGTTCATATGATTGTGATACTTAACATAAATTAATATAAATTACAATAATAGTATGTTATAATATAAAATGTATGAATAATGATAACTAATATACTAAAATATGAACTCTATAACTGTAAAATTGAGTACATGTATGTTTCTTTTCAGTTTTACATTTATTCCATTTAAATTGCAATGCCCTGCCAGGCAAATAAGTTCTAAGGACCTACAAATTCTCAACATCTTTAAAATACTGTATACTTAGTTCGCAATAAAAAAAAACTGAATATTTCCAATTAGAAAGAAGACAATAAAATGTATCCGAAAATATATAAAACGCTTGTATTATAAAGAAAATATAGACTCTTTTACTCTGACCGAACCAATCTTGATTATGAAAAGACGATTTTATTTGGTTTCGCTGTAGACAGGTTCCCCAAATCAAGTCTTACCTATCTCTTATCTCCTATATGGTAACCGTTGTCAATGAAACTTTTATGACTCTTGATAAGCAACATGTACACGTTTATCTTTTACTAGCAATAAAATATTTGTTGATAGTGACAGATTGACGACTTCACCGAGGTAAAAAACCGTTCCATAAATGAACAACTGTGACAAAATACATAGTTTCAAGATTTCGTTCACATACACACAATCTCACCACCTTTTTTTCCCCATTATTTTACAGTCCGTAAAATAGACAATATTATTAATCAACTGTTTTAAATAAATTATGTTAGCTGGTTACGCAACGAAAGCCGGTTAAGGGTTCATTTTACCAAAGTCTTTTATCCGTGGAATAAAATTCACGTCTGACAGTTCTTGTATGGAAAAACAGTCACAAAATTCAAAATTGATTCTCAGGTTATGACTTATTCTTGGTAAAAATAAATGTTTGGTGAAATCCGCCCTCAGTGAGACATATTTTAAAACCATTGCTTTTACTAACTTCTTTCCACACCTTAAAACAATCATCGCTTCTCTAATTAAGATATTTATTTACACTTAGAGTTATGCCTCCGCTTAGGCCGCCTTTACACTCAGCAATTTGGCACTTTTATAAGCAATCGTTTTCGGCCTTAATATTCAATTAGGTGTAATTGCTGAGCAGATGAGGAGTGATATCTAAGGCCAGATTAACGACGCTACACATAATTCATTACCGTAATGGACCAAGTTATGGTTGGCTGTAAACTTTTTACAGTGGCGAAGTGTATAAGCGGCTTTATTGGCTGGCTGTATGCCCAAATTCTGGGATGGGTGAAAGTTATCAGGCTATCTTTGGCAAAACTAATATAATATTTAGGTTTAAGAAATTTTGACACTGGAAAAAGCAATTAATTATTAATTCATCACCTAGGTGTGTAGGACGTTAATTTTAAAAAATATGGTCAATATAAAAAGGTATGTTTCCGCCCGGGATCGAACCGGGGGCCTTCTGCGTGTTAGGCAGATGTGATAACCGCTACACCACGGAAACTTGAATGTCATACGAACAAACAAGGTACGTACCAAAAGTGAAAGTTACCTTTGCCACACGCGAGCCACTTTTAAGATGTTGAGTGCTGACAAAATAATATTGGTTAAATGAGACCTTTTTATTATAGCTCAGTTCTGGAAGGTTCCTGACACTCATTTGCCTGAAACTGGTGACTGTAGGCCTCCTCTAGCTTCATGGTTCCAAAGTTTTGACCAGGTGGAGAGATGTAGGTAGGTGAACGATGCTGTGTGGGTAGTTTAATGCTGGAGTGGGCTGAAGATGGATGTTAGGTATATATGACATGTTAAACAAAATTGTCTTCTATTACAAAATATATTATGATAACGACAAACGTTACTAAAAAGTTGTTTCCGCCCGGAATCGAACCGGGGGCCTTCTGCGTGTTAGGCAGATGTGATAACCGCTACACCACGGAAACTGTACGTGAGCTCACTAAATACGACATTTATTAAAACAAAATTGATAACGAAGTCTAGATCAATGCAGGCAAGATGTTATAAACTTGTTTTAGAGATTTAAAATGAATTGATTTAAAAAAATTACTGACAAGATCAAACTAAAATTTAATAAAAATTACAGAAATATTTTAACAAATAAATTGACACGAAATCCTAAGCAGTTGTTTATGAGCGCACGTCTGTCGTCCAAAGAGGATGCGCGCTGGTTTCCGTTGGCTTAAATAGGGCTGGCCACTCGTAGCTCCCTCTCGTTTGAAATTGCAGCTAACACGGCTTCTCCTGACTGAGCAGCGTCCTCGATGGTCTCCGTTAATCGTCTTTGCTCTGGTACCGAAGTAGTCTCAACAACCGAATCTTCATAACCTGGGGAGGAAGACACACATACATGTAAGATCTCACATACATCATGTTCATCAGTAATTTTATACTTGGTTGGGTCAAGACGTCGCTATGCGCTTTAACTTTTCAACACTTTTTTTTTTTTTTCATGAAATAAATTAATGGGCGATGCCACACAAGGCCTTATACGCCGCAAATAAAGATACCACTACTATGCCACATAATGTTTTTACATGACATGAAATAAGAACATCTCGATGCCACACAAGGCCTTACACGAGATAAATCGGACGATACTTCGATGCCACACAAGGCCTTACACGAAAACCACACAGTTCAATGCCTTATGCCTTAGCCATCCAGGTCTTACATGTACATTACAGCACAAACATACTTGTCTGTTCCAGTCAACTCAACGCCACACAAGGCCTTATAAGAGTTTGACTGATATCCACGTAACGTATATTAGTTAGCAAGATAGAAAATAAGTACCTACAGCGCCATAGCAAACATCTTCCAAGCATATACATACAGGGAGCTTAAACTTTATGATAAGCAAAAAGAAAACAAGTGATCTTACATTCAAAAAAGGCTGCGCAGGTCTCGGGGGTCCATTCGCCTCGCCACGGAATCATATATTCCGCGGCTGCCTGCGTAGTTTTTCCGTAAGAGCCCGCCAGGAGCCGTAATTCATAACGACTATTCGGCAGGGCATTTATAATGCGATATGGACCTCGAACGCCACTGTCAAGTTTATTAGCAGTTTGAGATGCTTTAATTACACAAACCAGATCGTTCACAGCAAAGGCTCTAGGTGCCTTTCTATTTCTATTGACACGCGCATCTTGGTTAGCCTGATTTTGAGCCAATAGATCCTCAGCCCTTTTTCGTCTCATTTCACGCCAAGCTTCGCGATTCGGTGTGGAACCATCCACAGTAATATCTCGGACGAGAGCATTTATAGCAGGAGTAGTCGTGTCACAGCCGATAAGAAGATTTAATGCTGAGCATTGAGTACTTTTTTGCTTATTAACGTTCAGTACCAGCTGTAGCCTCCAAAGAACATTGGACCAGGATTCATGTCTATAATTTACATCTATCCTAACCATGTTCAGCACTGTTCGACAATACCGTTCTACTTGGCCATTCTCTTGGTGCATTTCGGGCGTTATGAAATGTATCTGAATACCAAAATTTGCTGCCCATTCGCCAAAGTCGGCACTGTCGAACATTCTGCCCCTATCACATACTATTAATCGCGGAGTACCAAAAATAGACACCGCGTTAGTAAATGCTCGTTTCAGTTCCGCGCTTTCTTGTTTATACATAGGATACAAAAAACAATATTTCGTGAAAGCGTCGATTATAATAAGAATGTATTTGTACCCATTCGATTCGGGTAAAGGGCCAAGTGCATCCGCGTGCACTGTATCAAAAGGTATAATGGACTTCGTCCACGATACAATTGGCTGTAGAGGTGCACGAGGCACCTTTTTGTGTGATAAACAAACAATACAATGACTTATGTATTTCTTGACGAATTGGCGCATGTTAGGAAACCAAAAATGTTTTAATATTAAATCAAGCACCTTTTCAATATTAATATGTCCGTGTTCATCATGAAATACACGTAACAGACTTAGCCTAAAACCCTTTGGAACATAACAAAGTAGTCGTGATTGCTCACCTATAGGGTTGTACTTATAATAAAGTAAGTTGTTTTTCTTTACATACCGTGAACTATCTAACAGGCCCTGATCAAGATTTTCAAGTAAAGTAACCGTTTCGTCGTCAGCGGCTTGTGCAACTTGAGCCCAGTTAACTGGTTTTTGTATTACGCAAAGGTTAACTGGATTACGGCTGAGATAATCAGCATGTGACATAAACTGACCTTTTCGATACTCGAGGGTAAAATCATAGTCTTGTAGGAACATCCACCAGCGTGCCACCCTAGGAAGGAGATCCTTTTTACGCTGAGTCATCTTTAAGGCGTTGCAATCGGTAACTACTTTAAAATGTTTACCAACGAGGTATTGACGGAAATGTTGCAATGCCTTAACGACAGCGAGAGTCTCCAACTCATAGGAGTGGTACCTGGGTTCCGCCCCTACAGTGACCTTACTATAGTATGCGACTGCATGTCTACGTCCGTCTTTTCCCGTTTGCATTAATATTGCACCATATCCTAACGAACTTGCGTCAGTGTGGACCTCGGTTTGCAAAGATGGATCAAAAATTAACAGCGCAGGCTCACTAGTCAAAATCGAGATGACTTCTTGCCTAGCCCGCTCCTGTTCGTTACCCCAATGAAACTTAACATCTTTGCGAGTCAAAGAAGCGATGGGAGCCACTTTAGTAGCGTATCCTGGGATATATCTTCTGAAATAGCCGGCCAGACCGAGAAACTGTCTCACTTGCTTAACAGTTTTAGGAATCGGAGAATTGGCTAGTGCGTCTATTTTTACTACGCTCGGCCGGACCTGACCTTTACTGATCGTTCTCCCAAGACACTCCACTTCAGTCGTAAGGAAGGTGCATTTTCTCAAATTAATAGAAAAACCCGCCCTTGTTAAAATCTCCAGAACAGAATCGAGCAAGGACAAGCCGTCACCTACGGAGTCACTCATTAGCATGACGTCATCGATATACACCAGGACCTGACCTGCATCAATGAGAGGTCTCAATGTATCAGATATAATTCGCTGATAGACTACAGGAGCGTTGGTGAGACCGTAGGGCATTTTGAGATATTCAAAATGACCCTCGGGCGTCACAAACGCAGTACGGTGCACAGAGCCTTCGTCAATCTTTATTTGATGGAAGCCTGTCACCATATCAAGAACAGTGAAATAGTTACACTTACCGAGCCTATCTATATGATCATCGATCAAAGGAAGAGGGTATCTGTCTTTTATCGTTATGTTGTTGAGAGCTCGGTAATCAACAACCATTCTATCCGACCCGTCTTTCTTTTTTACCAACAATATCGGACTTGCATACGAAGACTCTGACTCACGGATTATACCCTTTTCCTTTAAGTCACTAACAATTTCGCGAACACGCAGTTTTTCGTCATATGATAATTTGTACGGTCGATAATTAACAATTTCCTCACTAATAAGCCGAATGTGCATCTCTCCGGTATTTACGGTGGTTGTCGCTGTTCCACTGAGAAAATATTTTGAATACTTATTCAATACAAACGATAAACGCGCTTTTTCATCACCACACAGTTGTGTGTTGATCGAATCAAGTTGCACAGTCGGTTCACTATGTGTCAAGTTATTTACAAGCGAACTGTTCCTAATTATTCGCTGCGAATCGCCAGTTCGAATGTATGCGAGGCCTTTCCTATTCAGTACATCTGTACCGATAAGCACTGGCGCACTAAGGTAATCACGGGGCACAACATGAAGATCTACCTCCAGGGTGACGTCGTTAAATTCTATGGACAAAGTAACGAAACAATCGGAACGCATTTCTATTCCACCTAAACCACGCAATATCTGTAAACTCGGATTTGTGCGACATGAGAAATGTTTGATAAGATCATTTGATATTAAAGAAATACTCGAACCACTATCAATCAAAACATCGGTGGGTACTCCACTAATCACTGCTGTTATAACATCCCTTTTAGTACGGTCGCACGTTATTTCACGACAAAAGTTGATATTAGATTTATTTCGCGTTTCGGAACGTTCTTTTGTAAAACAAGAATCCTCAGTGTGACCAACTTTCTTACAAAATGTACACACAACTTTAGGAAAAGATTTGTTATTAGATTCGGGGATAGTCACGGATTTGTTTTTGTTAATGTTACCGTTATCGGTCTTACTGAGTTTTGAACAAAATCGACTTTTATGTCCAGTTTGGTTACAATTGTAGCAACGTAAACGTACATCTGTATTTATGGCTGGACGCTTGCGAAATCGGTCGGTGGAGGAATCAGTGGTGAATCGGCTATTGCGCGTCTGACTATTAGTAGGTACACTTACGTTTGAACGATTTGATTTCACATAGATTGACAAAAACTCCACGATCGTTGCGGGTGTTAATTTAGCGTTTATGGCGGCTGCGCGTATTTGTGGATCTTTTATGCCGCGCAAAATGATGGCGCACAATAATTCGTCACTTAATCCTTCGACAATACGTAGTCGTAATAAAGATTTTCGCGCATAGTCTGCATACGTGGAGTACTTATCAGATTCTTTACACATCACATCAAACAGAATATTTGCGACGTCAATGCGTCGCGGACAAAGTGATTTGAGCTCTAATTTGAAATTTGACCAAGTACGATTGTTACTAGTCCACTCGCGCAACCAGGAGCGTGCGTCACCCTTTAGGGATAGTCCCACACGGGCTAGGCACTCCTTTTCATCCCACTGGTTTAGCGATTGGGCACGGTCTACTTCGTCACACCACGCATAGGCGTCATGAATATTAGGATCAAAATCAGACACATAATAATGGTTGGATCTCACCGGGTTTATGGATTTTAGTGCGTCTATAAGACGCTCCGTGATGTCCGTTGAAGCCGTTGTCGATATAGCTGAGCACCTGTTGTCGCTCGGGGTGCTGATCACGCTCTCGTCACGTGGCGCTGGCTCGACGAGGGCAGGCAACAGTGGCGGTGGCGTGGTTCCACGTGGTGTTTCGGCGCGCTGCTCTAGCGTTGTCAGGCGGTTGAGGATTGCTTCCATCGTCCCGGCCAGGCTACCTAAATTAGGCGAAGACGCGCGCTCTCGCGGTGCTGCACGTTTTCTGCTCGACATTACGATGGAACCAGAAATGACTTGAAGCGGCTATAATGGCATTCAATCCCACTTCTGATTTTAGAGATTTAAAATGAATTGATTTAAAAAAATTACTGACAAGATCAAACTAAAATTTAATAAAAATTACAGAAATATTTTAACAAATAAATTGACACGAAATCCTAAGCAGTTGTTTATGAGCGCACGTCTGTCGTCCAAAGAGGATGCGCGCTGGTTTCCGTTGGCTTAAATAGGGCTGGCCACTCGTAGCTCCCTCTCGTTTGAAATTGCAGCTAACACTTGTTTATTAAATTACACCAGCATCAATATTAATAATCAGTGTCATATATAATTGTTACTTACGTATACTTTCTAAATCTGCGAACAATCCAATGCAACGATTATTATACACACATCGTCCATTTTAATCCATAATATTCAACATTCAAAACCTTATCTAAGGTATACATAATGCATACCTACGTCTCTTCCAAATCTGTTAGGTACACACGGCTACACATCAAGCTATACATTTCCAGTATAAACTGACCTCTAATTGTACGGAAATCCTATACAATGCGAGATCAGCTTATACTGGAAAATTATAGATTGATGTGTATCCGTTTGTACATTCTCTTGCTAATTTTCATCATCATCAGAATCAATTCCTGTGTCATTCCCACCACATGGCGACCGCTTGCTTTGACAGCTACCACTAAAGTGCGTGACTGGCACTTTGAATGATTTTGCGAGTTTTATGTCCTGTCTATTTCCGAGGGGACATAACATTATCGTTAAACTATCAAGAGATAATCGATAGAGTTACCATGCCTTCATCACTCACGGCCGAACCCAATAACAAATCTACCTCCAATTTTGTCATACGTGATACAGAAAAACCTATCAATCTCCGGTTTTAAAGTCCCAATAAAGCCAAAGTATGCGACCCTATAACGTGCTGACAGCTAGTTGTTTGACAGGGACAGATAGAATTGTACTGCCTTTCATCAGTGGCAATCTGTCTTATGTTATTGGGGTCAGTGTTTCCCACATATGTTTCAGTTTCTCCACCTCTCGAGTAATTTCTAAAGCCTTGTTTCAGTAGATGGACCAAGGCAGAAAAATTGTTATTTTTAGATTAATAGTAACAGAAAACGCAGGAAAACTCAACAAAGCTCTGAAAAACAGTTTTATAAAGCAGAATGAAACTGCTCATCACGCCATTATCACATTATGCGTACACTATTTAGATCAATATATCGCGTATAATGCGTATACTAAAAGTACTCGTGTAGATAAATACTAGAGGTGTGTGCCGGTGCCCTTCTTACCTGGCGGCGGCGTCTGATGTGGATGGTGAAAATACCACCACTTGATGATAACCAAATTACCACAAAGCTCTTTAAAGCAGCTACAATCCTGAGAGAGCTTGCAAGCCACTTAAAAGTATTTTATCCAACAAAGTGCAGAGCCCGCGAGGAGGCACGAGGTACGTCCGCGAGGCCTAAGCTGAGCTTTGCATTTGTGTGAGTGATTACCAATCGCACCAATGTGATCGCGCGAGAGACGCACAGCGCCTCAGGCTGATTGTATAAACCGGTTTAAACCAAGCAAAGGACGCGTCGCTATGTGCAGTCACACAAATGCAAAACTCAGCTCAGGCATCGCGGACTGTACAAAAGGTTTTGTTCTTCAGAAAAGAAGATACAATCTTGCTGAAGAACTATACCTATAGACCCATCTCACTACAGAGTCAACTGAACTGTTCTGGAGAGCTGCCACGAACCATCTCACCAGGAGATTTGTGTCAGGTGACCAGAACTAGCCGGGTTTCGAAAAGGCTTCAGTACCGTAGACCACATCCATACTGTTCGGCCAATTGCACAGCTGACCCAATCAGCCGCAGCGTATGGCATTTGTAGACTACGAGAAGAACTCCATCGAAATCGAAATATGAGCAGCTCTGGCCTCTCTGCAACAATATCGAATTGAATGGTGCTACACCGGAGTTTGGAAATGTTTGTATGACGCTGCCATGATGACTGTCCAGATTCAGGATAAAAAAACCAGCCCCATCAAACTACTCAGAGGGGGAGACAGAGATTAATCCTCTGGGCAGGTTGGTCTCAGCATGAATAAAGACAAGATTTAAGTCACTTACAACTTACACGCCTGGCTGAGTCCAATTCTCATCGAAGGATCGCTACTCGAAGTCGTGAAGGAGTATGTTTATAAATTCAATTCAATTTAATTAATCATTGTTGCAATCCATAATGTAAACATGCAGGTGGTTAGTATTAATGAAATAGAAAAAAATATGGATCCTGTCGGGCACAGCAACATTTAAATAAGTGGGAGAGAGAAAGAGCGCTAATACGATTTTTCTTATTACTAGGAATTTTCTTATTACTTTATGTAGTGGAGTCAGGATTCAGTAGGTTAAAACTTCGTCAGGTCTTTTTTTCGCCCATACGACAATGTTTGAAGACTAAGGTCTTCAACCAGTGCGTCCTGCCTGCTATTTAATGCTCAGCTACAGATTGCTTTTCATTTTTGCGTAAACAAATACGTTGAATTTTTAAATAAACAAACAAGCTGATAATTGCACTGCACTGTACTTAAAACTACAATATTATATATTTAAACATTTGCGCCGATGACGCCAACAAAAAAGTCTAGTCTAGGGGCTAAAATTTCTGTCTAGTAGATACACCTATATATCATACCATAATCTAGTAGATACACCTACATATCATACTATAATCTAGTAGATACACCTACATGTCATACTACAATCTAGTACGTACACCTACATATCATAGCATAATCTAGTAGATACACCTACATATCATACTATAATCTAGTAGGTACACCTACATATCATACTATAATCTAGTAGGTACACCTACATATCATACTATAATCTAGTAGGTACACCTACATATCATACCATAATCTAGTAGATACACCTACATATCATACTATAATCTAGTAGATACACCTACATATCATACCATAATCTAGTAGATACATCTACATATCATACCATAATCTAGTAGATACACCTACATATCATACCATAATCTAGTAGATACACCTACATATCATACCATAATCTATTAGATACACCTACATATCATACTATAATCTAGTAGGTACACCTACATATCATACTATAATCTAGTAGGTACACCTACATATCATACTATAATCTAGTAGGTACACCTACATATCATACCATAATCTAGTAGATACACCTACATATCATACTATAATCTAGTAGATACACCTACATATCATACCATAATCTAGTAGATACATCTACATATCATACCATAATCTAGTAGATACACCTACATATCATACCATAATCTAGTAGATACACCTACATATCATACCATAATCTATTAGATACACCTACATATCATACTATAATCTAGTAGGTACACCTACATATCATACTATAATCTAGTAGGTACACCTACATATCATACTATAATCTAGTAGGTACACCTACATATCATACCATAATCTAGTAGATACACCTACATATCATACTATAATCTAGTAGATACATCTACATATCATACCATTATCTAGTAGATACATCTACATATCATACCATAATCTAGTAGATACACCTACATATCATACTATAATCTAGTAGATACACCTACATATCATACTATAATCTAGTAGATACACCTACATATCATACTATAATCTAGCAGGTACACCTACATATCATACCATAATCTAGTAGATACACCTACATATCATACTATAATCTAGTAGATACACCTACATATCATACTATAATCTAGTAGATACATCTATATATCATACCATAATCTAGTAGATACATCTACATATCATACCATAATCTAGTAGATACACCTACATATCATACCATAATCGTGTTACTAACGATAGCACCGCTCGGAGCCGTTATTAGCTCCGTATTATGTTTACTGCGGATTACGGCATCATTTCCAAGCGTGGCAATTAATGCACATTAGTTAGACCTCGATTGCGGACAAGTGGATTACGTAGTGTGGTACAGACTAACATACGTTGGCTGTGAATAACGAGGTAGTTTTCATAGAGGAATGAAGATTGTGTTCCCAGAAAGGTTTTGAAATGTAACTGGGTGGCTGTACGAGGTAAACCAAATTAAGACGAGTGGATGCGTGCTGACGATGACTTAACAACAAGAAACTCCACGGTTACATTTTTAAACGGTTACACGTTTCTATTTAGGATTGGCAAAACGATTTTTTTTTATCGTTATAGTACGTCGTCGTATCAGCGTTTTCTAGCTGATGTGTCATAAATGCCCATGCCGCGGCCGGTTTCGTTTACGATAATTTAAGCATAGAAAGAATAAATGCGATTATGATATTTACGAAGTTTGTAGTAGTAGTAGGAGTTTTGACCTCAAACAAAAAGAAGATTTTTCATCAACATTTCCATCAGCAAAAGTCAAAAATCAAAGTTTCCTTGGTGTAGCGGTTATCACATCTGCCTAACACGCAGAAGGCCCCCGGTTTGATCCCGGGCGGAAACATACCTTTTTTTTTGTGACGCCATATCAGAAAGTAAATTCTCAGTAAGTTAATAAGAAGATACTATGAACAGTAGAAACTTATTTACTCGAATTAAATTAAGTACCTACGTACGTAAATTACAGCAAATAGATGTAATTACTTAATTAATAAAAATAATAAATTTATATCCTAAAACTCCTCAGAAACAAAAATATGGCCTCGAAAATTCATCCGCATCGCTGTTAACTGGTAATGTACTCAAGAGACTGGCGGTATTGCCACGTTGTATGCAACGTTTAGTTAAGGTGTAGGTGTGCCATCCCTTGGGTTACGGGATGTGTCAACCAGGCGTTTCAAGATTGAAGACCATAAATAAGCACTCGGACCCCACGGCCCTGTTTCAACGGCTCGAATATAACATAATAGTAGAAAGATTAGTGTAGGTAGTATATAATAAATTGTGTTGAGTATTTTGTATTATAAGGTATTGTGCTCCTGTTACTTTTTAGAAAACTTTTTTAGTTCTTTATAATCAGCCTATAATGTTCCCTCTGCTGGGACACAGGCTCTCGGTGAGAGGGAGTGGGCCGTAATCCACCACGCGGGCCTAGTGCGGGTTGGTAGATGTCACATGTCTTCGAATATTAAGTTCTACCACATTTAGCTGCTTATCCTTACACATTCCAGGTGACTGACATTTCAAAGACAATTATGACCCGCAGTGTCACAATCAGGGAGATGGAAGCAAAATTAAGAGCTACATTGCAGGAGCTTGAGGCTTCTAAAACTCTGTGCAACCAACTACTCCAGGAAAGGGAAGACAGCGAAGTAGAAGTGGAAAATATTAATTTAAAGAACACCTCCCTCAAGAATGAGCTGTCTCAGCTACACATAGAACACTTGGACTTAGCCAACCAGCACAGTCATCTACAAATCTTGTGTCAACATTTCAGGAGTGCAGTGACACCCACGAACTGGCTTTGAATCGCATAACAGAACTGGAACTGAAATTGTGTGAAGCTCAAAAGGCACTATCTCACTCAGAGTGTACCAAGGTCAGCGAACAGGTCACTAGCACCAGTAATTTATTTGATAAGTTGGTAGGTAATAAATCAAAACCAGTGTGTGAGCCAGCTGTAACAATAGATTTGACTGGTGATGATACGATACCATTATGTCCTGTTGTAATGAGTCACAACAAATTAAAAAAATACATAAAAATCAAGAAGTGAATTAAACATCACAGAGGGTCACAGAGAGGAAATAAAAAACAAAATCTCTTAAAATTAAATCTTGCGCTTAGAAAGGAACGCGTTGTTCTATAGAAAAGTTTAAATAGTTGTACGAGTGAGTTAGATAAATGTAGGGAAAAGTATGAGACTGATATCCAGCTCCTGTATAATGATATATTACAGAAGGAGCACTTGAAGAAGGATATTTTTGAAAAATATGAGACTTCACAAGGGCAACTAAGTGACCGCTTGTTTGAGGCTGGGGAACTACTGGATTTGGTGAAGTGCAATGCTGAGAGATACGAGTCTCTTACTAATAATATCTCCAGCAGCTGTGCCAACCAATCACCACCTTTTCAGCCTCAGCCTAACTTGCCCCCTCCAGTGTTGGCTCTTCCAGCAGAGACCTGTGTTAATATAAACGAAAACATGACTATATTTTTTGGTGACGAATTAGGTTCAGGCTTCGGAAAAAAATTACTCAATTACCTTAGCCATAGTTTTACTAACCATAGTTATCATAACATAAGTTTTAAACAAACGATTAAAAGAATTGCAAATACAAACCTAGAAAATTATTCTACTATGGTTTTGCTATTAGGAAATAGCACTGGTATTATCAGAAAGGACATAGTAGATGGTGTGAACACCTTAATTAAGTTAAATATAGGAAAGCTGATGTTGTGTGCTTTTCCTTATTCTGATTCTTTATCAGGTGACGAGAATAATTATATTTTTAAGTTGAATAGTACTATTCACAAGCTGACATGTTGTCATAATGACAAATTATTGTATTTTGACACTAAGAAGTTTGTTAGTGGTTTTAAGTTAACTCAGAGAACCTTATCTCTGTCTTGGAATAATAGACATCAGATAGCTATGTTGATAGCTTTTAATATTAATGAGGTTATAGATAATATAACAAATTGTAGTATTAGTGACGAGTCTGTGTTGCCTAGGTATACAAGAAACATAGAGATTAATTATGATTCATCATGTTGTACGAAGGAGGATCCAACCATAATACCAACATCCTTGGAGGGCACGGCCAGTCAGATAGGTTATACTTTTCCTGCTGGAACCCATACCGCCATTGTAGACTCGTCAGTTGTAATTGTGGAGGTCACTCCGGATAATAATTTAAACTGATTAGTAAGACAATAGAAGTTACCCCTTTAAATAACCAAATATTATTAGAGATTTCAAAAATTAAATCAACGGAAGATCTCTGGGGAATGTCTGTAAAAGTCTGTAGATCTCTCATCGAAACACTTGCGCCCTATTTAGCTTTCATATTTAACACCAAGGAGTCTTTCCGGATCTTATGAAACATAGTAAAGTGATCCCATTGTTCAAATCCGGTGATAGTAAAGAGCTCAAGTGTTTGAAAAGTTGATTCTCAATCAAAGGTTACGTCACTTTAATAGAAACTCCATCTTGCATGAACATCAGTACGGTTTCACTAAAGGACGTTGTACCACTGACGCCGGTGTCACCCTAATAAAGAACATTTTTAGCGCCTGGGAGGAATCACAAGATGCCATTGGAATCTTTTGCGATCTCTCTAAGGCGTTCGATTGCGTAAACCATGAGACACTTCTGCTGACACTGGAGCACTATGGGATTAGGAATGAAGCTCTTGATTTGCTAAGATCATACTTGAAAGACAGAAAGGTTAAAGTACAAATAAACGGCACAAACTCATTCGGGTCTGAAATATCAATGGGCGTTCCTCAAGGTTCGATATTGGTTCCATTCCTCTTTTTAGTTTACATTAATGATTTACCCCAGTTACTTCAAAATCAACCGAAGATGGTGTTATTTGCAGATGACACTTCATTGATCTTTAAAATAGACCGAAGGTCACAAAATCTTGACGACGTGAATAACTCTATTCTTCAGGTCCAAGATTGGTTTACGGTAAATAATTTGGTACTAAATGAGAAAAAAACCAAATGCATTCGATTTAAGAACCCAGACAGGCGCTTTACACAAAGTAAAGCGCCTGTCTGGGTTCGAACCTACAACCTACAACTCGTAAGCCGCGGCCGTTACCACTGGGCCATCACTGCTCTAGTTCTTTATATTATATGTTAATTGTAAATAATAAGTTAGAATTGAATAACCCGCATTGGATACATACTTACACCAGTAATGATAGCGATTTCAATAAATAAATAAATAATTACCAATAAGGTTATTATACTAATGCCGCTTGAGGTTTCCGTAGCGGCAGTAGCAGCGCCAGCATACCACCAGGCACTAAAGGCCTAGCCACCTAAATGGAAATAAAGAGAGTAGATAGGTACATACGATCTCCATAACAAAAGCCCCGTGATCAATCCATCAAAGTTAATTCAACCTCAAACTCGCTAACTCGATCACTCGCATCGATGCTAGGTATCGATTAGACCGTAGTATCGAGTGGATATCGCCATGGTCTTAGACTAACGTCGTTATAGCCCGAGTTATTCCGATCTTGTTAGCGTCTGTGACGCTTGTAAACAATCGAGTTATGGTCCTGGCCAGATTCATGTGGCCTTGGTTAAGAGACCACCTTCTAAGATATTCTTGAGCTTTGTCGAGGGCCTTGATAATATTAATATGAATGGCATTAAATCATAGTTTTGTCAAAAAACCAGGGTAGACCCAGGTGAAGTCATTCCATTGAACGTTTCCTTAATATCCAGAATTGTTGTTTATTTTCTCTACATGCTAGTCTGACATGCTCCTCATTTGGTTACTTTTGTAATTGGTTTCTTTATTTAACTATAAGTTTGTTTAAATTGTATTACAGTATTTTTTTTTTATATATATAATTAATTTATGAATGTGACGTAGGAAAAACCAAATGGGTAGATTTTTGAGCACGTTAATATTTCATAAGACCTGCACTGTAAGTACATATTGTCAAAAATCACGCTAGTAAATGATTTGATTTGAATGTGCCTAATATAATAACAAACCGTTTCCCGTCATCTATAAGAATGTTAAGTTTTTCCGTACTATTTCAAAACAGAATGCATATTCATAGGCAACATTTCAAATAAAGTTCTTATTATAAACATGTTTCTATGCCACTTTTGTATTCGCTCAGAGCAGTGAACACAAGTTATTCGGCAGTCACAAAGAGCTGCGGTGAACAAAGATAACGATGTTTTGAATGCCACTCAACTCATTACGTGCCGATATCTTTCCTCAGGAAGCTCTTACCTAGACTTTACTCAGGACCTAACTCTGAACATCCCTTCAAACGAAACTCAACCCTGCTTCACAAGCTACAAGATCCAAAATTCTTTGCTAATGATTACACAATAGCACTAAGTACCTAATGAGCGTACACCAGCCGCCGTGAATAGGAAACGTCTTAATATAGAACTCCGCAATCCAATCCAAACATTGTCAGTTGGTTATAAGGTTGATATTGTCTTGAAGGTAAAGTGTAGCCGGTAATACAAGTGGTATAGTGTAAAGGAGGGATTGTACAAGCGTAATTAGTCATTAGTGCGACAGCGCAGTGGGCAGGAAGAGGCCGCGATTGATCGGACGTGAGAAAGTGGCTTACGTGAGGCAATCACGACCTATTTGTACTGATAATGTTTGCGGTGAGGTCCGACACGTTTCTATTGGCTATCATGTCGTTAGGGTAGGTAACACGATACACGGATTGGAACCTGTTACATGACTTAACAGATTTAAGTTTGTCAACAACTCGAGATATGAGCTTAACAGCGTGCGGTTGACAGGTGTTCAATGGTTAGACGAGCATCGTTTAAAATGACATACATGACAATATTTTAATGCTAAATTAATCCCTCTGCCAAAATTATCTACCGCGGTTTGCAAACAATACCAGTATCTACCCTAACCCTCATTACCAAACATAAAATGGAATAAAATTAAGATTTCAACAACCCAATGAGACTAATATCCGACCAATCCCATTACATTGAAAGCCATCATCCAAAGAGATAAATGATTAATTAGTTCATAAAATAACGATCATTAACGTAATCATATTGGAGGGTCACGGAGGGAAGAATATGGAGGGAATAAAAAGTTCTTTATTGATATAGCTCACTTCGACAAATTGATACTTTGGGACCTCAGCATGTGCACTGAAGCTGTTTTGATACGTAAATTTTATAGTTTGTGGACGACGAAAAGATGGACTCATCCGGAATTACTGGCAGGGACACTTCCAGGGAAACAAATTTTGGATAAAAAACATGAGTGGTCTTCAAAGTATTAACGAAGTGCCTACTTGCTTACTTAATTGTCAGCGAAGTAATGACAGTCACTTTGACGATTTTAAGTTTTCTTTGGCAGTTACTGGACTAAGTAGTAGTAGATTGTTTCTGTAGAGATAGGTTAAGAAGGATAACTTTGGAATAAAAATGATGAAAATAGTACGAGTATAAGTAGTATTTCTTTATCCTAAAAGCAAATACTTAGATAAAATTATTGTATTCCAATAACAGAGTGTGGCATTACAGTTAGGTACTTTCCAGATACGACACCAATCTAATCAACCATAACTGGAACCCGTAAATGGAACATTTAGCACAGAAACAGTCATAAGCCCACCTCTGCCCCTCAGTGGAACTTGCCAACTGCCATAAACGCAATCATAAAAACAAATCAATCAGCAGTCGGGAGCCGTTACCTCCACCTTATCCTGCCGCCCTGGTACTCCGGCAGCCAGGAGTGTCGTAAATGAACCGATTAACTTTGACGCTCGTAAGGACAACATTGATATTATTAGAGTGTTTCTTTCATTTCTCTTCATAGAAGTTTAGGGATATTTTTTCGGAAGTAGGTATAACTTTGATTGACATAGATAGGACAGGGCACCAATATTGCGTGCAGCTGTAGATTAATAATATATTTAGACATGTATGACTATCTCATGCACATCAGTAACAATTAAAAAGAGAAGCCTGGCTGCACGGAAAGCTGGTGTGGTGATGAGCCAGTGTAGTGATATATCAGATTAAAAACGGGATCAACAGGATTCTACAATAATGATTGGTAGTTAGAATGGCCGTAAAGTGAAAACAATATACATTTGGATACTTCACAACAAACTTGCGTTTCTCCACAATCATAAGAATAGTCTAAATAATAAATAAAACGTTGAAAAGAAATTAATTATGTTTTTAAGTCACCTTTCCTTTCTTAAACTATATTAAGGTTCTCTCAGCTTGACTTCCAGCCTAACCCTAAGCAGCTGAACTCACATGGAGCCACTGCCTGTGACATCCACAACCGGGTATCACAATACCCATTGGTAAGGTTCAACAGTACAATATAATACATATAACATTTATTTCTCTTCCACAATGGCAGCCTAAAAATATGAAGATTACAACATCCAATAAATCCTTTCTTGATTCTGGAGACTGGCAAACCTGTCACGGATTACCAGCCCACCGCCACCCCAAAATATTATGAGTGTATTATATTTAACAAATTAAATTAACCTTTCGTAGGAAAACTCTCGCGGGTTGTTCGAAAGAGATACCGTGGCCCTGGCACAGGCAACTTTAGGAACGGGTGGATTTTAGTCAGTAAAAGTTTGTCCGCTCGTTTGATGATTTCCCACCCACAATATATATATATTTTAAATTTATATATATATGGAAGGAAAACACAGTAAACACCAGTGCACGAACAAATTACCAAACCCAACAACAGGCTGTGATCCTGTAGGATGCTTATTTTCTGAGCTTAACCAAAGCTTTCAAAACAAACGCATTGTTGAGCCTCCGAAAGTGTTCATGATCACAAATATAATTTTATTTCATGCCTTTTGCTGTCACCTAGGCTGGCCAGGAAAATATCGGCCATCAATATGCCGCGTCACGTTCCGCACAGTTTTTTGTGCCCCCCGTAGCTAGGACAGGGCTGCTACTTGAATATAAACTAGTGGTCAGATTTTTTAAGGCGGTATTAATGCCAGCAATCCTCAAAATAATCTCCTTATACATGGGCACGATATACTGCAGTTAAAATACTTGCAGGATTTCGATACATAGTTTTAGAAAAAAATATGCCTAAGGTAAAATTTCCACAGGTTAGTTATTCCAGAGTTGTTTAGATAATAGCAGATATTGAATGTTATGTTGTCTTAAAAATTAAATCACTTTAACTACCTCTGCGTTGTCTAGTTACACAATTACTAACGGTAAATCTAGATCATTGAACACCTTTTCCTAGCCTGTGTGTCAGCCCTGCTGTAGGTGTGATACACAGGGTGTGCAGATAATCCGTATTGATAAGTATCGCGTGTCGTTTGTCCGTCTGTGTGTCGGTTCCGTTGCACGGCGGGGGATTAGGGACTCACACTCACACGGTTTTTACGAAAGAATTTATAGCGGAAAAACAATTCATAAATATTTTTTGTAAGAAAACTCTTGTTTTCTTAGATTCGATCTTCTTAGATTGCAAGTTTTCCTTCTTGGATTTGACCAAAAAGGAGTTATTTTATGAATCATGAATTTGTTATTATGGCGAGCTATAGTACTGGTTGGTGCATGATTTACGGAAAAGTAATTCTTCGCGTCTTAATTATATAAAGTAAGTTTGTATTTGTCTATCGTGTATCCACGAGGCTCACCTTGCAACAATATTTGTTAAGTCAAATAACAGTAACTATACCTATATAATCCAATATAAAACATAACACACAACATTTCAATAACACAATACATAGTAGGTGAGACGAGTAAATGTTAGTTATCTGAAGTAGTATTCTCCCGCGAGCCGTTTCAGTTTCTTAGCGCGGTAACTCAATTACACAGGACAGGTCGACGCGATATATATGCGTTTTGGTTACTGCAGACGTGGAAGGCACGAGAGGCAGCGGGAGAGAATTTGCTTAAGAGTTCAGTACAGTCAACAAATGATATAAGTACGAGTAACCAACCAAGAAAACACCAGTCTTCACACTAGGTGTAGGCCTATGCATTATGGGTACGCCACAATAGCGGCGGTAAGTCCCCTCTTTGAGGAGTGGTTGGAGAGACGCCACGGCGTCCTCACCTTCTGCCTGAGGTCCTCACCGGACACGGTTGTTTCGGGAGGTTCCTGTTTCGCATATGGCGGGAGGAAACGCCTGCAGATTCCCGGCCACCGAAAGCGCGGGCTTGCGGACTGCGAGCAATGGGTAGCTCGCCGTCCGGTAAGGAACAGTCCCGGGTCGACGGCGCATCGTGTTCCGCGCGCCTCAAAGAGATGTCAGCACAGAGTGACGGGGTCCGATAGGGCCGACGCCTCAGGGTCGTGGGAAATTCGAAAGAGATAACCATGGCTCTGGCACAGGTAACTGAAGAACTTCACACATATGTTCGAAAAAGTAATTGCTTGGTAACGTAAATAAAGCAATGAATGTTGTAGTCAACATGACATCAATGAATGTTGTAGTCAACATGACATCAATGAATGTTGTAGTCAACATGACATCAATGAATGTTGTAGTCAACATGACATCAATGAATGTTGTAGTCAACATGACATCAATGAATGTTGTAGTCAACATGACATCAATGAATGTTGTAGTCAACATGACATCAATTGCTACTGATAGTGTTACGCTATAACTCCGCAGGTCATTGAATTTCATAAAGAAGCTCGAATACTCAAGAATGAATTCTTGGATCTTTAAACCACTTTTTAACATGTGCTCCTTAATCAACCTATTATGTTCCCACTGCTGGGACACAGGCCTCCTCTCTGTGAGAGGGAGTGGGCCGCAATCCCCCACGCGGGCGCAGTGCGGGTTGGTAGACGTCACATGTCTTCGAATTTTTGGTTCTAAGACGGTTTCCTCAAGATGTTTTCCTTCACAATTTTTGAGAGCTGTGGTGATGAAATAATATACACAAAGTAAAGCGCTTGCCTAGGTTCGAACCTACGAGCGACAACTCGTAAGTCGCGGCCGTTCCAACTGGGCCACCGCTGCTCTTACATGTGCTTCGTGTATGAACTATTGCTTCACACTAGGCAACCACAAGAGGGCTCCCAATAAGACTCACGTATCAAAACCGCTGTCTTCTATAATGTACGCCTCCAGCCACGGGGCGTGCGGTCGACATAACTCATAGGCTCGCACCTCGCACTCCGTTAACTTGCAAACTTTGATATATCACCTCCCGCCCCACCTGAAACAAGCCAACTTCTCGCGGCCCGCATAACTCGACACACTTACAGACAATTATAATTCCATTCATTGTTGTCATTTATGTAAATTGTGCCGTTGAAACAACGAAGACTTTCCAAGGTTATTTCACATTACCATTATCAATCATCTAACTATTTCCCCAACTAATGGGTGTAATTTTACGTAGAGATTAAAAAAAAACCTACAAAGAAAGCTTTTAGCGTTTTACATGATACAATCATATGAAAGAGAAGCAAAAGCTATGTGTCCCGCCCGGAATCGAACCGGGGGCCTTCTGCGTGTTAGGCAGATGTGATAACCGCTACAAAACGAAAACAGACGGAAACTCCTCCGAAGTAGAAAACCATATTATGACAAATGGACACTATGTGATTTATTTATAAAAGCCACATGATTATACCCTTTTAACCACATTTTTTTATTTTTTAACATCTCAACCTCAAGCAACGACTATACCCAGACCCTCTCAATACAAATAAAACATAATTTCTTGACACAAAATGTACATACCTACACTTTTTTACTTTCAAATTACTTACAATACTGTTTTACGTCGAAAATCGAACTTATTGTGATGTTAACAACCTCATACCACGATATCCAAACTATTCTGAACTATCGCTATCTTAAGCTTGGTACGAACTTACCCGAATCAAGATTTTCTAACTACCCCCCAATCATGAACAAATACTAGAACTTAAACTATCGAACAATTTTCCAACTATCGTCAACTTGTCGCGAAGAGTGAGGGTTATCTAATGATGCACTAAGAACTAAAATATGTGTAGGTAAGTGTAATTTATTTGTTCAAGAATATACAATAACACTTCGATAACATAATAAACATAAAAACCGGACAAGTGCTAGTTGTACTCGCGTGAAGAGGGTTCCGTATGAAGAACATGTTACCCGCCAAAAACATGTCATTTAAACTAGGTTGCCAAGACTTACATCGCTTTCAATGTTAAAAACTTATACAAGGCTCTACAAACCTTACATCTAGGTTAAAATGTATGTAGGTACAGCTCGGCATAACCAACGGGTTATGCACATGTTGGTACGGCTCGGCATAACCAACGGGTTATGTACATGCTAATTTAGCTTTCACAACAAATGGAACTAGGTGGTATACCTATTATCCGTAAGAAATACAGACTTGCACCGTCCCTTAAGTGGGTTGGAGGGACCTGAAACTTACAGATTGCTTAATTTGGTTGTTTGTTTGAAGCAAATTTTAGCCTGCATACCAAATTCAGCTTTCTAGGACTTCGGGTAGTACCCTAGAGGTTTTATTTTGTTTACCCTTGACGTAGAATAAGCATACAGAAATATTTAAAAATCTTTTTTCCCTGCGTTCCTTTTAACATTGTGATTAGCGTAAATAATATACAATTCAATGAGCTGTAATTTAGGATTATTTCATTTCTATTCTTAGTCAGGTGAAAAATGGGCATTGTTCAAGCTTTCTATGACTTCGGGAAGTGCCCTAAAGGTTTTGATGATTGAGTGAGTGAGTCAGTCAGCGACGAAATCGACAAAGTCCAACGTATTAAAGCTATACAAGTGAAACTTAGTGTGTTTTAAAACTCTGCTAACTACATTTTATCAAATATATAAAATGACATGAAAAACTTTGTAAGGTATTATAATGTTTAAATTATTGTGAATGTGAAGACAATGTGGAGTTTCTGTATTTTTTTTTGTTTTAGTCATGGTCTGGCAGTTTGTGTAATTTAAGCGGCCTACCCAAATGTGTTTTCCTTGGTATTGTTCGTCGAATCGTTGAGCAACACGATTACTGTCAAATGCGTGCACTGACTGGGCAGGTCCACCAAAATCTGTGTGGTTCTTTCCTCAAAAGACCATTTCAGACGCCAATCTACATGGTCTTCACATTTATGTCTGGACTTCAAAAGAGACTGTGACTTCTAAGTTTGTTTTTTGCCCATCTTCTCGGAGTAGTCAGATAGGAAACGCCGATCTCATCTAGTTTTTAAAATATGACTGACGTGTTAAAGTGTTTGTACAGAAATAAAATCATTCATTTATCTAGAGAATTTGAGCTCTTTAGTATTATCCGGGCCGAATAGCTATATGGGTATGAAGATACGACGAAACGCTTTGAGAAAAGGTAGTTAGTGCTTTTCCAGATTTCAAGAACAAACTTGACATTGGAGATGAAAAAGATGTTTTCCAGTAAGGCCATGGGCGAACATATTTTCAAAGTTTTTGCGCACAATATGGAAAGATTACCCATGTTATTTCAAGACCATTGACTTCATTAGAGGTTTTCTTGTAATCTGTAAACTAAGAGAACTAATTTCTGTATGTTTTCAACCTTTTCGACTCAGTAGTTTCGGAGCTAAGGTCAATTTTCAATAACTTTTTTATTTTCTTTAGAACTGTTTAATTCAAAATTATACAAAAAATATACTTGAAACCCTAAGAAAATTGGGGTCACAGAAATTCATATGTATGCCAAATTTCAACTTAATCAGTCTAGTAGATTCGGAGCAAATCGGCTTTGACAGACGGACAGACACACGAGTGATCTATATCGGTTCGGTTTATTCAGTAGGACGTACGAAACCCTAACAATTAATAATTTTACCTACGTACAATACAACGTTAGAAAGAAATTAACATTTGACGCAGGTTGGTAGCTTTGATAAGCCAAAGTTGAAGTACTCCACTAAATAAGGCGCCCAGAAACTTTTAGGTATTTTATGCGTCTCAAACAAAACCTACAAATTTCAAAGTTTAAAACAATATCTTTTGACTATTTAACAATTCATTCATTTAAGTAGGTACTCACAACCAGCGGAAAGCATTCATCTGAAAAAATTTCTCGCTCCGACTTCTCCTTTAAGGAAGTTTCAAGAACCTTTTCCAAAACGTCGTACTTATATAAAACAATTTCAATAAGCGCCACCGTTATCACGGCAGAACAACATGGCCGCTCAAAATTAAAAATAAATGACTCAGAAAAATACACTACACAGTCCATGATTTGATTAAATTAAGGGGAAAATACCTCAGCGCTCCTACAGGGAAAATACGACGGCCTCTGCTTTCTTGTTATTATTAAAAGCTTTTTTGTTGGTGTTAAAGGACTTCATTTTGCAAATACGTCGATTTGCATGAATTTACTTTGTTCTGCTTCAATGGAGCTCGCAAATATTTGAATAATGTCCAGCGATTGCTTTGATGCGGAGGTCAAGATGATGCCTTCAATCTAGTTTATTTTCTGTCGTGTAAATTGAATCATATAATACCTACGTAAAGAATCACCTACGGTAATAATACTGGTAAGAACCGCAAAAATAAATAGGTACCTAATAATATTATTGTTGTGGTCCAACATTGCATAAAATTGCATCAATTAAATACATATTTATTTATTTGTTGCGAAATAAGATACCTTTTCGTAATTACCTATTAGCAAATAATTAGAATAAAAGGTTTATCCGGTAATATTAGTAATTATTTCAAGTAAACATACAGAAAGTACCTAACTAGCGGTAGGTACATCATAATTATAGAACTTGTAACTAAATACGACACATCATTATTCATATACATGCAAATGATTATAAACAGCAGTCCATTACAAGCGGAGATCCCAAAACGATAATTCTTCCGCCACCAAACGACACATATGGCGGACAATTTAAACTTAAATCGCGATAACCCGAAACTGCCGGCCGGCAATAAAACTTAGCCGCTAACGGTTAATTAGAGACAGTGTCCGATAGATGCACGATTTATAACACAATTTGAGGCAAGACTAGGACGGCTGGTCACACTATCGGATCGGATGACTGATAAAGGAGTGTGGTCACCCCCGCCCGGGGCGCTCTATTGCTCCCCGGAGGACACTTTCTTGCTGGACAATGCTGGCTAATAAAGCTATGGAGACGTTGCTGTAGTTTATTATGGCTTTAGACATTAGTAGTCATATTACCATGTGGCGTAAATCACTTTAATTATCTTAATCAGCTTAACTTCATTTTGCTGCTGTGTCATAAAAGAATTGCATTCTAATGTGGTAGCAGTAGTATTTGTAGTGCAACACTTGAAAACAAATTAGGAAGTGCATTAACTGTTTTCAGTTTCTAAAACCTAAAATCCGGATGTTGGTTTCGACAACGATGATCATTTTCAAAGTATTAAAATCATTTTAAATATAATATGTACCCAAACCGTCTCAGAGTGTTCCCCTGTGCGCTGATTACAGAAACATGTAGAACAATCGTGTATCGTCGCCGGATCGTATTGCTCTTCGTAAGTATAACGTATAAATCTTGGCGATCGGATCGCAACTAGCGAACACGCCGCGGCCGGGTCTCAGCGACCGCCGCCCGCGGGCTAAGGGTTAAGTTTTGAAGGGCCTTTCTTTGGAAATCAGCCTAAAGCATACCTAAGTATTGAGTTGACACGAGAGTTTTACCTTACTTTAGTTTCTGATTGAATTGTATTGCGAACTTTCATTTTAAAATCCAAATGTGATGTGATGTTCGTAAAAAAAAAAATGGTTTTAGGTCATTATTGAAAAATAAAAAAAATGTGACAACATATATATTAGGAAAGACAAAAACGTTGTTAATTTATGCAATAGGCTTTATTGTATGTCAACACAGTAAACTCCTTCGACTGCCTCGTTGGTCTAGTGGTCGCAATCGCTACTGCTGAGTATGAGGTCCTGGGTTCGATTCCCAGGTTTGGCAACGTGTTATTGGGTTTTTCTATATGGAATTTCTCAGTAGCAGCCCGGAGTCTGGATTTGTGCCCGGTCAATGGCAATATGCTTGCCCCCTATTACATGGGACCTAAAACATTACTGGCAAAATGTGGGTGTACCATAGGTACACCTCTGCCCAGCCCTTAGGGGAAACAAGGCGTGATGTTTTGTTATGAAACAGAGTAAAACTAAGAAAAATAGCATTGAACAGAACTTGAGCCTTGTCAAAACAAGGTAACTCGACCTCACACGACAGGCTTGCTGCCACGCCGTACTCATCCGATACTTAATAGACTTGTTCAATTTAATTACACTATAAACTATGGCGTGCACTCTTGGCTATTGCACTTAGAAACAAACCTTGACAATACCTCATAAGGTTGAAGTTCCAATGTGTCGTGTCGACACCCTTTGTGTACTAAGTAAACTAATGATTGTGTCGTTGTTAATCAGGTCAAACGCACGAAATTGGAAAGTCTCAAGTTTTAACGTTTCAGGACATTTTATGGGCTGCACTTTTGCTTTGGGTACCGCGGACTGCTTTGAACCTTTAACTTTCTTATAAATAAGTAGGTACCAATAAATACTTAGTTGTCTGTGGTTTTTGCCTACCCCCAGAGGAAGGCGTGAGTATGTATACCTATGTATAATTATAAATATATTTAACAATAAATAAATAAACGTTTCTGTAAAGTATCTACTTTTTACAAAACTTTGATAGGTTTTATATTTGTAGTTAGATTGTATTGTATTTTAAGAAAGACTAGAAAAGACCAACTGATTAATGCATCCTTGCTGACTGAAAGATAATGAGCAAGCTATACACGCTTGTCCACGCGTGGGCGTGGCCTGTGCTCGTTGGTGATAAGCGTCATTGACAGCGCTCGGTATGCAACTGCAAGCGGCAATCTATGAAACAACGCTTTCTAAAATCTGTTAAGCAACTCCAACGAGATAAAAAGACTGTTAGACGAACTAAATTGTACTGAACCATGCTTTTATTACGATTTAGTACTTTTTGTGCGCTGTCTCTCGTCATGTATGGTGCCGTTGACGGACAGACGTTTGATTTACACTCGGAACGTATTAAATTTTTACAATGCACTTAATTGCTTCCGCGCCGATGACGTCGTAAATTTCAACAAAATGGCTGACGTTTTAGAGTATGCACCTTTTCTTTCAACCAGTGTGTGATAAACTGGCCAAATTGTTTTTTCATAGAGTTAGTATTTTATATGTAGAGAGTTTTGATGATGTAAGAGACATGTTGTGTAAACAGTTTCTTCAAAACTTTTTTCTGAGTAGTTAAAGATGGTATAGAGCTGACATTCATTTTTCGTATCGATTCCAAGATTTACAAAAATAAAGTTGATTCGTCCATGGCACTGCAGTAGCTACCCGAGCAATTTAAGAATTTTCATATAGTGTTTATTTACATATATTATATTTATTTTATAATCAATTAAGTGTAGGTTTACCGGTTTGTTAGAACTAATGTTCGATCACGCATCCGATGCGTCCCCAATTTTTGCGATAATTTCTCACCTTCTTCTTGTTATTAAAAATTGTGTTAAATTGATCATTCAACTGATATGTCTCGACGATGCAGTCGCACTATAGTTTATACTAACGAGGTGGTCTAAGGGTGCAAGAGATTAGCCCCTTCAGACAGCACGACTGGTGATAACCCGCAACCAACCTTAATAGGAGAATATGGTACATCATTGTACCTATTTAAGGAAGTTACTCCGTAAATAATAATGGTGAATGGAAACTAATCGGATAGTACATGTAGGGAATGTCAAGTGTCAGCTATGTGTCACCGTGATGAACAGCGGAATAAGACTATACTCGTACAATAGTCTACATGAATATGAGTAGATCCCGGTAAGACGTAGAATGTCAGTTTCAACGTCCTTCCGACACTGAGGAAGCTACAAAATATATGAAGAAAAGGACGAAGAATTTTACGCGACCGGTTTCAATTTTTCGTGAGGCTATTGTACTTTTACTACAGATTTACTTTAGTAATTACTATCTGCCTACAATAATAGCAAAATCATCCCTCTACCAGCGCACCCTGCGAGTTCAGTTCCATAAACCAATGTTCGGTGCTCCCCAAGTTTTTAATCTTTTAAGCAAAGGAGTCCCGACCGAGGCACTTACTGCAGGATTATCTCAAAACATTTAACTGAACACCGGTATTTTATTCAGACGTTCAGTTTTTTTGACGGAGGTAAGCTAGAAGAAGAATAGAATTTTAGGGAATCGATAGTGAAGTGTTGGGTTCCTGAAGAGTGAGAAGTTATAGTTTATGGTCATGCCAAGAGTAGGTTAGAATAATTACTTAATACTTAGAAAAACCAAACTTAATTACCTACATAAGGTACCAAAGCTTGAAAGTTTTTCACTATCACGTTTCTGAACTTGACAGATTTACATCGTAATTATTCGTCTGTAAATAATGATGTTGTAATTTCGAGGGCTTTCATTTTAATTACAATCTCCAAAGAACTTCCTACAATAATTCTTAAGAACAATTGTCAACCCTTTACCTATCCGAGGAGAAGCAGATAGCACTAAATAACAGCAGAGATACGGCGCGGTCGCAATATCGGTCGCTCAAAAAACTCAAGCGATCGCCAAAAGCAAGTTAATGAGCTCGCCGAACAAACGGCGAGATCAGTGCGCGGATTATCTGTGCCGCCTCCGACTTAATTAAACATGAAATTCAATTAATAGAGAACGCGGCGAGTTATCGCGTAAGGAATAAAGGGATCCCTTCCTCCTAATTAAAATGTATTGCCTTATTTAACTCATTTTCCACTTACAATGACATCGCGCGACCGACTCGAACTTTTTAATCTTGCTCGCGTCTTACTTTGCCTTTAGTAGTACGATGCTTTCATTGGAAATTCAACTATACTAGTCATGGAATAGAGTTCAAATTCACCTATGCCGTAATTCCTGAAGAAAATTCCGCGTAGCCAGGTCTCGGCGCGGCGGCAGCGTGGGTATCGTTCAGAGTCACAAAGAGGTATTTGCGGCGGACTTAAGGCTGAACATTAGTTTTTAAGGGTCTTATTTTGTTGTGCGCTATTAAACCGGCGGAGTCTTTGATAGAATTAGCCGGGCCAATGAAATTAATCGGTTCCCCCTTAGAAACAAAAGCGAGCGAAACGATGAATATTTTGCTTTAGTACATAAGCTTTGTGAATTTTATTGAGTAAATAAAAAGATTGAAGTTGGAAAACTAATTACGATAAGATTTTATTTGATCTAAAAGAGAAAAATGTGGCTGAAAGGAATATGATTGAAGTAGGCACATAGGCACCTACCGCAGTCTAAAGCATCACAAGATAGAAATGATTCATGATTACATTCTGCTGCACTTCAATGAGTTATTGAACTATAACTCACGTAGAATAACTAGCCAGCTATATTTTTCTTTTATTTTCATAACAGCGATTTAAAATGTATACAACGGACCTACGAGTACATAATTCACCAAATAGCTACAGAAGGTAGAGTCCATAGCCTTAGGTAACTTTGACTACAAGGACCATTTAACAATGCCTGAAAAAAAAATTGTAGTCAATGTCCCGTGTGTGTCCCGTGTGTGTCCCGTGTGTGTCCCGTGTGTGTCCCGTGTGTCGTTAATATTAATACGTACCCTACATTACTGTGGATTTGTTTACCAGCAAGGTAAACTCAACGTAGCCGATACCTCATGGTTGATGTTTGACGTTGCTGGAGAGTATTTCCAGCATCTTGATCTTGACTTATTAAAGTTCATTTTGTCATCGATGTGTTTCTGACACTTACACAGTACATAGTGAGGTTTCTGTGCAGTTTTTTTCCACCGCTGGACCGCCTCTTGTTTTAGCAACACTTACGGCTTGCTCTCCTGCTGGAAACTGCTTGGTAAAGGCTACACGACAGGCTTTTCAGCAACACTTTACAAGTGCGTATACCTTGATAGTGTTGAATGCTTGTGAATAACGTGTTACAATTTTAATTAATATGATCTTGTTTGCTCTAATGTGTCTATCGAAGTAGATAGAGCAGTACACCTATGTCAGTAGACCTAAAAAGGGAACGGTGGGTATTTAAATAGGATATATACATGTTACAGAATAGTGTGGATATTTTTTTCTTTGGAAAACCACTTCAATATTCAATGACAAATACACCAGAATAGCCGTATTTATAAGGCCATTAGCATCTCAGTCTCAATTTGCCGAACAAACATACTGCCTTTGACATGTTTTTGAACTTGACTATCACTGCAACGAGATTGCAAGTAGATTTTGAACGCTTCTGACCAAGAAACCTAAACCAACAGCAACCTAAATCTATAATAAAATTTAAAACCTGTCTCTGCGGGAGTCGTCACAGCCTGAGTGTATGTCAGCCCATGCCGCTGTTCCACTGCTAAGCCTACTTAGCTGTGTTACATAATTCTGTCTGCTGTGCCACTCAAATTTATGGAGACTCGTAACTTGATGCGTTACGTAACTATACTGTCTTTGGCTTGTCAAGTTTGAGAAGGAGAAACCGTCAAAATATTTTCTTTCAAATTGACAGCGAGCTATTTTTTACAATTTCATTAAACATCCTGGGCAGGTTTTATGATAACGGTTTTGATATTCATTTGCAGTAAAAAAAAATAGTGCGATGCTGCAGCCCGGGCAAATAATGTAGGAGGTCAGAGTTGAAAGACTCCTTATGAAACTACCCATTCCCACAAATCTGAATTCTATTAGATACCGATAACACATGTTTTTTTAATGCTAAACGAACAACAAACAGCTGCAATATAAAACATAGAAATAAGAAATACGCTAAACTTATTGCCAATTTTGCAATCTACAACGCTGTTCACAGATTTAACTATATATATATTAATTAACAGTGAACTAATAATCGCAACAAATACTTTTTTAACTATCTAACAAATTAACAAATTAACTATTATGTTAGAGATATATTGTTTAAATGTTTATTATACTCAAGAAATGGCACAATAGAGAATAAATGAAGAAAGTCTTGCGATCAAAAGTATAAGAATTTTGATCTTACAGGGAGCACATGCAAAAATTTATATATGTTCAAAAGTCCTATTGTAGGAATCGACCTTTCTGCGAAAAGGCGAAAGCAAGCCAGTGTTAAATTTATAATAATTATGCAGTAAATTATTTCTAACAATATTATGTAAATTCATGGCTTCTAAGTACTTACGTATATTTTCAAGTGTTGCGAGATTATATTTTGCAAGCTAATCTTAGTATGGGAAAAGATATCCATAGCATCTATAACGCATGGTACGCAGGATATTTTATTGAACACACTCAATCATTTCAACGTACTTTTTGTAGCATGAACTCCAGACGGACATGGCATACTCCAGTTGAGAGCGTACTAGGGACTTGTTACAAGCAAATATAAGAAGAAGGCTTTTTACAATCTACAGTTGATCGCATTATTAACAATCTGTCCTATGGGTCTAAGCAAACCTTAGAATGAATGATAACACCGAGATCACGAATAAAGTCCACTTTAAGTAGGGGGACATTATACAACGTGTATGTATTTGTATTGTTTTGTAAAGATTAAAAGTTACAATTAAGTAACTTAGTTGCAATTTTTTTTCTAGCAATAACAGTCTAAATCTTGCTGCTGCAGCAGCAGGATTTAGACCTTGAGATAGTAGGTATATAGTAAAAACTTGGTATTGTGAAAGCATTGGCTGATGTCATTGATATATAAAATAAACAAAAGTGGACCCAATATAGAGCCTTGAGGCACACTGAGAGGTCACCAGTGCGATGTAAGATTGGTGACCATTGATTACAATCCTCTTATTGGTGAGGTGGTTTATCTCTTATTAAGAGAGATAAACCACCTAAGAAGATTACCACGGATTTCGTTGAACACTTTTTAATTTGTTGTATTTCATGATCTATCTTGTCGAAAGCCTTACAGAAGTCACTGCATCCACTTGTATACGGCTGTCATCACAAAAAAAAAGCTTAAAAATGTATTTGTCAACCGCCATTTAAACGGTGATGTTGTTGATGTTGTGGTGTACAGAATATTGTGTTATAGACTAACATTTCAAAGAGCTTCGACAAGGCAGACAGAATGGAAATGGGGCGATAGTGTTCCACGCTGCGTTTGGATCCAATTTTGTGAATGGGCACAATATACGCATGCTTTCACAATTTAGGTACAACTCCTTCAGATATATGTCGGCGTCACCGTTAGCGGTAGGTACAGCGGGCCGAGTTACGCTGTGCAAAGCGGACGTTCGCCTCCCCACTCTCCCCACTTCTCGAGCAACTTAATGTAAGCTAGTGTGCAGCGAAGAGGGGGAGCATTCTTGTGGCAGGCTCGGCCCGGTGCGCCTGCCGTAGCGCCTAGAGCTATTATCGCGATCTATTTAAATAATTAACAAGCTGTCGGAATAAAAGAGTTGGTTACTGCTATATGTCATACTTTCATTTAATATGTCGGACCTCTGCCTTCAGGTTATTTCATGGTGATTATTTTATAAGACATTGTGAGTGAAATAAAGTGATTGTGCTGTAACTAGTATCTCTATTTTCTTCGCCTACTTACAAAGTGCAAGTGTAATATCGCTGATGAGGGCCTATCCCGATATCAGAATTGGGATTCGAAGGGCAAAAACCTGAAGAAAATAATGACGACAGTGAAGTGTGGGCTAACGTCTAATCTATTCAAAATATGGAGTTTTTGCTATCACGACTTCCGGCAACCACTTTACCCGCAAACGTCAAATTTCACCGCAACTGCGCGACTGATACGGTTTGATCCTGATAATGACAATCGCTTCAATGGCACATGCCATCGTTAAAGCACAACAGTCCAAAAATCAAGTGATTGAAGCAAGTGGCAGTACGAACCTTTGACCGAAGTGAAGAATTCGAATCGAGCACCAGCACCGAAGAGTCGTGATACGAACCGTCTCACCTGCTACGTGTATGGACAACCACATCATCCGGTGAGCTCGTTCCTTTTCTTTTTAATAGATAATCTGGTAGTTCGTTTGTAGCTTTTAGCTTTGTCAAAAAATCCAGGGTACTATGCGCAGTGATTTAGTTTACCTTACAGGTATACCTGTGTAAAGAAAACGTTAAATATGAATCGCAGAATAACTGAGCCGTGGTGAAATTCAACACGTCAGTGTCCTTTTTGTTTCATGTTGTGCCTGTTAACTCAATTACAGAACCAGTTATTATAGGTAGGGATCTATTAGATAGTAGATCCATGTACGTACCGATATTGCAAAATTACATTCTATTTGGGGTAAGAAAGTTAACGTTACTAAAGAGTTTCATTATCATATACCACAACATCAAAACTGACCTACATGGTGAAGATAAACTCGCATTAGTTCAGTGCGAAAGGATAATTGATTCTTTATTGGTGGTATGGTGTTTATGGTTAAAGAAATTTATTTCTCGAAAATAAATTACAAAGATTTCACTTACTTGAGAACGTTTTAAAACTTAAAATATAACTTGGACACACAAACTAAGCAGCTATTGTTTTAATTTATATTAAATCATCTAAGTTGTAATACCATTTCTTTTCGTACGCAAATAACATTATTAACTAACACAACTTAAAACTTTTCGATCCACCCGCAAAAGAAATAATTTCCGTAGATAAGGAATGCGATCCCGGTGCCACAATAAAGCAATACAGTAGTAGGGCAAGTCTGTTTAATGGATGTGTTTGATCATTTAGAAAGTGATTTTTTAAAATTTAATCTTGAAAATACCAAACGTTTAGTTCGCATTCTTTACTTCTATAGGTAGCTTATTACATTTTTGCACTCCCGCAAAAATAATTGTTCTCTCGCCATTGACTGTCCGCACTCGCGGTAGTAAAATGTGATCCTTCCTTTGCGTTGCTGCGTCACAGTAGGAAAAATGAGACCGTTCTACAGTGGTGATTCCTACTTCATTGTATGTGACCCCCCTCTGGGTTCATTTGGGCTTCGCAGGGAGTAAAGACTTCCCTTTGTTGTGTGTCTAATAGAGAATGCAAATATGGTCGTAAGCATTTTCGTGCAATGCCCGGGGGAAGTGAGGGCTTGGTGCATTTAGCTACCACTTTGACGGGTAGCTTGAAGGAGGCCGAGGTGGCGGCTGTCCGCGATTGACGAATGGAGTGGGCGTCATCGGGTGGTTTTAGTGATGCTTTGTCTATTTGTAGTTCACGTACGTTATCCGCCAGCTCTGAAAACCTCTCGGCCTCTGAGAGTGAAGAAACATAATTAAACGTAAAATTGGTACTAATCTGTGAGATAAAGTAAGGGTCCGACTCATGCGGGTTGACGTCCTATGGTGTGTGTTATTGGGTAGTCTAAAGAACTGGCTTATGCAGGCCGATGTTCTGGGTCATATTATAAAGTGATCGTCTAGTCTGAGAGGCTATGAGATCAATGGAGATATGTGTGGTACTAGTGAGTGATCGGAGAGACGCTGATTGGCTGCCTGGTCCATGTTATCTGGAGAGATAACTAGCTCAAGGGAGGCCTATTTAAGTTGTCCGGCTCAGCTCCTAAAGGTTGATTTTGTGGGTTATAAAACGTTGTAATGTATGTCACCGATGGACGAGCGTACAAAGTAATGTATCTACCAGTTTTATTCTTTTTACAGAAAAATGGGCCCGCGGTGACTTTAAGGGGATGGAGACGCACAAGGACGTGTGAATGTCAGTCTGGCCGTAACGGCGCTTCAATACTTAAATTAGTGTTATTTAGTTTTCATAGATGTCGTTTGTTAGTTTAGAGTGTTATGTGTGTGTGAACATGAATTATGTGTCTGCTACGACACATTCAATGACACTCAGTGAAATTTTGCTGGCTGTATGACATGAGACTCGGTCGGCATCGCACAGGCGTGCTACGCATTCGGTGGAGTGTCTAAGTCAAGTCTATTCTTAAGATTAAAATAGTTTGTTTCTGTTATAGGCTCTAAAGTAAATGACTTTGGTGGTAGTGAAACTACCAATGAACATAGCATGTGTGGATTGTTGAGACAAATACTTTAATACATTTGATTATATAATCTACAGGGACCATTTTAGTCCGGACTAAAAAAGAGACAAAAAAAAGAGACAAAAAAAGAGACAAAATAAAGAGACAAAAAAAGAGACAAAAGAGACAAAAAAAGAGACAAAAAAAGAGACAAAAAAAAAAGACTAAAAAGAGACTAAAAAGGAGACAAAAGAGAGACGAAAAAGAGACAAAAGAGAGACAAAAAGAGAAAAAAAAGAGCAAAAAAAAAAAAAAGAGAAAAAAAAAACTGTATAAACTGGAGTGATCTTGTAGGGTCATTCATGACCGGACCAAGCAGTGACAATCCTGAAGGGTTTGTTATAACCGGACCAGGAGATTATAACTCTGTAGGGTCGTAAGACCGGACCAGGAGGTTATAATTCTGAAGGGTCATTTGACCGGACCAGGCGGTTATAATTCTGAAGGGTCGCTGGACCGGGCCAGAAGATTATAACTCTGAAGGGGTAAACCGGACCAGATTGCTAAAGTTCTGAAGGCTCAATAACGAGCGGTCCCGAATTAGTAGTAAACTCTGCAGGGCTGAACCGGACCAGATTACTAGTATAAGTCCTGAAGGCTCAATATTGAGCGGTCCAGAGTTGGTTGCACAGTCAGTAGGGATGACCTGGATCTTTTTTGCTCATCGAGATTGCTAGTCAGGATGAACGAACATCAATAATAACGTTATGTCTTTTTAGACAATGCTTGATGAGTCTACGCGTACGAGGACGTCCGCACGTCAGTATGGCCGTGTCGGCGTCACCGTTAGCGGTAGGTACAGCGGGCCGAGTTACGCTGTGCAAAGCGGACGTTCGCCTCCCCACTCTCCCCACTTCTCGAGCAACTTAATGTAAGCTAGTGTGCAGCGAAGAGGGGGAGCATTCTTGTGGCAGGCTCGGCCCGGTGCGCCTGCCGTAGCGCCTAGAGCTATTATCGCGATCTATTTAAATAATTAACAAGCTGTCGGAATAAAAGAGTTGGTTACTGCTATATGTCATACTTTCATTTAATATGTCGGACCTCTGCCTTCAGGTTATTTCATGGTGATTATTTTATAAGACATTGTGAGTGAAATAAAGTGATTGTGCTGTAACTAGTATCTCTATTTTCTTCGCCTACTTACAAAGTGCAAGTGTAATATCGCTGATGAGGGCCTATCCCGATATATACATTTATCAATATAAACAAAAACCAATTGCTAATTGTTTTTTGTCCGCGTATTACTTCAAAGGGGCTGCACTTAGTTGGCGTATTATTTTGTTATTGTTTTTGTAATGTAATTGTCAGGATAATGTCTCCATGGTTCTTTTATCCACTTGGAATGTCGCAAATTTGGGTGTTTTTGTATGACATTCATCCAGGGCGACGCCGGGCACGAAAAGCTAGTTACAAAGAAAGAAAGAAGAAAAATAGATTTATTTGTCACAGAAACAGGTGCATACAAAATAAATCGCATACAAAACTAAAAAAAAAAAAAAACAAAGCTGATTTATTATTACAACACAGAATATAAATACTCGGCAGCTGCACGCCGTGACTGTGACAAGAAGGCTTCCACTCAGCATGATGCTGTGCTATAGTGGGCCTACAGCACAGCGCTGATTTTCAAACATATTAAATGAAAATTAGTACATAATAAATTAAAACAAGTAAAACAGTAAGTACGTTCTCAAAAATTAAAGCTACATATCAAATAACATTTATATAATAGCTTAAATAATAACAAAAACAACACCATTAAAATAATTAAATGCAGGGTACCCACCCAAAACACAAAACACCTGCACAGTTGCACACTAAAGTGTCTTGTTTCGCTCCCACCCACTATCACCTTAGCGTCGCCTGCGCGCACGCGAACACTCGCACATTGCTAACTATTTAGATGCATTTCCCTACTGCGCCTATGAGCGTGATGACGTACCTACTGCCCGTCATCGGGCGCCCTGCCTGCACTACACGCATGTCGCGCGTGGCTAGTTTTGTGGTATAGTAGGCGCGTGAACCTAATTGTTTCTTCCGCTTAATCAAAAGTGAGGCGCTTAGTGTATAAAAACAAGCGCCTATACATCGCTATCGCCGCGAGGAAGGACTACGGGATGCAACCGAGGCGACACATGGCCCATTACGGCCATTTCGAGCCATTCGCCATCGAGCACCGCTAATCACTATGCCGATGCCGGCTGCCTCGCACCGCTTGGCTATTGATGTACCTTGCCCATAGATGATAAACCTTATGTAAGTATTTATTTATAAAATATTTGCTGATCATCCTTTTGTTTTTCCAGTAGTTTTTTTTTCAGATGTAATTTAAAATTTTGTTTGGTTTTCAGGGATCTTATGGGAGGTGGTAAATCATTCCAGCAGCGAGAGGCAGCATACTTGAAACATCCTCTGAAGGCTGTGGTCCTATGTCGAGGCATCGAGATCGGGTTCGACGTCGAACGAGCAGAGTAGCTGTAGTACTCGTGCCTCCAGCAGATTTTTTTAAACAAATATTCGGGTTTGTGTGATTCTATGATACCGAACATTAAAACGGCCAAATGTAGTTTCCGTCGTGCAGCCATTTTTAATACATTGTGTTCATTTAAATACGGTGTGATATGATGCTTCCGGGGTATGCCAAAGCAATACCGAGCACACGCATTTTGTACACGCTGTATTAGACGTTCTGTGCGGGAAAGAAGACACGGCCCGTATACAGCGTCACAGTAATTCAGTTTAGATAGTACTAGGCCATCCACCAATCTCTTCTTCATCGTGACACTAAGACACTAAGGAAGTCCCTCACCCTGTATAGAACCTTTAGTCTATAAAAGCAGTTTTTTCAGTATAAAACAGGTTACGTGCGATTTCTACTCTTTGTACACTTTTGCCCATGATTTTTACATCTGGTTTCGCAGATAAAATTGTTTTTATCTGATTTCTGCTCCCCATGACCATAAACTTAGATTTTTGAGGGTTCAGTACTAGTGAGTTGCCAACAGACCACGAAGCAATTTTATCAAGTTCCTCATTTAGGGTACGCACGGCGGATGCTGTGTTACTAGTAACACAGCAAAAAAAATTGAGCAAAAAATTGAGTGTCATCTGCGTATATATGATATTTGCAGTTCTTAATGCACGTAGTTATGTCGGCACTATACAATATATAGAGTAGCGGGCCGAGCAGTGATCCCTGAGGAACCCCCCTGGTTATTGATCGTGGGGTAGAAGATACCGTAGAACCATTTTGCATACGTATCTCAACCCTCTGCGACCTGCCCGTTAGGTAACTCTTGAACCAATCTATCGTTCGGCTATCAAAACCGTAATACGACAGTTTGGACAACAGAAGAGAAATATTAATTGAGTCGAAAGCACGCGAATAGTCGAGCAGCACCAGAATAGATCCCTCACCACGGTCCCGCGCTTCAAGGATATTACCCAAGACGTCTGCCAAGGCAGTTGTGGTTCCGCGTCCCTTTCTGAAACCCGAATGCAGGTCAGGTAAAACACTATGTGCTTCGAGAAAATCGGAGACCTGCAGATACACCACTCTCTCCAACACCTTGGACAAACATGGCAATATGCTTATTGGACGAAGATCCTTGTAACTCTGTGGATTATTATTTTTTGGGATAGGCCGCACAATTGCATTACGCCACAGATCAGGAAATGTATTCGAGCTTATAGATCTATTAACGATCTCAGTTATAGCAGCTAATGATTGCGGGAGTGTAAGACTCAGCATTTCCATCGATATACCGTCAATCCCTTGCGCATTTGTTGAAATACTTTTTAAAATATTTAAAACTGTCTTCGGGTCTGTTGGCATCATGGTGAATTCCGCGGACCCGTACCCATTAGATTCAAAAAATAATTGCTGGGTAGTGTTCACATTAGGGTCGCCCGGAACATCTAGGAACGCTGAGTTTATCCCGTCTGGGTCGTTAAATTCCCCTAAGAGCCCATCGCCGTTCCCACTGACTGGAAGCACATGCTTTTTTATATTGTACCATAATGATTTTGAATCGTTAATATTGTCATTTATATACTTAGTGAAGAATGCTTTATTCTCATTGAATAAGCCAACTATTGCTTGGTGCTTAAGGTCCAAGTAATAATGTTTGTGCGCTTCCAGTTTGGTTTGACGATATTGATAGCGGGCATCGTTTCTCAACTTAAACATTAATTTTATAATGTCCGTTATCCATGGCGTAGGTTGCTCCTTGAAAATTCTAGTTTTTAAAGGTGCGTGGGCATCGAAAAGTGCAATGACATGTGAATTGTAGGAATTCACAATGTCGTTTACATCCTATAGTTTGCAGATTGAGTCCCACGGGATTGTCTCCAAATCTCTCCGGAAATCATCAGCTGATATGTCTCTAAACGGTCGATATGTAACCTTTTTTCGTAATGGTTTCTCTTTTTTAAAAATGATTTCGCAAGTTACGAACGAGTGATGGCCTAGTTCCGTTATGTGGTCCACAACAACGTCCCGATACCGTGCATCAGTACATATCACATTGATCAGAGTAGCACTGTCCCCTACGAAGTACGTGGGCATGAGTACAATTTGATCCATGTTGCAGTAGTCTAGAAATTCCGTAAGCTTTTTTGTTTTAGAATTATTTATGTCAAGCATATTAACATTGAGATCGCCTAATAAAATAATGTTATCGTACGGAGCCAGTGCACAGATGCTGTCCGTGATCGCGTCTAGGTAGATATCTAAATCCAACCAAGGAGGCCGGTATGCAGTTCCTACAAGTAATGTTTTTCCCTTAGCCGTTATATTAAGCCACATTTGCTCCACCTGTGGGTGATGTGGGTGAGCTCTAGTTATACATAATAAATAGAAGCTGCAGATGGAAGTCGCAGTATTCCTAAGGAAGTAAGGAGAAAATCCGTCAGGCCAGGGCCCTTCGCTGGATCTAGGGATTTAAGCTCCTTTAATATGTTCTCTTCACTAAAAGAAAGATCGCAAATAGAGACATCGTGTAGTGCGTTTTTGTCCTGCGGAGGCTTCCATTGACAACGAAGGAGATGTCGGTTCATGTACCGAGTAAAAAAAAGTCTGAAAACATATTGCATGCCATGTCTAGATCATTTGTTTCAGCGTTTATTTTTGTATTGAAAAATTTCACAGCATTCTCATGAGAAGCAACTTCTATTGGAACTGTTAGTAGTTCAGCTGTAATATTGATGTCAACGTGTCTTTTTGTACAAGATAAATATGGCTTTGAAAACTGCATTAAAGCTATCCGTACTAACAAGTACCAAGTCTGTTTGGTATCGTCATGCAGGTCAGAAAGACACTACTGCACTCTTTTTATTCCTCTCTTAAATCTGCATAAAGACAAACAATACAAATAACATGAAACACATAAATAAACATAAGATCATAACGATGCGTCATCCGTACAGGCTAACGCAATAAAGGTCGCACTAATAGTCACTGTGAAAGAGAACTAAATAGCCCGTGCCGACCTCCCTGGCTACTCTTGAAAGCTTACCCTTGGCCATATCTGTACCAGCATAGCCTGAACCGCCATATCTCATATAACTACCCTGAAGGTGGTTGGTTAGTTCGATATAAGAAGAGGTCGGGAGATCATGTTAAGATGGTGGATGGAACGACAATTATAAATAAGTAGGTTGGAGCAATAACGGGCGGCGACGTGCTTTATATCAAGCAAACAGCCTGCGATGCAACGCCACCTAAGAGACGCTTTATACAGACCAACGAGTTGAGATGTGACAACTCGATGTCGTGTCAGCAGCAAATTTGAAGAGACACTTACCGATTTGAAAACGTGCGAGATTGATAATTCACGCTAACCGAGGCGTTAAGTAAAGCGTCAACACAATGTGTCCTCTATGTCTCGGTGGCATTAAAATAAAATATTTGCACTGCGCTCCTGAAACACGGGGATTGTGTGCCAGACGTGTTAAGTTTTACGGTGAGTCATATTTATTTGTGTTAAGTTTTATACGTCTTAAGCTAATTATATAACGCCAATTCCGAGAGATAGTGGTCAAATTGCAAACCAGGCCAGCTGTTATCAACATTGATCCTCATCTGCTCAAAAGTATGGTTTAAAAAATCAGGATTGAAAACAAAACTTTATTAGCTGTCATCTTTCAAAATGGCTCTTAGGAAGTTCAACTTTCAGCGAGCCGTGTCTGTTCTGCACTAATACGCGTAACACATGTCTGATCTATGCGCGGCGCGTTCGAGCTCATAGGCCATTCATAACCGACACTGCATCCTCCACACCAGACGTTTTTATTTGCCGAACCAACGACACTAACATAAAAACAACACTCAAATATCAAATAAACAGTGCTTTAAAGCGCAGTTTCGTACGGCTTAAGCCCGTATTAGGTAGTTAAATTTACATTTTACATTTGATATTTTCAGCCGTGAAAGTTATTTCTTGTTTGTGCTGCAGCAGATTTATTGTTCGGATCCGGCGGGCACTCCAGCGACATCTCTTTGTTGCGAATCGTTTACGTGTATTTATGGGGTAATTTAAACGATCCGAAATACAAAATACTTTAGTACGATTTACTAAAATACAATGCAGTGATTATAAAAGGATTTATTGTTGGCTGTTGTGTTCTACTTTGTGATGCTCGTACCTCTCGGTAATTCGTGTGTTTATTTATATGTTAGGTGGAGATTAAGGTGTGAGCAGAATAACGTGTGCTCCAAGTACAATATTCACAGTCACGGAGAGCTATAATGTGTTGACTTCAAACATCGCATAATTATGTGCTCACAATATGTGAGGTCGTTGTTAGCCCGTCATTTGATGGTTGAGTCTTGAAACATTTATTTAATAAGGCAACAAAAACTCGTAAGTTCTTCACTACAAAGTGACCTGTCTACCTTGACGTAATTTATAAATTGACGGCATGTACAACAAGGCAACAAGTCATGCAAATGCAACTTTTCGAAACTTGATACTTACTTAAGAAAATGCAAACAACTTTCACCCAGATAATCTATTTCTGCAGAACTACAGCTACATCTACAGAGTCTAAGATTGTTCTGTAAATTCACCTGACAAAAATTCCTCCATCGCAATTCTACCAAAAAGATCTCTATCCAGCACAATACTAGCAAATAGCAACAAAATCTACAAAGTAAGACTTCCCTAAAATAACCTCCATGGAGCAGCTCCGCAATATAAAGCGGTTGTAAACACACGGCGGCGGCGGCGCTTGCAATTCAATTGTTACCTGCCAGTGTGCGCTGCCACTATGCACGGTGCCACTTCAATATACGAGTCTATGGTGACACAGTAATGTGACGTTCAGGTATTGATGCTTAACGTTTGTCTGTACAAAATGAAAAGGTAGCAGCAGATACTTTGTTTATAAATAGAAGAACACAGTAACTGTGATTGGCTTATTTGGAACAAACTTGCATTGAGTAAAATATTTAAACGAATGACTGCCGACAGAGCATGCATTCTTTTTAGCGCGATCACTAATCGGTTCTGTTGATTAAAATGTCAGTTTCTAATCGAAATGTTCCTTTCTTTCAGCAGAATGTAATATCAAATTAGGCACTTTACAAATTAAAATATGCGAAAAAATACGTTGGCAATAAATATACAAAAATACGTTTGCGAAAAAAATAGCACACAAAGTTTCATCTTCAAGACTGCCATTTCTGAAAACACAATGACAGAACAAATATCAAATAGTGTTCATAGTATTAAGCTCGGGTCTTAACTAGTCTTACATGTTAGCTCTTCCATTCATTTATCATACATACAGTATCTCATCTAATTTCTAGAAACATAAAATTTCTCATAAAACAGGTTCAAGGCATCGAATAGTAAGTACTAAATATTCAGAAACTTAAAGCACTACATTACTGTGAGTGCGGAGCAAACGAGACGATTTGTATTCAGCCTCTATATGTTAATATGTTTTATCATCGGAATATTATTCATGACAGACTCTACTTTTATTTTCAAGAGGTATTTTAATACATCATGTGCACCTAACTTATTAAAATACTAGCTTAGGAACGCGACTCCGCTCCAGACGTTGTTTTATTTTCCTTTGAGACATTTTTGGCATTTATGCCTTTCAGCAAAGTGAATGCTGAGAAAAGCTGGTATTAATGATTTTTTTCGTTTTTACAATCAGTTGGAAGAATTTAATTACCCTTGCAATTTGTTTTTTTTATCAGAGGTGGTATTTTGTACTATTAACCTAATTATCACTTCATAGCAGAGATGAGAGATTGGTGATCACACTGATCATTGTTGGCCATTCTTTTAAAGTACTTCTTCTGTCGCCTTTCCGGACCCCCGTGGAAATTCGCGTTTTCATTGGAAAAGAAGCGATGCGCGATGGCTTGATTCAATAATGCCAAGCCTACCACACCGTCTCAGCGTGTCCAGCGAGCCGTACAAGAAAGTCGTCCATTGTCTCAACACTTACAAAAACCACATTCAGCCTCCGTCAACCATGAACAACTCTCGATAAACGACAATGACGTCATCAAGACAACAATTACAACGCAACAGATTAAAAATGAAAAATGTTCGCGATCGTCTTTAGTGATGACAAACAAAACATCCTAATTGCTTTTTCTTTTATCGTTGGCTGAATGTCGAGGCGTTGTCGCCGATATTGTTTCTTAAAAAACACAGCCCCTCTTGTGATAATCTTTTGGCCAAGCAAAGGATTAGTGGTGAAAAATTGTTGCTCATAAACAATTGAAAGACGCGATAAAATTGCACATTTTTCTTTGGATGAAAGTGAAGAGCGTGAGGTATTCAGATTTTAATTTTTATCGTCGAGATAGGTAGATTGCCTTTCATTTGAGAGATATTTTCTTTTTTTACTTTCACTGATTACTTTGTTGAATGCACAAGGAAACTGCAATCCTAGCTGTAGCCTAAAAAGCAAATACTTATTTAGAGATCTGCATAGCCTGCTTCAAAGCCAACATACCGTGCATGGGGATTCATTTCAGGATCTCCTCAAAGAAACAAAAAAAAAGATTTTGGTGGCAATTTTTTTTCTCCCTGTGTAGAGGTATATCCATACCCATGATTAAAAGCCTTGTCGAATGAACTTCCCATCACCTACAATAACAAACAGTCGGTAAAACACGACATCTCACCGTTTATTAATATTCAATTTGCATGTAATGTGTTGTTTACAGCCCACCTCGGGCTGGGATCCGTCTACCGTCTAATCTCAACGGTTATTGTCTAAGTTGCGTCGTTTCCTGAGGCACTACCTCGACACCGCCGTATGTACAGAGTGTCCACTCCATATAATAGTGAAAGAAAGATCCATATTTACAAGGAGATACTTCAAAAGGAAAACAGGTAGTAACTGCAAAAATCTGATGTTTCTAGAAACATTACCAAGCACAGTTAAACACTTGAACTATATTAATTTTTGTCCTTGGCCTGCGTAGCTAGGGTAGATGCGTAGGTACTTCGGCATTGCTTAGTTGTTCATACTGATAACATTAAATACTCTTGCTTTTTGAAAGTACTGTCTGAGTCCACCCTAGTACCGTAAGTGGTCTGTGTGTGCTTGCGCATTCCTACGAAACCATAAAATGCCCAAAAATTCTGAATTTCCCAATTTAGATCGATTCCCCGACCAAACGACCTTGAATGTTCTTCGGTCCTTCTCCGTCCCGCCGTAATGTGATGATAGAATATTGAACATTAATAAAGTCTTAATTAATGAGTTAATAGTGTCTAAATAACGCATTTTCGCAAGGGTTTGCTCGGGGTAGCGCCTTAATTTTTATCCTTCTTGTATTTTGTTGTCTGGTGGCTGGCGCTGCGACTTGCGATCGACTGGTTACGACGGTGACAGTATCCAAGTTAAGTGATATTTATAGCGAGTGTAGGTGAGCCCGAATAACTTCGAACTAGTTTTGGGTCACAAATAGATACAGATAGACATGGGGATACGAAATACTTTACGTACGAACTAAAATGCCACGAATGGACTTTGAAGTTAGACCTTTAGGTTTAGGCTTGATACGACTTGCATGATGTTGGATTTACTTAAATTCATCATGTGCTGTATAGGAATAAATGTAAGCTACTCCATTATCTAAGACTTTTCAATCTTATTAAAACTTTTTGGGTATTTAACGAATACGGCTTTCTTCTTCATAATAAAAATCTTAAATTCTCAAGTCATTCATTCACTGACACACAACGCATAGCCTAAACCGGTGGGTCCAGAAGCACGAGATTTTGCACATGAGTTCCTTATACAGAGTGTACCGTAACCTACACCTAATAGTTAACATATTTTTTTTAAAGTTTAATCCAGTCTAATTACAACAGGAGTTAAAAGACCGTCACAGGCAGTAGACTTTCTCGTTTTTGTAAATTTTTTGTTTGCTGTTAACTATTATGACTTGGCCTATTACCCGATTCCGGCTTGACCTCGACTTACATGACACCCTGTATAGAGAAAGTGAGCAATCCCAGTGTAGAAAATTTATCCCCGAAAAGAGTTGAATAGGGGATGAAAGTTTGTAAGTTCGTCGATTATAGCCGATGGGAATCATCATCGGGGACTCGGCTTGTTCAAAAAAAAAAACTTACAAACACAACGACGTTTCTCATCAAAATCTCAAACTCTCAATCAGAATTCATGTCCACGATGTCTTTACCCAATCTTAATGACTACACAGACGAAGCTCTGGTGCCCTCTATTTATTCGTTGGTCTACTCTAAGACGTTAGCGTGGTCCGAGGAGTCCCACTTGGGCACAGTTCCGTGCGTTTCCGGCACACGCAGGATACAACCCCCCCTCCCCCATCTTGATGGGAGGGGTTTACATCCGTCCCCCGAAACATTAGCGTATCATTATAACTATTTGAACGAGCTTGTTAAGTTTACCCCAAGGTGTATCGGGGTTGGCAATGGAGAATTTCTTGTGATATCGTTTTGTTTCAAAGTTTGCTTGTTGGTATGATTATGAAAATCAGTTGGTCTACTAGATTGCTCCTGAAATGTTTAAATTCTACGACTTCGACGAAAGTCAATGTATTAACCTACACTTTTCAGACCATTTTGAGCGAAGCCTCAAGCGTTATAACAACATTTGTCTACCAAGTGACCACTTAAACAAGACAATACATATTTTCCTGGCGTTTTCTGATCTTTTTCAGTTCTCATACGGTTTCGCCTTATGGGGCCTTAAGATGATCTGAAAAATGCACAACCCAATTTAAAATTAATTGACTGTAACACCACCACCAAACTTATCCACCAATGTAGGTACCCACCCTTACATTTCCCTTTCAAACAACATTCCTCCTACAATTACTACCCCACAATAAAAAGCAACTTCTTACCCCCGAGTACACCATAATGACGGGTAGTTTTCACCCCTTGTGCGGCTCTGACGAATTTATTACCCCCACTGTTCAACACAATTGATATAGTCATGCCTGAAAAAATATTAATACTAAGAAATACAGTTTAAAAATATTTAATAAACCTTGAAGAAAGGTCTTAGAAAGTAAGTAGGTTCCTATTATGATAACTGAGTTAATCAGGCAAATAATGCGTTTTTTGCTAATGCCACGAACTAACTGCCCTCATTTATGTCAAACATGGTTTGAAACATATAACTTTATAAGATAAGTGTGTAACTTAGGTATCTAATAATAATAATAAAACATTTATGTATGAAAAAACCTATGAATATGGTGCGTAGGGAAAGGACTGTATGAAAAAGAAACAGAAAGATAAGACTTGGCATTTATTTATATAAGGCTATTCAGTTTAATTGGTTAATAAGAAAACTAGTGGTCCGTTCCAAAACTAGGTCATCTTGGAAAAGAAGGAACAATAAAGTCTATGTTAGCTTGCAATGGCCCATACACATATACCTTACTAACTAACATAAATATAAAGTATAAAACAATACTCCAATCAATAACAATCTCGGTCGATCTTGCAATCTAATATTTCCATGTTAGGCACTATAAACAAGACTAGGCCTCACACTAATTAATATGATAATACTTAAGTATGTAGAGATTTCGTGTCGGAATGTATCATATAAATTAAATTCTTTTTCTAAATGGTCCCAGTATTTCCACACCAACAATCAATTCCGAACGAAGCCTGTGCTTTGGGAGTCGGTCTAAATAAATACAAAAACTTATCTTACTTCCAGCTAAAATGTAGTGCTAATGCAAAATAAGGTTATCCAAAACTTACTTTTCGTTTAGAATCGTTGTTTGTGATAGTAGTATTTTAAGTCACATTAAAAACCATCGACACATATTTTTGACTGACCGACCCCTTGACAAACTCAAACTCAAAGCATTTATTTCAAATAAACCAATTACAGGCACTTTTGAATTGTCAAATTCAAAAGTGCCTGTAATTGGTTTATTTGAAATAAATGCTTTGAGTTTGAATATTGAGTTTGATTGATAAAGAACAACTTAAACGTCGAAATAGCTTAAGAAAATATTTAAAATACAATTTATAATTCTATGATGCAATAATGATTAAGTAATAATTAATATGGTACTAATTATGGTTATTACGGTGTATGTTTTTATTTTCAAGTAACAAGTAGTTTCAAACAATTTTCAGAACTTAAAGTAGATACATATTAAATTTTACATTTCGATTACAAATAAGTTCATACTAAATTGTTAACTTATCTTATTAAGTTTTATAATGGTTCTTTCATACACAGTAGGTAAATAACTTGTATCTATTCTGACACTCAAAGCTAGCTAATTAAGTTGATATCTCGTATTTACCTACACATATGGTTTTCGTCAACTTTCTAACACCTTTCTGACATATGCATAAATTGTTCAGTTATAGGTACCTACTTACTAAGTATTTGTCAAACTACTTCAGTCACACATTTAGGGCTAAAATGTAACTTAAGCAGTTCTCCACTCTAAGGTCCTTTAAAACCAAAGCCATGTACTGAAATCCTAACTCTCCTCGCATGTAGAGTTACATGTAGATTCGCCCTGGGCAGTGCTGTCCTGTACTTAGCCGAACTTAACCCAAGACTACGTTGAGTCGCAATAAACTTGCGCTAACTGGCGACTAAGTGCGCTATTCAAGAGGCCGCTCTATGTGCAATCTAAATGAAATACTTATTCGAATAAAAAATACATCACTAATGTCCAAATTCAAGTAACTACTGAAATGTTGTGAATCAAAGAAAACTTGCATTTGACTATCATCTTTATCTCAATCAAAAGATTGGTGATCTATCATCAGATAACATAAACTATGATAAGACGTCTTTGTTACAAAAACGAGTGTGATATGTAATACAATCGTCAGCATGCAAGATGTTGCATCCACAAACTCAATATCAGTTGCCGCCTAATCAAAATCAAAAGTTACTAACTAGGCTGAGAATAAGCACTTTTTGAACGTCAAAATGAAATAAGACAGTCACCCAAAACACCCGTCCTTCACCACTTCCTAGTGCTTTAGCGGGGAAGAAGAAGTGGAAGAAACTCCCCAACAGCACAGTTGTCTGTTCAGTTAAAAGCTCCTCGCCATGTTTGAAGGAAGGAGGCAACCCGACCCCCGACGCTACCGCAAGCAGTGACATGCAATCAATGACAATCCTGCTCTTGTACAAGTACCTCAACCAGCAATAATTACCATACATTCCACATGAAGCAACACTAACCTGTCCGCGTGTTATCTGCGGGCCGGACGTCCGGCGTCCGTCCGATACCACTGACACAACTGACACAGTTAACTCGTTATGTGTTAGTGATTACTATTGTTTTGTTCTACGCACCTAGATAGTAGGTGTTAGATATAATGGCGCAGTAAGAGTTTAGTAATTGTAGACACTATTATTTAGCATACTAATTATGTCACACTAAAATTATTGCTCGCATCACTGTTTCGCATCTTTATTTATTCCTTCCAAGCTGCATCGGCTGCTCCCTCTCACAGAGAGGATGATGAAGCTGTATCGGCAAATAAAACAAGAAGGATTGTCTATTTGATTTTAAAAAAAATAAGTGTCAAACACCTTTGCCAGAAAGGTTGAAGCTAGTTACCATACCACATTTTGTAAAATACTGTTGAATTTGTGAAAAAAAAAACTCTCACAGATTCATATTTGGGGAGTTATATTCACCATACTACTAACTTCACTATATTTCCTTTGCAACCAATTGAGTTTAGGTACCACAACAATTATTGTGTAGTTATTATGCCTACTTTCACGAGGAACTTGATCACGAAACTATATTATCAACTGTGTAATCTATCGGCACTTTATCTTTATCTTTTCCTAAGAGATACCTAGATACATAGGTTCTCCACAGTCTCACCACATGAAACTTAGCACGGAGCTAAAACGCGGTGGCCGGGCCAAGTTAGCACTTTTTTATTTACCACTAACTCGCCTAACACAAGATTGCCATTTAACTGGCTCGCCACACGCCGCCATTTGTTGCTATTGCCATATTATATGGCTACATGTCCTATTGTGAGTACCTTGCTGAAGTGGACACTTGAGGGGCTTGCCAAACTGGGAGTAACTACTTAAGGCAGAAAAATAAGCAGGGTACTATAATTTTACTTAGTTTTTTGTTTTTAGTTATGAACTCGTGCAAATAAATTCATTTCTTATAAGATAAATCATCTTCAGAAAACTGAAAAAGAAATCGAACTGTAAGTGAAGCAACATTGATTACGCCAGCCGAAATCACGCCCCAAAAAGTTCGGTATGTTAATATGTTTACGCCTCCTGTGATTTTAAAAATAATCGTAATGACATATCGGACTGGAAATTACGTCGATAATTTTCAAGGAAAACAAGACATCCACATACGGCAGGAATGTTGCAAAGCCTATTGTAAATGTCTGAACTATTAATGTATTTCCACATATGTTACATGTACATGTATATGGTACATAATTATATAATAATATAAAGGCAATAGAAGACACTTACGCTAATAACTAAAACACACCACTCCATCAACGATCCATCGACTTAGCACCAAAACACGAGCATGCCCAACACAAACAATGAATGTTAGCACAATATCATCAAACCTACACCTATAGATACCAGTAGTATGCTCCGTTATCTAAATAACCGAAGTTATACCTGTGGGGCTGAGCTCGATAAATCAATATCTTCGGCTTGTTAAGTAACTTTATCCCGAGATGCTTTGGTATCGTATGCACATTCACTAGCGCATAGTGGGCCATTGGTGTGAATGTTGTGAACAAAGTTGAAGTTGAAATATTAATTTATCAGTAAATGATAAAATGACAAATGATAAATGATTTTATTTCTGTAAGTAGGTTTGTACAAACACATTTACACGTCAATCATATTTTAAAAGCTAGATGAGATCGGCGTTTCCTATCTGACTACTCTGAGAAGAAAGGCCGAAACAAACTCAAAGGTCAAAGTGTGTTTTAAGTCCAGACATAATCTTGGTCAGATCATGTAGATTGCTGTCTGAAATGGTCTTTTGAGGAAAGACACAGAATGAGTGGACCTGTCCAGTCAGTGCACGCATTTGTCAGTAATCATGCAGCTCAACTTAGAACTAAGGAGCTCAAGGATTCGATTTTCAACTTTTGAGTAGGCCGCATAAAGTACTCAAACTGCCAGACCAGCATTAAAACTAATTGAAAGAAAAATACAATAACCCACTTATTCCTCACATTCACAAAACTTAAAATAATATTATGCTTTATACATTAATTATACATGTACTTGTTTGTATAAAAAGGTACATGTAAAGAAGAAAAAAAAGTAAAATGGTTAGCAAAATAATATAAAACATCAACATTATCTGTGTACATTTATTGGAGCAGCTCAGTCCCAAGCCTTCGTGCCCTTAATATAGTCTTTGACAGTAAAATAGGCTTTCTGGCTCTTTTCCAGTTTATAAAAGATTTGAATTTATTAGGTAGAGTAGCGCTGTAGCATTTCTTAAAAAAAACGGCTTAATCCAAATGACACTATAAAAATAAAACCAAAAGAATAAAATGAATTTAAAATGATTTTATAATCACGCAGTGTTTTAGTACTTTTATAAAGTTTTAGCTCGAATTTTAATTTTGCTACTTATTTAAACAGTGATAGTTTTTTTGCATGTCTTTTTTTTGTAAATCAAGCACTACTTGCAATAAAGGAACACACTATTAAGGAACAACCGTATCTTACATGCAGAAAAACACAAAAAATATAATTTGTTTGAAACGATTTTATACCTTTCTGAACTATATTTTTGCCCACCGTAGTAGCACAGTGCGGCTCGCGTATAACCGTCGGGCGCCCCGGGCCCCGTGCCTCAACCTAATTTGTATTGATTAAAAATATTCAGCATAGTTTGACGCTGCGGAATGCGCCTCCCGCTCCACGGCTCATGCAGATTATTGGCCCTACAACTCATTTGATTTTCTTACAAAAATATTTACTACTCCACAAGTTAACTTGGATTTTTGTTTTGGAGGGGTCAAGTTCTTAAGGGTTTCTCCTGTTCTAAGGGGCTGTAGAACAATACTTGAATCATAACTATAAAAGACTCGCTAATTTTTATAATAAATAACTGGTTTTCAGAAACACTACTGCCAACGATACCAGAGGTGTTTGGCAAAACCACATTATACCAAATGTAAAACGATTGGCTTGCTAGTTGTAACAGCAAGCCATAAGAACAATTCGCTGTTTTGACGTCTATATATGACGTATCTTTTGAATCATTACTATTTAGCTACAATATCCGACATTTAATGGCACACCTCTGCCTAACCCTTCGAGGATTAAGGGCGTGATGTTATGATTTATGTTATTTGATGGTAACATCATAAAACAGAGTGGAATTCTGTACAAGACCCAAGCAGGTTCATTTTTCCACTATTTTTAATATAGGACCACCATGCGTATACCTACTCATCTAGTCAAACGCACGTCCTCCTTTATTATCCAATATGAATTCCAGCTACCAAGTAGTGCCAGGTCCTGAATAATGCTGGAGCGATACATTTTTATTGGCGCCGCGTCGTGAGGTAAACACGGTGTTTTGTTGTCCCCTCAAAGATTATTATTTATGTAACGACTGTTGTTCTGTTGTGATTGTGGAGTTAGAGCGGAAAGATGTGGCTGCGTAGGAAACAGAGTCGTCACTGAGGCTGTGGATGTGACAGTACAGAATCTGTAGTGCTATTCCGTAACCATCTCACCGTCAAAACTTAGGTGAAGTGAGCGTGGAGTGAATTGTCAGTGCTAATGATGCCATGGGTTGACTAAGATGGGATGACACAGTCTTTATTGTGATGTGATGATGTAAAAGATTATTTTATTTTCATTTGAAAGTAGAGAGCATTGATCTGATCCACCTTGAGTTATGTTACATAAACTTCTCTAAGATAATTATAATAATCTAGTTATCATAAAGAATGGAGACTAAAGAGACTAGAATAGGGACTGTCCTGACACCTTATAATTAATTAATGAACTACATTCACTTCGCTTTAACAATGAGCAGAGAATTAACAAGGTATAAGGCCTAGTTATCTTTGGGGCATAAAGAACTCATAGACTAATTTTACCGAATTGTCAATCAAACAAAAACAAACGTCCCCATAGGCACTAGTTTTTACCTACATGCACCATAATGAAAATAACTGAACCAATGTACACATTCCCATGTTGTTTTATTAATAAGTAGGAACTTATACTTACAATAACTAACCGGACCTTCCTTCCAATGAGCTGTCACTACCGTAGGAATCGTTTTGTGGTGTTCTGACTGTAAGATAGTGCACTTATGGCAGTTTGTTGACATGTTTCTGTCTGTCAAAAATGTGAATTAAGTTTAAATTTTTATGTTCATAATACACGTCTCTGGGAGTATATAGTTTGATAGACACTTAGCTTGAAAATAGCTGTATTTGTCACGGGTTGTTTGTTTTGCCCCGACGACAACGACACAACAACAACGATGTCTTTGCATAATATTACCACGATTCCCTAAAAAATTTCGTCCGTACACTCTTTGTCTCTTCTAGAACCCCATACCTCTTTGCATTCAGGTAACTGGCCACTTATGCTAAGTGACTTCTAGATGTTGCTTCGTATCACTTAAGGAACTCACAAACTGGGCAGCATGAAATAGCTGAAAACTATCCTCGCTGACGGCTTACGGCACTTTTGTTTTTATACACTGTTCTTAGTTTCGATACAAATGCCTACGCGTTTGTTTTTCTTGGATTTGTTTTTCTTTTCTGAGTATTGAACCGAATATGCACGTCTACTCATTATATGAGGAAAAGAGGGTAAAATAAACCGGTCGAAAAATTATAAACAAAAATTGAGGCTTGAGTTTATATTTATGCTACCGAAATAGTTAAACTCTCTGCAAAATTTCAAATATATGGCAATAAGCTAAAATTTGACCAATTAAAAGTAAAACAGCTATCTTACGCAAACCTCGGATCTAAACAACGAAACTAACTAGTCCTGGCAGGTCAATTACAAACATTAAAGCCATTAACATCCGTACCATAATCAATAATTCAAATTATAAATTGAAGCCCACCACTAAAATTAATAGTGCTATGTCCGCCACCCGTGTCGAAGTGTTTGCCCGCCGCCGCTGGTGTGGCCACCCTCCTCGTGTTGTCCACGGACAGGGGACAAGGACGGGACAACGAACAACATTCCGGATTAATCTTAGGTCGGATTTTAGACCAAGACAAATATGGCCGGCTCACAACTAAATGGTTGGAAATTATTAAATTAAGGAGATATATAAGTTAAGGTTTAAACTTAAGGGATCGGATGTAAATGTGTGTGTGTGTACGTGTGTGGAATTTAAGCTAAACAAACATTTTGGGCAGTTTTTATAGAGGAACTTATGTTCGACGATAGGTTATACAGACATTAAAATTGATTCTTTAAATTAAACCTAATTTGGATAGACTTCAGGAAAAGTTAATATGAATCACTAGAAAAAAACCCTTAATAATTATTATTTTTTGCAGATTTTACTGTCGCAACTTATGGAATTAAAACATTGAGTCGGACGAGACCGTCGCGCACGTGTTTTTTGGGTGCACAGGCGTTACCCAGATTAGGATAGAAACCCTCGGGACACTCGGATCTTACACAGAGGTTCTCAACAGACCAGAAGCTTTGATCGGCTTCTGGAGGGAGGTGGGCTGGTTGGAATAATAACCACCGACGGCCGCCATGGCCCACGCACAATGGTCCACATGTCGGACTAAGTGCGGAAACCAAACCCTCTAACATAGAACATAGAACATTGAATGTGCAATAAACAATAGTTTTATGCAACCCGAAGTAGCAAACACACAATGTTCCAAACTGCTGAAGACAAAGGGAACAAACAGACTGCACACACATCAGTACAGCGTTCAGAAAACAATAAATACAAAACAATTACAACGTTTTTAAACAAACATCAAACAACGTCCTGAGACGTTTCGGACTATTTACATGTTGTAATTTTAATTAGGATTCCGTAGACCACAGGGCAAGATGGCCGGATTCGCAGAGGCTGGCACAATGGCGCCCTACGGAGCCCTCGAATAGTTGTACCTAATGTTAATTTAATCTAAGACGGCACAGTCCGGCGGCGAAAAGTTGTGACTTCGCCTTCTTGTGTTGTTGTTGATAGTGTTCGGATTAGGGGATCTGTTTTAGACGTTTAATTCACAACACTCACAGTATCTTTCATTAAATTCCAACTTTCTAGCAGGTAGGTAAAGTATAGCGCTCAAACTCAAGAATATGAAAATACCGCAGCATTAAATACAATACCATGATAAGTTAAGGAAAAATCATATTTTCCTTTGAAACTACCTAGATCTTTTTTAGATTGGTGTCAATTTTGAGAAACATGAAACTTACGGAAGTTATATTGCAATCAAAGCAAACCAAAACTATTTCTCTCCAATCCAAGTCCCCCAATCCGGACTTGCTGACCAGCCACGTGTTAAGTCGCCGCTGTATAATTACGTCGAATAATTCACGGGGCCCACTTAACCGGAGCTCTGACCCCCGGGGCCGGGACCCAACCTGTCGCCACCTTGCGCCTGACGGACCGGACCCGCTAAGAAATTGCCAAGATTTCTATGTATAATGTTTAAATTGAATACCAAAGCCAAATGTTTCTTGTTTACGTGTGCCAGGTAGGTTTCCGAAGCTTTTGTCTTTAGTTGCTTGGTTTAGTGATATAATATGTGAATTTAAAACTCCAGAAGATCACGCTTTTCGAAACTAATTATGTCTCACAGGTACTTGGAAAAGTTATGTAGAGTTAGAAGGCACTGCAGTTAAATTTCACAAGAATATTCTGGTTTAGATACAGAAAATGAGTCGTGATGGTAAGAGCTACATCTAGTTTAGCGTATACAGCCAAAACAAATAAGTAGGTGTACCTATTGGAAAAGTCTAGAACGTAACAAATCATTTTCATTTTCACATTCAACAAATAAATGGCAAAAAACATGTCAAAATAGTCTACTCAACGCGCAATATGTATTGCTGCTGTCATCAAGTGCTATCAAAATATTTTAGTAAAATTGATGATGTCTCGCGAAGAATTGCTCGAATATTGTGCGATATAAAACAAGAGAGTCTGAAGGAGAGAGGACACACGAAATATGTTTATAAGGAGCAACACTCTTTGATTTATAGCGATCGCAGATATAACACAGTGGGCACAGTGCAAGGTGTGAGCGAAAGCGTGTTTGAAAACCATGATGAAAATATTTGATATTTTGACAGTTAAAGACATTATCGGGCAGTGTGCTCATTGTGTGATTGGTACAGTAGCGCTCATAAGTTCATAAGCAATCTCACAAAGCAATTGATTGCCGCTTCGGTTTCACTTACGAACTTCTATAAGTTGTTTCTATACTATAGACACGCACACACACTCACTTTGTCTGTAATTGATAGTAGTTCATAATTTCAACTAACCTAACATATGGCATGCTAGCTTAGTCGTTACCGTGCCTGGGTAGCAGCGATTATGGCGAGCCCTGTGTTCGAATCTCACCTGCATGAGCCTGCGTGATGATAATTTCAAATAATATCTATTTAAAGTTTTTGACATGTTATTAATAATACTTAAAATTAAAAAAAAAAATACTTGAAGTGGTTCGATAATCATTCGATGCTTGTCTCGTTCATCTTGTTTACATAAATAATAAATTTTTGTACGTAGACCACAGAAAACTGAGTAATTTTTTTCGATTTCTGTAAGGTAAATGCAATTCGTTACGACTATTCAACTAATTGAACGTTGTTGGTAAGTGATGAATGTTTAAATCAATTAATTAGCGGTGTTTTAAAGCATTGGCAAATATTATTGCGCTGCGTAAAAGTGGATGTAAATTATGTGATAACACAAATATATATTGAAACCGACCTAAGTGCGAGTGTTATCATTTAAATATTTCATATTTTACTAACTGCTACTGCTGAGCAAGAGATCCTGGGTTCAATTCCCAGGTTGGGCAACGTGTTATTGGGTTTTTCTATATGGAATTTCTCAGTAGCAGCCCGAGTCTGGATTTGTGCCCGGTTGATGGCAATAGGCTCGCCCCCTATTACATGGGACTTATAACATAACTGGTGAAATGTGGGTGTACTATAGATACATTCGAGACGGACCTCTTCAGGCAAAACCACTTCACAAGCAACAACATGCGTACTCCACAGGCAGATCAACGGAATCTGCGTTACATAGCGTAGTTTCCAAGATTGAATGCGCGGTGGACCACAAATGCTCAGCACTAGCCGTCTTTGTTGATATCGAGGGCGCCTTTGACAAAACCACGTTTGGTAGCATCAACATGGCTCTCGACAGACACAATATAGACTCGACCCTGAGCGGGTGGATCACTAATTTGCTCCAACTGAGAGCTGTACAGGTAACAGTGAACGACACCACAAGGGCCATTGTGGCGAAGGGCTGCCCGCTGGGGGGCGTTCTCTCGCCACTTCTGTGGAACTTGGTTGTAGACAGCCTCATCAGAACACTTTATGACAAAGGCTACTTTACTGTAGGCTATGCCGATGATATAACCATAATAATAAATGGCACCCACGAAAATACCCTATGCAACCTTATACGCCAAGCCATGAAAATAGTAGAGGACTGGTGCAACAGACACCAGCTATCCGCCAACCCCACAAAGACCGAACTGATCCTCTTAACAAAAAGAGGAAACTGACGACACTACAACTACCACGATTCTTCGGAACTACCCTAAGCCTATCAACCGAAACCAAATACCTAGGCATCTATTTGGACAAACAGCTGAATTGGGCAAAACACACCAACTACATCACTACAAAAGCCAGCATATCTCTGTGGCAGTGCAAGCGAATGCTTGGCAGAAACTGGGGGATTAACCCCAAGGTAACCTACTGGCTATACACTACTGTCATTCGCCCAATTACCACGTACGGCTCGTTGGTCTGGTGGCCTAGGACAGACCTGAGCACAGCCCAAAGAGATCTCGAAAAACTGCAGCGGTTTGCTTGTGTAGCAATCACTAGCTGCATGAGAACTACACCCACTGCTGCCCTACAGGCAATGCTTGGGCTGCCACCCCTACACCTTATCGTGCAGGAGGAGGCGACCCTGGCTGCCTTTAGGCTCCATATATCGGGAACCCTAAGCAAAGATTAGGGTCTGGCACACACGCATAAAAGAGGATGCGGTCAAACGACAGCCAATGTTGGCATCACCCTGCGACAAAACCCCGAAGCAACACAACTTCCAAAAGCACTACAACATCGTTCTCTCAGAAGATCAGTGTGACTACTGTAACGTAATAGTGGTTCCTATCTACAAAAAAGGATGAAAGTAGACTTGGAACAGATAATTTAATGGGTGAGATAAAAAATACTATACTACTCAAGCCCGAATGAGATGAGAGTGTATACACCGACAGCTCGAAGACAGGATCTAGGACCGGAGTCGGAGTCTTTTCACATGACCTCAATATAAACATATCAAGTCCGCTGGGAATGTTCAACACCGTCTCTCAGACGGAGTGTGTGGGCATTATACAAGCGGCGTATGCCATAGAAACCAGGAAAGTTACGGACAGCCATATACGTATACTCTCCGACAGCGCCTCAGTCCTCCAATCATTGGGAAAAAAATATATAACCTCAAGTATAATACTAGAATGTCACAAGGCTCTAGAACGAGTAACGGTATCAAACCGCAACACAGTGACACTGCAATGGATAAAAGGCAACACAGTGGATCGCTAGGTAACGACGCAGCTGACGAACCCATCATACCCATCCCCTTCAACCAGATACGCAGGTGGCTGCAGGAGTCGACCGGGTGCTGCAGGTTTAGTTTCAATCATCTTTTCTCAAAGAAAATGATTACTTAAGCTATCCTCAATATGTTAACTATATTCACTAAAGCCAAATAAAACGTAAAATACTTAATGTAAACAAAATGCCATACATAACCACTTAATAAAATCACTTATTTTAGAAAATCATGATCGAAGCTTAATGTTTATGGTGAAATAAATCTACTTATTTTTTTTTTTATACATCTCACATGCTAAAATAAAACAAATTGCTTCTAAGTTCCTTGACATAGTATAAATAATCAATAATCGTAGCGGTTATTGTTATGAAAAATATTATAACAAATAAATATGTTTATCGGGATAGGCCCTCATCAGCGATATTACACTTGCACTTTGTAAGTAGGCGTGGATTGTCGGGCGAAGAAAATAGAGATACTAGTTACAGCACAATCACTTTATTTCACTCACAATTTCTTATAAAATAATCACCATGAAATAACCTGAAGGCAGAGGTCCGACATATTAAATGAAAGTATGAGATATAGCAGTAACCAACTCTTTTATTCCGACAGCTTGTTAATTAATTAAATAGATCGCGATAATAGCTCTAGGCGCTACGGCAGGCGCACCGGGCCGAGCCTGCCACAAGAATGCTCCCCCTCTTCGCTGCGCACTAGCTTACATTAAGTTGCTCGAGAACTGGGGAGAGTGGGGAGGCGAACGTCCGCTTTGCACAGCGTAACTCAGCCCGCTGAACCTACCGCTAACGGTGACGCCGACACGGCCATACTGACGTGCGGACGTCCTCGTACGCGTAGACTCATCAAGCATTGTCTAAAAAGACAATGTTATTATTGATGTTCGTTCATCCTGACTAGCAATCTCGATGAGCAAAAAAGATCCAGGTCATCCCTACTGACTGTGCAACCAACTCTGGACCGCTCAATATTGAGCCTTCAGGACTTATACTAGTAATCTGGTCCGGTTCAGCCCTGCAGAGTTTACTACTAATTCGGGACCGCTCGTTATTGAGCCTTCAGAACTTAAGCAATCTGGTCCGGTTTACCCCTTCAGAGTTATAATCTTCTGGCCCGGTCCAGCGACCCTTCAGAATTATAACCGCCTGGTCCGGTCAAATGACCCTTCAGAATTATAACCTCCTGGTCCGGTCTTACGACCCTACAGAGTTATAATCTCCTGGTCCGGTTATAACAAACCCTTCAGGATTGTCACTGCTTGGTCCGGTCATGAATGACCCTACAAGATCACTCCAGTTTATACAGTTTTTTTTTTCTCTCTTTTTTTTTGCTCTTTTTTTTTCTCTTTTTGTCTCTCTTTTGTACCTCTTTTGTCTCTTTTTTGTCTCTCTTTTGTCTCCTTTTTAGTCTCTTTTTAGTCTCTTTTTTTGTCTTTTTTTTGTCTCTTTTTTGTCTCCTTTTTTTTTGTCTCTTTTTTTTGTCTCTTTTTTTTGTCTCTTTTTTTTTGTCTCTTTTTTAGTCCGGACTAAAATGGTCCCTGTAGATTATATAATCAAATGTATTAAAGTACTTGTCTCAACAATCCACACATGCTATGTTCATTGGTAGTTTCACTACCACCAAAGTCATTTACTTTAGAGCCTATAACAGAAACAAACTATGTATTTTAATCTTAAGAATAGACTTGACTTAGACACTCCACCGAATGCGTATCACGCCTGTGCGATGCCGACCGAGTCTCATGTCATACAGCCAGCAAAATGTCACTGAGTGTCATGTCATTGAATGTGTCGTAGCAGACACATAATTCATGTTCACACCCACATAACACTCTAAACTAACAAACGACATCTATGAAAACTAAATAACACTAATTTAAGTATTGAAGCGCCGTCACGGCCAGACTGACATTCACACGTCCTTGTGCGTCTCCATCCCCTTAAAGTCACCGCGGGCCCATTTTTCTGTAAAAAGAATAAAACTGGTAGATTTTCCTGTACGCTCGTCCATCGGTGACATACATTACAACGTTTTGTAACCCACAAAATCAACCTTTAGGAGCTGAGCCGGACAACTTAAATAGGCCTCCCTTGAGCTAGTTATCTCTCCAGATAACATGGACCAGGCAGCCAATCAGCGTCTCTCCGATCACTCACTAGTACCACACATATCTCCATTGATCTCATAGCCTCTCAGACTAGACGATCACTTTATAATATGACCCAGAATATCGGCCTGCATAAGCCAGTTCTTTAGACTACCCAATAACACACACCATAGGATGTCAACCCGCATGAGTCGGACCCTTACTTTATCTCACAGATTAGTACCAATTTTTCGTTTAATTACGTTTCTTCACTCTCAGAGGCCGAGAGGTTTTCAGAGCTGGCGGATAACGTACGTGAACTACAAATAGACAAAGCATCACTAAAACCACCCGATGACGCCCACTCCATTCGTCAATCGCGGACTGCCGCCACCTCGGCCTCCTTCAAGCTACCCGTCAAAGTGGTAGCTAATTGCACCAAGCCCTCACTTCCCCCGGGCATTGCACGAAAATGCTTACGACCATATTTGCATTCTCTATTAGACACACAACAAAGGGAAGTCTTTACTCCCTGCGAAGCCCAAATGAACCCAGAGGGGGGTCACATACAATGAAGTAGGAATCACCACTGTAGAACGGTCTCATTTTTCCTACTGTGACGCAGCAACTCTCCCAATATTCTCCAATGCTAACTTACGAATTTCACCCAAATCTCACCGAAACCCAGACTCAGAATATGAAGCCACACTTAAAAACCGCGTCCGAGTCCCAAACACAAGTTCTGTTTGTGTTACCCTAGACCTTGCACCATCCGTCGCTAGCTGCACTTCGAGAAGCTCGCCGCGCCAGGTCCCACCAGATTCACTTTCGATTATAACAAGTAAGCACCTCAATGTCCTCATGACTCTCTCTACCCGACCACATGCCCTGCCAGAACCGTTAGCAACAAGGTGCAACTCTACACCATGTTCACCATAAAATTGCTCTGTCTAAGCCAATACAATACCCACCCCGATCCGAAATGATCCGCGAAGTCGCACCGAAAAGACAGAGCCTCCTTTAGTGCTTCATCTGCACCTGCTGCATCCAACTAAGAAGTGCACTCGAGAAGGACTCATTTAGTGAAAGAGTCAACAATGACAAGAATACTCCCTACCATCGATTTCTCCACACAACTTCTCCGCGATGTCTAAATGTACAGTATAACATTGTGCAGAAACCCTAAGCATAGGATGGAGTGAGCCCCGAACAATCCCTTGAGGCCCAGCACACAAGTGTGAAGTTCAATCAGTGCGTTCCAGTCAAATCATTTTAGTCAGAACCCGTTCTGATGTTAGTATTTCGATCACTTTCTTGTAAATATCTTGTCTGTCCATTTGATAGGCCCTTTTAATTTGATTCAAGATTCTTAACGTAAAACACGTGAAATATGGGGCAAACCGCCAAAAACTAATCTAAAGGACCTACACATCGCTCAAAATATTCCACCAGAATACTTAAAAATTCTAAGTAAGTTCATTCGCACAAAAATACATCAGGTACACAATCGCAGCAATAGTAGGAAGGATCACATTTTACTACCGCGAGTGCAGACAGTCAATGGCGAGAGAACAATTATTTTTGCGGGAGTGCAACAATGTAATAAGCTACCTGTAGAAGTAAAGAATGCAAACTAAACGTTTGGTTTTTTTTTTTTTTTTAAATCACTTTCTTAGTGATCAAACACTACTCCATTAAACAGACTTGCCCTACTACTGCATTGCTTTATTGTGGCACCGGGATCGCATTCCTTATCTACGGTGATTATTTCTTTTGCGGGTGGATCGAAAAGTTTTAAGTTTTGTGTTAGTTAATAATGTTATTTGCGTACGAAAAGAAATGGTACTACAACTTAGATGATTTAATATTAATTCAAACAATAGCTGCTTAGTTTGTGTGTCCAAGTTATATTTTAAGTTTAAAAACGTTCTCAAGTAAGTGAAATCTTTGTAATTTCTTATCGAGAAATAAATTTCTTTAACCATAAACACCATACCACCAATAAAGAATCAATTATCCTTTCGCACTGAACTAATGCGAGTTTGTCTTCACCATGTAGGTCAGTTTTGATATTGTGGTATATGATAATGAAACTCTTAGTAACGTTGACTTTCTTACCCCAAATAGAATGTTATTTTGTCAATATCCGTACGTACATGGATCTACTATCTAATAGATCCCTACCTATAATAACTGGTTCTGTAATTGAGTTAACAGGTACAACATGAAACAAAAAGGACACTGACGTGTTGAATTTGACCACGGCTCAGTATTCTGCGATTCATATTTAACGTTTTCTTTTCCTATACCTGTAATGTAAGGTAAACTAAATCACAGCGCATAGTGCCCTGGAATTTTTGACAAAGCTAAAAGCTACAAACGAACTACCAGATTATCTATTAAAAAGAAAAGGAACGAGCTCACCGGATGATGTGGTTATCCATACACGTAGCAGGTGAGACGGTTCGTATCACGACTCTTCGGTGCTGGTGCTCGATTCGAATTCTTCACTTCGGTCAAAGGTTCGTACTGCCACTTGCTTCAATCACTTGATTTTTGGACTGTTGTGCTTTAACGATGATATGTGCTATTGAAGCGATTGTCATTATCAGGATCAAACCGTATCAGTCGCGCAGTTGCGGTGAAATTTGACGTTTGCGGTTAAGTGGTTGCCGGAAGTCGTGATAGCAAACACTCCATATTTTGAATAAATTAGACGTTGGCCCACACTTCACTGCCGTCATTATTTTCTTCAGGTTTTTGCCCTTCGAATCCCACTTCTGATATCGGGATAGGCCCTCATCAGCGATATTACACTTGCACTTTGTAAGTAGGCGTGGATTGTCGGGCGAAGAAAATAGAGATACTAGTTACAGCACAATCACTTTATTTCACTCACAATTTCTTATAAAATAATCACCATGAAATAACCTGAAGGCAGAGGTCCGACATATTAAATGAAAGTATGAGATATAGCAGTAACCAACTCTTTTATTCCGACAGCTTGTTAATTAATTAAATAGATCGCGATAATAGCTCTAGGCGCTACGGCAGGCGCACCGGGCCGAGCCTGCCACAAGAATGCTCCCCCTCTTCGCTGCGCACTAGCTTACATTAAGTTGCTCGAGAACTGGGGAGAGTGGGGAGGCGAACGTCCGCTTTGCACAGCGTAACTCGGCCCGCTGAACCTACCGCTAACGGTGACGCCGACATGTTTTTACTTTTGTTATCACTTCTAACGCATTTTTTTATTCTTTACCCTTTATTGTAATAACAACAAAAATAAAAAAGCAACATTTTTTTTGAATATTGTTAAATAATATTGTTTTTATCAAACCAAAATAAAAATTTCCAATTAAACTGCGCTGCATTTTATGAGATCAGAACCTAAGCCGGCGGCTTCTCAGTTCAACGTTTGGCGCATACTGCTACCAGCTCATATTAGATTAACTCGAATTTTAGCAATGGCATAAACTGACCAGATCACGCGCATGATGCGTGTCTAACAAAAGCGACGGAAATATATTTGTGTTTCGTACAGAGCGACGCGAGTGCGCGACGATACCTCAGTGTGTGCCGTGCAAACTGCGATCTTTATGGTGTGTGTCGTTTAAACACATATACAGTCGAACCGCGAGTTCACAGCAATACGACTCTTAACGTGCCTATGCACTTTTGAACGCTTACTGTACATGGTTAGAGGTTCCGTTTCATATAGAGACACAAATACTACAAATGAAGGTAGGTGTGTAATAGTTTAATATTTATGCTTTAAAGTAAAATTGATTCCACCCACAATAAATGAAAGGCAAGCAGGATCCACTTTAAGTGCAGTATTATTTTAAAATCGAAGAGTAGTTTTCTATCATTATTTTGCAATGAGTGTGGGTACAACGCTAATCACTCAACATTTGTACAGCGACGTAAATGTCTAAAGTCACAAAACGGCATGATTTATTTCGTGCGGATTCAAACTGATTAGGTGCAAAAGTGGGATCACACATGATACTGCTTACTTTGTTTTTCATGTAACATGCAAACAGTCAAGTATTGAACGCGCAACGTGTAAAACAGTTAGTTCAAAATTTTAATTTTTACGTTAATACATTAATTTGTCAACATGCAACACCTTAAATAATCCAAGCTATAGTAAATTATAGATGCTCAACAAAACAACGTTACACCTACCGCACCATAAAAATATGCTCAATCTCCAACCCCATGTAGAACAGTTTCCATGGAGAGATTAATCAGCAAAAACCGTGGGGTTAAGCGCCATAAGTCATGGTTTGCGGCCGCACACCTTGCCGCATATTTATGGTGCTCTCTGGCGACGACGCGGCGACGTGGCGGTTAAGCCTACCGTTACTTTTGAAGGGGAAGCAAGGATTTAAAATATGTATGAGTTTTATTGAAGTGTTTAGCTAAAGAAGCAAGGATGTGTAATGGTACCATTTTCACCAAGAAATTACAGTTTTCCAGTTCTGAGCCGTATTGCGGATTTGTTAATCACCTACACCGCAATATTAGTTCTACTAGCTCGGTAAATGAATGTTCGAAACATAGTGATAGTGTCACAGAAATACTTAAATAGTTATTAATACAAATATAATTATTTCGTTTCTATATTTTCAACTCCCAAACATTTTGTCCACTCAATACTTTACGATTATATCCCTTTTAAATTATAATAAACTTAATGTATTCTTTAATAACTCTATTAAAAGCATTAATCGCCTCGCCCCACGTTATATTTTTTTCAAGCACACTTTTATGAAGAGACGTCGGCCATGCAAATGTCCCACCGTTCCTTACACCACTATTAAATGTTATTTGTTGCTAAAATTAAAACGTTAAAACAGAAATAAAAAGGTTTTTCTCCCAACAGACAATTGTGATGCAAAATACGTGGTGCTTACAGTGCAAGCCAAAAAACGGGCGCGCGAAAAATGTCCGCTTTCTTACTTCTTTCTTTACTAGTAATAAAAATGTAATGGGAGCTTTGTATCTTTTTTTTTGTTATTAAAAATTCTGACTTCCTTTTAAATGGATGAATGTTGGAGTGTGATTCTTGAGGTTTTTCTTTGACTCACTTTCGTTTATTTTTCAATTGAACGCGTTTCGTAATCCTTACGTTGTCTCAACTAAAACTTTTCGCAGTGAAGGTAAATAACTAATTTCTTTACCAGAATATCAATAATTTATTACATCTGAAGTACTTAATAATTATTTGTCTTTTAGAGTATCTTCCTACTATAAACAAGAACGTATTTTTTTACGGATACATCCAAGAGTAAGAGTGTTTGCAATTCAAAAATATGAAAATGACTCCAAAACAATAAACGGCAACCATCGCCGTGGAAGTTTTATAAAACACTTTTTTATTTGGAGTTAAGTGTTGTGCGGCTATAAAGGGCACGCCAAATGACGCAATATCGGGGCAGGGGCGCGGTGACGACGTTATTATTTATGTTAATTCCGAACGCTAAATGACGTCTTACGTGTTCCCGCCACCTTTAACTCACCCTGTATAGGGCTGCCGGTTGCATAGCAATAAAACTGAATTTATTGATGCTGGGTACAACTTTTGGGCGCAAGTGTAAGTTTGGAAATTATATGTCACTAGTGTTTTTTACCCCAACGTAAGGGTGAAGAAAGTATATCAATAACACTACGCGTTTTTGTTGAATATTAAACATTCAGTGACAATATACGTTTCGTTTAAGCAAAGCAGACACAAAATGGGGTTTGCCAAACTTCTAACTATCGTTCCGTAACCGTAAAATTAACAGCCTAATATATTTTTTAGAGTTATTGAGGAACTAAATATCTGATCAAAACACAAATGTGCAATTAACTTTAACATCTCAAACACAACGCAGAAATCTTCAGGAGCCACAGTCGGCATCCCTGGCACAGATCTCAGCTACTCGCAGCGGCACACAACTTTTTCACAAGTCACCACGGTAATTGTGGCACTTTACATAATGTCTATTTTAGTACCGGGAGCATTTTTCAAAACGCGCGCCCCTAATGATTCGTGAAGAGCACGCTGATGCCCTGATGTCCCGTAATGCATCGGGCACCTCTCATTTACCGAACGTTTGCACGCCGCGAGATTTATTGCAAGCGCTAAGTGAACGCGATCGCCTTCGACATCCACTAGCATCCACAACGGCGCTGCCGTGGATATTAGAGGGTTGAGAGTAATGGCTGTACATTTAATTTTTGCGTAGGCAAATTTGCTTCGAATGCTGTCATAAAGCTGGTGATTTTTCTTCTTGGCTCTTAAAAGGTTTTGAGATTCACGTGCCATGGGGGTCTTAAAGTGAAAGTTAATGTTGTAAACAAATCGAAACATCAATAGCACTTCAGCGGAACGTTTGCAGTCAAATTCAATGCTTAATCTTCTGGCACCGGTTCGAGAGCTTCAAATTCGTGACAATTACAGTTGATTCTTTTGTGGTGTTTATCTGGGTCCTTTCTTAGAAACACCTATGTCTTGATCGGTCTTGAAGAGAACTACGAATTACCGTTTCAAAAGAGCTAGTCCCTAAACAAGCTTTCACCAACCTAGCTCCAAACACCCCGTCTTAGCCAATTTCCGTCGCACACTACATCCTCGAACCTCGGTAGAGTCAACGCTAACCCCACTTTAAGGTAGTTCCAAGTTCACCCAAAACATGTATTTATAATTTGAAAGCAAAAGAGGTGCGTTTCGACCATAAATATCAGTTATGTTGAGTCCGGCGCGCGCGTCGGCTTAGGCCTGCCGACGCCGCGTATGACGCGAATTGTAAATGCGCAATTTGCGAACTTCGCACTCCTTCGGACTCCTCCGTAAGGAGATTTATGTGCGCTCGCGGAGGATTTCGCCGACACCTTGTCTTATCCCAGTCTGCTCGATAAGCTCAGTCTTCATTACTTGTTTTTGAGAGGTTTATTGTTGGAAAAACTTTAGACGGCTCGTTAGTGTTGTGAAAGAATCTCGTCTAAGCTCTGTTAGATTATTATGCCTTTCAATTTATGTGCCTGGATACTGGATACCGACTTTTAAATACATAGCAAAACTTTTACATAATCACTAAAGTATCTCTTATTCGGAACTAACCTTAATACTCTGCACGAAAAGAAACTTCGTTCCAACCGGGTGTGGCACGCCACCTCTCAACTTTTTTTTTGGGTTCCCAACCTCAAAAGGAAAAGTCGGAACCCTCATAGGACCACTTCGTTGTCCGTCCGTCTATCTGTCTGTCAAGACGCTTTTTATCAAGAACGCGTAGAGGTATGAAGTGAAATTAAAATCAAATATTCAGGTCTGCAATCCCTTAGAGCTGTGAAAAAATCGAACTTCTAAGTTAATGCATATTTTGACACTCGCAAGGGAATCAAAACCTATAGGGTAGCAAGGTGTCACAGCACAAGTACCTAAAGGAAACACTACGAAAAGCGTTCATTTGTAATTTTTTCACATTGGAAATGTATTTTTGCTTACATGCGCAGTTGGACAATTGACCGTGACGTCTGGCGATGTCTAGGAGAACATGTTTGCCCACTACATGTTTTGTTTTACAACTTAATTCATCCCAACAACGAGACCCTTCGACGAAACGTCGGCCGATGTTTATTAACTTTTTTTTAATACTAATAAGTTATTGAAAGTTTTGAAAATCTAAAAATATACCTACTACTTATAAAAATTGATTTCGATTTTTTATGATAAGAATGATGTCGGCTATTTAACAGAGCCCATCCCTTCCCAAACACGTTATGTAGTGATCTTTACTATCAATGTGTACAATTGTTTTACTACTGAATCTTCAAAAGCTATTTTAACCCTGCCCTTGCGCATCCGTGGAAGGTGTAAGATGTTAGTGCTGGCCATAAAAGAGGCGTAAACAGCCGGTTCCGGCTGCGTGCGTCCACCTGGCGGACAGAGGGTTTGTTTGTACGAACCGGAGTGTTTAGTACGGTGTCGGAGGTGAGCCGTGCGGCCCGGCCCGGCCCTGCCGTGTAAACACTTCCTAACGTGAGCACTTGCAATGTGGAATGACTTGCTTCAGTGCCTGTTTACATTTACGATTTATGTAAGTATTTCGTTATGGAATATTAAGATGTTCCCTAGTTGATGAATTTCTGAAAAGAGGAACTGTTGTCTATTTGAAAGAGACTTCTAATAGCAAAGCTTCAAGATTTATAAACTTGGAAGAAAAAATTAACATAAAACAACGAATTCCAAAACATTATCATAAAACAAAACCCTGTTTATACACACCTGTTTATACACATCTGTTTATGCATACCTGTTTTTCCTAAAGGGTTAGTCAGACCAATAGTAAACACACCCACATTTTGCCAGTTAGGTATGTTTAAGTCCCATGTAGGCGAGGCTATTACTTACTAGTAGGTAAGTGTCGATTTTATTCCTTTAACCTAAGTGGAGATCCATTTAGGTTGAATTTCCAAACATTTATATCTAGAATAGTCTTGAGAATAAATTTTGAATTTTTGACTTTTTATCCATACTCGAACTGTCGGACGTCAAATTTTTTTCACGGATAAAAATTTTGGTCAAAACTTTAGTCGAATTAGCCCATAAGCATGGCTACTAACAATTAACTCATGGAAAAACAGTCTATATGTATTTCTAATAAATAAAAATTGACCTACTAGTCATCCCAAGTAAATAAACAAGAACATAGCCGAGCAAAACGCGACATGACTTGTATCGACTTTGTTGTATTGTCACAATATTTACCTCGGCAACAAATGTTAGTTTTCCAAAAAAGCTACGCAAACAGTCTTCATAAACACGAGGGCGACCTTCCGTCACCTTGTCTGTCTGTTTGTTTGTCCCGCCATTCCCGGGTCCTTCGCGGAACGACCGGTGAAAGCGGTACTTGTTTATATCTAGCATATGGTGCAAAAAAACTGGGTTGAAAGATGTTTGGCTTAAAAGTAGGGTTGAAATGAATAAAGCGTTAAAAACTTTGTTTATGACAAGATTCGTTAAATCAAAAAAATAAACAACCAAATGTGCTTTAGTCCTGAAATAAGATTACACAGGAATTAAATGATATATTGAGTTTTCAAAGCCACTTCTACCACTTCATTAAATACTACTCAGCTAATAATATCAACACGAACAGAGCAAACCACATTAAAACCCACCCGTCCAGTCTTACAGAATCACTCAGGCTGTAAAAGATGAAATAAAGACATGAATTTCAAACAATAGTCGCCGTTCAAAAACACTTCTTTACAAAAAGTTTCTTATTCAAACGTCAGGCGAGCGCGGCCGGGCGACACCACTAGTCGTTACATAATTCATGGGACACGAGGTACTGCGTGGAACGACCCCAGGTTAATAGATATGTTTCAATGGGGTTTATGTTATTTTTAGAAGAATGGACGAAGGAATGGTAAAAATATTGTAATAGAAAGAAAACGAGTGACTTCAAGAAGTTTTTTAGATCCTTTTCAAGCAAGGAAAAATAAGTGATAAAGTTATTCTAGTTTTTAAAGCAGACCAATGCTTATTATTGTATTTCTAGAATACATTCCACGTAAACTTAACCACGACCTTGGGCAAGCGATGTCTTAATTGGCATGCTGTGCTCAAGCGGAATATCTACTGTTAGGATCAGGCCAATCTTGGCTTGCTTGCTTGAACAATAGAGCTTCCTTAGCATGGACTGAATTGATCCTTGGCACTATGCGAGTGGAGGCGCGACCCGCGTATGTAATACCTATAGCCACGTTCGGGAATCGATATGGTATCAAATAATGAGGCTGACCTATATAGCCAAAACGAAGGATCTTAATTTAATTAGGTTAATTAGGTAAAATTTTATGAACGAAAGCGAGTGCATCGGAATGAATCATTATCTGGTGGGTAAGGACGGCTATAACTATTTCCAAAATCTTAAAAAAAATATGTCTTGTTCTTAATAGTCACCCCAAAACACAGAAGAGAGCGGTATTTTATGTAATCACATAGACACACTGGACACGGGTTCAATAATATTAGGTAGGCAAAACAAATTGCTTGAATACATCAATCTCAAGAGCTCACTGTTTACAAAGTATCTTCCAATCAACAAGCGGTATAATCCCACCGAAGTAGCGCGTGCATGGAGTTCCGCGGGGCAATATATTACGCTGTCATCATATTTACATAGCATATTTTGCGGGCGAGCAATATGGCGCCCGAAGTATGTTGTCCGGTGGATAAATCAGCTATCGATAGGGAGGAGGCAGGCGGCTATTGTTGTGGTAGGAATACATTGAGCATGTTTCAGGTATATTGCTTCGCATGCTAGACTCTTACTGTCTCTTGCTCATAGAGGTGAAGCAAGAGAATCTTTCCTTCGATCGTATAAGAATTAAGAATGGTAATAACGTTTTTTGGACTCGATTTTATCTGGATTCTCACATAGGTCACACCAAATTGCGCGTTGGCCCCCGGTGGTGCCCTAACAAGATGTATAATAAAATTGCGTGTTATTTGTCAAGGCTTGTTAAGTTTAAAAGTATTTTACTGTCTACCTATCGCTCAATTACAATTGGAAGCCTTAGGTATTATCAACACTAATAATAAGGAAACTGCTACTGCGGTAGCTATAGATATTTGCTCACTAAAACATACAACCAGGTATATGCCTCAAACTCCTCCCAACTCTATATTTATGAATAGTAAGCACCAAAATCAGATCCACGTACGATATTATTGATGGCTTTGATTCCGCTTCAATCAAAAGTTTCCTGAGAGAGGTGGCTGCCATTGTTTGCGATATATTCTTAGACACATGATCAGGCCTCCGCCCACTACGCACCGGATCATTCAGGGCAATATAATGCAAAGTTAATCTTTTATTTTCAGCAGGAAATCGCAAAGAATTTTGTACTGAGTCACGGACTGTTAATAGACATTATTCTTGTGGAGTCCACAAATTCCACTATGTATAACTCAATCATAATCATTGCTCATTTGTGTGAATTAATTTTGATTTATTTGTCAAAAAATTCAATTTTAATTATAGATCGCTTTGTTCTACCACATTGCTGGCGTACAAATGATTTTATAGGTCCTACTTACTACACGTCAAGTTATAATAACTTCTCTGATATCTCTAATGAATGGCAGTGTATTGTGACCATAAAATAATATGTAGCCTAATGATAAATGTATGTTTGGCGAAACAATTATGTAAGTTACAAGATAAGTATAGGACTCCTGAAAAAATAAAGGCATACTTACAAGGTTTTGCCTCAAAAGACCAAATACATATTGAGCAATTACCGACAAACAGTTAGCCTAGAACTAAACTTATCTCTGCCCAATAAAATCACATTTCCCACAACCACAAACACAAGTGGTACACCAGAAATTAGAAACTTTTTTAACGTTGAAAGTTGTGTGTAGCCACGACAGTTGCTTGCCGACAGTCGCAGGCCGCCTTACTTGCCGTCCGCACGACTTGCTCTCAATTAAAATTATTTCATCCCGGCTGAACCCGGCGAGGACTCTCCAGCCACCGCGATACTTCGCGACAGGCAGACTAAAATTATGAAAAACTTTTTGTCTGGCTTTCAAGTTGTCTTATTTTTTTGGGCCTAAGATGACGCTTTGTCAACTTGATGAGGTGAAAGGTATCTATCTTAAAGGAAAATATTACTTGTAAGGGAAAACAAACATTATACAGTCCTATGTAATAAAAACAAGTTTACTTTTCATAAATCATTTAACATTTTTCTTCATAGCAGCACAACGGAACCAGTTTATTCACGCTTATCCATTTGAGTAATCTCTTCGACTCATTTAACGGCGCCCACGCAAAAATATGAAGCCGTCTATTCATAGCCGGAGACGAGCAAAATTAGAAATCTATTAGAAAACAATAAACCTATTGGAACAAGATCTTTGTAAGTTTTTCATTTAAAAAACGATGTAGAATTAGACAAGAATGACGTTTACATCAATAATTACTTGTACAGTCAGGGAAACAGAATGCTTGGCCAATTGAGTATCAACTTACACTATCCGTAGGTACATTAAAATCACAGCTCTTTTATCATTTGCATGAAAACCTACTTCGTTTCCCTGAGTGTACAAACACATACCTTCATTAAAGCGTCGTCTTAAGCCGCGAAGCTGTCGGTCAAGTCAATTAGCGAGCCAATTGAAGGGCCTGCTTTGATCTGCTTTGCCCAGCCACGCGTGACGTAATGACCTGCCGACTACCTTCTACCTGGTGATGATCAGGCTAATTATTTCCAGAGAGGGTTGTCAAAGGTGACCACTTGAATACTGGAGGAGTCCTTTTGACTCGGTTCTGGCATAATTATTGAAGGGTTTAAAAAATTGGTTTCAGTTCGAGTGTGCGGAAAAAATTAGGCATCTTTGAAAGGTGGATCGTATTGTCCCTAGTATTTGAAGAGGTTTAAATAACATGTTTTAATAAAACAAAAATCGTCGTGCATGCAGGTCTAATGTAAATATTAACGTACGACACAGTGAACACTAAGCAGTTTGTACATGAAACGCGCCCCTTAAGAGCTAACCCTCAAACGACAAGGCAGCCTTTCCGACCAAAGACATCGTTCGTGACACAGTGCGGAAGTGCGCACGCGGCGCGGTCAGCTTCCGGCCCTTTGACCTGTCTTTTGTGCCCGCTCGCTCTAATTACAACATTACTACAAACCGGGACCACATATTACACTTAACACCAACCTTATCAACATTCAAATAACGCATATTTTCCGTTGTTTCAGGTCCGAGAGTGTGTTTCGCCTTGGGTAGTATGACCCTCGCGTTATTCGCAGGAAATCGCCAAAGACGTACCAGTTTTAGGTGACATCAACATAGCAGTGCGGACGTTGAACTGGCTTGTGTAAGTTTATCATGACTTCAGTTTAAGTTTATTTTAATTACCCAAACGTAGTGATGGAACTTTGTGCAGAGACAAACGGAGCAGAGTAATGTAAAAAGTACGTTTTCCTCATTGTAGGTGTCTTCTTTCAAAATTTGGAGAACAGGAGCAGAGTTTGATCTTATATAAATACTTTATGACACATAATTTTTGATGTTATGCGCTGTTATTGTAAATGCTTCACACAAATGTTTATAAATAAACTATTGTTATCTTCCGCAAGCAGACATAAGCATTATTATTGTGTAAGGGTTCATGAGTCAATACAAAATAGTAAATAAGCTGAGGGGCTTGAGGCTTAGTAATAACTAACAGCAGCACGGGTTAGGTTAAGCAACTCTTGCTGCGGCTGCTCCGTGGATGGGTGACCATATCTACATATAAAGACCCCACCGTGGCTCGGAAAGCACGATAAGCCGTTGGTCCAAGCTGTCATCCGAGGCTCTTTGAAGGCCGTTACTGGTCGTCAGAAGACCGAAAGTCTGACAAGCAGTCTTACGAAGGGCTATCGTAATACCCAGTAACTGTGTTGTAGGAGTCAGATAGGCGCTACATGTAAAATACTGGCCTTCAGCTCGTCCGGTGAGACTGGGAGCTGACCGCAACATACTCGGTCAAAGGCGAGGCAGGTGATGATGTAGTAGTTAATTAGTGAAGCAGGAAATTCCATCGTGTACTAAGTATTTTAGGTATTTGTGTACTGCTTTTAATTTAATTGTTCTAAAGCAAAATAGTCATAACAACTACCTAAATTAAAAGATTTTCCCATATTTTTTACAGAATCAACACCAGGAAACAAACAATACGTGTCGCATGTCTACAGGCAGTGGGCGGCCGGAAGTGACGTGCGCGCCAGGTCCCGCAGACCACTTCCGGCGCTTTGACAAACAGCCCTCCAAGGTCGGTGATGGAGGGTTAAAAGGAACACGACAATGGACCCTTCGTGCGGAAAGATTTCGAAAACCTGTGCTGTTTTTGTGACTTGGGCCTCAATAAAATATCAAAAATTATGCGGTTCCATCTACATTATTTAAAAAAAAACTGTTTCCCTATTATGATATAGAGGTATAAGGAACAGGGCGTAAAGTTCACTAATTTTTCATTGAAAAGGGAAGATCCTTGAAGCAGGGTGTCGTGTCTGGTGAGTAACTGCCCGGCGATTGATGTCTGGACTAACTCGGTAAACTCTGCTTCCGCGATGCAGGGTTTTGAGTGACGTCAGTGTTATGCCACCACAATTACTTTTTGGAAATATGGTTATTCATAATCGAAGCTTTATTTAATACTAGTTCAGCTATGAAAATTTGCTGCACTATTTAACATAAGAGAAGAGGGGCTGGTGATTACTGAAAACAGTCTGTAGGACATTAGGCAAACGCCAAGTAGACAGTAAGACTTGAGCAAACGTTAAATGAGGATCTTCCCAAATTAATTACGGCACCTTTCCACCTCCATAAACACAAACATTCATTCAACGACTGCCTCCTCTGCAACTATCAAGCACTAATTACACCCAACCTTAAGACGCTACACATTCAAACTGCCTTAACCGGTCGTTCCTAACCCTTCGTCCACGTAGCCTGGTACAAACACTGGCCGGTGTAAATTTGACACTAATTCGCGCCACGGCTGCCCCGCCCGCGCCCCCGCACCGACTTATGGACTATTAAGGAATTGTTCTCACTCGGACCTCGGGGCCAGGGTGGCAGGGGAGGGTTATTTGCGTAAAGTTTCAAGCGCCGTGTGTGCTGCCACCCTTAAGGGGATTGCTGAATTATATACAGGCTGAGTTTCTGTTTATTTGGAGTGGCCTTAGCTTGTTGTGTTATGGGTTAACGTTTTACATTTGTCATTAATGTGTGGAAACATCAATGTGCTTACCATTTCATAGGGTCTCAAATGTATAAGATTTTAAATCTTTTGCGCGAAAATTAGAAAAATATCAAATATGTATAACCCATCAAAATTCAAGGTTTTCTTGGATTTGGAGGGTGGGTTAATCAATCGTTTTTTTTTTTTCACTAATCTTGGCCATTACTAACCAAACCATTGCTGCTTTTGATCCAAAACCGATGCACATCTAATAAACTTTACTCTTCGCATTCTGCAAAATCAGAAAAGTTATGCCGCACTTTCAGTACCCCCTGAACACATATTATACTATATCTGCAGTGACATTGGTAAGTCAGGGCGGCCGAGGTGTTTAAACTCCGCGGCTCATCTTAGGGGCGCGAGTGACCACCCCCTCCCCCACCACCCCACTTGACAGTAATCAAGAAATCCCAACACAAGCCAGCCGTACGATACGGCTGGCTTTTGAGAGAAGTTTTATGTTTGTTGAATTGTATTATAGGAGCCGAAAACGGTGGCAGTCCTGACTCACGCTATAGTTCGATCAATAGATGGAACATTATTGAATAATATGTTACAATATCAAGCTAGTTAACTTGCTACGCCCTAACAGGATCATTTACTTCGTTTAGCCCAGTCTTAGTCTGTAACTGTTTGTACATGGTGCAATAAATAAATAAGTGATAGTTTTAACAAAGCTTTACATCAGAGAAAAGAGGTGTACGAGTGTCAAAAACCAACAAGTGCGTGTTTATCCCAACAATAAACTTTACATTGTAGTAGAACAACATGTTCTTCCATACATCGCGTCATCCACATAGGTCACCTTCAATTCTCCAACTGCAAATGTAGGTTCACAATTAAATAAAATGTGATAACTACAAATTAACTATTTTCGTACTTTTTCCTTTACTTATGCTGTGGGACCTTGCTTCTTGCCAAATTGTATGATTCTAGCTCATGATTGACTGATTGATGGATGGTAATGTTTAATTTATTTGCGAGTAACAAAATATTATTTAATATTATTTACTTATTTGTCACATAAATCGCCGTTTTATTTTTGCGTTGACTTAGAAGCTTGAGCTTCAAGGGACCGTAGACCTACGTATTTGATATAAATTTCAACTTGATATCTCCACGCGTTCCTGAGAAAAAGGGTCTTGACAGACTGACAGACAGACATGCAGAAAAACAGACTAACGGACAACAAAGTGATCCTATAAGGGTTCCGTTTTTCCCTTTTGAGGTACGCAACCCTAAAAATGGTATCGTCTAAGTATACCACAGAGGTAAGCAAGAAACAAAATATCCGACCAAAAACAAAACGGTGCTTTCACAACAACACAGGCACAACAAATCCCATAAAACAATAACACCGATCCAAAGCTGGAATTAATTCTCACCTCAATACTAAACACGGGCGAGAGCTCCAGCATCCAATAATAGTAGCGCTACAAATCCTAGGGGCTGATAAAATCCGCGTAGTTTACGATGCGCAGGATTAGCGCCGGCGCAAATACATCGCACAGTTGCCGCTAAGTTCTACTTCAGAAGTGGTTGCGGGCTCCGCAACTATCCGCTATGTTTGCCCTTTGACCGGCGGACGCACTGGGCTGTAAAACGCTGCGGCTGGAACGCTATGCGGCTGACAAAACTCAGGTGAGACATGTCAAATCAGGATTGGTAGTTTAGTACCCAGTGGATTTTTTATATAATTACCTGAAGTATCTTTAATGAGTAATCCCAGAAATGTCTTGGGCACAATAATTTGTCCGATTCGTAAAGGTTTTTTATTGTTGTTAAATAATACGCCAAAAATATAGGAAATTCAAGTAATTGTTTTGATAACAACGAGGTGATGTGTCATCTGGGTGTACATGCAGTAGTAATCTATGATGTTTGTTATGCATAATTTATTAGGGTTTTCCTTGTAAAATTACTAACTATTTAATTTTATATTTCTGTGTCGTAATATGTTATTGAATTTATATTCACTATGGTCGGGAGTACCTGAAACATAACGATAATGTCAAGCATTGTGTGAATTGAGGAAAGTCGGGGATGCCCCATTAATACAGTTGCTTCACATATCCTGCTTCCATTGTTGCAGATTTATTACCATAAACAAATCCTTTCAATTCATTGGTATGTCGATCGTGCATTTACCACTCTTGGAGGAAAACAAAAAAATAATTTATTATCATGCAATTTTGAGACTTGTACTTATGTTGTTTCCACAGACCGCCACAACCAGCATCTTCATTGAACTACGAAAATCCAACATGCTATCAGTATTATCACAGATTTATGACGCAGAATTTCCACACCCAGTGCGTTCGAAGGAGCCAGCAAACTTAGGTAAGTTGGGTTTCTATTTCCAAAACATCGGTCGAGGGCAAGTTAGTAGGGAAGCCCGGCCTGTTCCAATCAACTAATCGTACGCAAATAGATACAGCGGTTTAGCCTGTGCGATCATTGTTCGAACGTTTACATTCAATTTAAAGTTGCCTGTACGGTTTCGGAATTCTATTAAGGGTTGCTGATGTACCTACTTGTCTTTCTGTTAAGTTCTTTGATATAGGTAACATGTGCCGCTCTTACTTAGTATGGATGAAAGTAGGTACGTTTGTACCTACTTTCATGAGAGAATATAATTTGTAACTAATAGATAACCATATCAACCTGAGCTTGGTGCTAATCACTTGTTTAATGTTTCAATTATTTCAATTATTTGACACTACTGTACAGTTTACCTACTGTCTCTGCATTTCTTATTCCATGGTTAACTTATTCTATTTTCTCACTCCAACACATTAAGACACATCTCAGCATTGGCACCTTAATTTGACAAACCTTCCCCAATGTTGCCAGCCCTTAAACCAACAATTTCACGTAAATCAAACATTGCCATTATTATTTATTTATTTAACCATTTACACATAATACAAACAAACAAGAAGAAAGGAACAGAAACATAAGTCTATGCTTTTTTCTAAAGAAATCTCTTCCAGCAAACCTGCGATAGCAGAATAGTTAGGAAGAGATGTAGACAACGTTTTATTTTCCTTTAGTCTTAATAAAATATTGCTGGTATCTAAGACCACCATGGTATAGCAAGGTTGGTTATCGATGAAATCTGTAAAAAATATATCCTGTAAGTCCTTTTGTTGAGGCAAAAATATTTGAAAACGTAATTGTGTGCAATTTTCTTCAAAACCAATAATGAAGGTATGTTGGTACTGGAAGGCCATAGACTCTTCACTGTAACAATTTTTAAAACAACATTGTAAACACCAAATCTCAATATCAAAGTATGTAATTCAAAACACTGCAAGTTACGATCCAGTATTTACATGTGTGTGTGAAGAGAATTTAATTAATCCGCGCCGTTACGGGCGAGCGGTCATAGTAACCACCTTTGTATGGAACTAAATGTTGAGTCGTAAGATTTGAGGGGTCTTCTAATAGCCAAGTATGGCCAAACGGCTACCTTTGTTCATAGACGAAGAAACACGGTTCAATTTTGGGGTGGGGAAATAGTTGCCAAATTCAAATGACCGAGTATAGACACAGGAATTACCTTTTAAGGGACGAATATACCTCCTACTGTACGACTTGCGCCCAACTTCTGAGGTTTATTGAGTAATTCATTCGACGAATGAAAACAAGCGAATTTATTTCATAACTAAGTGTTCAGAAACAAGATATCGAACAAATAATCACTTTTAAAAACTATTCAATTTAAAACCACGTAGCTGTACTATTCAAATCACGAGAAGTCACTTTATTTTAAAATAAGGCTTTAATTTTTACGTTATTCCAAATATCGCTAATCAAATGAAACAAAAAGGGTTTGATACTTTTGTAGAAAAAAAAACCTTTCAGTTTCGCCTTATTTTGTACAAAATGACTGACAAAACAATCAGAGAATACCGCCAATTAGTCGATTGTCTAATTATGTTTGCGAATCTTCCTTAGGTTTCCTTAGGTCAGTCGCTTTGAAACAATATAATATTGTGAGTCAGAGCTTCTGTGGTTTTTGTATTTAAGTAGTTACTTAAAATAATCATGGAGACTTTCTTCAAATAAAATGCCCTATTTTATTTGAATTAGAAGTCGAATTTATTAGTTAAAATACCAGTGACGTCAGCTAAGAAAGAAAGAATCGTGGCAGTGAAAATTCAGACATCAAATTAATGTGTTTCATAAAAGTTCTGATAATGACTAATGGAAGTAAATAATGACTACCTATTTTGATTAACGGCTATAGGGCAAATAACCATATTAAGTAGGTAAACACGCTAGCATTACCTAACAAACACTTTTGTTGTTATAAAGTAGACAGCAGTACGCTAGCCATCCTTACACTTTTACATCAGACTTCTTTTAGGGGACCTACACTCTAAAGTAGTAATTGTTAATTATTATATTTAGCAGGTACCTAAATATGAATGTTTATTTCGCCATATCTAACATTACATTGTTCTTGAAATTTTATAGCTATTGTCCAGAAAAAAAAAAACATCTGAAATCCTGGCGTCTTAACCAAGTTTTCTTTGGTATGCACTCTTGCAACTTAAAAATCCAGTTTTCCTTCGAAGTTATGTGTGCATATAAGAATCATTGTTTGTTCTTAGATAGGACAATGAAATACAATAAAATATTAGAGCCACGAGAGCGATCGTGGGACGACTTGGATGTCTTACATAAGAATTGGTACGAAGTTAGTTGTGGTCAATTGCACTTCTGCCTAGCAGTTGGACAGTACCAGCTGGCTATACTACTATTACTTAGGGTGGATTTCACCAACGAAACTGAACGCAATCAGCGCATAATCTACGTTTAAGTAAAAGTCAATGCATTTATTTCAAATAAGTACTAAAAGGCAGTTTTGAACGTCAACATTTGCATTTAAATAGACTTGATTCTAGGCACCCCTTCCAAAAGGTAGTTTCGTATGGAGAAAAACGGGCAAGAAACTCCACCGTTACTCATTTAAAATGGTTAACAATATTTTGTTCACTGTAATCACTGTGTTTGTGCCAATTTAGATGCTCATCTAATACTACTCCTAGATATTTAATATGTTACCCTTTACTCAAGTGTGAACAGATACAGTTAGGCTTTAAGTGGCAGCTGTGAAATTTAATATTAAAATCCTGTAGAGGCTGGCTCTTCTTACTTATAGAAAGGGGTATGAATTTAGTTTTTTGACATTAAGACTAAGAAGATTAGTAGCGAGCCAACTTGATACCGTGATAAGACAGTTCTCAACGTGACGTTTTTTTCATTCCAATATGAGCCGTGCACGATGAGCGCTGAGTCATCTGCGTAAGTAAAAACATTACAATTTGTAAGTGTTAGTGTGCATAACTGGTTAACATATACTAGAAAGAGTGTCGGCCCCATGATACTTCCTTGTAGTACTCCGTAATTATGCAAAGTGTGCTCATTACTTGTGCAATTATTTATGATCACAGTTTGCGTTCTGTCCGTGAGATAGCCTTTGAATACATTTAGTGGAGTTCCCCGTACATCGATATTTTTAAGTTTCAGTAGAAGTTTAGGGACAGAGACTGTGTCGAATGCTTTAGATAGGTCCAAAAAGATACCAAGACATTTATTACCCTGATCTAAAATGCGAGATAGGAGATCGCTTAAGCCAGTCACGGCATTTTCTGTAGACCCGATACGAATCCGAACTGATTTGGTGCTATGATGTTATAGGCATCTAGGTATTGCATTAGCTTATTGTTCAGGATTCTCTTCATATTTTAGGCATTGCAGGAAGCACAGATATAGGTCTATAATTGAACAAACAGTCTCTGTGGCCTGATTTGTAAATTGGGTGAATAAGCGCTTTTTTGAAAGCTTTTGGAAAAAATACCAGTAGTAATCGAAAAGTTAATATATGTTATTACTGGGATTAGAAACTAACACGAGGCTTTAATCATCTGAGTTGAGATATTGTCCCAGCCAACGGCGGTGTTAGTGCGTAGAGTCAAGATGACTTTCTCTACCTCAGTCTCATCCACCTCTTGCAGGACGAAATAATTAAATTGAGAACCAGGACAATACGGAGCCTCTGGGATTTGTGGTTGTTCTGAAAGTATTTTTTCGGCTAATTTTGAGCCAATTCCCGCAAAGTGACGGTTTACCAAGTTTACAGAGTCTTCGGGACTGCCACAAATTTTGAGAAGGTCGGAACCAGATATTTTAGTGGTGTTTGTATGGGTTATGCTTTTAATGACGTTCCACGTCGCCTTTGGATTATTCTTGGATTTTACAAATTCATCTTTCTCGTACGCAATTCTCAGTTTCCGAAATAAATTACGGTATCGGTTATAGGTTACTTATAAAGTGATATTATTTGCTGATTTTTTTAGGTTATAGTGCATTTTGTCCCGATTATTAATGCAGCGCAAGAGGCCAGGCGTTATCCATGGCTTTATATTTCTTTTTTTACGGGGAATTTTCACGATGGACGTGTAGTCTCTAACTATAGATGCAATAATTTCTATGAACCTGTCAGCAGCCTCGTTTGCGTCAAGAAAGGCCATAATTCCAGAAAAGTCTGTTGTTTCGATTACTTTCGCAACTGTCGAGTAATCAATGAGAGTTTTTGTACGTTTTGTTTTAATTATTTGAGGTTTTGCTATTATTACCTTGGAGGTAATAATAGCAAAAGCGCAGCATGATCTGTGACGGTACTTTCGATAATTGTAGTCGTAGCCATTTGGTTAGATTTCAGGATTACGTATTATTATAGGAATAATTATATTGAAGGTATATGATTTTAATAAAATATTAACATTTGGAATAAGTCAGTGTGTCAGTAAATCAAGAAGAGCTGACAGTGTCATTATATTCTGGAATTGTGAGACTGACAGCTCTTGAACGCGTTTTAGACGTGCTGAACGCGTCCAAACAATTTCGCGATTCGTCGCTTATCGTGTCTATCTGTGTGACCGAGATTTTCTCACAAAGTGCGCTCATTTCGGAAGGTTTAAGTGTAAAAGTTAGAGGACGAGCGCAGCAAAGGCGGGTTTGTTACCTATATTTGAATATATGCATAGTGTCAGTATTACCCTGACTAATAATTTGCACACTAACTAGTAAGCAGCTCCGTTTACCCTCAGTGCCTCAACCTCGCGTGTACCTACTTGTAGTCGATCCAATTGGTTAGCGAGCGACTCAAACTTTGATTGAACGTATTCATACGAGTCCAAACTTCGCCCTCCGGGCTACGGGTAACTGGCAAATGGTTTAGCTAAGGTTTTTGGATGGTTAAACCATGTTATGAGACGTTATTAATATTAACATAACAAAATTAATTCACCTGTATTCCACACCTACATGTCGCCAGTCAACTTTGGTCTCATGTTAGGGACGTAAGGGTGCAAACTGACCGCGGAGGATTGCCGTTGAACGACTGCCCGAAGCGGTAGGGAAGGAGGCTAGATTGTAGAATTAAATATAAAGTTATGAGACGGAATTTAAAGAATATGTAAGTGGTTGACGTTTAGAGAGCGGTGACGTAACTATTGTTTTCGATTTCTGTTTGCGGTCATGGAACGCATCATTCCTAGAGATCGTGGTTATGTTTAATGATGTTCAGGCAGCACCACCTTGCATGGATGATGATGCCATGTGGGTGTAGGTACAGAACCTAATCATATTACAGTGCAATCTAAACATAACGTACCTCAATATAACGACTTCCTCGATTTAACAAATTCCTCGGATTCCCGTTGAATTTTCCATAAGAGTCAATGTAAAATATACCTTTACATTGCGAACATTTTTTGTGAACAACCTCTTTATAAAGGCTGAGCAAACAGGCACGACGCCACAGCCGTGACGTGACACAAAGGCACCGCTCGTCGCGCGACTCGCGGTACCTTTGTGACGCGATGTAGCGTCGTGCCACTTAGTACGATCCTTAACGAATTTTCAACTATCAGTTCGGGTTTCGGCGAGAACTTTCGAGCTTATAAGCATCTTCAAGCATTGGTATGGAAACCTGGTCAACAATAATCGGTGGGCAGGTGTTCTGTCTATAGCAATTGGAGTGCGGAGTGAGACAGGGGGGGTTGACCTCCCCTGACATCTTCATTTTTTGTATGAATGCCCTGACTGACTCGACAACTGTATGTCGCTTGCTCCTGCGTCACCAGTCCTGACTCTCTTCATAATTTGGCTGCTGTGACCAAAACTACAAACTTAGTTTACAGGAAAGTGAAAAAAATGTGGCTGTTATTTTAGTAAATTAAATGCTTACACTACGTTTATAGGACACCACGTCTTTTGAGCTCCACGTGAAGGCAGGCGCGGGCAGAAGCTAGTATGATAAATGAAAGTGAAAGAAAGAGTTACATATTGGAAGACCTTTTGTATGTTGACTCACTTCTAACATGTGACTTTTTCTTTGCTTTTTCCTGCAGCATAACCGATTTTGGCGTATATTCTATTTCACACGGCGCCGTGCCGTTGTTGTGCTCAGCGATCTCCGGACTGCAAAGCGCGGATAACACGCGCGGTGGCGCGGGGCTGTGGCATGATGCCTTACTGCCGTATTTGATGCTTACTTGCGTGTGATGAACTCCCTAGAAACGAGCGCTCTATTAGTAATAACATTAAGTTGTTTTTTTTTCTACGAAATCGTACTCACAAAACCGTTGATTTTCCCCGCTAATGGTGTGTGGCTTAATGAGAAGATAATTAAGCATGAGAATGAAGCCCTTCCATACATAATTATAAAATTACAATAAATATAAAATTAAGTGACAACCGGTTTTCCTGAAAAACTTTAAGGTATTAAATGAAGTGTGACGACCTTCCTGGTGGAAAGCATCTGCTAAGGTGGGGACGATATCGGTTTACAAAATGACGAATAAGTTCCTAACAATAGATTTATGTTACTTCTGTGTTCTGTAAGCCTGATCAGATCTAGTAATAACTTTCTCAATTACGGCACTTGATAGCTGCAAGTATGTGCTTACCTCACAAAATAACCACCACCAGTACCACAGATATTGAATAAGCCTTCAGAAACCGACAAGTAAGTGCGCCTTATAAACAAAAATACCTACTAACGATGTAACAGACAAACTATGTCGCGGTCACCGAATACAGATTAGTGTACTTAGTAACAAGGCACAATCGTTTAATGACAAAACCTTGTTTTAACGAATGATCTAACCACATTGGGCGACGGCGGTGGCGGCGCCGGTGAGCGGCGCACGCGCAGGCGCCAGTGACTAAGGACATACAAGTGTTCTTTGTCCAAAGTATCGTTACGACACACGGGACACTTCGCGAACCAATCTACATGGAGGTAATTTTAAAACGCTTTGTTATATCAGTGTTTGTACTTAAATCGCAAAGTAGTCTCCAGTAAGAAATCTTTGCTTTTTAAATCCATCTTTAGTAAAAACAAAGCATTTTTTTTTTCTAAACTTAACGCAGCATAGCCTGTATTATGGTCTGTTTCAAAAGCATCTTATGCCAGTGTAAAAAAACCCTGTTTAGGTTAAATTCATATATGTATAAGCAATCATTCACTAAAAGGCATAAGCACCACATTCATCTGTATTAAGAAGTTTTCAACTTTATATTTCATAACTTTTTCCAACTTTGAGTGTTTCAAAAACATGATTTAAGTGCAATTGAAAGATTAAAAATTTAAAATAAAAAATAATGGACGAAATTTGAGGTTATAAAAATTAACCTCAACTGTCAAATGAAAACCGTATTTAAGGTGATTTAATATTAGAATTTCGAGTTTAAGTATTCGAATCATCAAATCAAATCACTCAATTCCTAATTGGCGCTACAAATTGGCATCCACAGATACGTTTTCAGATCCATTTGTGAAGATTTTCATCAGCTACTTTTTAAACACGCTTTAAAAGGTTTTTTTTTTCTTTTCTGCTTCGCTGTCTGTCTGGCGTCAACAGCAATAAGCTACTTCTTTGGCTGATATTTTTCTTCGCATTTAGGTTTCTCCTTCCAATCAGCTGAATCGGTCCAGAAGATTTGGGACGCTATGTCTTCTTAATATCTTAAATTGCATTCCACCATCACCACATACCACTTAGTTTTAGAGCATGTTCATTTTGATGTTTTTAGAGTTTCTTCTGGTATTCGCGGCTGTATTGGGTTATCTCTTGTTTGACAGTGTATATATAAGTCTTGCAATTTTATTTTGTTACAAAAATATTAAGGTATGTTAAAGATAACTCTAAGTATCCTCGCCTGAAACCTTTCCAATATCTACCACAATTAAAGCAGACAATTTCAACGATAAACAATCGGTATAAATCTGCAAAAGGAATCAAAAAGGCGAAACAAGAACCAATCATAAGATTAAAAGCATGCCTGACTCCTGGCTTGCAAACCCTTCGGTGTTATAAGAACCTCCCCAACTTCTGCCTCTCGGGCATCTACCACTAGCAGACTGCAAGAATATCCGTATTTCGATTTGATGGAACACAACGCTTTTCCTGTTTTCACGATATTAAAAACGAGTTAAAAAAAAAATTATACCTACGTCAGAAGCTAGATGCACAGGCACGATGCCATAAAGTCCATGGTTATTAAAAATAGTTGGTTTTACAATGTTTTATATTTTATAAATTACAGTGAAAATAGGTATGGGGTCACAGAGTAGATCTGTCAACAAGTACCAGGTGCTTAACAAGTAGACAATGTTTTACGAATCTACAGTCTTTAAGGCCTACATCGTTCTCACATTCACCAAATATGTAAGAAAAGTTATAAAAAAGCTAAATAAAATATATACACAGCAACAAATAACATTACTCACCGTGAATCGTAGGTAGTTGTCTCCGTACTCATCTCAAAAAAAGCCGTGATTATTTCAATTGTGTGCGAGTACTTAATAAATCCATTTATGTACGGACACATCATCGAACATTGCTTTAAAATATAAATAATTGCGGTTTGTTAACGAGGTAAAAAATTAAACAGTTCTTTTTCAGAAGTTCGGAGAACAATTCCCAGACTATTGCAGTTTGTTGTTTTGTATTATTTTGTAGGTATACCTAACTAATATTAATCATCGTCCAGCTAAACCTTTCATTACGCACATAAAAACATCACGCGTTGTTTCCCCGAAGGGTGGGGCAGAGGTGTACCTATAGTACACCCACATTTCGCCAGTTTTGTTTTTAAGTCTAATGCGAGCCTATTGCCATCAACCGGGCACAAATCCAGACTCCGGGCTTCTTCGGAGAAATTCCAAATAAACAAACAACTCAACAAACAAACATTACAGTAGACATCTTTGTATCCGTAAATCTTCTATCTACGTGCAGTGGCCGTAATAAACAAAAGTATAAGACGGCAGATGTATGTATGAGACAACTCATACATACATCTGCCGTCATACATGACAACACTTAAGCAACACTACACACATTTTAACCGCTAACTACCAGTTACTGCAATAGAAATAACATACAGAAAATCAACAGCTAATCATGAAACGAAAGCTCACTCCAACATTAAATATTGAATGAAACAGAGTCAAACAAACAAGAACCGGCGTAGTTTTGCTTATCATGCTACAGTTAGAGAAATTAATTGTCAAGCAAACTGACACCTTACGTCAATTTGCCGTGTTGTAGCCAAAGAATGACAGTTGATTTATATAAACGGATAATCTAAGTTGGTTGTTTATTTGCTTAACAATAATCGTTCGAAACTTAGTACATGTAAATACCTGAGAACGTTCAGACGCACCCCCACACCCTGGGCCCTCAGCCACACCACCAACCTCGCTGACAGCCTATTTAATGGCTTATTGCTGCACGCTTGAACCATACTAGGTATCGAAAACATGGGCCGGTACCTATCTACACTATTTACATTATTTCAGTTCAATCGACTCTGCAATCTTATACACAGCTATGCTTAGATCATATTCTTTCATTATTTGTGTGAGCTTTTTCTGAGTCTTATATAGAGTGGCCCTTCTGTACCAATCTGTTTGGTGCATGTACCTACATGATGTAGAGGTAATTAAAAAGTATGTGCGCCAATAAGAGTGTGTACGACACATGCGCGGCGTTCTCACGAGTGTGCCACAATGATGAGACGGTATTATTACTGCAGATGAGACACTTGGTTAACGTTTACCTGTACGGCTGTACTTTTCCTCATAAAAATTTTGAACGAAATAAATAAAAACTACATATATTCGTTCCAAACAATGTTCTATTTTACGGCGATGACGTGTGACGGTGTGAGTTTTATGCCAAAATTCTAAACAAAAAAAATGCTCTACTGTATTTTATCACCAATTAACTCTATCGTTGGCGTCTTTCATTTCGTGGCGCTTTCTAGTTCTGAAGAGATGTCCTAGCACGTCTTATTACAGACGTAGTCTAATGTAATAAGTTTATTACGATACGGCAAGGTAATAAGGTGGCACATACGTGCCAGTCTACTAAGATAGAGTACCACTGCTGTTCAATACCTTGTCATGGGCCTGTGGTATTTTGGCATTGTCTGGCAGTGTCTCCTCTGCATATAACACTCATGCTCTGTAGTCTGTGGTGTGGTATCGAGGCCGCACATGCGCCGCCGCCTGTGAATCACATCACACGCTCATTAGCGATAGGTGCCTCACATCTGTAACACTCAGATCAGTTTACACGAGTACCTATCTGAAGGTATCTGTTGTGTCTGTCCAGCTATATGTATGTAGGAATAATGAAATTGCTTTACTAATGCAGTGCTTTGTGGTTATACGTGTGGCTGCTTTCATCATGATGAGTAAGCAGAATGACTTTAGAGTCGTTTACTTTCCCATGCCTTTATTAGGACTTTTAATACTAAAGATCTTTATTTCGACTGTGCGTCACAAGCTTATACAAACAGATTTAAATACCTAGAGTTTAAAAGATAGATCTGGTAACTTATATTTACTATTCAAAGAATACAGACTCTATATATGGCCTAGCATTAGTTACCAGGTGCAGCTACTGTAACTCATAGTTACCAGGTGCAGCTACTGTAACTCATAGATACCAGGTGTAGCTACTGTAACTCATAGTTACCAGGTGCAGCTACTGTAACAAACTTCGTTCGTTGATCATTACTCGTTTTAATTAAATAATTCAGGCCACACACAATTTCACTCTATCCTTTCAATTGAAAAAAGTCATCGGTCATTGCATTCCAGGCGGGCGTCAGTTCACATAAAGCGTCGCACACACTGACACGCCCCCATGTTAATGATCAAAAACGCACACGCACACATATCGGCCATGTTAATGATCTAAACACGGCCGCATTAGATGCTAAGCAATAAAGACGGTACACACGCGAGTCGTTAAGATGACACCCACTTGAGCTGGACTCAATTGAGACAACGACCGCGCACCTTGCGATGTGACCGCTGAGGCGCTGATTGACGGTGGAGGATGTATGGTTTGGATGGGTTCAATTATAGGTATACAGGCTGAGTTGTTCTTTGCTTGAAGAATTTGCATTGTCATTCAACGTGGCACTGCTGCCAGTCTTCTGGCACGTTTCCGGATGACAGCGATGCGGACAAGTACTTCGACGCCTAAGTGTTCCTTTTTTTGCATTTATTTGCATACTTAGTTAGTTTAATTTAGTATCTAGTGTAAACAGTTAGTTCTGTTAAATATTGTAAACGTTATAGTACATTAACTTCAAATAAATAGATCATTAGATCGTTATATATTGATCATTGATCTTATTGTATAAGGTATGTTATTTTTTTTGTAAAAAGAATGGGAAATATACTTCCTTATCACTATCCTCATCTCTTACCTCCAGTAATCAAAGTAGATTTAGCCATTATTTTAAAATACCGATAAGTTCTCATTGTTATTGTTAATTTGCGAAACACCATAAACGTCGTACGGATCTGTGGCTTTTTCCACAGATCCAGCTTTAATTCTCGGTATGGTTTAATTCAGTAATCGAAATCAAACATGTTTAATTTGAAGACTCCACTTCTATAAGACTATGTAACAAAACAAACACACTCGTACATAGCTGTGGTATAACGAGTGAGTCACGAACACTCCTGTTTTGAGGACGAGTGCTATCGAAGACGGAGTGGACAACGCACTTTGAACGAACTATTATAAAAACAGATTGCATTTATATAGTTTTAAATACATATGTATAAGTAGGTCCATTCAAAGGACAATGAGTGCACCTTTGAACACGAGTGTGTTGAGTGGGTACAACCTACAATTTGTGCAGTAGTTTGCAGCGTGGTATAGTAGTATGAAAAGCTGATTAGCTGCGATGGTTGAGACGAGTTGTATGCTCATTAAATATAAAGAAATTGATAAAATCATGCCTTTATTTCATCTATCTTTTAGATCGGAAAGAGTAAGCAAGTATGCAGTGCAAGCGCCGCTAATTTTGGCAGACAAATTCTTTATGTTAAATAATTTTTAACTTGAAAGCTCTACGTCAATGATGCAGCACATTCCAAAATTATATAGGCTAATACAAATGTAATTCGATCGTTTACGCGAAGTGATTTTTACGTTTTTTTTTTTTTTGAAGAAGGTACAACTATAAAAGAAAATACAATAATGTATACTACACATATCTATTTACGTTAATCTTCTCACAGGAGCAGCGAGTCGGTCAACGGGAAAATGTGAATAGTTGATAGACAAGCGGCCATAACTTCGTATGTGTTAATATGGTCTCATATCCCTACCAGGTCACGTAGGTTCATGTTTGTTAACGTTCACGATTACATGGGGAGTACCTTACGCCGCAGAAGGAAGTAAATTAACAGAAGAGTATGCGACTTCACTACTTGACTAGTTGGGATTATGATATTTATGGGTCAGATATCCACTGTAGCTATGCTTATGGTTATAACCTTCGTTGACATAACCATGACCACGAACCCGAAACATGCTCATTATCTCCGAAAGTTTTTTTTTAACACGCATAAAGTAGTTTGACTTGTAACAAAGTAAGTAATTATCAAACAAAGTAAAACTTCTTAGAAACCAATTTTAACCAACTTTTAACTGTCTTAACGAAATGAAACTTTGTATGTATATGTAGTTTGGATGACAAAAATATTATTTGGTATCTAGGAGCTGATAGTGGAACTCTACAGTGGCTCCAAGTAAACCGCTCAAATCATAAATTCCTTGACTTTTGACTTATCAACGAAGTGACGAATATACTAGACTAAAAAGTTAAAAATGCAAATAAGTGGTAAAAAAAAACAAAAGACATACTTTTATTAGTTCTTCTTTTACTTTTTATACATTAGTGCGTTTTCTAGTTGTGTGAACTTTTATTTACATATTTTAAATAAGCGCTCCTCGGCTTTTTATAAATCATTGTAAATAAAAGAATAAACAAAAGGTATACAACAACAAAAGGTATTAATGACCTTATAGTGGACATATAGTGACCTTATTTGGGAGCGCCGGCAGGGGACGCCGGGGAGTGACCCTATGGGTGGTGGTCTTCAGAAAGGTCAGGTGCGTAGCACTCGCAACTGGCGTGCTTGTATGACCAGATGTATGAACGTAAACGAGGTAAAAAGAGTATGTAAGGATCGTAGCCGGTGGCGTTCTGTGGTTTCTGCCTACCCCTATGGGAAGAAGGCGTTGTTATGTTATAAAAGAGTAAAATAAATAAATAAATAAAATGAAAAAGCCTTTTATTTCTTGCTTGTGGAAATATACAGTTTCTATCTATAACCCTAACTAGGATAAATCTATAATTAGATACTTATGTTCTAACTACCTATAATAATATCTTTACCTTTACCATTTTAAAAAACAATTTCTTATTTTAATATTCTTATTTTAATTTTGTTAGTTTTATCTTCTTTATATTTGGTTAGTATTAGTGCTTTGTTTTTGTTAGTAATTGTAAAATATTAATTGTTATAACTTTATGGATCCACATCTACAACAACCCCAGATTGGGTGAAGGCCTCCTCCAAAGATCTCCATCTGTCTCTGTCCTGTGCTACCTCTCTCCACAGCGGGCAAGCTGTTCTTTTAATTTCGTCTTCCCAGCGTGTTAAAGGTCTCCCATTATTTATTTTGCCTCGTGGGTCGCGCCACTCTGTCGTTCTCAGGGTCCACCTCTGGTCTGTAAGTCTAGCTATATGGCCTGCCCACTTCCACTTCAGTTTTCGTGCACAGCTCAGAGCATTTGTTGCTTTGGTTATTTTTCTTATTGTGGTGTGTCGTATTTTATCCATTTTTTATCTTGAACATGTTGTGCTCTATTCCGCATTGGCAGGTATTACTTTTAATATAAAAGAATAAAATGTAATAATTTTATAAAATTTTATTACGTGATAAAAACTAGTTTTTTATTAGGTATTTAGATTCTTTAGAATTTATGTAGGTGGGTTTCTGCAAAATATTCTTACACCAAAAGACACCTGTTTTCCCCAATGGAGAAACTGACGAAGTTTTTTTTACCAAAATAAAACGCCGCATTACTTATTTTCAGTAATTCTTGTACGATTAACACTAAAGGAGGGTAGTACCCTGGTTATGTCGATTAGGTACAACAAGTGTAAATAAATACAGTAACAAACTAACAAAAACATAAATAAATTAGGTACTTACCTACCTACCAATCAAGGGGAATACCCTTTCCCTGCTATAAACATACAAGAAACCATTTCCATGTGCATACCTATATTATAAAGTAATTCTGTCTGTCTGTTACTTTTTCACACCGCAAAGGCTGATTGCGATGAAATTATAAGGCACACAGGTAGTACATAGGATACTTTTCATCGTACGGTCCCGTGGGATCGTTGTAGACCTTTGCGCAGGTGACTGCCACCGTAGGTGACTAAATGACTTTTACTCTTGGGCTTGGGTTAAATTACGAACAACATAAAAAACAAAAAAGTGCATAATATTCATCTCATCCACCTAAATTCCGGGCTCCCGGCTCGTAAAAACAAAGTCACAAATGATTGAGCATCGTCTCCACAACATCAGTTAGGTGGAAGACAATTAACGAGTCGGGGGTCAAGCGAGCCGGCGTCGCATACCGGTCAATTCCACCAATTGGCGCGCGCAGACGTGGGAACGGCGCGCGCGCATGAATCACCTCCTTGGTCCTTACACATACTATTTATATGTATTAAGTATTACATGTAGGCTTGGCTGCGCGAAGCTACACAAGATTAGCGACGTACATATTTGCTACAAGAAATTGCCAAATATGTAGGTAAATATTAACCACGTACTAAACCTTTATTTTCATACTTGTAATCAGTATCGACATAATATAAATCATCTTTCCGAGATTTTTAAGCTTTGACGACAAACTTCGTTATATCAGCGAAAAGCAGTTTATTTTAATGACTGCTTACTACGATTACATGTCTGTCTAAGCGTAGAGATTATAGCAATATTTTTCTCTTTTTTTTTATCAACATTTAAGTCTTTTTTAAGTCATTGTGATGCTTCCCTATTTATTATTTCCTATTTATAAGTTCAATATTCTGTGACTTTACCAATATAAGTACCTTAGGTCAGGTCATATTGTCTATTTATAACGTTTGTTTCATACTGCACCTAAGCACCAGTAGGTAGGCTGTCAAGTACCGAGATAAACATAATTATTAACAACACAGTAATAGGTATATTGTGGTAGTTTAGTTTTGTGCTAATCATGTAATTAACTACATATTATCAATAGGTACAATCATACTGATAACAGCAGGCAGCTACCGAAACTAAATAAAAACGTTTAATTCGTTATACACAGGATAAGGTATTATATATTTACATTTATAACGAAATAATATTAATACTACAACTTCCTAGTTCTAAATACTAATCTATATAAATAAAAAACATAGTTGGGTTAGTTACACCATTTATAACTCGAGAACGGCTGGACCAATTTTTATGATTTTTTATTTGTTGGATTTGTCTCTGCCCCGCATAGCAGAATAACTATTATAACATGGGAAAATTCATGAAAAAAAAAGATATTCTGATGCAGTAGGTACAAAGTTTTAACAGTTATAAATAAATTTAATTATAAATATTTCCTGCCCATTTCAAGCAAAAGACCGCGGTATCTACATTTTATAGGAACTTTTTTTGATTAAATAGTATTAATTTTGAGAAGCGTAGATTATATTTAGTACGTATTTATTAGTAGGTACATGATTTAAATCAACTCTTGAATTTTGTGGATAGACTTTATCAAATACCTTAACCCAACATCATAACATCACGTCTGTAATCCCAGAAGGTTTGGGCACAGGTGTGCACATAGTACACCTACATTTCGCCAGTTATTGTTTAAGTCCCATGTAATAGGGGGAGAGCCTATTGCCATCAACCAGGGCACAAATCCAGACTACATGCTGCAGGCTGCTTCTGAGAAAATAAAATACCTCAATAATTTTAAATGTATTTGAAATTAATGAATCTAAATAATTGTATATTAAAAAGAGAAAAGATTTTTAGAACGGCTGAATGGATTTGGATGTAATTTGGCACATGAGCAGACCAAGACCTGAATCAGGACATAGGTAGGATATTTTATACTAATATTTCCACTGGATCGAGACTTAAGCAGGTGGAACCGCGGGACGCAGCTAGTTGATAATAAAAACATACATCGAATACTTAGACCTAATACAATGAAAGACAATATTTTACAAGCATAAGCGGATTGCATCGCCCTAATAGGCGCACTCTTCAAACAAATGAGCGCGATCCCCTCAGGAACTTCGCTAAAAATTCAAACAAATCGCCCGCCTCAGCCTCGGCAATCAGGCAGGTATTCCCGACAAATTGGCCTTAATAAAATACTCCTTCTAATTAACGAGCCCCCCCTACTCTCCCCGGTCACATTACAGGGTAAGCAGAAAGCTTTAGTCGAACAAAAGTAGGGAAAGAAACCGCCTAACTTGGCAGTGGTTCAAATAAAAATACCTTTAAACCTGTCAAATTATTCTCGATCCATCAGCTATAACTCAACAATATTTATGAACAAAAGGCACGATTGATTTAATTATATGATTTCAATCTATAATTAAATCAAGCGTGCGGTTTGTTTTCAATTAAAGATTTCTACCCCAAAATGAACCAATTAAACTACAGTTAGAATGTAGGTAAATCACGGCGATAATTTCGTATGTGAGTGAGTTACCTACAGTTTTAAATAGCGCATTTCGTTGGGCCTTCTGCCTTTCCCACCATGTGCCCTCTACTACGGCTTCTGGCTGCCTAGCCCGACAAAGGACAAAGCCAAGGGAAAAATAACAAGAAACGCCTTCTTAGATGGAAAGTGATCTGCTCCTAATTGTGCTGTGAGCGTCCGGGTCGAAGCCGTGATGCTTTGGAACGGATTCCATATAATTATATTGTTCAACAGATTGAATTTTGTAATAGAAGTTCTTACTTTCATGACTTGTTTTGCCCCCGTACTTGACTTTTGATATCGTTTGACTGTAGATAGCTTCAAATCATGTTTGCTAAGCAAAATTCTTTTACATACTTTTACCATTTTTCAGTCAAACTTTATTTCAAACTATCACTTCGCCCGCGACTTCGTCCACGCAGATTTCGAAAAAAATATATATATTTCAAACAGTGCATAGTATGTCAATACATGATTTGCTACTAACGGTCGAACCCAATAACGTATCTATCTCGAATTTTGGCGCACTGGAGATTTAAAACCTATCAATCTCCGGTTTTAAAGTCCCAATAAAGCCAAAGTATGCGACCCTATAACGTGTTGACAGCTAGTTGTTTGACAGGGACAGATATACCTAACTGCACTGTCTATCATCAGCAGCAATCTGTCTTACGGCCAAACCCAATAACCTAAGACAGATCGCAGAATCTTTTTATGTAATACTTATCAGATCAGGAAGTTTTATCATTGTTTTTCCTGAAGCATATCAAGTCTACAAAGGTATCTAGATAATTACCCGCCGGTGCGTCCGCCATCCTCTGTCCGTCCCGTGTCCGCCGTCCCTCCAGCGACATTCATCACACGCACTGACTGATAACTGTTCTTAGTGAGGACAAGCTGCAAGACACAGGAACAAAGCGGGATGGCGTGTGTTTATAGGTACACCGTTTGCCTCATTTCATATTCTACTGATTATGTTTGATAGCGGATAAATAACGACCCGTATATGAATATTTTAGATAAATAATCTTCTTGTCTCATTATCTAGGTACTCACCAGTTATATTATGAACAACAAGGAGACGAGAGGAAATTAATACGGAATCCGAATGTGGTTGATAATAATGAGCGGTGAGGTCAGCAAAGCAGCTAAAAGGCAAAGGCAGGGAAAAAAACAAGTACGTTCGTAATAACTAATTTGATAAATGTTACCTTAACGTTCCAAATAAAAATTTCTATAAAAGGTAGTTTTCTAATCCATTTATCTTGTGTTAAGAACAGGTAATAACTCAAGGATATTGCCAAAAACTAAAAAAACGTTGATTACCTTAATTATAGCCAAATGTTACCTGCTGTCACCGCTTACTCGCCGCTCGCTTACGCCTTACGTCTCTCAACTCAGTCCTAAGGGTTCTCGGAAAAACTCCCTCTTTACCTTCCACTAAAACTAGTAAATAGTAGGATTAACTGTTCGCATAAATCAGGGCGAGCACCGGCCGGTGATACACATCGCGGGACTGGACCTGCGCTCTGCCGGTCACTTGATGACTGAGCCTATCTGATTGAAAGTTTCCTTATTGGCGGCGCAGGGATTGATGAAGGGATTTTAATATTTGCTCCTTGTAATATGTGGGTAGATGTTAATAGAAACAATGTTTGCAAACAGGCCTAGAGGCCTGCAACACAAAGTTAAAGTCTTACAATATGATTGGTATTTCTTTTACATCTTCTTACTGCCGTTCTAGTCGCCCTGCTCCCGTGTCTTCGGGGACTTGGGGTCGGCGCAACACGTTTTTAGCTTGGTTAGTATTTCTATAGCTCCTATATATTATCCTTATCTTTGTTCTTAAATCAAAACAAATCTACGCTGTACGTACTACCCAAACAAACTTTTTCAGAAAGACTAAAAAGTTCTCAGAAACAGGTAGATGTTTAGATGACATGACAATGTGCGTTAGTTAGAGAATTAGAGTGGAGACAGTCGTTTGATAAATTGATTATCAACTGCTTCAATGTACGCAATAAACGAAGTCAACTATGAAGGCTTGTGTGCCCAGCTGAGTGCCCAGCTGAGTGCCCAGCCGAGTGCCCAGCTGAGTGCCCAGCTGACTACAGATAACCGTTTATCAGTCAATGACTGTTCTACTACTTTAAAGCGTAACGCGTCCATTTGCAGACAAATCTGAGGAGCAACCTCTTTTTTATTATTATTATCTCCTTTATTATATTTTACAAACTTATAAATTACTTTTTAAATATTTTTTTAAAAAATCTGAAAAAAATAATAATTAAAAAACATTTAAAAATATAAAAAATAGTATCCCACCGGTATCGGGAACAGGGTACAAGCTACCGGCGGTCAGGGCTCCAGAGAGAGGAACCTCCTGACAATGCCAGCCGTGTCCAGAAGTACCGCTTTCTGAATCAAGCCCTTGATCCAGCTGCCCAACGAGAGCCTCCACAGGTGTTTGTCGAGGCTCTTGGCTATTAAGCCATTGGCTGTCATGACTATCGGCACAATGATTGCTGAGTCCACATCACACATGTCGACAACCTCGCGAGCCAAATCAAGATACTTGATTTCTTTATCTTTCTCGGCTTTCACGAGGTTACAGTCATGCGGGACCGTTATGTCAACAATCATTGTGCGCCGCTGTACTCGATCCACCACCACTATATCAGGCGTATTGGCAATAATAGTCCTGTCAGTGATGATGAATCGATCCCAGTACAATGATATTTCCATTTTCGAGAACTGGGTCGGGCACTTACCTGTAGTACGGCACTTCCGATTCCACAAGGCTGTATTTCAGAGCAAGTTGCTGATGGATAATCCTGGCTACAAGGTTGTGTCTATGCAAGTACTCTTCGTTAGCTAGACGAGAACAACCGGAGATAATGTGTCTTATTGATTTCCCCGGACGGTGACATGCCCGACAGATGTCAACCGTGCCGTCTTTCACAATAAATCTCCGGTAATTGTTCGTCATCATAACTTCGTCCATAATTGCACAGACAAAACCTTCGGTTTCTCCCAAGAGGTCACCGAAACGCAGCCAGGCTACGGACGCTAGAAGATCTACATCGGGTCCATGTAGGGCCCGGAAAAAGCGTCCGTGAAGCTCCTTACTCTGCCATACTTCCATGCGATCAGTAGTGTCAAGCACTACAGGTTTGCGCCAGTTCTCTTTAGCCAAGGAGAGCGGGGTGAGGCCCTTGTCCACCGCGACCACATCACGATGCATCCCCAAGTCGGCTTCTAGGAAATATTCCCTGAGACTGCATATCTCGCGATTGTGTAGGGTCTTAGCGTTTAAAAAGCCTCGACCACCACACTTTCGCGGTATATACAGTCTCATTACCGATGACCGTGGGTGATGCATTCGGTTTGCAGTCAGCAGTGTACGGACCCTCCTATCCAGGGCATCGAGTTCGGTCTGAGTCCATTTGAGTATGCCGAAAGAGTACATCAAAACTGGCATGACCCAACCGTTAACGGCGCGCACCTTGTTTCCGCCTGACTGAAGACTATTTAACACTTTCTTCAGGCGGCCAAAGAAGCGCTCCTTCAACGATTGCTTCATGTCAGTACCATTGATGCCCAACGCTTCCGACATACCCACATACTTAAAGGTTTCGGATGCGGAGAGGGCTCTGACGTTTATGGAATCCGAGAGTTGGGTTCCCACGGATTCCACAATCTCCCCTCGCTTTACATGCATGACCACACATTTGTCCATATCAAATTCCATCCTGATGGCGCTACTGAAAGTTTCAGTTACTTTCAGTAGTTGCACATTGTTGGGGGCAAAGATTTTTAGATCATCCATGTACAGAAGGTGAGATATAACCTGACCACCTCTCTTCAGCCGATAGCCTAGACCTGAATCCTCCAGCAGTGTGCTTAGAGGATTCAAGGCTAAGTAGAACCAAAGCGGGCTCAAACTATCGCCCTGAAATAATATGCCTCGCTTGATCCTTATCGGCTCGCTATTCCTCAGGATAGCGAAGGACCGTCCTCCATCGCCCCATACATGACATCAAGAAGGTGCGCAGAGTTGCATCTACTTTATACAACTCCAGCACCCTCATGAGCCACGTATGTGGCACCGAGTCATAGGCCTTCTTGTAATCTATCCAACATGTCGACAGATCCTTTCGGGAACGACGAACCTGTTGGCTAATGGCCATATCAATGAGGAGTAGCTCCTTAGTACCGCGGGACCCGTTCCTACATCCATTTTGAGAGGCAGACATGATGAAGTTGGTGTCTATATGTTTGTTAATTTTAGCTCTCAAAATGGATGTAAGCACTTTATAGACCGTCGGCAAACACGTGGTCGGCCTATAATTTTTGGGTTCCGCGGTGCTACCTGATTTATGGAGCAGGTGGGTAACTCCTGTTGTTAGGAACTGGGGTAGCGAACCAAACTCCAAAGCCGTCTGGTACTGAGCCGCCAAGCGAGCGTGCGATCTTGTGATCCATTTGATCCAAAAGTTCTGCAGTCCGTCGGGCCCTGGAGACTTCCAGTTAGGCAACGGACGGACTGCAGAACAGTTTATTATTATTATTATTATGTCTCATCTTGATTTAACCACAAACAGAAAAAGGCGATGGATGCGACTTGAAGCCTTGTAGTAAAAACCGGATGTCATATTGAATTAACAAAGGTAGTGTATCTATTTGAAAGCTGAAATACGTGTGTATTTTATGCTTGTTAAAAAGCAAGTTTTGGAAGGCCAATTCGGTGGACAGCGTTTGGCAGTTTTTGATTGATTTAATTATAAGTCATGCAAAAAGCTCTCTTAAATACAAAAAACCGGCCAAGTGCGTGTCACACCACGCACAATAAAGGGTTCCGTAGTTGAGATGAATTTATCCCTAGAGCAAACTTAACATTATAGTAGTTAAAAAACATGTTTCTCCCTCGACATATTATTTTTTTATTTTTTTATTTATAACAACTTAACTATCCTTACAGGGTTACCCTAATGCGACAGTTAAGAACTTAAACTATGTACTGAAAACATGAAAATTATAAATATTAAAACTAACACCATTATTAAACTATTACACAAATACAAAAAACACAAAACAGCATAACATACATACAGCATAATATACTAGCCTAATTATTTTGCTTGTAGCATAGTATAAATAGTAATACCTTTGCGAATTCACTCAAACAACAAGTAAACACATCAATCTAGGTTTGAAGGTCGTTGATGGTACGGATAGCTCTGGTAAGGGGTGCCTTGGCAAGCAGGTTGGTTCTGGCTGTAGGCACCCATAGCAGTGGCGGGCTACGCCGCCTCCACACGTAGCGGTCCGGTACACACAGGTTCAAGCGCTGCAATGTTCCCGGGTTACTTTGCACTCCACGAAGCACCCTCACCAAGTAGGCGACCAGCGTAAAGTCCCGTCGGACCTGCAGTTGATTATAGCCAACCATGCCCCGGACAAACAGAGTGGGATACATCAGTGGGTAAAACGGATATACTCCGTATAATTTCATGTCCAAATACCGCGTGAATTTGTTCTGAATGCGCTCCAGCATGACAGAGTACTTAGCTTCATGTGGAGCCCATATTACCACACTATGTTCCAGATGACTCCTGACTAGTGCATCATACAGGACCCTAACTGCTGTGATGTTTGTGAAGCTTTGTGTCTGTCTCGGAACAAATCCTAAGTTTCTGTACGCCTTCTTACAGATCTTGGTTACATGCTCACGAAATGACAGATCGGCAGTCATGAAAACACCCAAGTCTCGCAACTTCGCGACTCTTTGCAGTGGTGCCGCATCCACCACGTACTCATAGAGTAGAGGTGCACGAGCACGGGTGAAACTCATCAACGAGCACTTGGATACGTTGAAGATAATATGATATGTTGATATGTCACGGTCAATTCTACGAGTACAACTGCAAATATAAGTTTCTAATCGCAATTAATATTTTACATGTGGAAAAAAAAACAAGTTTACAACTTTTTCCTTAAGTTGTGTTGAGAGACCTTTATTCTTTCCAAATTTCATGATTGTAGGTCAACGGGAATTACCATAATTACAGGTTTTGATTGCTAGTTATGCTAGTATCAAAATATGTCGCATAAAACGCCGTATTTTTTATTGCCTTCACTTATAAGATACATTTTATTAGAGCTCCAAGGGACCGTAGACTTACGTATTTGATATTAATTTAAAATTGATACCTCCACGCGTTCCTGAGCTGAGCGACAGACTGGCAGACAGATTAGCAGACTGATGGACAGACAGACGAAGAACGAAGTGATCCTATAAGGGTTTAATGACCCCTTTAAATGACAATTTATAATCAGAAGTTAATGTCAACACTATGCACTAATAATGCAAACGTTAAAAAGAAATATTATCCCCCATTCGTGTCGTCATAACCTGCCGGCCGTAGTCAACTTCTCACTAATGAGCATTGTTTGTATGCGGCTGACGGATCATGTTTTTATTTGATCCACTGCCTGACGTTGTGGAGACGAGGTGACGGTGGATGCCATCACCCTGGAGATAATAAGCGAGTGGTGCCTACGGAACTATACATTACTAGGAAATGAAAAAGAATACCAAAAACCCACAAAAGGCTATAAGGGCTGATCCAAAAAGGTGCTACGCGCTACGGCCTACGAGGGCTGCGGCCTACGAGGGCTACGGCCTACGAGGGCTACGGCCTACGAGGGCTACGGCGTAGGCCGGCTGTAGGCCTCTAATGTAGCAAAAGTCAAAGGAGAAGTATTACAAATGTTTGATATTTTTTAGCTCTTTGGATGGTGAACAGTTTTCAGTGGTAACGGCCCAGACTTACGAGTTGTAGGTCGTGAGTTCGAACTCAGGAAAGCGCTTTACTTTGTGTGAATAATTTCACCAGCACTGCTCTCAAAACGGTGTAGGATAACATAGTGAGGAAACCGGCATGTCCTAGAACGACAAAAATCGAAGACTTATGACATCAGCCGACCCGCATTGGGTCCGCGTTTTAGATGACAGCCTACTCCGTTCTCAAAGCGAGGAGGCCTTTGTCGCAGCACAGTGAGAACATTATAATCGAATTATGCTTTGTGCTAGTTTACCAAGTAAATTAGAAATTTAGCAATCTTGAAGTCATCCGTAAATATTTGACGGACTTAAGCGAGCGGGTGTATCGCATTTTACTGAATTATCTAATAATATCTGTCTCAGTCGGCTAGTACTGAACGATGCCCTCACCTATTCTGTGATCCAACACCTAGTTTGGAAGTGTGAGTCTAGTGAGGAGTGGATTGTCTTCTCATAGGTAAGTACATCTGGTGGCGAGCACGTTGCGTTGAGAGGCCCGTGCGCTCGCGGCTCGCCGGCTTCCCGATGCCATCAACTTACTAATGAATAACTGTGAGATGACGCGACTATTTTATTTAGGAATCCATCTTATTAAAAATCTAGCTTTTTCCTGCGGCTTCTCCTGCGTAGAAGTCGAAATAATCTTACGGGAACGTACTTTCTAGACAAAAAAATACCCTACGTCCTAACCCAGATCATGGCTTATCCGAGTGCCCCCCACGCATGCCAGGTAAGAGCTATCTGCATGTGAAATATAATAATGTCACAGTGAATGATGTAGTAAGTACAACATTTGTAGGACTATAAATAGACAAAAAAAAATAGTTTTGCAAAAAATTAAGCAAATCTGCTTACGCTTTACATACTTTCTCGTCTATTGTAAATCTAGACGCACTCCTGACTGCATACCATGGTCTAGTCGAATCCCACCTACGATACGGTGTTATTTTTGGGGCAACTCCAGCGAAAGAGAAACTGCATTCAAAGCACAGAAAAGATGCATACGGTGCTTTTTTAAACTGCAAACTACTGATAGCTGCGTGCGATATTTAAAACAGAATTAAATATTAACTTTGCATATATACTTTAGAAATGGCAGTGTTTGTAAAGTTAAACCCTGATCGTTTTGACCGCATAGCTGACGTATTTCCACGAAATAGGCGTGATAATAGCAGACTATGTCTGCCCAGTGCGAGAGCGACCTATATGCGCAAAAGGGTCTACTACATGGCGCCAGTCATTTACAATAAATTACCGAGGAGTTGGAAAGAATTAAACTTAACGTTATTTAAAAAAAATCGAATGAATTGTGACGGAACTTTTAATGGAGAAAGGAATGTCTTGGAACCTATCTATAGGGAGTAGAAATTAGAAAAATATGACATTTAATTTAATTTTTTAATTTAACTGGTTGTAATTTAATTCCAATACGACATTAGTTGACTGCAGAAGATTTGCGGACAAAAATTATTGAAGTATTTCATAATTCAATTGTAATTATAGTTAATCAACCTCTATGTTAACATTGTCTATTATTATGTACTTAGCATCTATATTGTATTTTTTGTACTTTTGCATGCCTAAAAATATGGCTGTTACTAATTATATTCTTATGTCACTGTGTTTTGTACCCTTTATTTGCAAAAATAAATATCTCCATCTCTCGTCTGAACCCGTTAAGCCGTAAAGGCGTGATAAGATAACGGTTTTTTTTGTTAAACGAAGTTCTTGAACGCGGCTTGCGGTATAGGAGTAGGTAAACTGGGAGAAATTGTCCCGTAACGAAAAATCTTTTTTTTTTTTACTTTTTGGTTGTGGAACCTACCGCCAAACAATTTCGTATACCTTCACAGTGACTGGAGGTTATTATAACATCATCAACATACACCAAGTGGAATAATACGTATTAGGTATCGAAGCTAACTCAAAAACCACTCATCATAACTTGACTAAATTATATATATATATATTTTGTGTATAATAAGGTATACTTATATAGGTATACTTATACTTAAGGGTATACTTGTATACCCTTTCAAATATAGACGAGTTTTTGAAATCGGTTTATAAATGCTGGAGTTCTGAGGATAGGAGAATATTTTAGGAGAATAAAAATTACAACCGAATTGAGAACCCACTTCGTTTTTTTAAAGTCGGTTAAAAAGTACCCATGACCTTACCCAGGATACCATCTATCTCCTTGATTTTATTTATTGAAAGCCGTTCCGCCCGCGTCCAAAGGTAACGTCCAGACAGAGAGACAGACAGAGTTACTTTCGAATTAATATTTTTTTTTTAAAGGGGTACGATCAGGTGTCAAATGTAAAATATACGTATTCAAGCCAGTAGTGACGTCAAATAAGTACTTAATAGATATATAACTCTGGAGCTGATATATGACGATAACAGGAAGTCAATGCATTTGGTAAAACCCTAATAATGTTATTGCAAAACAACTTAAAGATCTAATCCTTCGTGTTTTGTGTCAACATGATAAACTGTTGACGTGAACTTAGACACGTAGCTACGTATTAGTGCTTTTGTAGGAACCACTAAAACAAAGACCTTCAAACATAATGAAAATAATCAAATAGTTTACTGAGAATTGGACTGAAACCGCTTTTGCGTGAAGCGTCGATTGACGCGTCATAAACATGCACCTGATTTGAAATATATCCATCTGAGCACTAGACCAGAGGAGTTATGTGTGTAAGGCATGTAAAAAGAATCACTTCGTTTAATACTTGACGACTCGTGACAAACGCTAACCTATTAGTGCAACAACATATCGTTAGTGATTTCAATCAGAACACTATCGAAGTATAACTGAAAACTTTTGATTTACATAAATACTTTCCTGTTTTATGTGAATATCGCATAACGTTGTTGGGAATACAGCTTCAGTAGGAATTTCCGAATTAAATTATTATGTTAGCATTCACTACTAACTTAAACTCCAACGGCCTGCACTAGTTATGTTAAAACAGACATGTTGGAAAACTGTAAAGTACCAGGGTATAATAAAGCCGTGGAGCTGTTGGCTTACCTCCTTGGTGATCGTCGTATACTTGCCGCGGTGCTCATACGTCCGCAGTTCCACACATACTCGACCTGGTGGAAAAGTATTAGGATATAATAAAGGCGTCGCTGTCGGCTTACCTCGGCGGCCGTCATGCGCGGCGTCGTCATCTGCTCATATGTCCGCACAGCGCTCTATAAATCACTCGCCGACTTCAGTATTGCGCTCGATATGAAAACTGCTCCGCGATCCTAGGGACACACTGGGAGGATACTTTAGAAAGCAGAAGAGGTCTTTGCAAAGGCCTCTTTCTGCTATGAAATTGCAGGTGATAATTTTTTTCACGTTAATGTTATTATAGATCGTGACTTGTTATGTCTAAGATCTTCTTAAATATCAAGATTAAAAAATAATGTTAGACCATTGACTCATAAACTCCTCCTACATATTGTTTAAATGAAGATGAATGTCAACGCTGACCGTCATATCTTATATCAGATTCAAATAGATCAAAGAGACCTATTGAACCTTACTAAAACCAACTGCGGGCAAAAAAACGAACTCTGCATCATTCACAAATATTTTTAAAGTCAGTGCTGAGTTGGGACACAGTCTTAGATGCGATGTTGCCACAACATTATCCGAACACTGGTATTTTTCATCCAGTTATCACATAATGCTCAACGATAAAAAATTAAAGATTATAAAGAGAGCTATATTTCAGTAATACAAATGAAATAACGATTAAAACTTATGAGGTGAATGAGATGAGATTGAGTCGCGCCTGATATGTTATCCTAAAGCGTACTGACTGTTTTACGTAGGTAATACTTTACGTAGGTAACACTTTACGTAGGTAACACTTTACGTAGGTAACACTTTACGTAGTAATACTTTACGTAGGTAACACTTTACGTAGTAATACTTTACGTAGTAATATTTTACGTAGGTTACGTAGGTAACACTTTACGTAGTAATACTTTACGTAGGTAACACTTTACGTAGGTAACACTTTACGTAGTAATACTTTACGTAGGTAACACTTTACGTAGAAATACTTTACCTAGGTATCACTTTACGTAGTAATACTTTACGTAGGTAACACTTTACGTAGGTAACACTTAACGTAGGTAATACTTTACGTAGTAATACTTTACGTAGTAATACTTTACGTAGGTAACACTTTACGTAGGTAACACTTAACGTAGGTAATACTTTACGTAGTAATACTTTACGTAGTAATACTTTACGTAGGTAACACTTTACGTAGCTAATACTTTACGTAGTAATACTTTACGTACTAATACTTTACGTAGGTAACACTTTACGTAGTAATACTTTACGTAGGTAACACTTTACGTAGTAATACTTTACGTAGTCATACTTTACGTAGGTAACACTTTACGTAGTAATACTTTACGTAGGTAACACTTTACGTAGGTAATACTTTACGTAGTAATACTTTACGCAGTAATACCTTTACGTAGGTAACACTTTACGTAGTAATACTTTACGTAGGTAAAACTTTACGTAGTAATACTTTACGTAGTAATACTTTAAGTAGGTAACACTTTACGTAGGTAATACTTTACGTAGTAATACTTTACGTAGGTAACACTTTACATAGTAATTCTTTACGTAGGTAACACTTTACGTAGGTAATACTTTACGTAGTAATACTTTACGTAGTAATACTTTACGTAGGTAATACTTTACGTTGTAATACTTTACGTAGTAATACTTTACGTAGTAATACTTTACGTAGGTAACACTTTACGTAGTAATACTTTACGTAGGTAACACTTTACGTAGGTAACACTTTACGTAGTAATACTTTACGTAGGTAACACTTTACGTAGGTAACACTTTATGTAGTAATACTTTACGTAGGTAATACTTTCATAAAATATTCAAGGCATAGAGCGCGGTGTCACTACGAAACATTACGCTGACATGTTTACTATTGCTCGTTGATTGATCCGAACACGTTTCATTCTATCCACATTGCTCATTCACCTAAAAAGTAGCACTGCTTATTGAACTCATTCTCTCCCTGTACACCACCGTTCGGAAGCAGTTATCAGCGCGCTGCGAGTTTACTGCGGTTTGATTGCGTGCGGCGGGCGGCTGGCGGCTATTCGCACTTACACTCGATTCCGTTATATTAAGCCATTTCACATCACATGCATCTCGCCACGTTGTGCGAACGCGAGCTTCTAAATTGTAGACTTGCAAGATGAACTTATTGCTGCATTGAACATCATATTTTGGAGAGAGAACTTTTGGTGAAAGATTTCCAAATCAGACTGCGATTCTAGTGGCTTAAATTACGACTTTTTTTTTATTCTATGACGACGCTCTATAAATAATTAAATTCACATGCCTCGAGAGAAAATACTCGTCAAAATATTTAACACTACATTTCGAGTGCAGAGCTCGTAAAGTACGATTCTCCTTTGTTAGGTGATGTTGTTCGAAGATGCATTTCGGACAACAGCCTAGTCACTAAATAGATTATAAGTTTACTAACATACGTATAAGTTATGTTTTTGTTTACTAACCCTGTTTGCTAACCCTAAACAAGGATGTATCTTATCCGAAATAAAGTTTATTTTATTTTTTCCTCCCTTCTCATCATTAACTAATTACGAATTAAATACAATGAACTTCTTAATCAGTAATCTATTATTATATCGTACTGCATGTTTCTATCCATCCATAACGCTGAAACATTTTTCCTTCACATTGTAAAGCAGAAATTTGGGACAGCGATCAAGAGTTATCAATAATAGGACACGATGTTAACACAAAGCGAGGGGAGAGTGGGGCGATGTGAAAGGAGGTGAGATTAATTAGTGAGCAATCGAAACCGACGCGGGGAGAGTGGGCCGCGGCGGGTAATACCAGTCATCTGTGTGCAGCAATGAACGGACAAAAATTACGATATTAATTGAATTAGTTTTTTTTTGTGAAAAAGCAGCGTATTTAAAAAAATACTTTTTTTTTGTAAGATCGCGATGCCTACCACTGCAATTTATACAAATAACAAAATGTAAATACTTCAGCCGCCCACAACGACTTCGTGCGTCCACCTGAGCGGCGCCGGGCAGCAGGGGTGCCCTCTGGTGGCGTAGGGACCACATTAATTACTGTCCGCTCCAGGTACATGACGGACAAACATCACGACGACGACTCACAGAAGGACAGCTCCTTCCAATTTTAATCAATCAAGGGATAAATTAAGAGGAAGTACACAGGATGTAAAAAACAGGCATTCAACTGTGAAAAACCTCTACTTGTATAGGTACTATTGACGGACGAAAAACCCTAACTACTGGTAAATTCCGGGAATTCCACCAAGCAGTAGCTACTAAGACCTTGTATGGATCCTCGTATCTGCACGGTCATTGTTAGTGTCGTATTGGCATAATTTTACACCATGTTACTGTGATAAAAATATGTAGGTTGTGCTCTTAAAGAAGTAACTACCCATGGGTCTACTGTGTGACATATTCAGCAGAAAATTTTAATCATCCTCATCATTTCAGTCGAGAGACGTCCACTGCTGGATTTTGACGCTCTCCCAAGCACCACCATTTCGACTACTTATGTGCATCTCGCATCCAACGGATTCCTTGGTCCACCTTTGGGAGGCCTTCCTTCGCCAAATCTATCGGTACGCGAATTATAATTAGCTATTTATAAATATTATTGATAGGCTCGCATTTGACCACTAACTCATCAATCTAATCAAATCAATAAAAATAAATAAAACAATGATAAATAAACGTAGATGTTGGTAACTTCTAACTTGTTTAACAAATAAAAGCCACATAAAAGTGTAACCCTTTCTGCTTGTGACAAGACTAGTACATTCTTGTTTCATCTAGTGTGTAGTGGATGCGCTTGAAATCCAGCATCTTTTAAACTGATAGACGTATTGAGGCACAGGTTGGAACCTTCCTCATTCTCCAAAGAAAAAAGAATCCTCCGATCACACGAGTGTTGTTGTTTGTGCTTAAAGCAGTCACGTGGATATTCTTTATATTTATATTTACTTTATTGTACTTCACAAAATCACATAACAAAAAAATAACAAACTACTATACAATGGCGGCCTTATCGCGACAACGCTCTTGCGCGATGCAGGATTAGCGTGACAGCAAGTTTTTGTTGAGTAGTTCGCAAGTGGCGTTGTTGATACCGCCACAAACTGAAGCTTCTGTGTCATGAGCTGCTCGGTGGCACACTGTAAGCTAGACGTCCTGATTTAGTGTCCAGTGCTGACTGCGGCCGATAGGCTCCAGGTAGCGGCAGTCGCGTGATTAGACAATGACGGACTGCATTTGTCTGCTGATTGTAATTTACCGTGTTGGGACGTTGTGGGCCAGGCTCTAGTGATGAACTGGGGATGTTTAATGCATTGAGTTAACTGTTCTGAACTGACTTCGAGTTCTTTGTCAATCTCTCAGGGGACGACTACTCATTTGAACTACATTTTAATGGAACCCACTCACACATTTTCATTCCGTAATGACTATATTTAGCAGAACCTTATTTAAGGTATAGATTGTACCTGCTGCAAAATAATGTTGTCAAGCAAAATATTGGAGAAAATATTCTTTTCAAAACGTAGTTGTATCAACTCAAGCTTGTTCACTACTACAGTAATCTTGGTAGTCTAAATATAACTCCACTAGATTTAACTAGTTTACCAAAATAAAATCGTGTGCAATATCAATGACCGTTCTCCGTTCACTAGCCCGCCTGCTCACCCCCGCCCCGGTCGGACGTCATGACGTCACCGACTCAGCAAAAAGGCAGTCGCCTCAATTTGGGCGCACGTTATATTAATTACGGCCGGTGATGCTCTAAGTAATGACCCTTGTATATTTGACAGCCGACGCCGACAGGTACCGTCCTGGACATAGAAAAGATGGAAGAGCTATAAAGAACTTAAACTGTTGTAGTCATACTATTTGATTTAGTAAAAAGAGATATGACGCTATGCAACGTTTTCAGAGACATGTTGACAGAGCGAAATAAAGAGAAATGATCAGGACAGCTGATGTCACCACCATCAAGGATTAAAGCTAGGGTTTCAAACCGTGGTGGGTTTGAAACTGAGGTCACTGCTCGCTGTGACGGGTCTAGATAATTTAAAGCTAGGGTTTCAAACCCACCACACTGAGGTCACTGCTCGCTGTGACGGGTCTAGATCATTTAAAGCTAGGGTTTCAAACCCACTACACTGAGGTCACTGCTCGCTGTGACGGGTCTAGATCATTTAAAGCTAGGGTTTCAAACCCACCACACTGAGGTCACTGCTCGCTGTGACGGGTCTAGATCATTTACTATAAAAAAAAAATAGATTACACATGTCGGGAAATCCTTAATAATGACCGATGCGTGAAATAAAAATACAAAAACTAAAAGAACAATAAGTACGTCAGTTCCAAAAACCTATCGGGTTTTGAAAAATTGGACTCATCCAGAATCTGTGCATCATCCTGCAAGCAGTAGAGGTGTATGTAGGTGTGCGAGCGGCGGCCGGCGGCCTGACGAACTGGCGGCTGAGCGGACTGGCGGACTGGCGGCCATTAGCGAGATATGAAAGAACAGGTCAGCGCGGCCCTAATCGACGCCGCAATCCATCACCCACGTGAATAGGTGAGCCGGGAGCGTCAGCAGCCGGAGTTGAGGTGACTATTTATTAGAGTTCATTTGTATGTTCGATAGTTGCTAAACAAAAGATTATGTATTAACTGGTATGAACCAACTATATGTTCTGCTCAAATGATTGTATGCTTAATTTTAGTGACACTGTAATTTTTGCACCGTAGTTCTGAAACAAAATTTAAATAATATCTTGCTCGGGTGTAGATAGAGTCATAGAGCTCCTGTAGTCTAGTAGGTACTTAAGTTCGGCATGAGATAAATCTCATCAAATAGGTAACAATTTTGACTTGCCGAGCGTGCTGGTATCCGAATCGAAAGATATTATTCCTCTTTAACATAACTTTATTTAAATTCTGCAACTGTTCGGATATTTGGAAATGGTAGTTTATGTAAGGGAACAGTTGATTGTGTTGCCGACGCTGCGCTGCCGTGAGTGACGGGACACACGCGTGCAATTACATCGCGCTGCCTCGCACCAAACGTTACCATCGATAAATTATTATTATATTTTAGGAGAGCCGTTAGTGCCTACCTACCTATGACCAATGGAGGGATTTTCTTTAATTAGCCGTTGACGCAAACAACATTCGCGTTATTAAAGTTTATTGTGGTTTAAACATGGTGTTGATTTAAGAAGTTAAACTCCTTAAAAACTTATTTCATTTAAACTTTTTGTATGTACTAAATATTTCATTCTACATAGTTACATACAATACCTAACCTTTGGTCCGCGTTGCGTGTGGTCTTTTCTCCGCCTTAACTGACAAAACTTTAACTAAACCATGCCCGAAAGTAACTCTGCCTGTTTGTATGTTTGTATGTCTGTATGTTAGCTTTTCACACCTAACCCACAGAACGGATTTCGATAAAATTTGCCAAGAAAATAGATGGTGTCCGGAGGAAGGAATAAGGCTACTTTTTGATAAAGAGGAAGAAAGTTTGTATGCTAAACTTAGCATTTCTTAAAATGTATGTTTTGGTGAGAAATAAAAATTATGTGTATGTATGTATTCTGCGTTTTAAAATCATCCCGTATTTTTTGATTTTACAAATCAGGTGATGATTTAAAATTCACATGATAATTGACATTATATTATATTAAGGAATTAGACCTACACGCAGAACCGATGCGGGTTCTGCGTGTAGGTCTAATTCCTTAAACCTTGTAAAAAGATATACACAAAAATGACAATTATCATGTGAATTTTTTATTTTTATTTAATTTCAATCGGTCCACCCTCTTAAAAGTTATTACAATTTGAAGTTTTAAATAACAAAGCTAGCTAGTAATGTAGGTAATAGGAACCTAGTTCCACGGCGCTACAGTATTTCAAATTAATGATGATAATATTAAAATTAATTATTTTTATTTAAAAGTTACACACTTAGAATCATAAACCCCTGTTTAATAAAAATATAAAAGATTACTTGTCAGTCTTTTTTTAACGACAGAATGGATTTGGATGATAGGATACTGTTTATGCCGGCCGGTAGCACGTTCCCTTGGGATATGTTCCGAAATCCACGCAGGCGAAACCGCAGGCAGAAGCTAGTTGTCTATAAATCTTGTTTACATAATAAGAATCAATCATCGCACTGCCACAATGTATATGACTAGCGAAAGCGAGAAATAACCACTAACAGAAATAAGTTTATCCGCAACATGGTAACTCATATCGATTGTGCTTTCAAATCAAACGACTACCGCCGAATCTACTCATATACTTTTTGTTACATGTGCGTCTTGTTTTTGCAGAGTAAACATTTTTCTATCTGTTTTTCATTCTTTTAAAGCATTGTATTGCCAGTTGCAATGTTCACATCTAATCATAGCACAGAACGGTGCATTCAAAGAGTTAGCACCTCCGGCGTCGATTGCATCGACCTCGACACACAATCATTGCACTTGATCGCTGGCTAGGCCACCCATTGTGTGACAATAGAAAATAGTGCTCGTAAACATACGTCAGCACGTATTGTCATGTTCCCAACCTGGTCGTACGTAGGTTGAGGTAGGTTACTGCGCAGTTCCAGGGATAACTGGGTGGGAGACCTGGACGGTTTGGTGGCCATCATTGGCGGGGCTCTCGTCAGCCCGTCTCGAGGGCACGGCTGGGTAGCCGCCCTCGCAGATGGCGTTGGCGTCGTTGGGGCGTATTTTTCGCCCAACAAGAGTCTCGCCGATTTCGATAGGTTCCTTGTCGAGTTGGGTGCCGTCGTGGGCCAGCTCCATCCTCGCCCGGTGCTGTTGCTCGGGGATCTCAACACCAAGTCTGCGGCGTGGGGATCCCCGGTGACCGATGCTAAGGGTGAGGCATTGGAGGAGTGGGCGATCACGACTGGCCTGGTCGTCCTGAACCGGGGCTCGGTCCACACGTGCGTGCGGCAGCGGGGCGGGTCCATAGTGGACGTGTCGTTCGCAAGCCCTGCTGTCGCGATCCGTGTCCGCGACTGGCGTGTCGCCGCGGAAGTGGAGACGTTGTCGGATCACCGATATATCCGATTCGAGGTGGTGAGACGCCGGTACACCTGCTACCGGAGGAGACGTCGTCGGGTACCCGAGGAGGAGGCCTCGTCGATGGCCAGCCACAGAGTCTGTTTTGCCGCGCGGTATAAGGAGGACGCGATCCCGGGAGAGGATGTTGGAGACTCTGAACCCCCGGGGACCCGTGGGGGCGCCCCTATAAAGCGGTTCGAGGGCAACTTCGAGCCGCGGCGCCCCCACTTACGGAGAGTCTCCAACCCGAGCTGCTTGAGGAAGTGGTAGCAGCCCTCTTCCCGGTAAGAGCGGCGCATGTTCCGCCGCCGATGGCTTTGCCCGTAGCCGCAGAGTTTGCAGAGGAGGAGGAGGAGAACGCCATCAGCGTCCCAGAGGTGACACAGGCAGAGATGAAGGCGGCCGTGATGCGGCTCCGGGCCAAGAACGTGGCTCCGGGGCCCGACGGAATTCACGGCCTTGCTTTGGCCCTCGCTCTGAAGGACTTGGAGCCCCAAATGAGAGGACTCTATACAGCGTGCCTTGAGCGGGGCCAGTTTCCCAGTCTGTGGAAGATTGGACGTCTGGTCCTGCTCAGGAAGGCGGGGCGCCCTGCCGACTCGCCGTCTTCGTACCGGCCCATAGTGCTGCTCGACGAGGTGGGCAAGCTGTTCGAGCTCATACTCGCAGCCCGCCTCTTCGGCCACTTGTGCGGAGAGGGGCCGGACCTGGACGAGAGCCAGTTCGGCTTTCGGCATGGGCGCTCTACCATCCACGCTGTGTCGAGGGTGAGAGTCCTGGCGGAGGAAACAGTGTCCCGGGGCGGGATGGTAGTTGCGGTGTCCTTGGACATCTCCAACACCTTAAACACCCTGCCCTGGAGCTGCATATGGGAGGAACTGCGGTACCACCGCGTTCCTCCCATATGCAGCTCTCTACCTCCGCCGCATCGTGGGGGCTTACTTAGCCGGGAAGTGTGTCACCTACATGGGACACGATGGCGGAAACCAGCGCCAGGTGTCATGCGGTGTTCCACAGGGATCGGTTGTGGGACCGCTTCTGTGGAACTCAAACTCAAACTCAACTCAAATCATTTATTTCAATTAAACCATTTACAGGCACTTTTGAATTGTCAAGGAGTCGGTCAGTCAGAAATATGAAGCTAGTTGCCCATTCCAAAGCGTAGTAGGTACCTATGGAGAAGAACGGGCAAGAAACTCCATGGACACTCTTTTAAATAATAATGTTTTTACATATATCTTAGTTACATCGATTAATGTTGACACTATAAGTGAGAACGATGTACAAAAAACCGTACACGTTAAAAGCGTCCAGAGTGCATCAAAACATAATTAAAAACAATCCAGCTAATTAATTATTAAAATAAGCCGTGGCAGCTAAGAGATGACCAGTCCCAACTGACGGCGCCCGTTCACGAACATGACGCATGGATCAGTCGGGTACGACTGGGTGCTGAGGGGCGAGCTCCCGCCGGGCGCGGACCTGACGTGTTACGCGGACGACACGCTGGTCACGGCCCGGGGGAGCTCGCACAGGGAGGCAGCGTTGCTCGCGACGGCGGCGGTCTCACTGACGGGTAGCCGCATACGGTGCCTCGGCCTGGAGGTGGCCCTCAACAAGTCGGAGGCCATGGTGTTCCCCGGCGGACGCCGCCGGTCGGATCACACATTGTGGTCGGGGGGGTCCGGAGCGCTGTCGAGCCCACCATGAAATATCTGGGATTGGTGTTCGACAGCCGGTGGGACTTCGGACCCCACTTCCGGCGGCTGGCGCCCAAGTTGTTGGGCGCGGCCGGGGCGCTGGCAACGCTGCTTCCCAATCTGGGGGGCCCGAGCGCCGCCTGTAGGCGGCTCTATTTGGGGATCGTGCGATCCATGGCGCTCTACGGAGCGCCGATCTGGACGTCTGACAAGACGGCCGGCAGCATAGCTGTCCTGTGCAAGCCGCAGCGGGCGATGGCCGTCAGAGTCATTCGGGGGTATCGCACGATCTCCTTCGAGGCGGGTTGTGTGCTGGACGGATCCCCGCCCTGGGACCTGGAGGCTAAGATGCTCGCGTCACTGTACCGTTGGCGCGAGGCGGAGCGGGAGCGGGGCGAGCGACCGATGCAGCAACATATTGAGCAGCGTCGGTTGCAGCTCCACGAGGTCACGCCCTACCGCCGGCCTCAGCACCATCGAGGCGATCCGGCCAGTGCTCGACCGCTGGCTCGGGAGAAGGCACGGCTCCCTGACGTTTCGGGCGACGCATGTGCTCTCGGGGCATGGTTGCTTCGGGAAGTACCTGTGTCGCATAAACAGGGAGCCGGACGCCCGGTGTCACCACTGCGTCGACTTCCGGGAAAACACGGCGTGGCACACGCTAGCAGAGTGTGCCGCTTGGGAGGAGCCTCGCCGTGCCCTCATTTCAGAAGTAGGCAGTGACCTGTCGCTGCCGACCTTAGTGAGTTCGATGGTCGGCAGCGTCGAGTCCTGGGACGCGGTGGTTTCCTGCAGAAGGAGGCTGCGGAAAGGGAGCGAAAGATTTTGACTCTCGACCCGGCCCGCCGCAGACGCACCGGGCGTCGGAGGAGGGCGGACAACGCCCTCTTCCGGCCCCCCTAAATGGGTCCAGGGGCGACGGATTCGGGGACATCCGTCGCCCCCCAACATCAGGACCCGAGAAGGCGGCGCGCGTAGTGTCCCGCGCGCGCCGCTCACAGACGTTGCGGAGGGAGTACACCTCATTCCCCCCGCCCGAGACGCGACCCGCGCAAGCGGGCCGGCACCATCCCCCTGGCTGGTGCCGGCCCGCTTGCGCGGGTCCCGTCTCATCGCATCCCCATGCGGAAGAATTATGTGTTCCCGCGACCCCGGCGTAGGTGTGAGATGGAACACCGGGGTGGTTTTTAGTCAGTAAGAGTCTGACAGACCCGTTTTCCCGCCCCAGGGCGGAGGACATACATGAGGATTTTCCACACCGGAAACAATAAAAAAAAAAAAAGGTAACTGCGCAGTTATCTGTTTGCCATATATTTTGCGGAAGAACTTTCGACGATCGCTTTTCCCTTAAATATTAGTTTGGGCAGTCGAATCGTGGTGCATTATATCGCCATCAGCGGGTTGATAGATAGTTTCGGACATTTAGTGGAGCTTGTAATACCACTTTGATCGGCCCTCTTTTATATCATCGACACATTCTAACAGATGCGAATGTAAATAAGATTTTAACGCGATATTTTCACGGCATATGTCTGTAAAAAGACCTCACACTCAGTTTCAATTTACCGGTAAACATATTACGCGTCACCCACGGATCCAATCGAGGCGCATCTGCACGTTCTGATTGCGCGCCATAAGGCGGCGGGCTCATCTGCTAATCCATTAGCCACCTCGGCCCATATTTAATTGTGAACCCTCTGTGCGTTGCACCTAAGCGATTGTCCGCGGACGCACATGTCGTGCCCTAACGTATAAAATTTGATAAATCGCACCGCCAACATGTGAACTACCCTCTTAGCTTAAACTGCCCGTATTTCGTAACCATTGCTGAATTGATTTTCGAATATGAAACTTGTGCCTCCGACATTAGATTTATTTTTCGATTGGTCAACCGAATGTATATGTTATCATCGTTTAGGTCCGCACGTTTAGATGTAGGTGTTCGAGTTTGAATTTTACTTCAAGCTGACAAGGTTGATTTTGGTATAGAGCCAGGGAGATAATTGTAAGGTTTGACGGGCGGAATGGCAAATGCACTTTAGTGAATGCCCGTGCAGTAACTGATTTCGCGAGGGACGTAGGTAAGATAATGCAGATGTTTGAGGGCCCGAGGTAGCCCCTCCGAGGAGGGCCTCACATTGATGACAGAAGCAATTTCCAGTGACGTTTTCAATTAATATAAATGTATTACATTACCTTTGCTTATGGTGAAATGGCATAATGCACTGAAGCGAATGAAATAAATTATTAAGATGAATAAAGCTTAACAGAGCACAGGTAGGTACCAGCCAACTGCGCCTACCTTCTTGCACGTTTAAATAAAATAGGTTGGTTTATAATTTCAGTAGTGACCATAATAAAAATAAATAAACTAGCGCAGCAATATTTAAGATTAGGTACAACCAAAACAATAGCATAAAAAACCTCTGTTTCCATCCAGATTCCAAATTGAATTACCAAAATATTCCGCTTCTGTCCATAAAAATTGAATTTGTAAACTTGGAGCATTCGAGTTTGGAACGAATAAAAACGATCCATCAAACGTGAATCGTCCGCGCGCCGCTAAACTTTCACCGTGAGCGAATCGATACTAAATTAGCTAATGGAAACTTGATAGCGAACAAAAAACCGAATCCCGGTAAACCCCCATAAGCGCATTTTGCAACGATAAATCTCTGCATTGTCCCGTTTGACGACAGATGGCGCTTTATGCCACCCTCTACAGGTAACTTTATACTCTCAATTGTGAACACGAGCCATAAAGCGCTTCACAAAATGCTGAATAATATTCGTAGTTTAGTAAGGTAGCGATGGAAGCGCTTATGTGTACGGTAACAGCATTACACACGTACAATAGAATATTCAATTATGCAAATGCGCGAGGTGCGGGACATGTGTGCGATTGTGCGCGCGCGCCACCCGCCATTTTTGTGTGGATTACCTACGCGTTTGAATTGTAACAGCCGGATTATTGGCGCACGGCTATTTTAATGTGCGTTGCGATAAATTTTGTGAATGTGATCGATTTAATTGTTCTAGCTTTGTAATGTCGAACACATTAGCGAGGGCAGTAGTAATTTTTCGGGCGAACAAACTCTAGTAGGTAGTACCTTATAATGTATTTGAAGGTTCGTAAAATAAAAGGTAAACTATTTCAGTATTTAGACCAAATAAAAGAATAGCACAATACAACATTTTAAATAAATGCCAACTAAGTACATGAATCTAAAAAAAAAATACGCCAAAAAAATAAAGAAACTTATGTAAGACGTCCTTAAATAATAAAGGAACAAAAAAAATTTAGCCCGGTATTACGTTCCGTGGGATAATGTCCAATATCCACGCGGGTGCACACGCGGGCGTAAGCTAGTATTTCACAATCTGTAACCTAACCACATAACATAATGCTGATTAGGCAACCAGAACGTATTAATCTACATCAAAATCTAAAAACAGGACAGCATGCAGTCTATACATGTATACATTACGTATATATTATTAAAATTATAATAATATATTTCATATTATCTCTATCGATATAAAATCTGCAGCAATTCCGCTTCACGATACACAGCGGACCAATAACTTTCCACTCAGAGACATTACTTTAATTATGAGCACATAATTATTAGGCACAATTCGTTAAAGATCAAATTTCAATTAAAACTTTAGGCATTAAGTGTTAAGGGGAAGCAGGAATGACAAAAATATGCGCGAGGGAGGGGGGGGGGGGGTAGTCTAATGACACTTACGCTTTAACATCGGGATTACCCGCGACTGCGCGCGGATCTACGAGTGAGCACCGAGTGAAGGGACTGCAGCAGCCCTTCCTGTTCTTTATGATTCACATTATGCGATGTTACCTCTGGGATTATGACGACCATTAGGAGTGCGGTGAGTTTTTGATAGTGGTCGACGATTAAATATGTGGGAGTTCGAATGTAATTACATTTGCAGCAGTTTTTAATTTGATTGCTCTAGGAGGAATATGACGCACACAATTAACATTTCTTGGGCACCCAAATGCCTCTAGTTTTAGCTACAAGTACAAACATCAAAGGGAAATCTATTTCCGATCTAGTATTTAACGTGTGAGTACCTACTAGAAGTCTATTAGTCTCTTATCGAATCAGCTTTCAACTTAATCATCTACCTTATCGGTAATTATTATTTGTAGTATTATTTCAGCAATCAGGCGTGTCATTACCGCTCATTACGGTGTGGGCAGGGACGTGACGTCGACGAGGAGCCGCAGATAATACTATGATAACATCTGGAGAGCCTGACTGTCTGCCGAGCACCTCAGGGGTTGGCGTCATTTGTGACATACTTTTATATATTATAGGAAATCCTCAGCTATTTAGTGGCGATTTGGATTAAGAGGTAGCTATAGTTTACTATCTCACATAGAAAATGATGTGTCTGTCATTTAATTTATTTTTCAATTTTAATAACATGTTTTTTTCAAAGCAACGCCTTAATGTGACATATAGCTTTTTTAGTACATTCTTATTATGTCTGCATTTACTTATGATTCAACTCTACTTTTCAGCAAATTTGGAAATAGTCCATTGTGGAATAATTGTCCCACAAAAACCCCTTTCAATAAATTCTAAACACGGACCTAATACACGCTCAATCAACAAACGAATTTAGCGCATTGAAAATGTGGAAGCGGCCACGAGTGCCAGGGCCGCACTCACAGAGCTCTAGTGCTTGGCAAAACTAGTGACGCACCGACCTGACTGTGCACGCGCACAGAGGTCAGTGGAGACTTCTTTATTAAACGTCCGTGTGAATGAAAAAATATCGCAGCGACTGAGGTGCTAATTTTAGTCTAAGCTGGTAGAGCTAAATAAAACACAGACATAGGAATTTTTTTTGGTTGGGAAATCATCAAATGACTTCTCCCGCTCCGCCCAGAGCGGGCGTGTCATACTTTTACTGACTAAACCACACCCGTGTTCCTTCAGTTGCCTGTGCCAGGGCCACGGTTATATCTTTCGAATTCCCCGCGACCCTGAGGCGTAGACCCAGTTACCTTACATGTTGTTAGTAAATATTCTTATTAAGAGCTGATGATGCATCATCAAACATAATTAAGATGAATTTTGATAAAACCAAAAATCGCAGTATAATAACTTCACTGTTTTGGAGATACGATGCCAACAGACAGACACACAGGCAGTCAAACATTCAGACAAAGGTAAATTCATTCATTCACTGACCGATAACGCCGTGCCTGAACCGCTGGGTCTAGAAGCATACAATTGTGCGCAAGGGTTCCTTTTATAGCGAAGGTGAGTACTTTTTAAAATTAATTCCATTTCCAAGAAGTTAATTATGGGATGACAGTATGAACGCCATTTTTGCCGGTAGCAAGTGTCTCCGGGTACGCGTCTTGTCGTATTATAATTCCTCTGTTTTTGAAGCTTTTAGATAAAAATTCGGGCCCATCTAAATGATTTCAACTTTGAACGATTGAAACTAAATAAAACTCTGTGTATCATCAGCTCCACAGCACGCTCTGTGATGCAGTTCAGCTCGCGACCGCACCTTGTCAGCTCACAAATTGACGTGGATTGTTGTCGGCGGATCTTTGTCACGCGCGTAATCAACGAGACCGGCCCGTGGCGACACGCTGCAAACACGCTGGAAGGGACGGCGAAAAAAGCAAACGTGAAACAAAATTAAGGATACCCACATATTAAAGATATGGAAAATAATGACAAAATTCTTTGATCGCATACATAAAAGTACCGGATAGGTTTTCTCCAAATGGTGTCATTGGATCTTGAACTAACCGACAAAAAAACTAAATTTTGACAAGATGCAAGGTGCAACGAACATTGTTGAACTGTCAAAAAGAATGCTACGTTAGTGATTGTACTCATGTCAAGTAACCAAGACACGTGTACCAATACTGAAAATTAGTAAGTTAATATAATAAAACTTTCCTGTTCACATCTAGCTCCTCAACGTCTCGTGCAGCCGATATTTCACCGTGCGCCCACAGACCACACCGCACGCCGACCGTTCGATTTGCGCCTAATCTCTAATTATGACCGCCATTCATTTGTCATACACCAGCACCGCCCGACATTAGCGTCAGCATGTCCCACCTCTGTCCGCACTCATACAATGTTTTGTTCGAATTCATTAGAAGAGGAAAGTTTATAGTGAATGTTGGAAGTTTAATTTAATTTTCCAGCAACACCCCAACAACAGGAAATTAAGAAAAACTAGCTTTAAGAGGGCATGCTCTAAGTTCCTGTCGTTTCTTATACATGGTTCTGAACAGGTTGATTAGGTGACGGTGTAGAAATACATTACAGAAAAGAACATGAGAATTAAACAGCAACTACATTTAGAGTCAACAGCAGGGAGTCCTTACAAACAGGCGTAAACTCCACTCCTAACAAAGGCAGTTAAACCAAGAAGGTAGATACATCCAAACACAAGAGGGGCAGAAGTTCAAATCTATGTTAACAATCTGTTATGATAAAAGCTACCATTTCAATTCTTCTTATTTTTGTGTACCGGAGTCAAAGTTTTAACCTGAAAACCAGCGCTTAGTAAACCGCTGGAGGACCTAGGCATAATACTGGCGAGCTTTTGCTTACGGTATTATATTTTTGTGTATGTACCAACTGCGTCTGAGTGAAGAGTGCATAACATCAATCTTTTCTAAATTCAACCATCTTAGTTTGCGATGCGGCCGTAGCATCCGCCTCTGAAGACCAACAGAGTTATAAACCCGGAACTACTTTTCTTTTAGCAGAGGCACTCGAAGATTAGGCAAGACAAGTGGACAAGTGGTGCAAATATTTACGATTAAGACTTATAACCCTTATGGGGTGGGCCTAAGTAAGTGAGCCTTCTGTACTGACCTCATGCTAAGAAGGTGCAGCAAGTGTAATAACACCTCTAATGCGACGCCGGCGGGAGGTGATAATTGCTTTCTTCAGACGCCTCTTACGTGCGCGGCTCAGGGGTGCCACCGGCCGCTTTGTCATGGAGATACGATGAATTGGAAGGTGCTCCAATTTCACCTCTTGACAGGAGCTGTGGTTCAATTAATTGAATGGCATTCTCGGCGGCGAAATTTTCGTGAGCATGTCAAGAGGTAAATATCGAAAGGAAAATGTGTGTGAAAACAACCCTCTATAATTGTATAATGTCTTGATTGTCATCAAGGGAAACTCTGTTGAAATGAGTCAGAAAATACTAGTTAGTAATAACTGTGCGTGTGCGTAAGAAACGTGTGAAAAATTGATTATTTAATTAATTCACTATTTTACTAACGTGGGATAATTAATGAATAATACTTACTGTGTTACCCACTTAACTTTATATTTTCATCCAAAATATGATTAGTAACACAACAATAAATAAATTATGTGTTTGTTGCTAGGTATACAGGACACGTCGTCACAGTCATAAACCATAATACAATTCGTGAACGGGCGCCGTCAGATGGGACTGGTCGTCTCTTAGCTGCCATGCCTTATTTTAATAGTTAATTTTTTTGATTGTTTTTATTTATTTATTGCTGCACTCTGCAATGGACGCTTATAAAACGTGTAAAGTTTTTGTACATCGTTCTCACATATAAGATCAACATTAATTATGTATTCAATATATTTGTAAGAACAATATTATTTAAAAGAGTGTCCATGGAATACGCTTTGGAATGGGCAACTAGTTTCATATTTCTGACTGACCGACTCCTTGACAAAGTGCTTGTTAATGGTTTAATTGAAGTAAATGGTTTGAGTTTCACAGTATTACGTGGGTTCATTCAATGAGTTGTGGAAAAGCAATAAAACCTCATAGGCACTAGTGGTAATTAAATAAACAACTTGTAGATAAAGCTGGTGTCTATGTGCTGGTGGTATTTAATGGCTCTGTGGTCTGTCTGACGTTCAAATTGATTGTTTTGTCATAGATAAGACGTGGTTGTAAATTATTCTGTAACTTAATCATCCTAAAATAAAGCAAATGCAAGTTGAAAAATAATTATTGTGAGCAACTTGTAAGAAATGGATCCGGGGTACCGTTTTAGCATCTTCCCACACAGCCCTGTTCACTAATAGCTGGAGGTGAATGCGTCGATTTGCATACATGGGTGATAAAGCGCGCCTCATTACGCCGCACAGTGCTTTGAAATTGACACTCCAAGGACAAATAAATCAAAGTTTCGGTAGATGAGAAATAAAAATGGAAATGGCTTTATTTCAGTATTCTTAAGAATATTTGATAATTTGGCTGCTGCAGACACCGCCATCTCCGATTTTTTTTTATGTATGAAGAAAAACGAAAGTCATTTTTTTTTTGCAATTTTATAAAACTAGACGCTTGCCGCTTACATGCGTTGTTGTTAGGACATGAGACGATTCCTATAAGCTATAATACGCACACTTATGCGCGCCGCTTCATTCACAGCAGAAAGATGAACTTCGAGAAATTCAGTAAAGGATTTTTACGGTAGGTAACTTTGGTGTAATCTTGAAAAATAAACAATGCTGCATATATTTTCTATGTCCATGGAGCGCCAATTTCAGAGCACTGTGCGCCGCACTTACGCCGCGCCTCCACTGCACTGTTACAGTGCGAAAACTTATCGCGGCGCACACGCATAGCTTTAGATGCCTAGATTTATTGCCGATTAGTAACTTAGCCTTCATTTGGGTGAATGAGTCATTTGTAGCATCTTGAACAAAATGAGTCACCTACTGACTTTCTATTTTGTGTTGGTATGAAACAGGCTACTGTTAATTTGATAAGGTGAACACTTTCAGTTAATACATGGTGGCATGGAAGCGACGCGACGTGCGAACTGTTACCATGAACAGTCCTATATATTGACAAATTAAACTTGTTCGGTTAGATGGAACTATATAATGCAGCCGAGACATTAGGCACCTACTTGACAATATAATGCAGCCGAGACATTAGGCACCTACTTGATAATATAATGTAGCCGAGACATTAGGCACCTACTTGATAATATAATGCAGCCGAGACATTAGGCACCTACTTGACAATATAATGCAGCCGAGACATTAGGCACCTACTTCACAATATAATGTAGCCGAGACATTAGGCACCTACTTCACAATATACCCCTTTTTAAAAGATGCAAATTGTTATTGGACAGTCCAGCATACTCTCAGAAGGAGCTCGAACTGGCCTCATATAATTTAATATAACCACGGATATAGACATTCTCCATCTTCAGACGTTGGATACTGGGACAAACGCTCGCACGGATCCATTCCACGATACACAAGCAATAATCCGTTTACTTTTATCTCTCAACCCCTTGTACAAATGACAAATTAACGAACGCATTCGTCAACATCCCTATGTTAAAGAAATAAGGTTGAATGTTAGTTGTGATGCTGGTAAGGTTGGTTGGCGGTGAGTGTCCGTCAAAGAGGTTATTACCTGAAGCACATAAAGCGATCTAGCCGGAGTCCGCAGTACGGCGAGGACGCCCCGGGCGAATAAAATGCAAATATTGTGTAGTGTAGAGAGGCCAAAGGAGACGTACGATGCCCGGCTATAGAAGACGGTAGAGATGGACTCGTACATATCGTGTCGATAAACATACGTGGCATAGATCGCAGCGGAAACATTTCAACAATATCGAAAGAAAGTAATCAAAGATGATTCTCAAAAACTGAATTGATATTCTGATTTACAACACTGAGCGGTAGTGGCCCACAGTGCCGCAGCCGCGACTTACGAGTTGTAGTTCGTAGGTTTGAACCCAGACATGAGCTTTACTTTGTGTAAATTATTTCATCACCACTACTCTCAAAACGGTGAAGGAAAACATCGCGAGGAAACCGGCATGTCCTAAAGAATCAAAAATAAATATGATATCTACCAACCCGAACAGTTCTCAGCCTCTCAGTGAGAGGAGGCCTATTTCCTAGCACTGGGAACATTATGCGCTAATTATACTTATGCATTACAACACTGGCAAGTTCATTGTAATTCAAATTGTTTTCTTTTCAGGTAAGTTGCACCATTGTTGCATTCGAGAATCTGGGCTGCTGTATGTTGAAAGTACTACATCGTACAATCTTCGAGTGTTGTCCATCGACGTGTCCCATCACTGAAAGCAAACCGCTGATTCGGTGCGTCGTGTCGCGTCGTTTACGAGGGTAGCTGTAAAGTGTAAAAAGCGCAAAGTGTTTGTTTATGCGGCCGCGGTGGGCGGCGCGGACTCAAACCCACTGCCCGCCCGCACATAAACCGGCCTGCACATTTACTGCCAAACAATCGTTTTTTTCATTTAAAACGGAACGTTTTATGTCTTTACTTGATTTTAGAAACAATTTCAGACTTGCTTATTTGTTTGTTGAGTTTCAATCTGCTGCTGTAAAGTGAAACAGGTTCAATCGATCATGAAGAAAGCGCATTGATTGGAATTTAAGGTTTAATCAAAGTATGTTTATAGGCAGAAAAAACTTCACAACTCTCTCATGTCCCTTTGCCATCGAGTACGAGGACAATGCTTGTGCAGTCCTTAATTTTCCCTATCATCGATTATGGTGATGTGTGCTACTATGACCTGAATGCAGATCTCCTCGACAAACTTGACCGTCTTCTCAATAACTGCATTCGATTCGTTTTCAATCTGCGTAAATATGACCATGTCTCTGCGCATCGGTCACTTCTAAAGTTGTTGCCCATACGTCAGCGCAGAGAGCAAAGGGCGCTGACCACCATGTTTTCATTTCTTGTTTCTACCTCCTCCCCTGGTTATCTAGCCCCCCAATTTCAGTACATTTGCGCCAACCACAACAGAAATCTTCGTTCATCACACAATCGTCTTCTTCAATGCCCCACTCACCGCACAGACTTCATTCACTCTTCCTTCTTCGTTCAGTCTATCTCTCTGTGGAATGCACTCCCCCAAGAAATCAGGGTGGCAACCAACCGATTATCCTTTAAAGTTAAAGTTCGTGAGCACATTCGCAAGAAGCTGGCAGTTTCATCTTAAAGGTAATGTTTTCTCATTGGTTGTTTTATTTGTTATAGTATAATTATATATTTATTTATATTTATTTGTGCTTATATTTATATATAATATGGTATATATGTATATCTATGTCTTAGATTACATATTTATTCCTTGGTTTTTTTTAAATTGCACCTACCACTACTTGTCTCTGCATCACCCAAAGGTTGACTGGTAGAAAATGCCTATGGCATTAAGTCCGCCGCTGCACAAAATGTGCGTGAAGTATAAATAAATAAATAAATATTTAGTTTTGATAAAACAATCTATTACTTAGCTGCAGCACAAACAAAATTCTAACATGCTTTTTTGGTGACCGCAAGCTATTTCCCATACGTTACATTTGCACAGAGCATAAAGAGCCCTTGCTTACAGCACAAAGTAGTTGTACCACAGTATACCTACAAATTTCAGCCTAATATGCACATATCCTTATTGCTGCAACTTCTGTTATACATTATGGAACGCAATAATTGGATATGGTATGATTTTATTGTTATTAAAAAAATAGTAAGTGTGTATCTTATACAAAATTAAATGCAAAAACGGCTAAATACCAAGGAATACAATATATAAATGCAACAACAATAATTTTCAGGAAGCATGACAAAACTCCCTTGTCAACCTGAAAATGAATTAAAATAACACGTTGTGTTTCTTAAAGAAAAGTTATAAATAAGAGTTCGTTTAAGAAAAACCATGAAATTTGCCGCCAGCTTATTGATACTAAAGGGTGCAAAATGTCTTGACCTATAGAAAGCACAAATAATTCTCAATTCTATGGCCAGAGCAGGCTCCGCGATGCCTCTTTCCTCGACATTGAGCAGTTTATTAAAAGAATAATAAAAACAGAGATAAGCGCGATGGCCATCACCCAGTTATGATGAGCTATAAACTGTAACAACACTACGACTTGTAGTGCCCACTGTAGGGTAAACAGGACTTACAATACCAGTAGTGATGTGCCTACGACTACAAGAGTGGGTAAGAATAGGAAGAGTTAAGACAATCCCGGAATATGGAGATAGTTTGATATAACTGGTTATGTGTCTCATGCCTAGTGTGTCTACGTAGGTAACTTCTACTATAAGCCGTCATTAAAACAGTAAAAAACACCTGCAAATTTATATTTTACTTATTGTATTTCGGCGATTATGTCCCGCGAAGTGTGTACGTTACGTCCTGTGAAAATCCCGCGAAAACTGTTGCCATTAACTGTAACAGCACTAGTGAGGCGTAAATATTGTATGGTTTTACGTTCGTTTTATGGTATTGGCATAATGGAGGCTCTGGAGTCAACGCATACGAATTTGCGGATTGACATATCTTATTGCTGTGTTCCTTTCGCGCAAAAATAAAACTTGATTTCAATTTGTGTGCCGAACCGTTTCAGACGTTTGAGAAGTGAGAGCGATTACATAGCAATAATAATGTTGGGATGATTCATTGCTGTAAGTATGTTCCTAAGTAGGTACAAAAAAGTTTTGAAATATTGAAATTCTCAGTTGTCTAGGTTAGTAAGGTACGTAGCACGAATTTTATTCAAGTCTATCCAGAAGTAAAAAATTGAATAGCTCTATGATATTATGAATAGTGCGTGACGCAGTTGTTGTCAAACTCGCTTGTACATAACCGCTAGCCGTTTTACAAAACAGCTGAACAACGTTTAGCTGGATTGTCATTGCGTTACGTTTAACGGAACTGCTACCCACGTTTAGACGTAATGCAGAATAGCTTATCTGCAATCACAATAAGCGTTTGGTGCTTTGGTGTAAGAAGCACCAAATGCCAAATCGGTCGCAGTAACTAAGCTAGGGCATTCTGACTGATTGATTTAGATTAGGTTACAACTGTGACCAACCGTTCGCGAGCCGAGCAAGAGAGACAGCGGTGCTTTCAGGTTGGTCGCAGTAACTTGGCTATTTAGTATTTTTAGGACCGACTTTCATTAAAATGATAACTTTATATTCAAATTGCCCTTAAAATCGCTGTTTTGACTACTGGAGTTAGGGTCATTTTCACAAACTTTACTTGTTTTATTTATTTCTGTTTCGGACGCCATTATTGTTGTTATGACACACAGAGCCATGAGCGTCAAAATTTTCATTTCACTTTGTTTTCCATAACCTCTAATCGTTGTCCGGCTGCATTGAAAAACCTGCTTAAGTAATTATAGAAAATTGCTAAACGTCATTCGGCTGTTTCACATAAAGGACCTGTTTTGTAAAATGGTTAGTGGTTATGTAAAACAGCGGGTTCGACAATCCATCTGCGACATGCAAAGTCAAAGTCAAAGTCAAAGCAATTATTTCAAATAGGCCCATAAAAAGGCACTTTTGAACGTCAATGCACAAGTTCAATCAGGATAACCCCTACATGGAAAGTATAAAATATTCCACAGAATTTTCTAATAAAGTTGCGTTACAAACCATTTTAGATTAAATAAGTAAGTAAACCGAAGCAGCACTCACAATCACTAAATTGGATCGCGACTGCACTCTTATTCAAATTGTTTCGCCCTTTTTAATGCTCACACTTTTATCCCTACGCGTTCATAATACCATCCCATTGTCTTCGAAACACCACAGCATAACAATCGTTATAAGCAGAGTATTTTTCTACTGATATTTCTGTGGGTAGTATGCTACGGAATCTTATATGCTGTGGTGTTGAACAATATTCGGTTGTAAAGAACTGTAAATGTTGTACAGTTTACGATCGACCAAAACTGACGTTTACTCATGTTTTGATTTATGAAACCGCCACAAAGGATCTCCTTTGTCTGTTGATCATTCGATGGCGCTGTATCGAGTCAGTAGGAGGCTACAGTTCTTTTTTTATTCCCTTAACGTTATTTGCCAACGATCTTTTATCTGGTCGTCTTTGGAATGAATTTTCTTTATGTTTTCCACAAATAACGAAATGGCTTCGGACAGTAAAATCGTAAAAGTTTGAGTCTAATTTACGTCTAGACGGTGATTGGATTTAATATTGTTTTAGATTGTATTGTCCAGCCTATAAAGTTTAGTAAAAAAAAAACAAGAAGCTTCTCAGTCAACGGAAATGTTCGAAGACATGTTAATAATGTATATTGTTGATATGTACAATAAACCTACCGATATAGATACGAAGATTTATCTAAACAACTTTAAGAGGGACCCATATCAATTTCAAGACCATACACCAGTGTCAATAAAACCACATACACTTGACACCGCCACATCTTGAGATTGCAATAGACATTTAATTGTAGCAACAACTCTCGAGTGTGTCTGAAGTGTCGGGCGGCAGCCGCTGATTTATTGTAATCAACGACAGATACGCGGGCGGCATCGCTGTGGCCCTCCGCACGACACACTGTACTACAGTGAAGATTGGAGAAATTGGTTAACATCAATTAATTGACTGTGTTATTGAAAAGACACTTGAAAAAGGACTTCGTATTGCTTCAATATGTCCCTGCTTTATTAACTCAAATAGATAGGTAGAATATACATTTGGTATGAGTTTTCACATAGGTAAAATATAGACTTATATTATGTATAAAGAAATATGTAAAGATGTTATTTTGTTCAATCACGCCCTCAATTTTCGCCCTGTTTTTGGGTGATAGCGAGAACGATGGTCATTTATTACAAAACACCCACATAGGATATGACCATGTTTGTAAATCGCACAGGAAGAAAAACAGCCAATCCACGTGAATTACCTTTTTTATTACCAGATCAATATGTAAAACTAGTTCATAAAACTAAATAATTAATTATCACTACTTTTATTCCTGTCCTTTATAGCCCATGAATGGGATAAAAAATATATTTGTCCATTCATCCACGGAGTAATCGCGGTGTATCACGGCCGTGTGGCGGACGAATCGTGGGGCATAGCGGGCGTACCGCGGGAGTATCGCGTCTGTGTGTGTCGTATGGGCAGCTAATTGGGACTCGATCAAATCGGGCGGCCGACGATACCGCGCGGACGCACTCTCACTTGTGTCTTTGTGTACGATTACTGTTAAGATGCTATGGAGGCGGCAGTTTTTATTCCCTATGTCTAAACTTATTTGTGAAAATATTCATTTCCAGTCACATATTCAATTTCCAACCTCGGTTTCAGGACTTCCCTTCTTCAACCTTTTCTTTGACAGTCTGGACGCTGGAGACAGTTTGAAATCGCTTCGTAGACCTTTAGTTAATTCGAAAGTATATACACGATAACATTTTTAATTATATCTCAACAAATCAATTATGTATACTTTTAAGGAACTAACTACGAACGTTAACGAAGTAAAACGAGTTTTATTATAAGGTTCGTAGCAGGCTTTCTGAAGTCACTGCCTGCCCCCATGGGAAAAAGGCATGAGTTTATGTATGTATGTATGTGTGCTGCCACATCCATATCTTCCGGCTTCAGGGTCACGTATCGCCAAGTCAGCGCCATAAATAACTTATAGCGCTAATCCGATACGCGGTGATTTGTTGCTTATTTACTTATTTCGGCCTATTTACTAGCTTAGCCCACTCGTACCCATTGTATCTCCTTTAATAAATAGCTGAGCTATCCAAAAAAACTTCTGCATTTAATTTAGGTTCTTATACCTACATTGCTACATAGTTCACTTAGCTTCTGTAGTAAGATCGGTTACCTTCTAGCTAGCGAAATAAATTGAGAATTAATTGACATCCCTACATAATAAGCTCCGTTTTATTTGCGAATGACGGAAGTAAGAGCCGCCGCCGAGTGGCCTACATTCACTGCACATGGCTCAATATCCCATCTCTTTTTAACGCCGATAAACAGAACACATAAATTTCTTATTTATAATATAATAAAATATATAACCGCCATAATCCCCGACGAAGCTCACAGTAAGACAATCTCTTATTAACAATTCCCTAACAGCACGTCTCAGCTTCATGTTTTTTCTGCAACCTGGCTTAAGTAACCCAAATAATTTGATGGGAATATCGCCTTTTGAAGTATGTAAATAAGAATGAGATTCGTTTAACTTTTTAGGGTGAAAGTAAATAGTAATGCTCAATAACCATCGGCATAAATAGTATTAACAACAATTGATTTACATACAAATTGCTTTAGACAATATTGCTGACAGAATGGCGCGCGTGACGCGTTCCACACATTCTGCGGGGCCGCTAGACTGGCGACGAGTGGCGAACGGGCGCCATAGGTGTTACCTACATCACCTTTACTTAATCGCCTAAAGAAATCATCATCACACAGCTCTTGCTCCTACTATGCATCAGAATCTACGCCTAGCGGTGCCAATTTCAATTTGCTTCAACACTTTTTCAGTATAACCTACTTTAGTCACGTACGGAATGAACTACCTACATTTAAATGTTTTATTCCACGTCAATATTGTTGTGTATGGCAACACAATAATAAGCCTCTTCTCTAGCTAAAATAAGAGCCTTTCAGTCAATCTGTTCACGAAAACGTTTAACAACTCGCCATTTTCGTAGCTTCGTCACAAAGAGCGCAGTAACTCGAAGCATACGTGAGGGTGTCGTGTGTATGAGGTTGTGTGAGTATGTGTGTGTGTATGTATGGAGTGAGTGTGTGTTGTACGGCAATGTATGAGAATAAGAGCACCTGATTGCGCGTCTGATTGAGACGGCGACTGTTTATTCTTATTGGAGTAGTGAGCACGACTGAATTACCTTCATACAATCTCCAGAGGGGAATGTATGCTTCATAAGTTCAATTTACTTAAGTAATGTATTGGAAAATACGGCACGAGCCGGCGATTTAATTTATTAAGTTTGAAATGAAACGCTTCGGAATATTGCTCTAAGCTTGTCTATTGAGCGCTATACGCTACGTAGACGCTTTCAGCTTAGTAGGAGTGAAGTTGTTTTGCTACAATAGTTTTGCCATCACCCAAAATAACTTTTCCATGACTTAGGATTTGGTCTGACTGTGTGAGATTGCACATCATTGATGTTGCTGAACCATGGATACGATTACGGTTCGGAAAATAAATAGGAATCTTTTCAATCGATCAGTGGTCACGATAATAAACAATACACCCGTTCAGTTTCAGCGGCTTTTGTTATTTACATTGACAAGCTAGTCACTTAACACCATAGCCCGACAATTTATAAAGATTTCTTCAAGCAAACGGCTACTTGAACTAATAACTGTGTTGTGGACAATACAGACAAATGTACTTACATATGAGGCGACCACGAGAGGAGGCTGTCTCTATGCAAATATAATAGGCTTTATCTAAGCTCTTTAGGATCTCATTTCGAATAGGTACGATATGATACACGGATGAGACCGCGGCTGTAGCGATAGCACAACAAATTACAGCTTAGAAAATTGAAGGAGTAATTTAAATGTTTACATTAAAGTTGTTTATGAGTCTAGGAGCAAATATCCGTCAAAGAATCTCTAGAGGTAACGATCAAGAACGTACACCTGAAATTAATCCAGATAACTTAAATTCTAGCTAATTAAAATAATGACTTTTATAAGCATTTGAGAAATGTATTATACAAAATTTAGCATTAAATAAAATTTACACGTACCAAGTTCTAAAGTAAATAATAAAAATTCAAAAACTAAACGAATTAAATACCTAGTTGTAGAATAAACAAAACTATTAAAAGATAGTAAGTTGGTACATGAAAGGTGAGAAACAGCGGACTTTAGCCAAACCATTTTCTCTAGTCGCAACGTCTACAGCCACACACACAAATACACATTTGCTAGACAGCAACCAAGCAATTTCCTCTGCTGTCGCTACCGGCTATCTTCCCAAAAAAATATGAACATTCATTTTTTCCTACATATTACGTCTGCGTACATACAGTCTGTAGGTACGGCTAATAAAAACTTACGACTACCCGCCATTTGCGTATGATACACGACTATTGTGGTTTAGTCAAATTCTCCTAATCAACAATATGTTAATAGTCTATATCTTGTGGGACAGCTCGCTATCGTATGGTAATAGGAACAACTCGCTACTGGAGACCATTCCGCAGCTATCATACAATAGTTAGTTCTCTATAAATATATAGTATGCTTATAAGGTTCCACATATTGTGGGTCTGCAGTTTATAAAAAAATGTAAAGGAGGAATTGCTTTGAGTCTATGATCGTGTTATTTGCCCCTTGGAAGACCATAGCCTCCTTAACTCCAAATATGCAAAATTCTAAACTCATAACATAACATCACGCCTTGTTTCCCCGAAGGGTTGGGCAGAGGTGTACCTATTGTACACCCACATTTCGCCAGTTATGTTTTTAAGTCCCATGTAATAGGGGGCGAGCCTATTGCCATCAACCGGGCACAAATCCAGACTCCGGGCTGCTACTGAGGAATTCCAGATACAAAAACCCAATAACACGTTGCCCGGCCTGGGAATCGAACCCAGGACCTCATGTTCAGCAGTAGCGATTGCGACCACTAGACCAACGAGGCAGTTAAAATTATATAACAGACAAATTACATAAAAACCCACACTAATATGATTTATAAGTTAGGCTTATAAGCTAGGCTAAGTTAGGCTTACCAAACTAGCTGCATCCCGTAACTTCGTCTGCGATCCAGGATGAGAGGCAGCCTCTGTCCTCACCCAGGTTATGGTCTACCTGTGTGCCACATTTCATCGAATATGAAAGCGGAACGCGTTTCTGGGTTTTCATTCCATTTATTTGTCCTCTTGCAAAGAATGATCAATCATTTTCCTTCTTTCAGACAGCTTAGGTATCGGTAAGTATTTGTATATGCTTAGCATAACACAGCTTCCTGCGATAGGTGCGTTGGCTCGTAAAAAACAAAGCTCTCTCCACCCCATTCTCCCCCTCACCCCCTGTCGCCCCCAACTTTTTTTCTCGTCACAAATCAAGCGGATCGCGTTTATTTAATATTTGCCCCCAATTAATTTACATAATCCTTGTCAACTACAGGTCTCGTCGCCACTTTCATGAAATATTGACTTCTTCGTCTACGTTTGGATCGTAGAGTTTTTTTCGTTTTTCGAAAGGTTAAGTACAAAACTTGTATTGAATAAGTTATTTGATAATTATAAACAAAAACGTCTTAGAATTCCGCACTCCAAGACGTTTATATTTATGTCTAAGTCGGCCGCTGGTTTTAAAAAAATACCTACAGACTAGGGCACGATTATATATGTATTTTTTCACAATGATATATTTTTGAAATCAGTATTGAAAAAAAATACAATTTGAAGCAAATAAATGTTTAACCATCACAGGTACGAACATCGTGAATGAACAAAACGGACTTTTGTTCGTCCGACATGAATATTAACGGACGCAGCGGCGTGTGAACCTCCCGCCCCTCCTTTTCACCACCACTCACCCCCAACTCGTGTAAATCTACATAATTCACTTTTTATCGATATCGCAGGATATTATCGAGGTGGATAGGTATTCAAATTACTGTTTGATTTATTCATAAAAATAATGTTGTTTGAAGGTAGCTTATTGTTTTTGTTCAATTATTCTAGACAGGACACTCTTTTTATTAGAACATATAGGTATTTATGTCACGGGATTTTTTATATTTTCTTCATGGATTCTTTTGTCTTTATTTTGCTGTTTCCCGCAAAAAATTCATAAACATCATCTTGAAAATTATGTATACCTGGCCAAAAGTAAAATGTCTTCTGCCTCAATACACCTGGATTAAAACGAGAAACATCATTTTTTTTATATTTAAACAGTCTAAATGTTAATGAAGCGACATTAAAGTTAGAATAAGTATTTCCATTAATCGCTCGTAGCTGGACGACTATAAATTAGTGTGGAGCCATAAATTCCGCGACGGTGACGCGGCGCTGTCCGCCCCCCGCTCCGCTCGCGCTTGTGCGACTGCTCACAGCTAGCACGCTGAACGGCACATTAATTCATTACGCCTTGTTTTGTAAGTGCGGTAAGAATGCGAAACGTTTTTGGAGATTTTATAAATGAATTTAAAGGTTTAACCTACGAATTTTACGGACAGGGTTTGAATTTATTTTATCATTATGGGATGATCCATGATCATGATCATGATAGTCTACTAAATGCATCATCGTTCAGCCTGGCCACTTACTTCAAATGTCACACCTCAAAAGTTCTTTGATGAGGGAATTATATGTCGTTTCTTCACAAATCCTAATTGCACCTTTTTCGCATGCATGTTTGTTATAGACTAACCTTACCTGTCCCAACAGTCAATAACGCTGTAAGTCTAGGAAGGTTTGTTTATCACGAAAATGCATCTGCCAGATACACAGTTATGTTAGAGTGGAGCGTCTTAGAAGGTTATAATAATAATTGCTGTTCAGTTCTTCGGGCAAACCTCCATGTTTCCTGTCAATTTGCCTAAATCAAACGTGAACGTAACGTAGGACTGCGCAGCCACAGACTACTTCTTTTTGCAGTACTGCGGTCATTTGGCTCCGTTTTAGATTGTCATTAAATCTTGGCTTAAGGTTTACTTAGGGAGTTACTGAGCAAATTTATTGGTTTGGACATAGCTTTATTTTTGCTGCAGCTGCAATTATATTGTGTTTTTAAGAGTTAATTGGTATCAGGTATTTTGCGAAAAAGCAAAAATACGCGACGCCACTTATGAATGTTTTGTCTTCTACAATTCTACAATTTTACTTCACTCAAAGGCAGCGGCATCACCATTTCGGAGTTTTTGACGAAGACACGGCAGCAGGTATTTATTGCGGCGCGCAAGCACTATAGCATCAATAGCTGCTGGTCTGCGGAGGGAAAGATTATTGTCTTGACGCCTGACAAGTCTCGCCGGAAGATAGCATCCATGGGTGAGCTTGATTCTTTAATCGCGCTATTCCCCGCTTCAGCCAGTGCTGCTGCACCCAATGATCCCGTGCCTGCCGCTTCTACGTCGTCCGCCGTGGCATCTACATCGCCTATAACAGCAACCCCCAAACAAAAGATGTTATATATTCCTGAAGGTCCAGAGCTAAACAAGGAAATTGGAGATTACTTTTATATGACTTTATAGAATTAAATCTGAAACATATTACGATGGAGTTAACAAACTTGTATGTGTCACAAAAAAAAAACACACACTCCGTTTTCATTTTTGAGGTTGGCAATTGTGTAAATAGTTTTCATACCAACAGTCCTCCTCACAATAGCAACCCAAAGATTTTCTCAAGTCTAGGTGCCGAGGTCCTGGAACTCCTTTTGTTAACAAATCGTCTAACATCTTGGATGTTTCTATATATCTCACAATGATCACTCCATTATTAATATGCTCCTTCAAAAAATGAATTCTTAGATCAATGTGCTTAGTTTTATTGATTATTATTTCATTCTGGCATAACTTTAATGCGGCTTGATTGTCGTTGAATACTTGTACTTTATTTTGTTTTAGCGCTGTTATGTCTTTAAGCATTAGTCTGATATGAAGGGCTTCTTTTACAGCATCAGATAATGCCATGTACTCTGCTTCCGCCGTAGACATGGCTGTAGCTCTCTGCTTCCTTGACTCCCAGCTGACAACTCCATTCGCCATCATAAAGCAGTATCCAGTATAGGACTTCCGATCTAAGGTACATGCTGCCAAATCGGCATCTGCATATCCAACCATTTCTTTATTTGTAGTTTTCCCGAAACTTATCCCCACTGTTTAAGTTCCTTTAAGATAACGTAAGATCCTTTTTGCAGCCTTGTAATGTTCACTTCCATAACAATTGTTAAACTGTGATAAATAGCTTACAGCAACCATGATGTCTGGTCGCGTGGCTACAGGTACAAACATTAAGGATCCAATGAGGTTCTGATAGGGTATTGTCTCATCACTTTTCCCTTCTTTTTCTAACTTAAGGCGAGGCTCTATTGGCGTAACGCTCGACTTGCAGTCTTCCATTCTGAATTTGGTGAGTAATTTTTGCTATAAACTTTTCCTGTTTTAGTCCGATTTTGTCATTTTCTTGTTTAATTTCAATTCCTACAAAATCGTTTACAGGGCCAAGATCCTTCATTTCAAAAATTGATTTTAATTTTTCATTTACTTGCTCAAACAATTGTTTGCAGGAGTAAGCCATCAGCATGTCATCGACATATAATCCTAGAATAACTTTAGCTCCTCCTCTCTCCAGTACATAGATACATGGATCAGCTGCTGAAGAGATGAAGCCAAGCTTCTTCAGTTCATTATCTAATTTTTTAAACCATTGTCGCCCGGATTGCTTAATACAAAGCTTTCTTTAGTAAACATACTTTTTCTCCTTTGATCTTTGTAACATCTTCTAGCATTTTCTTTGCTTTATGAAAAACAGTGTGATCCTCGTTTGAGCTTTCATCTGTCATAACTTCCATGATGTACTCTTCCAAATACTCTGGCTTTTTCATTTGAATTCTTTCTTCTAAGTCACCGTTTAGATAAGCAGTTGTGACATCCAATTGAATTTTCAAATCTTCTTGCATCGCAGTAGCCAACATTAGTCTAATGGAGCTCAGTTTGGCAACCGGCGCCCAAGTTTCATTGTAATCTATGCCAGGTTTTTGTGTAAATCCACGTGCTACGAGGCGAGCCTTTTTAGTTTTATCTGCTTTCTCTTTAAGTATCATCTTGAAATCTATAATGTTTTTCTCATTTTCTTTCTTCTTTATTTCCCAAGTACCGTTTTTGATATGCGCTCTTATTTCCGATTTTATAGCTTCATGCCATTCTGAATCTTTTCCATTTTTATTTTCGACTTCGCACAGGTAAGTAATTTCATCTATGTCTCTTTCATTTGAGCTTGATACTTCCTGATATTCATCCGAAGACGATTGTGATGTAGATGACTGATCGAGCACATAGTCTTTATTTTATTTATTTATTTAATTCAGACACAAGTGATACATATTTATGTGAGTATACTTAAAAATTATGTTAGTAACAAATGATATACATGGCACAATAATCATACAGTAGATAAGATCCGATACCGGTTCTTATCGACATGCAACTGCACACAATGCCACATTGATGGACAGTCCATTTTGCCAGCCACAACTCTAAGAATGCCATTGCCACTGCCGCGGACTCGACTAAGCAAAGATGCCGCTCTTTTTCTAAGGATGGCATGAAAGCCTTCGATGCGAGCGTCGGCAAACATGCCTGACGCGCTGCAGTGCTTCGGCAGCCGCAACAGCATCCTAAAGGCATTGTTATACTGAACGCGCAGGGCGTTGATTGTCTTCTGCGTATAATTGACCCATAGACAGCACGTATAAAAAGATTGGCAAAACGCCCGAAACAAAGTTACTTTTACTGCCTTAGAGCAGCGTGCAAATCTACGAGCCAACATATTGCATCGGACAGCCAACGCCCTGCGCTCCCTCTCAATGTCCTCGTGGTCCGAGAGGTCATCCGAGACCCAGTGGCCCAGGTACTTGAATCGCGAAACTCTGGGTAAAGAAATACCGTCTATGAGGACGGGTGGTACGTTCATGACCTTATGGCCTGGTGATTGGAACTTTATGCCAGGTTGGGACTTTTTTCTGTCTACAAGATCTTCTACTTTCAGGTTCTCTTACGTTCGTCCTGCTTTGACTACATTCAGTACTTATACTGGTTTCAGGTGCAACAGGTTCCTGAAATGAGTTCGACAATACTTCGATATCTACAACAGGTATGTATTCATCCTCTTTCAGTTTTTTCTTTTTCTGGCTGTTGTTGTTCCTGTTCACCGAAGATATTTCTATACTTTTTGTCACTATTATCATGACGACTGGGATAATACATTCGCTCAGCTATCTTTACATCTCTGCTTATTATCACGGTCTTCTTTTGTGGTAAGTATATTCGGTAACCTTTCGCATTTTGGGCATAGCCTACAAAAACTCCTTCTGTGGCTTTTGGGGTAAACTTCCCTTTCCTGTTCTTGTCCAAAACGTAAGCTTTGTAACCAAATATCTTTAGATGGTTTCCTGACGGTATACGTCCAGTCCATTTTTCGTAAGGGGTACAACCTTTCAGAGCTTTAGCTGGGCATCGGTTAATTAAATAATTGGCAGTATGTACCGCTTCCGCCCATTATTCTTTAGGCATATTTCCATCAATCATTAGACATCGAGCTTTGTCCAGTAATGATCTGTTCTTTCGCTCACTCTGCTCATTTTGTTGGGGGGTATAACCTTCGTTTATTCCCATTTTGTTTCAAGAAAACGTCGAATTCCCGATTACGGTACTCAGATCCATTGTCGGACTGTAAGTTCTTTATTTTATGTTTTTCATGGAACTTCTCGACTTTTTATTCCTTGCATCTGTTATACGTTTCTCTTTTTTTCTCTTTTTTTATTCCTTGAAAATCTCGAAAACTTAATTTTTGTTTTTAATATAATATACGCAGCAATATTTTGTGTATTCGTCAATGAATGTTACAAAATATTTTGTTCCGCCCAAAGTTTCCGGTTGTATGGGTCCACACAAATCGGTGTGTATGTACGCACTATTCTGTTATCTTTATTCTTCTTGTCTTTTTATATGTGTGTACATAAATGTTTAAATAAATAAATTAACTAATTAATTCTACGCGACATGGTGAAAACGCAGTTTGGTCAAAAGTAAAATTATAAACTCGAAATAACATGTCACACGTGTGTTTGCTGCCAACTTCAAACGTAGTTTCTAAAACAAAACTTAGAAATAGCCATTAGTTGGTGATCCACGAGAGTGTGCCCTCGCAGGGAGGCTGCACCACACACGACACTACATGTGCCTGTGCTGTGTTATATAAATTACCCGGAACACAACACTAGTGACACCGAGCCGGGCTCGCGACTACTGTGGACCTCACTCCTTCATAGAAGTTTTTACCAATTCAAAAGTGAAGTAACCAGGTCTAAGACAGGTAAAAGCCTCATGGGCTGGACAATAAGAGGAATGGAGTGTTTGCTCGGTGGACTCGTAAGTACTAGCTTGCTACTCTTTGAGATAAATGCAAGCAGGTACCTACTGTGCCTGCTACCCTTATTGTTGACTGCGGTGGAAGATTTCGCTAAAGGTTTGGCTCATAAATTGTTTTTTATACATTCCAACTATACAAAAAATTATGTCGAAGCATCAATTTTAAAGAATATATCACAGTCTGAACTACATCTTTAAGATGTGAATTATAAATTATCATTTCGTAATAAGTTAATTATAAACGCAAACTCAATAATTCCTTAAAAGTCTTAAGATTTATTTTAAGCGCAGAGAAAGTACGAAGTTCGTGCTTACAGTAGTGTTCCGCGCAAGAGGTCCACCGAAGCCGAAATAACCCGATGTGAAAATTAAAACTGCATTGTGCAGTCTTTGTTACTCCACGCTCGGTTATATTCGTACAACTAACCGCCCGATGTACTGGCTCAACTCCGACATAAGAAAACGCAGAAAACCAACTTGTCACATGGAAAAGATTCTAACTTACATCCAACAGTCAATAGGTTTTAGGTAAAACAAAACGGTACGGTTCCCTATGGTAATGCACCACCAATTTGTGTGCTCTTTAAGGTTCTTCACGAGCTATCAAGTAGTCGCCCCAAAGATTGGCTTCCTTTCGAGTGGACCTTTTGTGATATTCGGTACGCGAGAGTGGTCCTTCCGTCCTCGTCCATTCAGTGACCCATGTTTATTTAGAGACAACTTTGTACCAGCTTGGCCGTTATAGATAAATTAAAGTGTTCTGGTTAACGATTAGCCGCTGTAGTCTTTGTGGAACATGTAGGTACTTAAATTTTATGTTTAAGACTTGTACAGCTACACGGTATTCGTGTCTTCTGCTTGCGGCGAAAACTATAATGTTAAATAGTTAGGTGTTATTGTTGCTCCTTGGCTGAAATAGATGCGGAATTCCAAAGAACTCCAAAGACGTGGCTTTGAAGTTATAATGAGAAAGATGTGTTTGAACGGGTCGTCATCAACTGTCAATGTAAGCCTTACCAACTACGCTCGGGTTGGCTGCCAGTCGTGACCGGACGCAGATTTGAACGACAAATTGTCAAAATTAAGTTTCATGATTAGGTAAATTTCTGGGCTATAACGATAACTACTACTTTACAGGAATCAGTTTCCGAAACATCTAAGCAAAATCATTAAATTCCATCCTCAGCCAAAACAATAACGAAAAGTACAAAATAATCAATTAATTCAGCACCGAGATTTACATTTTACATCCTAATGTATTTCAATCGCGTTGTTTTGTTGCATAGCCGGCGCCTGGTCCGTACGCCGCAGTCCGTACGACGTGACGCGATGCGGTGCGGACCGTCGCTTTACTTAATTTATTCGCCGCGATCGTGTCGTGTCGCCTTTTACTTCCACCGCGACACATCGCCACGAACTCTTGCTTATTTTTTAGCTAAACCTACTCGTAATATTTTAATTATAGTTTTAATCTAAATCAGTTTGTTTGGTTCAGCGTGAGTTACATAAAAATACCATACCATTTTTCTGAACCACTACTCATTTTAATTATTTATTAAACCACCTTTGAATAAAAAACTGCTGAAATATTCATTCGAACGCCGACGTATACATGTACTTGATAGCACAACCATCTTTGCATCTTAAGCCTTAATACTAACAGGCTTAAGACGTAAATATACGTTACTAATTAACAGCAGCAGGTAGAACGGACACTGCCCCTAATTGTAATTTATGCAAAGACCAAATGAAGCAAAGTCCCGAATCAAAGACTGTCCGGATCCTGTTCAAACAAGTGAGCAACTAACTGCTGCGGCAATTTGACTAATTGGCGACCTCTTAACAACTCTAAGAAAGTTCCGTTAGGCCGGGGGTACAGAGGAAAGCTTCCATCGTTCGATTTATTATTAGTGACTTCTAAAACGTTGATAATAATTATAAAATAATAAAACAGAGATTTTACACTACATTGGGTATTTTCATACGACTTAGGTAATAAAAATATTTAGTAAATAATAACAAAAAGTTATAAACAAATGCGCGTGATTCATTCTTAAAAAAATAAAGAATACGAGAGTTTTTTTATCTTTCTTATCTCATAGGTAACGAAATGTGCCTAAATGTGGCGCGTCCTTGATAGATCCCTCCAATTCAATTGCACCTACCACTGCTTGTCTGTGCATCACTCAAAGGTTGTCCTGTAGAAAATGCCTATGGCATTAAGTCTGCCTCTGTACGTTCGTGTGCGTGAAGCATTAAATAATAATAATCACTCTCAATTCTAGACTAATAATCGAATAGCCGCCTATGAAGTTTCACTTCAATAACTTCCTCGTTAATTTATTTATAAACCTACTTATAAATTATCTACAGACCTCTACATATTACACCTCAATTTCAAAAGAGTGCTGCTGATTTTATTTTGATTTAATTCACAGTTGCAACACTGAATAAAACTGAGTGTGTTTGACTACGTTTCAATAGATCAAATAAAATATTGAAATGAATAGGTTAAGGAATTTCGGCTCTTACGTGGCCTATGATATCATGATTTTAAAAGTCGAGAGGCGTGATCTTTTAACTGTTTTGTGAATCTTTTAACCGATCGGAAAGTCCCAAAAATGCAGATACAGTTGAGAATTATGATGAAATAAATTACGTATTATTGTACGAGTATCAAACAGCATTTCACAGCTGTACTATTCGCGGCTGTAAGTCGTTGTTATTGTTTTTTGGACTGTTTTTCTATTTTACAAAACCGAAAGTGTTTCAATAATTAAGGGTCAAAAGACCATAATTGTAATGAGTATCTAACCTCAACGTCCCCGGTGTGCCCTAACTTATCGGTGTTACGGTGAGTGAGCAAGTTGCGAGTTTCGCACAATTAGTGACAAGTACCACCGAGTCGAGTCCAAGTCGGAGGTCCGAGTGGCCACAAGTCCACTCTCATGTATTTGCATACGTGCCAACTTTGGCTTACATCTCAAGAAAATTAAACTCCAGCACTTACTAACAGACATAGATAGAGGATCAATCTTAAAGCGGCCTCTTCTCTCTTTACACGTATGTAGATTTTTTTTATTTAATAATATAAGCCAGTCAGCAATAAGGTACTACTTACTAAGCTTTCGCGTGCATGCATTATTAGTGTTCTTAAATTTGAATAAGTATCTTTTAAGAACCATTACTATTTAATATGACTTAAAAACTTGCACAGCTCTTGTCCTTTAAATATCTAGAACCGCATCTACCTATAGTTACTAAACCACGTCACACAACTAGTGAGTTTAATCTGCGAAGCAATCAAAGTTGTCTCATCCATATGTATCAGCGGACATCAGCACTTCGGTAAGAAGTGAACACCTACACACGCCAACATGATCCTCTGCGGTACTAGTGTGCTTGTTTTAATTGATAGCTATTTATAGAACGACAACCTGAAAGACATTACCTACTGTGGAAACTGTGGTTATGACTTATGGATTAAAAACCTATTCCGACTTCTGGAACAAAGCAATTTCATTTTGGAATGCCTGAATAAAAAGAAAACCCGGTGCATGATGTCTTAATTAATTTTCTACTTTTTATTCTATTTTATGAAATGTTTATAATTTTGCATTCCTGAACTCGTAGAACATTACGCATTATCTCAACATTTTGCAATGGAAATTATATGTGAGTGCCTACTGTGTTCAGCAATAAAGATTCGATTTTGATTTGATTTCAATGGATGTAGTCATGCAAGATGTGGTAATAACTAATTACATGTGTGTATGTGTTACATGTCGTGGGTGCAACTAGTTAACTATCATTATTAATTAATAATATAAAAGTTATGCATTAGCTGACGCAGGTAAGCACGTGATCTTGCTGAATCGCCTTATGTAATACAAACATTACCGCAGACCTAAATACGTGACTGACACAGCTACTTAAGCACCTAATGAGCCATCATGAAGTGCGTGCTCGAGTGTGACTGCTGACCCACATATTCAAATGACGTGGAGTACGCTCCATAGTAGCACATCTAGAGACGATATATCCCGCGATATGCTTGTAAATACGGTGCGCATCAACATGTTGGCCCTTATTAGGTATCTCGTTTCAGTTCGATTCGTCAGAAAGTGGCCTTATCACTAGGATCAGGCAAGAAGTTCGGAGGTTACTCAGGTCCCTGATGGTCCATAAAGCAGGCCTTATGGACCATCAGTGACCGAAGTTAATATAGGCATACAAGTTCCTTACAGCAGGAGCGAGCTGTAATAAGCGAGCGGTAATATTTATGTTGTCAATAAACAGCATTTGACCCGATAACGCAAACAAATAACATATGGACTTGTACCGGCTTATCATTACACTGTTGATAGTTACTGAAAAGGTATTTAGAAAAATAAAACTTTTAATTGATTGGATAAATTACATGAAAACCCTTATTTAGGTTACATAAATGGAGTACACACAACACTTATTTCTTCTTCGTTTAAGCATTGCTGTTAGGTTGCACTCTGGTTTTGCGAATGCGTTTCTTTCCATCGCCGATCAGTAATGGCGCTTGAACAACACATTAGAGCTAAGTATCAATCACCACAAACGCCCACACAAAAACCTGAATTCACTCTACACTATGGGCAACTAGCTTCATATTTCTGACTGACCGACTCCTTGACAATTCAAAAGTGCCTGTAAATGGTTTAATTGAAATAAATGATTTGAGTTTGAGTTTGAGTTTGAGACCCACATACTCGACACGCCTCTTAAAAACAAATATTCTAAATTTGGAAAAGCGAGCCACTATGATAAGCAAAGCTACCTTTTCCCAAAGGTAGATAATCTCATGCTAGATTCCTTGTGAAAACTGATTTCACTGCTATCAAAAAATCACGAAGTTGCCGTGTTATTTTTATTTATAACCTCTCTCAGTCTCAGCGACACTCACACCTCCAAATCCTTAACTTCAAACAATCACATCCGTACAAATACTTCTCGGGTCACTCGTGCCCGGCTCGAGTACAGTCAGCGCGAGTTACGACCGCACGGTTTTTAATCCTCGGAGCAGAGATGGTGGAACTCGACACAGTCACGGAAGAATTTTTTATTTAAAGTTAAACTTTGAGTAAACAATTCGGTTTAAATCTTTATTTAAATGAGGAAAGGAGGATAATTATGAGTCTTTACTTTGATACAATATGTGTTTGTATCACCTCACCTATACGGACATTTCCTGTGAGGAAAACCACTGTTCTAAATAAACGCTACTATTTCAGGGGTTATTTTAACGGTGAGTGATCATCGTTACAAACTGCTAGAAATGTTGCGTAGTTTGACTTCAACTAAAACTTTCACATAAGTAATAAACAGTTTTTATTTCCTATCGTTAAACAAGTATTATGTCCAATAATTTTACAGCTAGAAGCCTAACGTTTGCGCACTTAAAATGTTTCCTTTTTAAAGTTTTACAAACTCAATAATCCAATAATAGTTTTACAAATCCAATATTTTAATTAAACCAATTACAGGCACTTTTGAATTGTCAAGCGAGTCGGTCAGTCAGTAATATGAAGCTAGTTGCCCATTACAAAGCGTAGTAGGTACCTATGGAGAAAGACGGGAAAAAAAACTCGACGGACACTCTTTTAAATCAAAATATTGTTACATAATCATGGTAACATCTTTTAAATTGAAATTATACGTATGATAATGACGTAGAAATATGTGCACGATAATGATTTTTATTGATATTAAATTGAGCCATGGCTGCTAATGGAGAGATTACCAAGTCCCAACTGATGGCGCCCGTTCACGAACATGACGCATAGATCTGCATCATTTAGCTCAACCATTTTGAAGGTTACGAATGACTCATCATTTCAGCTGAAAGATGTCCACTAGACATGAGCCTCCCCCAAGCACCGCCACTTCGACCGGTTCTGTGCTTCCCGCATCCAGCGGATTCCTGAATGACACACAATCTACAATTTCCCTGAGAACTCACGCCCTATCCTGTGTCACAGTTTCGGCACAAAATCGTTTTTAATCTAACGCCTGGCGAGCATCAGCGAGCCACAACTTTTCACTTTTCTACACACAATTACCTACACGGGATTTAAAGCTATGCTGATATAGTTTGCACGTTTGTTTTTGAGGGGCAAACAGAATACTTCGTTTGAAATTGGTGTAGCAACCTTGAGATTTGATAAAAATAAAAATGATTATAGAAAAATATTCGTCGGTCATATATTCTACTGGGTTAGCCTAGACGGTTGATTCAGTAGCTACACCCTATCATTAAATCCAAAAAGAAAACATAGTGAAATTTTTACAAAATCAACCCGGAAGCTTCGTAAAAATCAAAGATCTAAACTTAAAGTAGCATTGTATTTTTACTTGTTATTCGGAACTGTTTACGTGAATAAACGTCACAAACTTTATCCATACTGTAATTTAAATATAGCGCGGGTCAAGGATTAAGTAAACACGCGCGACACACATCATTATTTACATATCGCGAATTTTTAACAACATTGCACACTTCGCTTCCTACACCGCGTCTATCCCGACATCGTTCTGATTTATGGGAAAAGCAAAATATTCACATAGCAAAGTTTTCGTCATTTAGGTACCTAATGTATCACCGATTTAATCTTATCATATACAAAAATTCACTCACGCCTTGTTCCCTTCTTGGGGGTAGGCAGAAACCACAGAACGCCACCTGCTACGATCCTTACATACTCCTTTTGTCTCGTAACCAGATGGATGAACGTTTACATACACGCACGCCGGTTCCTAGTGCTACGCACCTGACCTTTCTGAAGAACATCACCAATAAGGTCACTATATGTTCTCCTAGGGCGTCCCCTTCCGGCGTTTCCAATCGCATCTGCCTTGTATGTCGCAAATACCTTTTGCTAATCTCCTTTCATTCATCTTCTCAACATGACCATCTAAGCATACTCTTATCAATTTTTGTCACTTCATCTTCTTTCAAACCGCACCGTTGCCTTATCACACCATTCCTCAGCCTATCTATCATTCATAGTCTTACCACACAGCTCCGCAAGGAACGCATTTCCAGAGAATTTATTCTGCTTTCATGTTTCTTTTGCCACATCCAAAATTCACTTCTATACATAATCGTAGCACCAGCACACCATTGTAAACATCATCCGGTACACGGCCATATCTAAAACACATATTAAGATTCGGCACAACAGGTTTGCCACCACCAGCTTGGGCGGAGCACCTCAGTGTCCTCGCGGAGGCGATCGGCGGCGGTGATCTCTCGCATCCGGCCCTGGTCCAGGCCATGGTACGGAGTGAGAGGGAATGGAAAGCCATCACCTCGATCTGTCAAGCAGTAATGCTCGCTCGAAGGAGGGGGCGGAGCGCGTGGGAGAGAGCCTTTTGCTTCATTTCTTCTTTTTCATCCTTTTTAATTTTTACCATCTCTTTCACTTTCGTTTTCATTTCGGATAAGATAAGTCTTTATTTGCCTTAAACATGGTATAAAGTTGTTGCAGTCTGGTTTTGATAGAAATGTCCACATGTTTAGCTATACAGAATATTGTACCAATTGCATGCAAAATAATTAATACACAAGTTAAAGGTGAACTTATACGATGTCATATATAAAAAGAACTGTTATCATATGAGTGGACTTATATATAACAAATTACCAAAGAACTTTAAAGAGTTACCCAATAATTTATTTTTTATAAAGTTAAAATTATGGCTGCTGGAAAAACGATTTTATACTATTAATGAATTTATAAATGAAAATAAATAATCTATTTTAAATTAATGTGACGATTATTAATATTGAATGTATGTATGGAAAATATAATCAATAATAAACTAGCATTTAAAGCATTCCATTGGACATAAATATTATATTAAATGTATTGATTTTCGATAATGTTTTGCATGTCAAATCTATGACTATGTATTAGGCAACTTAATAGCTAACTTTAAGACCAACACTGTACCAATACCTATTGCAAATAAATGATTATGATTATGATTATGTGCTCGTTTGTTGGCAGTAGTTGGACAGTAAAAAGACTTCTTGTATTGTGACACTAATTTATTATAAACTTGGCTTAAGATACACCAGCCTAAAGGACAGTGACCGCATGGCACTAAAGCTAAGCTTAATTATATCTATCTTATACACTACTCGTAAACAAAGAAGGGCGCCAGGAGGGTTTTAGACAGGTAGCGGTGGGTGCATGAAACCCTTCCAGTCCTCAGTACTGCCGGCTGGATGAGAGTCTTCGCCACAGAAGTGGTAAACAATGAACATAAAAGATAAGCACAAAAGGTAAAATCGTACATACGGTTTGGCCAGTGCACTTTTAGAAATGTCCTTCAAATCCTCCAACAAACAAACGGCGTGACGGTAGGCTGGAACAATTGACACCAATATGTAAAATCAAATACATTCCCGATTGGGTTAACTCCACTGGTAACCCGTAATGCCACTCACCCACCCCTTTATTGATTAGGAAATGCAATAACCAAAATTGATTCTCCGTTTATATTGCCGGTTAAAATATTTATGATATATTTTGAGATGGCGGTATATTGAACATTCGCATTTAAAGCGACACACGTCTGTCTCCTACTAGTCTTTGCGCTGCTCTCACGTTCAAACAAACTCACGGTCGCCCATACAACCATTAAACATAATAATATATTTTGTAAAGTAATGATTTTTGAAATGTTTGGAAATACAAAAAGACAACTTATTGACGACCGGGTTTGAACTCGCGAAACATGGCGTCACAGTCCACCACCAAAGTTTATGTGCTATCTTTGATACTGTAGAGCTCCTTAAATTTCTGGTACCGGTCTTCTCACATAGAATGACGTCATTACAACAGATTAATTGGTGATACAATAATAGTCATTATGATCATACATCATTTACATGTTCATTAATACCTGTACACACCCATTTTATATTTTCATGTTAAAGAAATCTTTAATGTCATAAAAGTTTTGTCCATTCAGCCATTTATATAGTTTGTTTTTAAATGAGTTAGTATTAATTAATCATTTTAGTTCTTTTGGTATTTTATTGTAAATACGTACACACATCACAAGGCAGCTTTTCGCATACTTGGCTGACTTAGGATGTTCCTTTAATTTAATTCTGTGGGGATCTCTTGTTGGCCGAGAGATTACATCATATGCTCTTTTGAACAATCCCTTATTACTGTACACAAATTTACAGATTTTGTATATGTAAATTGAGGGAAGAGGCAATAAACCTAGCTTTTTTAAAAACGGTCCGCAGCTCTCATCAGGATTGAGTCCACAGATGGCTCTGACGCATTTTTTTGTGCAATAAATGCTCTGTCCTTATCCGTACTGTTTCCCCACAAAATAAGTCCATAACGTAAAATGGATTCTACATAAGCATGGTATGTAGTTATTGCCGTTATCCTATTTGTCACGTCCTTAACTTGCCTAAGAGCATATGCAAATTTATTGATCCTATTGCACAAATTATCTACATGTACTTTCCAATTTAAGTCTTGGTCCATGAGTACACCCAAGAATTTGGTTTGTGTAACTTCTTTCAGTCTATCGGAGAATTTCTTCATCACTCTTTCCAAATCATCGGTAACATTTGTTGCCTGATTCATCCAATTTTGGGTTTAACAGGCTAACACATTGAGCCAGGCCTCTTTCTTCTTCCTCACAACCTCTTTAACTTCACCATCTACCCAAGAATCATTCGTTTTACTACCAAAGTTCCTCTGTGCCAGACCACATACTTTTGTAGCTACTTGCACCATACTATCTTTTGCTATATCCCATGCTTCTTCTAGACTGTTATCATTCGTATCATCATATATTTTATCCGTCTTAACTTTTACTTCCCTTTTAGATTCCTTTTTCACTTCCATTTAACCTTATACATATTCATAAATTAAGTATGCAGCCACATTGTCGCGGTACGGCAAACTACCCTTCGCGCGCTCTCTTTCGCACACCGCTCGACGTCTAGCTGCGTATCAGAGAGTGCGTAGCAGAACAGGCAAGATTCCTATTTACCCAAAAGTACCTATGGATTGTCTTTACTATAAATCAGAACTGCAAGCACGCACCTATGTAATGCTAATTTCCATCACTTTCATTAGGCGTCGCGCGTCAGCGGCGATAGGCACTGCCTATGTGCGTGTGTGCTACTTAGAGCGCGGTTCAAGGGCGAGGTGTACACGTGCGGCGCTATCGCTGCTCATCAGTGTGTTTATTGCCTTATTATCGCCTCGTGCCTTGCGGAGTGCGGAGGGCGGAGTGCGAAGGAGTACGTATCTGCACATTATATACCTAACTCATCATAATCGACGTGTTTAGAAGAGTGACAACTAGCGTCATAGACTATCGTGCTAAGTTCAGCAATATAATATATGTTTGAACCGTTACACGTGGAGGTAAAATTTATTAAAATATACCTACCTAATAAAGAATTGGGTATTTTAATTGCCATTTTGTGTTTGGACATACCCACTTTATTTATTTAGTATTGGGTTTGTAGGTAGATACTAAGGCACTTCCGCCAATATTTTATCTAGCTGAATCCGATTTATTTTTTATTCTTCCGAGATTATTTAACCAAGTTTGACATTAGGGGCCAATTTATTCTAAGAACTGTTGTAGCTATTATTACATTCCACAATTACATCAACTAGAACTCCCTGAATGCAATATAAATTGAATCAACAACAACTTAGCTAATTCCTGTAAACTTCGCCCCCCACGTTAACACCCGAAAGAAAATTAAAAAGTGGCGATGACTTGTTTACAAACACGGCGTAGTACGTCGCCGCGTCGGTGTCGGCGCCTTGGGAGGAACAAATCAAGTGTTTCTATTATACAACAAGCGTATAATGGGCTGTAAAGCGTTCATAAAAACGCGAGGACAGCGCGACAAGCACAACACCAACTTTTAGCCGCTAACAACTTCGAGGAGGAATGTGCAAAGCTGGATATGAAAGAAGCAGGCTGGCTCAGAGAGCAGTTTTAAGAGTACATACTTGCAAAAAAAAACAATATAAATTTCCGACCTCTGAACTGTACTCGCTTTGTGAGGTCCTCACAGTGAGACAAGTGTTCGTCCTACAAACTGTTTTTAAGAAACACATGCTTCTGCCTCACGACCCTCAGCTCCTAACAGAGAAGCGGCGCGACCGACAGAGTTTGTAAGACGGAGCGCTGCAGGTTACCGTTGGTTAGTCATCACTTCAACCATATCAGCTCTAAGCTTTATAATTATATAAATATAACATTTAATGTTTACCCTATGACTAAAAATCAACTGAAGAGAAAAGTGAGACACACACAAACACTTCACCCCACTCCTCCACACCTCCACTTATCCTTCATAGTAACCGCCACATTGAGTATATATTTTCTTTTATATTCCTTTTTTTAAATTTAAAAGCCTCAACTTATTATTAATGAACTTTCTTTGGGAAGTCTAGACTAATGTCTTGGTATATACTTTTAAGCTGGGCGTTGATAGCAGCAAACACAGAATTTTACTTTTGTGGATATCTTCGTTTTCCTTCTTAAAATGCTAAACTTAAGTTGTTCTAAATAAAGTAGTAGTCGTTTTTTTTATATACAAACATACAAGAACTCCTTCTTATCCTGCGTCTATATAGTCCAAGCAGCCAGTAGTAAATAAAGAAGCTTGGAAGGGTAATTGAAGGGAGTTGTAGCAACGCGTGCGCAATAATACAAATAATATAAATATTAACACATGTAACTATCTCGTAGCGAGCGACACGATGCGCACTCGTAAAACTCGTATCGTGCGAATCTCATATATATAAGGACATTGGTTAATTCCGTCGGATGTCAATTTGGTCGGAGGAATGTGCTGCTTTGAAGTACGACGTGTGAGCTCCGGTGGTCCAGTTCTAGCTGGTGGTTAAAATAAACTGGTATTAAATCAGATAATTTCGTATCTCATTATTTATAACGACTAAGCGAACGTCAAATAACGGTTACGCTAATTTCTTTAAATCTTATTTCAACAAAGTTAAATAGCACTCACGTAGGTTGCAAGCTCTAGTTCACCGCTCATACGACGTGCATCAGTATGAATGCATCAACATTCAATTACGAATGTAACGGATGTCAGGGGTGTCACCTTCCCAGAGTTGAAACATGTAACTAAAACATAGTCATACTCAATCAATAACAGTAAACAGAATAATTTTTTTATAACTTTAGCAATATGTTAGTTACAGAGTATGCTATGGGAGGAAAGCTGAGTGTCATGTTCCCAAATGTTGAGATGAGAAAGATGTTGACTATTGTCATGCGGCAAATAAATACAATACACGTTTTATACGTGGCATACTCATACGTGGGACACAACTACGATAAAAAGGCACTATTTTAAGCTCTGATTAGTTTGTAAAGGGAAAATATTTATTCATAATATCTACATACTTTCTACCATTAAACATTGTTTATTATTTTACTGGCCGCCCTTTAGAGTGCGCGTGGTCTGCGCTCGCAAGTGGCCGCTGGCTGGCCACGGCACTCGGATTACGTCGGTAATCACTGTGATTACTTGACAATATGCACACACAGTATACTCGACTAAAGGCCAAACCCAATAACGTATCTATCCCCAATTTTGGCGTACCGGAGATAGCAAAACCTATCAATCTCTGGTTTTGACGACCCAATAAAGCCAAAGTATGCGACCCTATAACGTGTTGACAGCTAGTTGTTTGACAGGGACAGATAGAATTGTACTGTCTATCATCAGTAGCTATCTGTCTTATGTTATTGGGTTTGGCCGTTAGGTAACTGTTGGATAATAGTGTGGGTTAATATTAGCTTTGTCGAGTAAGTAGAAATGAACTTGACAGGTGCGTTAAAATTTCACATTTAATTTAAAAATATGTTCAGAGCAAGAAAACCTCGTAATTTATCACGGTAATAGAATAGGTGTCGTTTTGCATCCTCGTCAAATTCAAGGAGGTTACCATGCTAATGATTCTCGACACGAATCAATAATAAAATAAGTAGTTTTTTTTTGTTATTCTAATTTTCGGAAATCGAATTATGTGGAACGACCATGTTAAAACGCGGCCCGTGTGATACCGCACGGTAACTGCCGTTTTATGCGACATAGCTGTACGACATTGCCTACCGCATACGCAGAGGGGCGATTTGTTTCTTTGAAAGTGGTTTATTCTGAAAAAGTGTCAAACTTAAATAACTAAAAAACATGTATGTATTAGTTATTGAGCAAGTATCGTAATTTTATGTGATTATTTATGTCTTTCATAACAGCCTCCTGAAATTTGATGAGGATGCAAAACGACACATTGTATTGGGTTCTTTAGGAAGCCACCAAACTATTAAAACGACGCGTTTGAGTATTAAACATAATCACATTCCAAAAAAATGCTAAATTCTGTTACAATTCCTCATTTAAACGATTCACAAAACAAAACCGTGCAGGATTGTTTTACATTGAGCACACAGGCAAGAAGCTTCTTCTTCCTTGTGTGCTCAATCAATTTATACAAGAATTTCACCGGTATATTGAAATCATCAAACAAATAAAAAAGTAATTTGATTGGAGCACACGCAGAAGGAATTGATCTGATCACAGCATCTTTGGCGAGGGGAGAGAGGAGCGGAGCAAATATTTGGCGCGCGTAATAAAATCATATCGGATACCTGCCGGAACGGCGGAGAACGGCGAAGGAAAACTGCATTTATTTGATGTGCAGGGGAAAGTGTGCGTGCCAAGAGGTGCTGTGATTAAGTTATTACAGTTCAGGAAATCTCAGAGTCTGTCAAGGTTTTCAGGTTAAAGGAAAGAGAGTTAAGCTTTTTTTATCTCGCATTTGGTTTATAAAGGCCAAATTACACGATGCAAGTTCCTTGCCAGTAGGATACAACAAAATTGAAGCAACAAATGAAAAAAAAAACAACAAATGAAAAATATTTTGACTGTGCAGGCGTACAGTCAAAATACTGTTAAGACAGTATTGTTGCTTAATGTTATGACATGCCACAGACAATTAAATTGCACCGTCATAGGAACCAGGCTTTATGAGCGATTTACCGTATTAAAACAACCTTGTTTTATTTGTTCTCAATTTCAAATTGTAACTTTCACCATTCTCAAGTGACACATACAAACCTGTCTTTGCATTACAAATGGAATCGCAAAAACCGATTCACATACAAACATTTACACAATCCTGCTTCAATTACAATAGCACCTCCAGTTACTACGAAGCGCTACGCGCCGCTACGAGCCGCTACGAATCGCTACGACAAGCTACGAGTCGCAGTGAATCGTTCGTACTAGTGCTAACAAAGTGTACGGTTGATTGTGCCGGAACCCGGAACCTCGCGCAATTTATGTTTGCTCATCTTGAGGTGTGCGCTGTTTCTTATTACCCTCGTACACAGTGAATGTAGTTACAGTAAAACAAAAGTATACCTTGCCAAGACATTTTCTAAATTCAGATTTAAATTCACTCTAGCTCGTTGATCACCGAAAGTCTGCTAAGAATGTTATAATAATACATTTATGCGCTAACTAACTATTCCATGTCATGACAAAGCTTTTGCGCAGTTTGAAGTTATCCCTATAAACCAATATTATCTGAACACCAACACGTAAGTACTTCGTATGCACAGTTAATCTACATTTGCCTAATAATCTATTATTGCACATGCGTAAATTATTGACGATAAAATCAAATCGCAGTTGACTGACTGTCCTCCTGGTACTGTGGCCACAGGGGAGTACTGGGGCGAAGCGAAAATGACTCAATTTACACTTCAATCCAGGTTCTTGCTCGCTGCCATTTTTGTACAATAAGCCGCTCGTTACGTCACTCCCACGTCACTCGGCGCTGTGTCGCTGGCGGCTGATAGAACCGCGGTGACAGCACCCCACGCAGCAGTGAACTTTCATTAAAGCGCACACACAAATTATACAGAATTACAATTTTATAAATGTACGTTGATATGGGGAGGAACAAATGATTTTGCCATGATTTGTTAATTGCTCTGGAAATTGACAGTGCACTTAGGTTCGTGTGCGGCAGGTGGACACGAGGAGGGAGACAGACAGAAAAGTGGCAACATTATGCATTGCAAACACACTTAAACGTGGTATGGCCCTACGTTGCTCTAAAACTGTACCTAATTGTTTACATACGTAGGTGCCAACCTACTCCAGTTGACTGTTTCCTGACACTCGTTGAAAGGTTCATATTCTGGGGCGGTAATTTTTTCTTGACGACTCACGAAAGTTGAATAAATTCAAATTCAAAATTTTTATTTCAGACCCAGGGATCCATATAGTAGATCCATATAGTGAATAAAAAATTATAATAACTTTAAATTAATTATTAAGTTAAGAACTACGTTAAGTAATTTAATTTAACGATATCCTAAATACACTTGACACTCCTAAGAAGACGTTATGTTTTACTCCTTATTTATTTAAACGACCGTCACAGCCATATTTAGAATCGTTCAACACAAACTATAGCATCCATTTCAATAAATAAACCCTTCTACGACGATATCTCACAAAGAAGCGTCCCCATTAATTGATATAATACCTTTTTATAAACTAACCCTCAAGCGTACGTCTCTAGAGGTGACGACCACTCCCGCGCACCTGTTCCCATTAAAATTTCAATTACGTACAAGTCTTGAGTGAAATAGAATACAGAAGGTGAACTCTATTGTGACGTCAGGTAGGTACACAACACTATTTTAAATGTAGTAAGTGGAAACTGCGGATGCAACAAATTGTCTGCAAGATTGTTTTTGCAACTATCCCAGAGGATGTTTTTCGTTCTTCCTAAAAAAAAATTCTGCACACATACAAAGGGCGCATTTAAATTCTATGTAAGTGGATCAATGACTATCAATTTGGCTGACTGTTGTTTTTTTTAATCTTTAATATTTGGGCAGCCTAGATTTATTCTTTTATTTGGATCTTTTAGATGTAGACTTGTCCTAGAAAGTACTTCTGTATCACCTCATGAGGTGCTGCGCCATGGGATTTGTTCGCAAACATTACTCGCGACGCGTTTATTTATGTGCGCACTCGTTGTGTTTGCTTTACATCACCGCTCTGCTGAGGTGCATTCCCTCGCGCCGCGCCACGTACCCCGCAAACGATGATTACTTTTATTGTTTTTCTGTGCTGAAGTTATTTGTGTTATATTTAATTAAGGCAAGCTTAGAGATTTATAATTTGAATAAGGAACGTGCAGTCGCCAGTAGTGCCATGATAACTGCAACGAGTAAGTTGTTGTCTGTCGAAATCCGAAAATAGTGTTGGATAATACAATATTTCGTATCGAAGCTATTAGGGGCGCTGTAGGAAAAGTTTCGCTCGTCATACTTGACAAACCGCGAGCCACGTTAGAAACACGTCGGTATGAGCACGTCATGAATGTGTTTGCACTTGAGCCCCATTATCAAAGCCGTAGTAAAAACGCCATGTCCTCATGTTACACAGTTTGTTCAGGGTTACATTTATAGTACGCACGTGGACGGATTGCTGAGTGCTCACGAGTCTTGTATGTTTAATTAACCCTTCAGATGTTAATCATGATTATTGATTCATAAATGATGTTCGTCCATATTGGCAAATCTTCTTTTCCACTTCTGCAAGTTATTTGAGATACTAACAAAAATTTTGTACAAAAACCCAAAACTTTCTCTTTATCGAAACACGTTCATTTCACCCGCATTTTGGTCTTTCGCTCCAAAAGGAGTTCAAATTCAAATGTCCGTATTTATGCAAGAGCAATACAATCGGGAGCGGATTGCGAACAAAAAGTGTAGGATGTGTAAATTATGCTAAGCGTGTTGGGGCCGCGGTGTCGGCCGAACGCTCCTCGTGGCGCGAAAAACTGAGACAACACACCAACCACGGACTGTTCCTGATTCGACCTTTGGGGTCTGAAACTGTTGAAAATACAATTTCGAAAACAAATCATTTACTTTTTAGCAACGTTTCAACACATAATATATATGCAACTAAATCATCTTTAAGAATTAGAATATTTTATGTTACCAGATAAAGAAAGTGGAATTCGTCCGTCAATTGTAGGAGTGCTTACGGTCCGAAAGGTTTAAGAATCTAATGGAGGAAGAGTTTGAACGAGATCTACACATATTATAAAATAAAGTCACTATTCGTGTGTGTCTGTGTGACCGCGTTGATCTTCTAAACTCCACGATGGATTTTGAAGGTTTATTTGTTTAATACATTAGGTAGGTAATATCTGACTTGGATATAGTATAGGCATCTCGATGTTTTGATATTTGGCTAGTAGAAAAATGTGTAGGAACAGCAGCCTAATTGCGTAACACATTTTCGTAAACGATTACGACTAATCTGTTCGATTTTGACGGTTCAATAATATTCATTGCGTTATTAGCATTGTTGAGTAGATTTTTTTATCGTACTTATAAAGCAATGGATTCGCAATCTGTTTCAAAACGATTCAGATTCCGATTGATTGTGTATTACGCAATTAGGGTGCTGATCTATTCAGCCGCCGATAACCCTGGTTACTTCTGCTTATTAATTCCTCCCCCTCTCCTGTCTTTTTTATTATTGCATATCCTTAAAATTTGCACAATCAGTAACAAACCGCATCAGCGCCATGCGAGCACAGAGGTCAACCCTTCAGGCTCGCGTGCCTAAGACAGCACCTCCTTTTCCGTGTCGTGCACCCGCCGCCGCCGCACGGTTAAGAGCACAAAAAATTTATGCGATACGAAGGTGACACCCGTAGCGGTCGCGGGGTTGAGTGGCCGGCCACTTGTACCTCAGAGTGTAGAGGTGCTTCAGTATATTGATCGCGTTGAATAGGTGATAAGGCGTTAAATTTTGTCCAGGACGTCAGCATGATAGATGAGGTTTCACATAAGATTGAGCATTTTTTTTTGTGATGGCGCATAAGACGCCCAAGGTTATTTAAACAAGACGCATGTAAGTCAAAGTGGCCCCTGACTATCTAATTTGGATACATTTACATGTAGCTTTCACCAAGAACACCATCTAGAGTGAGGCAGGTACAAAAAGGAAAGTTAACACGTTTCCCTCCTACACAGTCCCGTGGAGGTAGGCAGGAACTACAGAACTACAGAACGCCTGCTGTTTCCTACTGATACCCAATATAATAGGTTATAGGAGGAAATGTGTTCATTTTCCGTTACGTTGTTTGAATTTTTAATTACCCACACGAAATTAAAGACAACAAGTGATTTTTATTTCTGTAAGTAGGTTTGTACAAACACTTTAACACGTCAATCATATTTTAAAAATTTGAATTTGGTTCCTATCTGACTACTCTGAGAAGAAAAACTCACGAGGTCACAGCCTCTTTTAAAGTTCAGACATAATCTTGGTCAGATCATGTGAACACCTGTGGATTGATGTCTGAAATGGTCTTTTGAGGAAATAACCACACAGAATGAGTGGACCTATCCAGTCAGTGCACGCATTTGTCAGTAAACGTGCAGCTCAAATCAAACCTTAAAGAGCTCAGCAATTTGACGAACAATAACCTAGGAAGGGCATTGGCTAAGCCGCATAATTACTCAAACCGCCAGACCAAGATTAAGATTTAAACTGAGAAAATAAAATAACAATAAAACAAAAAATTAAAAAAACAATGACCCACATAGTCTTAACATTCACAATAATAACAAAATAAAAACAATACTTAAGTTTTCTATTTTTAACGGAAATATTGTAAATCAGATCTTTTGAGGACCATCTGGATAGGTGTCTGAAATGGTCTATTGAGGAAAGAACCATACAGATTTGAGTGAACCTGTCACTCAAATCTGTCAGTGCACGCAATTGTCATTAATCGTGTAGCTCAGAACTTAAGGAGCTCAACGACTCGAGGAAGAACAACAAAGAAAGGACATTTGGGTAGGCCGCATTAAGTACTCAAACTGCCAGATTATCATAAAAAAACTGAGATAGACAAAATATAACCCACTAAGTCCTCACACAAATAATTAAAGTAATAATAATACATAACAAAGTAAATATTCATGCCATTGAGTTTATAATTATCGTTAAATGTCAAAGTGTTTATAAAGCAAAATAAAATAAGAGTTAGCAAACAAAAACCAACATTCAGTACCTATGCAAAATTTGTAGCAAGTCAGTCCCGAGCCTTTTTGTCCTCAAAATAATCTTTAACGGTATAAAAGGCTTTCTGGTACAACTTACGTTTAATTAATGATTTGAGGCTTAGATCTTGAACATGGCTTGGAAGTTTATTATAAAAGTAGGTAGAACAGCACTAGCCAGTTCGGTTTTCTAACCAAGCACATACCTATTTCAACCGTTCAACCCTCGTCATCTACAACTCTACAGCTCATCACATCATTATTCAATTGATAAACTTAATAAACATAGAAAGATAAGCCTTCCTTATTTACCTGTGTACATAGCCCTATGTACCTGGCGGGAGGTGTCGCCGGTGTGACCCAGGTGGCAGGGGGGCAGGTGCGGTGGGCGGGGCGCGCGGCCCACCTGCCGCCACGCCCACCTCACCTGCACAACAGGTGACTGCAGGTACATAGTGCCATGCGTTGGAGGAAGGGTTATGTTTCAGTATAAAAGACTCAATAAACTGAATATTTCATCACAAATAACTTTCCTACAAACTCAATGCATTGGATGGGTGCTATCATAAATAATTGACACAGTGACGGTTGTGACGAGCTCCTATGTTAATAATTTAGCTTAGAAACATTGTTCTCATGTAAGTGATTTTGAAACTTTTTACAATAAATATATTTAAACTAGTAAAGTACTTCTAGTATCAGACATCGAGTTATCGGAACAGTTCGACTTTGTAGTGACTTGTCTTCATCATTCCAGTCAGTCTCTTTCTAAAACTCGATGTGCCGCGGGTACTCACACACCGTACGTAGGTAACATTACACCGGTATGATTTTACCTTTTAGTTCGTTTGCGTACTCCGCTAATAGTCTAAGTACGATACGATTTTATTTGTTAGTAATAGATGTTGTAAATTCAATAGGTACTGAGATCTCTATGTTCTGCCGTTAACGGATTAGGTCCCAATAAAGTTACAAAATTACATTGGGTAACAAAACTTATTATTTTAAATATTAAATGACAGAAGCTATCAACTTGTAGGTAAACAAACTCAAACTCAAAGCATTTATTTCAAATAAACCTATTACAGGCACTTTTGAATTGTCAAGGGGTCGGTCAGTCAGAAATATGAAGCTAGTTGCCCATTCCAAAGCGTAGTAGGTACCTATGGAGAAGAACGGGCAAGAAACTCCACGGACACTCTTTTAAATCCAATTATGTTAACAATATGTAACTTACGTAATGATGTAACTAACATCACTCATGTTGAAATTATGTTAACATTATGAGGATGTACCAGACAAGGTGTACTAAGTATTAGGATGCACATTATTTGGGGTACATCGTAAATCAGTACACCTCATTCAACTGCAATCGATAACCTTATGTCCTTATTTTGTGCAAACGTTGTTATTTTCATGAATCACATTTCTCGAACAAGGAGATACCTATTCAAAAGGTGGTCAGGCACTAAAAGCGATTGCAATGAACTTGCTTTGGAATAGAACGCGATAACTGCGAGTCGCTGATTAATAACGCGCCTAATAGCACACACTTATTATCATAATATAGTTTTTATCCTGTGGATTACCAGAAAACTTTTAAATATACTAAATATTCAGCGAAATCTGGACCAATTTCGGAAATCCAAAAAAAACGTCAATCAACTGACATCCGTTTTGTAAATTTTATTTTTGTCATTGAATTAAGTGATGTGCCAAAATATTAAAGATCATTTAATACTTATTATTGGTACGAAGTTCTTAAAAACGCGGCTTGCGGTAGGAGTAAACTAGCAGAAATCGTCACGTAACGTATAAAAGCGATACCTATGCCAAAAAAATAAACTTTTGACACTTGAAATTTGAGACTATTAAATGGCTCTGTTTTAATACATCATATATAGTGAACTATTTCATTCCATCTATTGAAAAGGACGACTTGGTTCGCCTTTAAATGCAACCAAAGGTAGTGTTTTCTAATCTTCTTTAGAAGTGCGCCGCAATTATCTTTCTCGCGCACTTTTTGAATTTGGAACATTTTAGTGTTCAGCGCCAAAGAAATCGAACTCAAATATTGTTTGAATAAAGACTGGCTGGTACGACGGCCCATAGTCGCGTCGCCGCGCGCCGGCTGAATAAAAAAAAACAAATTAAAAACCCGCGAACTACAACCCGTGTTTTCGTCAAATTTCACGGATTGTTAGAAATTCATGGTTTTGTTTTGAAAAATGAGTTCTTCAAGTGAAAGTGAAAGTATGGAATTAACTCCTGAAAGTATTAGAACAGACGCAAGAAATGTGAAAATCTCAGGAGAAAAATGTGAAAGCCTATGGTAATTTTATTGAATGGAGAAATGCAAGAGACGCCAAGAAATTTTCAGAATCTGTGTTTTTGTCCTACTTTCAGTACTTAGCCAAAACTAAACAACCTTCCACTCTTTGGAGTACCTACTCAATGCTAAAATCAACAGTCACTTTTAATAACAACGTAAAATTGAACACGTATTCGAAATTAATAGCGTATCTGAAGAGGGTGTCTGATGGATTTAAACCAAAAAAGTCCAAAGTGTTATCAGTCAAAACCGAGGAGACTTTTCTTAATGAGGCACCCGACAAAGTATATCTTGCCGTAAAAGTAAATAACTGTGATATGGTGTGGATTAGTAAAGTATAACCATTGTGTTTTTAAATGCGCATTTATTGTAACCTGTACATGGATAGATACTTGTCTTATTCACATTCGGTTTTGTTACAGGTGGCTTTAATTTTTGGAGTACACGGAGCTTGCCGTGGCAATGAATATATAGGATAATTTACTAGTAGTAAAGCTGACAGACACTGTATAAGAAAGGGAAGAAATCTTTAATGAAAAACTATCGACCAGTGGCATTAATACCGATATTCTCGAAAGTCATTGAAAAAATAATACATCGCCGAATGTACAATTTCCTCGAAAGTAAGAATGTACTGGTCGATTAACAAAAGGGTTTCAGAAAAAATAAGTCAATAAATGCTGCTATTTATGATTTTCTCAAGAACATTATGGCAAGTGTAGATAACACACTACCCATCTGTGCCCTGTATATGGACATGACGAAAGCCTTCGATCATGTAGATCATATTATACTTATCGAAAAACTAGAAAGATATGGAATACGCGGCAATGGTATTGATCTTATCACATCATATTTAAGCAACCGGCAACAATACACAGTAATAACAAGATAAGTATTAAAACCAAGCGTGAAATCAAATATCGGTCAAAACATAGAACGGTAAAGTACGGTGTACCTCAAGCGAGTGTATTGGGTCCCGCACTATTTCTGGTGTACATAAACGATCTTCCAAAAAGTATAAATCACCCAACAGTATTATTTGCAGATGATTGTACAATAATGATAAAAAAAGATGAGTCCTACAATTATGAACAAGAAATCAATGGCACGCTTAAGCAAACTATAAATTGACATTTTAGTCAGCGACAACGACAAGAACTATCGGTTAATATAAGTCATTATTGTACAATCATCTGCAAATAATACATTTGCAGATGATTGTACAATAATGATAAAAAAAGATGAGTCCTACAATTATGAACAAGAAATCAATGGCACGCTTAAGCAAACTATAAATTGACATTTTAGTCAGCGACAACGACAAGAACTATCGGTTAATATAAGTCAATGGATATTCAGTTACAAAAACAGATACTACAATTTTTTTTGGGTTAGTAATAGACAGCCAACTTACGTGGAAACCGCATGTCGAAGAAATTTGTAAAAAACTTAACCGTTTTGCTTTTGCTCTTCCTAAGCTGTCCGAATTCGTGAACCGTGACGCCGTGCTTATTGCCTACCATAGCTACGTAGAATCAGTTCTTAGATACGGAGTCGTTTTCTGGGGTAACTCGACAGACAATAATTACGTTTTCATAGCACAAAAAAATGCGTACGTGCTGTACCATATTAACCATATTTTGAATCCTTGAAGTTTCTAACACTGCCGTCATTATAGATCTTTGAGTTGGCAGTGTTTGTTAAGATCCACGGTTAAGGAAAAGGGATTCGAACATTATTTGTGTTGATCGCAGTAAAACAGCCCTCCTACGTAAAAGTATTTATCGAATGGCTCCAGTAATTTTCAATAAAATTCCACGACAGATAAAAAATCTTAATAATAATATGTTTAAAAAGAAACTGAAACAATTTTTAATTCATATATGTTACTACTCCACAGCTGAGTTTATGGAGGACATCACTGATATTTAGATAATTATAATTTTACATTTAAGTTAATTTTATTCTCCTCATTGGTTTAGATGTTGTTAAAAGGGTTCTTTTGTTTTCAATGTAGATTTAAGTAGGTATTGTTACTCTGTCTTATGTACTCATTCTTACATCTAGATTATAATTATGTTGACATTAGTAACTGTGTGTTAGTAAGTGAGGAATTGTGTGTTAGTATGTAAGTAATTGAACTATTTTATTTTACATGTATGTCTGCGGTTTCGACGCAACTGATTTTATTATTATTTGTATGCTCTCGAGTAAAATGTAGCGAGCTAACCATCTTATTATAACATCATAGTGTAATCAAACCTACATGTACAAATAAATTTGATTTGATTTGATTTGACACAAAAACAGAAATTGACCGATCCTTCGTACTACTATTACTATAACTATTGTACAGAAATACCTGGACCTGAGTCCTGCTGATATGAAGAACAATCGGTTTTTCATCCGTTATAAAATGGCAAGTGCTTCAAACGAGTTATGGGAAAAAATAAAATTTCTAACATGCCACAAGAAATCGCTACTTATTTGAAGTTACCAGATATCAAGCTGTATACAGGACATTGTTTTCGTCGTACTTCTGCTACTCTTTTAGCAAAGCGACATGGAGGATGGAAGTCAAGTGCTGTAACAGAGGGGTATTTAGAAGATTCCATTGAGAACAAAGCGAAAACGTGTGAACGCATCGTGGAAAACATTAAATTGCAACCTTCAGTTAATCCTTCCATGTTACTGTCGCCGCGCCCATCTACATCCAAACAACGAGATTCACCGTCACATTTTCCTCAAAATGAGCCAGATTCGGGCATTATTTCAAACACGCAGAATATAAAATCTACAACAATCTCTATCTAATATATAAAATTCTCGTGTCACATTTTTCGTTGCCATACTCCTCCGAAACGGCTTGACCGATTTTGATGAAATTTTTTGTTCTTATCCGGTATCTATGAGATTCGGCCAACATCTATTTTTCAAAAAAAAAAAATTGCAAAACAACGTTTGCGGGGTCAGCTAGTTTCTTATAAAACTGTAACAAAAAATAAAACATAATTGCGAAAATGTCTCAAATGTAAATTTAAGTTTTTAGTTGTTTAATTATCAAATACTATTTAATTTCAATTTAGTCGTTACTCTTTGTTTTATTAAATATTACAATAAAATATGAGGCGCATTTTATCACCCGGGCGCAAAATATATTTTTGGCTCGGGCGACGTACTTACTTTGAATCCCTGAACGTAGCAGGATTCTACTCTAGAATCCCTCACTTCGCTCTTTTATGATACAATCTAACAATCTACTACTGTTACTAATCTGGTGTCCCATGACACCTCCCAACTTTCTTACATATAAAGTGATCAATATAAGTAGGTATTAATTTGGAGTAAATTTTTAATCTATACTAATATTATAAAGAGTTTGTTTGTAAGTTTGAATGGAACTACCGGTCGGATTTGAAAAAATCTTTTAACATTCGATAGCTCAATTTTTGAGAAAGGCTATTGGTTATTCAACATCACGATTTGAAACATGGAGTTTATTGCCGGCTCTTCTCCATAGGAGACGACAAATTGGAACCGTGCACCTAGATTCTGACGTTTCATAAGTGCCCATGTAGGTTTATGTGAAATAAAATATTTTGAATTGATTTGAGGAGCTCAACAAAAAAAAAAAGTGAAAGCGCGGGCAGGTGATGCGATGCGACGCAGTTTGAACAAAAAAATTCACGTGAACGAAGACGCGGGCAGAAGCTAGTAATAATAATAAACGGAAATTATCAAAACTCAAACGTTTAAATTTAATAATAATATAATTATTATTGTAACGATAAATTGCCCCTGAAATTAAAATTCATATCAATTCAATTAGGTTCATCACTGAACCAAATAACCAAAATACTACATTTCGATCGGCAATGGTTGTTAAAAGTTTTGAGTGGTTTGGGAAAACTAATAAAGTGGTTTATTTTTTATTTTAAAAATAATAGCAACGGTTCGATCAAAATAACGTTTTGTTTTCGATCATTAGGTTTTAATGCTACCAACCCTCTTACTTTCCTGCTTGACTTTCCTCCACCCATTTTCGATTGAGTTTATTTTGACCTCAGATTTTAACACCTAGAGTTACAATATGTAACGAATGTGGGTGTGTGCCTGATCTGTCAAAGCTTATACAAGCTTACACATGATACCTGTAGGCATCATAGGTAGGTACTGCCTACCCGATGCTCAGCAACAGCTGACAGTCACGTACCCGTTAAGAGCTGTTAGAGCAGTGCCCTGTGGTTACGGCCGCGACTCACGAGTTGTAGGTCGTAGGTTCGGACCCAGACAGGCGCTTTACTTTGTGTAAATTATTTCATCACCACGGTCTCAAAACGGTGAAGGAAAACATCGTGAGGAAACTGGCACGTCTTAGGACCAAAAATTCGAAGACATGTGACATCTACCAACCCGCACTGGGCCCGCGAGGTGGATTACGGCCCATTCCCTCTCACAGAGAGGAGGCCTGTGTCCCAGCAGTGGGAACATATTAGGCTGAATATGCTATGCTAATGCTTACCTATTTGTTTTTGGTACATTCCAACATAATATCTATTCACAACTCATTTACCTAATTAAACTCAAAATAACACCCTATTGGCATTGTAATTGTAATTGCCAACCCCTTATCCCTGATTACAACACCGATTTTATCATTTCCTTGATCAAACAGTTTCCCTTCTACATAATGTACTTTTTGCCAAAATTAGGAACTAGGTACAATGTAGACAAACATTTGCTGTTACATAAGTGTGTCGGTAGGTGGGTGAGCAGGGAAGTAGGCGGCACTCTCGGTAATTAGCTGCCGGAGCAAGAAGTATAAACAGCACAAATTGGATAAGTCCCTCAGTAATTACCTTAATGGTGAGGTGGCCATTGTTTACTGATTATCTGACACGTGATGAGAGGTACACTGCCGGCTGCCGCACTGTCGCCACAAATGGTTTGTTTGTTCAAGATACGGACGTTCTTACTTCTAGGAATGTCTAGCGCGTGTTGTATTAATTCTGTATACATTAGGTAAGTAGTAATTTTATCAACTGTTAGAAGTAGGTACCTACCTAATAGACTTCTTATCTCCAATCCTTCACCTTACATTACTAATCATAAGTAACTAATTTAACTACGTTTTTAAATATTTATTCTTTAATTATCTTAAATTGAATGAAAGGATGGCCCCTTTAAAATTTAACTAACTACCCGCGAAAGGGAACTTAGATATCAAACATTAATTAAAGTAAACAAATTCTATCTTCAATCACAAAGAAACCAAGGGTTGAATCTTGAGCTCCCCAAAAATAAATAAAAATTGGCATCCCCGTGGCGAGCAGCACCGGCGGCGAGTCGTAACGGCGGCGGCATCTGGTCGCACCTCAACCCTTCCGATATTATATAATAATAAAACGGCTAATTACTCGAGAAATTCCGCCAATAAAGCCAACGCGGCGGCGGCCGGCGAAAAATAATAAAATTAATTAATTAAAAACAAGAACCAGCCTTCACCTCAAGAACGTTCGCAGCTAGTTGATAACTATTACACTCACTCTATCTCAATCTCTCTTTAGGAGTTCTGATACGCATAAAGGGGACAGCGAAAGGATTATTTCAAACTTCGATTGGTCCGCGAGTAATCTTTGTATCGCGAGCGCGACAATCGCAAGTTCTCAATAAATATTTGCAAAAGATTTTCGTCTTCCTCTTGATATAATTTGTTGAAAACGAGAAAAGTTTTTCAATTTGAACACAATGCGAGCCGAGTTAGAGACGGACGTAGGATTAGTGAAGATCTTAATTAAATAATCTTTGATATTCATGACGAAACAAATCGCAGATCATCGAAAAGTAAGGCTGGGTACCTACTATCTAATAGTGGCGTTCACCGAAAAAAACTATGATATGACGATGATGACATCAATTTTTCTCCAAAAAAGAACATAAAACTTATAATTTTGACAAATTATACTACTCGTATAATATTATTTACAGTGTCTTTCAAACAAAACCTGCTTTTAATCAAGGCAACAATTTCATATCCCGCGAATTAAATTCTTTAATGAAAGCCGATAATTTTGAAAGGGTGGGCCAAAACGTAATTTGATTAAAAAGAAATCGCGTTGACTAGGTCGAGAACTAGGGGAGATAATCCCAATTGTAAATTCAATAAAATCTTAAACAATAACCGGCTTAAACCAATTTATAGAACATTAGCATTGAGATGCGAAAGCATTGGTTGGCGGCGGCAACGGGAAAAGGAACTCTGCTACAATAATATAATTAATCAGTACGTTTGTGTACGTTTATGGCGACAGTAACAACATTCGGTGCATTACAATTATTAATTCACCTGACGTGTTCGTGCGGTTTTACAGTTTTGAACTAACATAACCGCTATATCTATATAGCTTAATATCATTGATAACATTCGTAGTGTAATTATTAAGGTAAACAGTTATTACTTTGCCGTCAATTTAAATTATGTAATTCTGATGATGTATTGAATAGGTAGGTAAGCATCAGCTAACGAACAACACATGGAAACATTTAAGTAAAATACGCAATGAGGTGACAATTATGGTATCACATTAGTCGTAGGTACTGGTTACATCGTTGTGTCGGTGACGGTGGCGGCTGCACTTTGTACTTTTTGCACAAAGACCTTTGTCTGAACGTGCTCCTTACTCTTCCACTTGTTAAGTCGCCTTGTTTCGCCTGCTTATGCTATGGATACCTCAATCCTTCTACGTCTGCCTTCTTAAGATGTTCTCTTTTACTCTCTTACACTTCGCAAAAGAAATATGAATGGCTAGATTTAATTTTAGGTTGTTCCATACCGTTTGAGTCATAGTCCATTGTTTCAACTACATCTTTATTGACACGGCTAATTTAATCAGAAAACGAAGCCCAACAAGCAAGTTCAAGCCTATCGGATCCTTCACAGAAAATCAAAAACCGTTCAATTAAAAACAAAAACCGTTTAACAATCCCCTCTGAAGACATACAAAAACTTCTCAGCAAGATCAATAATCTGGAATAGAATGAGCAACCTGTCTGTAAAGGCAATTAACGGACTTATCTTGCAAAATAACGCGATCAAACGGGCATGGGAGTGGGCCCCGCAGTGGGGGGGGGGGACTGAGCTGAGGTAAGGAGGGCAACTCGGAGAAGTTTTAGTTGGTCCGACAAGAAAGAGAAATCAATCTTTGAACTGAACCTGCCGCATGCCGGACGGGCGGTGGGCGGCTTTAAACCGTACGACACGACTGCCTGTTGATTTCCCGATTTTGAAGTGGCTTAGGTACCTACTAATACCTAAGTATATCTACGACTCATTTTTGACAGCCACTAATTAAACTATGAAATTTAAAAGTTATTAAAAGTTTGATCTAAACGATTTGACTTGAAAACAGCAATTAAAAGTTTGATCTACATTAAAATTCACAATGTATGATGACCTATTGAACATCTCAAATCTCTACCATATTATTTTTTTCATTTTCGTTACAATGCCAATGCGCTGAATATTAGTACAACTAAAATCTTAGTGTGTAAGACGTCTCCACCGATCGCCAGCGGCGGGACTCATTTAAATATCAAAACTAATTTGTGGAGAGTGGCGGCAGTTTGATTGTGTGCTGAATTACTTGCACCACCGTCGGAAGGGTGACGAGAAAAATTACAGTCACAATGAACTGGACGCTGTGACAATACGGCTGTGACGCTGTGACGAAAGAAATTGATAGAGTTGTGTAGGTACCTCAAAAAACATTGCAGAAAGTTTCTACTTATTGGGTGGAACTCTTGCATAAGTTGTTTTTAATAAACATAATACTAAATTATGAATTTTGATTTCTGAACTTATCAGAAAACGAATGATTAATCTAGACTTGCTATTGCGCGTGTTCTATTGCATGGATTATATGATTAAATGCAAATGAATGAATTCCTAAAGCATGATACTGCGCTTTCTAATCAAGGGTTCATTAATTAAATAAGACTCGCTTGAGTTCAGCGCGGGCGCAGATAACCGGAGCTAGGCCAATGTTATTAACAGCAGATAGCAGGAAAACGTATTGATACAAACTGTTGAAAGGTCATTCATTAACACACAAATGAAATTGCAATTAAACACACAATGCATTAAAACTGCACTGATATCACAAGTCATCATCATTATCATTAGATTTAATCAAAAATAATTACTCTAATCAAACTGTAATTATAAGGTTGGCCCTAAAAAATGTCGAGGCAATAAAAGCATGAAATTGATCACTTGGTGTGCCTCCCTCACCTCGCCGCACTTTGCCGATAGCACCCTTTTAATTACAAAAAATCGCGCGACATTTCATCCGACCTTCGCCTACAGTTAACTTGTTTTCGTACAAATGGCGGCGATAAAAGGTGCGTAATGATCTGATAAATTAGTTTCACAGTTTTTTTGTATTTAAAACGCTTAATAAGATATATCCAGTGATGTATGTTTTAGCTAACAGCTGTTAGTTAATAAGAACACATAACTTTACAGCGAACAGCATTCATCACGAGTTTTGTGTTATGAGTGCTATGTTTTACTAAAACGCCGAAATTCCGAATACATGGAGATCATTCGGATATACGGTATCATAATCCGAACATGATACCGAAGGTATCTAGGTATAGGTATGCAAATCTCCAAAGTAAAATTCAACAAATAACCAAACTTACAAGTAATCGGTAGCTCGTAACGAAAATGAAGGTGTTTATAAAGAGAGCCTATAACGTAACTCGATTTAATTTGTGAAATGAACGAATCGAGTTAATCGTTATTAAATTATCGGATTTATAGCAATGGCCGGCTCTCGGCCGCGCGCTCGGGTCCCGTCCCGCGCACAACAACAGTTTCAACTACTTTCGCTTTCAAATAATTGATTGAACTTGGACTCACTTGTGCCAGTTACTGACTTATATTTGGTAAACACTTTCAATTGCTTTTCCTTAACTTCATGGTAAAACCAATATTTTCGTTTAGACTGCTGGATGTAACGGAACTTTACTTAAGCTTGAGATTTTGATATTCAATAATAAAACTCGTACCTACCACTTTTAGTCGGGTTTTATTTGTTTACAGATATTAGACAAATATGTTGACTACTTTTAACAATATTAAGGGCCTTTGCTTTAATAACAAAAAAGTTTTTAACTTTTTTAGGCTTCTTATCAGGCACTTTCTTATAACAATCTCCCACTTCGTTCTTAATGTCTACGTACCTGGACAGGTACGGAAAGAATTAGCTTGTCTTGGAACATTGTGTAAAGATTTACACAATGTACCAAGATGAATGATTCACTCCGCCTTACAGTCCAAATACTGCGGTCTTGGGCAAATGTTTAAAAAGTCGGACAAACAGAATAATTCATCGTTGATTCAATGAAATCTGCTTCACCCTTCAAAGTGAATCTTAAGACTGGCTACACTGAGATTTTTCCTGGACGTGTTTGTGCGGTACGAGGCATAGGCGGCAGCGGGAACCATTGTATTCTTGATAATAGTAAAACGATGTTTTCAGACTATTAGGGTACCAAATTGCTAAGATAAAGCTAAAGCCCTGAGAGTATGAACAAGTTAATTGAACCAAAAGAGAACGATTGAAATGTGTGTAACTTAAGCCCTGCTCCTTAAGTTATGTGTTGAGCTGCATGATTACTGACAAATGCGTGTACTGACTGGACAGGTCCACTCATCTTCGTGGTTATTTCTTTCCTCAAAAGACCATTTCAGACACCAATCTACATGGTCTTCACATGATTTGACCAAGATTATGTCTGGACTTTAAAAGAGACTGTGACCTCTAAGTTTGTTTCGACCTTTCTTCTCAGAGTAGTCAAACTCAAACTCAAACTCAAAGCATTTATTTCAAATAAACCCATTACAGGCACTTTTGAATTGTCAAGGGGTCGGTCAGTCAGAAATATGAAGCCCATTCCAAAGCGAAGTAGGTACCTATGGAGAAGAACGGGCAAGAAACTCCATGGACACTCTTTTAAATAATATGGTTACAGAAAATTTGTTACATCAGTCTTGTTGAAATTAAACATGTGAGACCGATGTAGAAAGACCCGTAATAAAAAACATAAAAATCGGAAAAGAAAAATGTAAAAAAGCCGTGGCAGCCAAGAGATGACCAGTCCCCACTGACGGCGCCCGTTCACGAACATGACGTATGGATCAGCACCATTCAGAGTGAGTCAGATAGGAAACGCCTATCTCATCTAGTTTTTTTAAATATGATTGACTTGTATAAGTTCTTGTACAAACCTACTTACTTACAGAAACAAAATCATTTAGCCACAAAGCAAAATTTTATAAAGGTCTTTTGAATGCAAGATCCTGTCCAAGATAAGACAGGTGCCGAACGGTGCACCTCGCTTGTCGCTTGTCGCTTGACCCATTCTCTGATTTATATTTGAAACGGTGGAGCGGCAATTACTCGCCGAACTGGAATCATTGCCTCTGCCCTCCACTAATTAATTCCACCCCTCTTTTAATGTTCAAAAATCGCGGCGTCTAATTAGGTTTTAATTCGTTTTATTGGGCAAAGTAATGAAATAATGGCCGCTCTACAGTTCTCAAGTCGCCGTCGGCCGGGTGCCGCTGTGTAACGCACAGCACTGTTTTATTACTCTGGAACCTTTTAAAACTTTACTGTGTAACTGGAAGCTCGGTTAGAGGGAATAATACACAATTTATGAACAAAATTACCTTGCAAGCTCCCAAAATCATTAGATACTTTCAGATCGTGCTATTGAAAATCATCTGTTTTCAGCTGATAACATCAAACATCCTTTGTGACGTAACGTTTAACCGACTGGCTAAACGTAAAATATAAAATATAAAAGTATGTAGAAAAAGATATTATTTATTATTATTTATTTTATTTATTTATTTCTAAAACACTTAACATTAAACAAATTGGTTTCAGCCACACAACGAAAACCTCTCAGGGTTTATCTGTTGCTGGCGAGCCGTTGACTTATATTTTATTTTTTATTTATTACATTTTACAGACTATAAAACACTAAGAGAAGTGTTGTGTTAAGAAACGTTTTGATTTGTGCTCCTCAGGCCCGCAGTTTGACACGAGGGAGCTCACGGTCGCGAAGCAGCTCGAGGTTGAAGCAGCATGCGTCGGTCGCTCCTCCGGCCCGCAGTCTGTCGATTGGAAGCTCGCAGCAGCCGCTCCACCAGCCCGCAGCCCGTTGTGAGGGAGCCCACGTCGGTTGTTGTGAGACAGTGAGGCAAACCGTGTGGTGTTCAATCTTCAGGCGGCGGCGTCTTATGCCACGTTTTCAGATTTCTCCAATACGTGTCGAACTCCTCTCATCTCGAAGACGCAAGTGGGAGGGTCGGAGGTGATTGAATGAGTCAAACAATTTCACGCACACAAGATATTAATATTAAATAAATTCACTGAGTTTCAAAACGTTTATATTAAGGAGATTTAGAAATACATTGACTGGTGAGTATCAAGCAAAGGAACAGAAAAGAAAAAACCAGGTGTCAAAAGATGGAGTCAAAAGACGGAATCAAAAGAACCTGGTGAAAATAAACGGTTGCCTTTTATAGGCCCTGGCAGAACTTCTAGAAGTGACTTTTTTTAGTTTTAAATCCAAATACTTCTAAATTGGTTATCGGCCAGGAACAATAAAGATGGCTTACAGTGAGAACCTAGCTTAACACTAGTTTTACGATACCTTTACAATAAAATAGACGACCTCTTAGCTCTATATACCATAGAAAAAGAAAAACTGACAGATGACAATGTTAGATACAAAATGTCACAACATTCAATAAAAGGAAAATAATAAAAGATCACATGAAATGAGATAAATGATTGTGGAAAATAGACAAAGGTAGCTAAAGGTTTGCTTTTCAGCAGTACAACAATTATCAGATAAACAGATGTAAGTTAAATTAGTGTCATACAATTTTCATAAAGACTTTAGTAGGTACCTACTGAATCATAGAAAGAATTGCTGTGCACAACAGCTCCTCAGGTGTTAAATAGATAATAAGATGTGATTTTGGTGTAACAATATACCTTACCTTACCTAGTTGTCTAACACAGCAAGGCCTTTTGTAACAGTAAAATTTGATGAACAAAATCTGCGATTTTGCACAAATACTTTATTGACCTTCGAAAGACAGTTATCCACGAGTGACCTCTTCACCTGAATTCTTCTCGGCTGGTGTTTTGTTCGCTAACGACATTTTTCGCGCCATTACCCTGGACGTAAAAAACAAAGCGTGGCTTTCCTAATGACTTCGCCGATTACCAATCACTAGGAAAAAATCGACTCGTCCGCCGCCCACCGCAACGCTCTACAGTCTCCAGCGAACAAATGACCGACTGAATCAACTGCTTTTTGAATGAAAATTAGCTGAGCATTACTGTGGTTACCATTATTTTGTGATCATCAATGAATGGTGTTGGTTGCTATTGGTGTTTTTGGGTAGTTTGTAAACAGGAAAACCTTTAGCTAAAATTTCATGTCCATGATTTCCAAAATAAGTGTGGAAAACACAGAAAATCAGAATACGCACTTCATGGAACTTAAAAGCAGCTAACTTCACAGAATGTGTATAAAACTGCAAACGAATCAGTCCCAAAAGCAACAGTGTTAATGAACATTCAACACGCCGCAATATCTATCGCCTCCACCGCAACTCGCTAATTAAATATTATTTTTGGTGAGCATCGTTTAAAGTTGCGGCTCTCCGTGTAGCCGCGAGGTTAACTAGTTAGTTCCGCAGGCCTCGCCGCACACAACCACTTTAATATTCGCCACTGGACGTCTACAATTAACGCTTGAACAATTTCATAACTCGGCTCCGCCTTTGAGCGCTCACAAACTCCGCGAAAAATACAAACAAAAAAATATATCAGCTCGCGAGGCAAACGAAATAAACAAACGACGCTCGCCCGCGCCGCACAAAGAGACGGTGGAGCCGTTATTAGATTAGTGGAGCCGGGATCTCGATTGAATCGTGAATACTCTTATCGAACTTCTTTATAATTTGTTGAGGAGCCCTTTTGACAACTAAGGTTCAATTTATTATTATTTCGTTAATTACCGCGAGGTTTTTCTTGAGTTTTCTCGATTAGCCCCATTCATTTCCATATTTGGCAATCAAGACAGTTGCACATTTTCTGTGTTGTTGGCCGACTTTGTTTTTTTTATTTATGAATTTTATTTTATTGGATACCTATTTATTTTACACCGCAATTTAATTAAGAGAAATGCTTTAACATTTTCAGTCATGGGTTTTCCTTATTTTTTAACGCGTCGACACTTTCTATTAGCTGCCTTGTAGTTGCCTTCATATTATCGCACACACCGCAGATATTAACTACATACGTAACGTGGTATCGTATCATGATGGTACCTTCTCATCCATTAAATGTTATGGTCTCATGAAAGTTAAGTGTAAAATCTATCAGTGCGCTGTGTTCGTGAGAGGACGTCAAACGATCAACAGATAGACGGCGATCGTCAACCGATGTGATCCCCGGCGGGTGGCTATCTCTGGAGATCTGACGAGCCCCGCAGTCCCGCGCCCCCAGTCCCCAGGCTCCGATCGAACCACATCTACAACACACGTGAACAACCTATTACTTTTCCACCATATTTTCGTAAATTTCCAACAATTTAGATTGCAGCATGCAATCAACTCGCAAATCCTGTATAAGTCATTCACGGAGCTCGATACCCAAACATATTGTTAGTATTCATAGCAACGAAATTGTGAGACGATACCTACTTACGTACGACCCGCAAGCGCCATTCGGTGGAATATGTCGGAGCTGCGATAAGATTGAGTTTTTGTGTAAGGACGCACCTCGCGGCGACCGTTCGACTCTCGCGTTTTATGTTCGCCGGGGGCTAGCGGGAGATTTGAAAATTTCGCTGTCACCAGATTTTTTCGCCCGACGAAGTAATCTTCAAATCTAACTGGCCGTAAAGACAAAATAAGTTTTTGCAGAATGATATTACTTTATGCGGGTGCTGAAGGTGTCAATGCACTGCTTTGTCTACAACATGTTACTGCAGAGCTAGGTTCTTTACATAGATAGAGTAATATAAATTCGTTTGCTTTATTGACGTGAAGTTTATTTTGCTAGCCTAATTCTCTACTATGATGGATGGCATCGATTCGCTGCTGCGTCGTCGCATTGTATTCTTAGACTGTCAATAAAGAGAAAAATAAGTTTTTCTGTTCCATATTAAAGTTGAGATACTTGGACCAGCCTCTACAAGTTGTTAACTTACATCTCACACGTAAACTGACAGAGTTTTAGATTTTCTACAAACATATTTCATGTTCGTAGAAAACCTAAAACTGATTGTTTTCACTACATATTAATTTCTTACCCAGGCGTCAGCATGCATTCTTTGGTATGGAGTTATATACCTACGTAATTCTTCTTTGAACGAGTTATAGGTAACCTTTCTATTAGTTATCTAGGCCATGTGATTTAGTGTGAAGTTCGGATATTATCATGTCGGTTTTTTTTTGGAATGGAGGCCTGCCCACAATTCTGATATGATTTCGTGTGAAGTGCCATCAGAATATTGTGCACGCCTTCAAAAAAAATGATATGACTCCGATAGTAGTCTGATGTAGGTACCTACTGATGCATCACGACACGACACGTGTAGATATGTCTAGTGTGAATCTGTCTGGCCCCCCCAAAAGTTGGCTTACCTAATGAAGTTAATACTTTCTTAGGGTGCCTGAAAAAAACTGAAACGTCTGATATTCAGACCTTAGTCTAACCATTAACCATTGTTGAAATTCCTACAAGTTATGCAAATACTAATTAATCCATAGACTCCATCGGAGCCGACCAACAAAATTGTTGTTCACGTAGATACGTCAGAGCGCATACTTCGTATATCGGACCGCGGCAGCTGCGCGTACGCACGTAAATAATCGCGTGAAGCAAACACGCGCTGATTTAACGAGACACGGATCCAAACGGACCGCCTCGACCGATCACCATGTTCGGCAAGCCGATCCCTTGGGAGAAGCGAGCCAAATACCTGGGTGTCGTACTAGACGAACACCTCTCCTTTTCAGAGCACATTAAGGCGGCTCATTCGCGCGCCGCCTTCGCTCTAGGTAGACTTCACTTTGTCCTCAATGCACGTAGCAAATTGTCACTTAAGTGCAAAATGCGTATCTACACAGCGTGCATCCGCCCGATCATGACATATGCCAGTGCAGTCTTTGCACACGCCAAGCCCGTTCGCTTCAATAGAATGCAGACCCTCCAGAACAAGTTCCTCCGTAGGATTACAGGCTCCCCCTGGTACGTTCGCAACGAGATCCTTCACGTTGACCTCAAGATTCCCACTATCCGCCAGTTCATGAAACGCATTTCAAAGCGTTTCTTCGAGACCGCCGCGAATCACCGCAACCCTCTGGTTGTCAAGGCCGCTAGCTATATTCCCTCCTCCATTAGTCAAGTCCGCCGTCCCAAGCATGTCCTCACCGATCCCGATGACCACATAACTCTCATTCAGGAGAGCAGTAGGGCCACCAGTACAGTGCACAAACACAGACCGACATTCCGACCTCGCCGCCGTGGATCCTCGCGAAGATCCCGACGAAATTGTCCCCCCCGACCCTTGCTCGACGAAGTGCCAGCCCGCGCCGTAGCTGAGCCTGTAGCTTTAAATTCCCCTATTAATAATAATTAACAAAACTTGATCCAGCCTGTCCCATCTTGCTGTCCTCCCGTCAGCGACGCCCTAAGCCGAGGTCCGTACCCCACAGGGGGTGCCCTTAGCGAGCGTTCGCTTAATAATATAAGTAGTTTTACGCCCCTGGCTGGAGGCTTTGAGTCCGCTTAAGGCAGCCACAGGTTAGTCCGGTTAAGTAGTCACGACCTCTCAAGGTCAACTACGAGATGCCATACCAAAAAAAAAAAAAAAAAAAAAACGGAACGGAAAACAATTAAATTAGGACCCGTCACTCTACGGCCTCTTAGGTATTGATAATAGAAAAGAATACATCTCAATTCAATTTTATAGTAAGTACCTACAAACAGGTTGGCAGGAATATCGTCTAAAATTTTAAGTCGGTTATAAAAAAAAATGCTATAACATACATTTTGACATTACATTACATTATTTCTATCTAGAATCATGTGCTGATTTCCTGGTATCCCTGCCACCCTTTATACTATGACAAAACATTATTATTTGTAAATATGTACCTAAAGCTCGATTTACAAGGTGCTATTTAATAGCAAGTGGCATGTCACACCATCAGCTGAAACAAAAATTCATTTGTTGCTTCAGTTTTCCGGTAGGACATGAATTATTTTTGTAATCCAAAAAATAGTGTCCCTACACATTCTAGGTGACAGCCGAAGTTCAGTGTCCATAGATGTACCATTCAGCGTCAATAAATGTCATTAGGTGTATGTGTAATGAAAAGATCTTCTTGAAAACTTAAAATTGATTAAATCTTTTGATATACCGAAACGATTGCGATGAAACAAAAACTAAAAATAACTCCGAGTTATACACCATATTTGAGTATAAGAGTTAACCATATTGGTTTCGAACTTTTGACGTGATACGTGATCTAATTAATCTCTCACATCTAAACAGACAAACCGACAAAAAATCAAAAAATTATAGAAATGGCGTCTGTTGGTCATAACACCTTTAACAACCCAACAATTTTTTGTTGAAATATTTTCAATGTAGGTACAGAAACGCATCGTCTACAGATTTATTATATGATTATAAATATGTAAATATAGAAGATATAGAATAGATATTCATTTAAACCATATACGTAGACTGCATTCGTCTCAATGTCAATAAGACTTATTGACATTGAGACGAATCTATATCACTACCATTTTGATTCTCATTTAGTACCTACCTATAAATTTTCGTGGTTGGATTACTATGGTACGCCAGAAGGGGGCCGGGCTACTGACAGTCAGGAACAATTGGGATGATGACTAATATAAAAAATGTTCATAAAAATAATGTATCCTCCAAGAAGGTGTAAATTTGAAGAAGAAACACTCTTTAAAAGTTTTTGGAGGGGATTATTGCCGTCCTTGTCGCGCGGCACTGATAGTGTAACTAATCTGTCTAACAATTATCATAAAACGTTTATATCTTGGCAATTTTATAGTTTTTACACTTTTTGTAATATAGTTTGCGCTATTTGGAAACTGTCTTGTGGGACAAAAATAAAAAAATTGTCATCATCCCAATTCCTGTGATATAATTCTTATCTATAGGCACCTCAAATTCGATTCTACAAATAAACATACCTACCTACTCTCTAAGACATCTCTCACATTTGAATCGAAATTCATGCTACAGCGTGATTCAAAATTCCTTACGCAAAATACGCGCTTTTTCGTGGAGTTGCGGACACCAGCCCGTATTACCTATTACAGCGTGATTCTAGTTTCTTATGCTATTATTAAACATACCTATTATAACACATTGCTCATAGGTATGAGCAATGTGTTATAATAGGTAGGTAGGTAGGTAGTACCTACACTAATGATTACATCGAATTTACGTCAAACATGCGTCGGTACAAACATGTTTATGGTCGTAAGTATCATGCATGACCCGAGCGCCACGCTCAGGAGCTGACAGCGCGCGATCACAGATAACGTGTTTGTATTAATTACTCTTACGTAGATAAATGTGTAAATGAAAATCAAAATCTAGAAAATCTTCTTTGAATTAAGGTATATTTTCAGTCTCAAAATAGTCACCAGCCACCAGACGAATTCAAAACTGGGACAGAGTCTGTATACAATTATCAGCCAAATACCGAAGCTAACCGCAAGTTGATCGGAGTTGCTGAAACAGGCCGTTAATGTATAATGAGTAGTTACCTAGGTAAAGCTCTTATCAGACTTTAAGAAAAAAATACTATTAAGTCTAATCCATATTATATCAAGGTGAGTGAGAGACTCTTCAAAATGACTTGCGATATCCGCAATCCTTTTCCCTAGTGAACTACATGTCTCCCATGTCAGCCATCGTCCGGTGCCATCACACGGCGATCGTCGTAAGTGGTGCGGCTATCGGCTCCCTCGACGAGCGGCCGCCGGGCTCACCTCCCCGCGCGAATAAAACTTATCGCGTGCTTGTCTTACCTACCCCCGTGATACAACACTGACTTACCTACTTACCACACCATCATACACCTTACCCCCACGTCACAAGAAACACTTTAGAAAGATTCAAGTTAAAAAATAAGTTGGTTTTGTCACAAATTCGAGGACACTTGGGCAGCTGAGATGATCTAAATAGGCGGATTTCGTTTTATGACGGCTGATTGTGAGAAATTTCTTTTAGTTTCCATCGTGATGACGCGCCTCAGGACCTGCGTTATCACACTTAAGGGACGGGCTTATATTGCAGCCTACCTTCTGTAGATACGTAAGTAGATAGGTTAGTACTTTGATAGTTTCTCAAAGATTATAAATTCTACACTTTCAAGTGTCCCACTGTTTGTCTTTATTTATTTAAAGGTTTACCAAGGCTTAACAGGGCGACACGGAAATTCGATTGAAAGGGGTTATACTAGAGGTGATAGGAGTGGTGGCCCAGTGGTAACGGCCTCGACTTACGAGTTGTAGGTTGTGGGATGGAACCCAGGCAGGCGCTTTGTGTAAATAATTTCATCACCATTGCTCTCAAAACGGTGAAACAAAACATCGTGAAGAAACCGGCATGTCCTAGAACCAAAAATTCGAAGACATGTGACATCTTCCATGCCGCACTGGGTCCGCATGGTGGGTTACGGCCCACTCCCTCTCACAGAGAGGAGGCCTGTGTCCCAGCAGTGAGAACGTTCTTGGCAGATTATGATACCAGAGGTCATTGGCAACCAATTTAGTCCAGTTAAGGGTAAAAAATGGATTTAAAAAAAAGTAAAAGTTTCTCACTTGTTAGTAAAAACAATTATTTATGAAAAACATATTCCACCAAACATTTACCGTCCATCACAGCTCGGCAACCATCCAATTTTGATCCCTAGTTAACTGGGCTTAATTGATTGTTTATGACCTCTAGCATAGCTAACACCTTGCGCTCTAGCATAGCTAACACCTTGCGCTCTAGCATAGCTAACACCTTGCGCTCTAGCATAGCTAACACCTTGCGCTCTAGCATAGCTAACACCTTGCGCTCTAGCATAGCTAACACCTTGCGCTCTAGCATAGCTAACACCTTGCGCTCTAGCATAGCTAACACCTTGCGCTCTAGCATAGCTAACACCTTGCGCTCTAGTTTAAGGCCTTTGTCCAGCAGTGGACGTCTTTTGGCTGCAATGATGATGATGATGATGATCACACCTTTCAAGGAATAAACCCCCTGCTCCCCCCTTGCCCCTTGCTTCCTGTATGCAAATAAATTTTTTCTTTCGTTCTTTCTAACACCGTTACTTTATAATATATCTCGCGAGATTGTAAACTGGCGTTAAATTGTAAACTGTACCATACTGCTTACAATTATAAATTGAAAGCAGTATGGTACAGTTCGCAAGGCAAAAATTCATTGTTAAATTATTTAAACCTAAAGATGTCCATAATGATACGGTGACATATGCAATACACAGCATCAACCTAAAATCAAGGTCGTAATGATAACTTTCAGGCACCTCACCACCCTACCAATTTCACTCAGGCAGAGTATACCCTCAGGTTAGACGTATGAGTGGTGGGCGCGCGGTCTCGCAAGGATAAGATAAATGCGTCCGCACACTGTCGGATGCGGCGCGGCGCAGGTGTGCGCCATATCTCATAGGCGCGCGGTCAGGGCGCACGCCTAATTGCTGCCCAAATGACGCAGGAATTGACTTTTCGGATGTGAACGAAAATATTATTTCAGGAATATTTTAAACATATTATAATAACATCACATCACGCCTGTAATCCCAGAAGGGTAAGGCAGAGGTGTACCTATAGTACACCCCCCCAGGAATATTATTTTTAGGAATTTTGTTGAAAGCTGGTTAGGTTTTTGAATTTACCCAGTTAATTCTACTGCCTCATTTCCAAATAGATAGGGTACATTGATGACCCAAGGAATCGGTGACGGCAGTCCAGTAAAATACTAATACGTTATAACTAAACATAACATACCTACCTATCGTATTCAATTACAAAATATACTTATCCTTTAAATTGGAAAAACTAACCACAAACAAACGAAAAGTAATTAAATTATCACTGTTAAGCAACAAAAATCAAATAAACAAGGACAATAAATTGGCAGCAGATGTAGCTCGCGACCGGCGACAGCGGGCGACGCGCGGGCGGCACGACGCGCGGGCGGCACGACGCGCGGGCGGCACGACGCGCGGGCGACACGACAACTTTACCAACCACGCTAATTGTTGTTCTAATTTGTTCGGAGCACCGCGACACGCAAGGTGATATTTTAACGTGCCCAAATTTATATGTAAATGTGCAAACTTCCAGCGGAGTTTTGACGGCTACCTACACATAATTTTCGTTTGTCCAAGTTATAAATTACTCGCCCCCAACGACCGCCCTCGTGTGATTTGAATATGATTAAATCTACATTTGGAGTGTCTTGTCGTGTTGTGAGTGCGCGTCTACTTGGAAAGGTTCGCGATATTCATTCGTTTGTTCCAGTTTGTTTAAACGTGACTATTACCAGTACCTATCAAAGTACCAATAAAAATAAAAAAACTTGACGTAACTGACGAGATGTGGACTACTACCGGAACTAGTAACTCGCCTGCCCGGGAAAACAGCCGTGATTATTGGTATTGTAAAACCTTGAGTGTTTTATCGTACAATTTTGATTCGATATAGTTTCATTTCAAATACCTAAGTGTCTAGGGACAAACAAAAACTTGATCGTATCCGGAACTAGGGCATACACATGAACATTGTTCAGCGTGTTCGGCACCAGAGGTAGGGTCCTTAATAGCCATTGAAACTGAACAGAAACGTGAGTGGACAAATTGGAGCGGCCTGGGTCACGATAAGGGCGCCGACCACCGCGCCCAAGGAAAGGGAACCGTCCATAAACAACAGGCGACTCGCTCCCAATTAATAAAGCAGCCAACACTGAAGTAGTGCAATTAATTCTGTGCCTTCGGAGATTTTAATAGTTCACATAAATCAGAGCGGCGCAAGCGGCCGGTGGGTTAATCGCCGTTTAATATGCCGGACGGTCCGATCGGCCATCGCGCTATCTCATAACAAATGTAGCTCACTATCAGCAGATAAGGCGCGATACGTGATGCCCAAGTTCGACTAGTGCTTACTTTTGGAGACGTTGCTTTTCATTTGGTTCAGTAGGTACAACTGTAACACGTTGCGAGCTTGGTTAACTATTGACGGTTATCGCGGGTTTATTCATATGTGCCTACACTGCCATCTAATCAACTGTTCATTATCAACTCTTGAGGTCATTCTCAAAAGAGTAGGTATCTAACAAACACGTTTTCCTGACTTTGATATTCTAAAAAATAATTTATAAACTTCCCAGCAAAACACATTGGAGAGTGTTGTTAGGCGATAAAATAATACGTACTGCATATTTATAGGTACCTATCTAAAATTATCTACATATTTTAGTGCATGGCGGGGAGTTCGGAAATTCAATTCGAGCCAGACTTCACTTCTCGTTAAGTGGTTATATCCCCTTTAACAGTGGACAGAGGAGGGCTAGTGGACACTAAACACAAGGTGCACGGGCAGTGCGAGGGGCGCGCGCGGCTGGGGTGTAGCTCGGTGGAGATACGACGACACCTCTGGATATTGAATTTGCGGCGGCAAGCGACTCTCAATTGTTATCTGGCGCTGCAAGGTCGCCCCAACAGCCCTGGACAGGTACTACAGCCCTTTCTTCAACAACAGGGTTGCCTCTGTTACTACTTCCAATATTACTTTTATATTCATGATGAAGACACTTTCCTGATTAAACTTTGTTATGCATAAGCCATCCTAAAGGTTAACTTAAAACACACGCCAGCTTTTAAACAACATAAGAATATTTCTTGCTCTGCCTATGAACGGCTTCGAACGAAAATATGTGACTCGCAGGAAAATACATTTGAATGTCTAGTAAGGTAAACAATAGCGAGGCAATACACACGAATGAGTAATATCGAGTTGTATCATAAATCACTAGATGACGGGAACATTCGATACTTACAGATCTCATTGTATTGTCGGCAAGTAATCATTTATTTGTTATTTACGTCAAACAATGTAATGCCTGCTCCAGATTGGGTACAATAGAACTTGGATAGGAACTGAAATAATTTAAATAAAAATGTATACGCGTGATTAAGTCGGAATAACAGCCAAGGAAACATATGATTGAGAATAGTGTTATATCATCAGTCGTCACTTAAACCATATTTTACAAATCCAGCAAAGAATCTGTTATCAAGATGACTGGGGTGTCTCGGCTGTTAAACATTTTATTGTAACAACGCGTTCGCAGTGGGAGCGCGCGCCAGCCCTGGCCCGTCGGCGGCTCGCAACAGCGGTCATTGGTCAATTTATTTCTTGCGCCAGCCGGGGACCGCAGTTATCATGATTGAATTAAGTAACTCCGCTCTGAATTGCACCCGAGCCTCCCGTGATTTAGGGCAGACCGCTTTGTACCCAACACACCTCCAACGGAAATTGCCGGCAAAAAGGGAATTTGGAATTTTAATCGTGGGAAATGTACGGAACAAAACCGTTTGTCCGACCGGCTGAGTTTATTTAAGGTTAATTTGGACGAGTTGATTTGAGCGGTCAGTTTTAGTTTGCGACCAATCGGGGTCAACCTCCCCTCGCCAGTTCACCGAAGCAGTTCGATTCGAAAACACTGATTTGGTTTTCATTTGTTTGAACTGAAATTCAGTGCTGTGATAATGCGCGAAAGTTTTAGTTCCCACTCCCTTACCTCCCTTCCCTCCTAACAATCGTTTTGAAAATGTATGCTAAAGCATAAACTTAAAGATAAGACTTTAAAAAACACATTTATATTTCAGTTGCATACAGAGAAAACGATTGTAAAAAATAATTAAGTTAATGAACACTAAGGAAACTAACTAAAATCCAATTTTACAAACGTTCAAAGGTAAATCGTAGCAGTGTGTTTCCCGATCACGTGGCACCGTAGCGGCTCACCGTCGTAACTCGTAGCCGCGTAGCGAAGCACCGCGACCGTAGCAAGTTCGTAGCTGTCACGTGCTACGGAGGCTGTTAATTGAATCGCAGCGGCCGCTGAGAGGTGGCTTAACTTACTAATGCTCTGTAGTTACAAACTTTTCACTTAAATAACATTGATGCAAGTTCAGGCTGGACCCACGGTAACGTTATTATAAAAGTATTGACACGGTCATTTAAGGTAAGCTGTTACGCTACGAGGGATGTGTTTAGTATTTTTTTGATTTAAGTAGTAATAAAAACGATTGCCTTTTTTGTATAAAAGTATGAATGTTCGGACGCCTACATTAACCTACCTCTTCTTCTGAGTTAGGTATGTGTTTACGAAATAGGTATGTGGACATTGTTTACGTGTTAACGTACCCTACTAATAAGTAGTGCAAACGTGCAATAATATTATAATTTATGAAACATGTAAACAGCAGACCGCAATATACGGGAGCGCAAAAATTCCTGAAACAACATTATACACACTCTGACGTAATACCGACACGTTCGCGAGAGCTGTTCCCAGGAGAAGCTGAAGAACGTTACAGTCTCCGCATTACTATTCCGGATCAGGCTAAATTTATTGCGAACTATAAGCACCTATAAATAAGTGGTTTATTTATGACGCTGTGGAGGATTTGCAGTCGAAGCCTCCTCGTAAAACTGAAGCTAGCCGTCGCAGCGCGTCGAAGGCAGCCTCTCGTCAAATTATTCCATTCCATTTTAGACGAAATGTATACAGAGCAAACATGAAAAGAGAACAAAATTAAGCATTAGCGCGGGACGCAAGCCATGCGCGGCAGCGGTTCTAGTGCGAGTGCTATACTATTAGATATCACATCTAACTGGCGATTGTAACATGTTTGTTTGTTATAAATTCTTAGCTTAATTAACCACAACTAAGAAGAAACTAATCTTATTAGATGCAGGTCATTCTCATAGTTGGTCACAGTGCTAGGTAGATTATCTAGATTTCAAAGTTGCATAGATTTTTATTATTTAATTATTATTTTTTGATTGGTTTGTGTGTGTGCTATAGGTACACCTCTGCCCAACCCTTCGGGGAAACAAGGCGTGATGTTATGTATGTTGTTCAAAATTAATTAATCTCGTAAGTAAGGTAAGTTAGCGAGTGTTAGAAATTTGCAGGTATGACATTAAAAAAAAACAACATAAACTAACACATTAAGTACCGGTACCTACGCGGACCTCTGGCTCGCCGCAACCTCTTCCTCTTATCCACATGTGTCGGTTCCCTGTGATCGGGAGGCGGGGGCGCGCGCGGGGGCGCGGGGGGCTGGCGGGGGGTCGACATCAATAATCCTCGTTGTTATTCTTATGCAAATGCCCACGGTACGATAATAAGTGGAACGCGAATCACCAGACGTTATACAGATTGGAAGAATTCGCTGACAGCCGGCCCGATACACACGAGTCGATCTTTCCTGTGGTAACGTATGTCTACAAAAATTTCATAAAATTCAAAGGAAACTTACGCGACTTCATGCTTCGCCTGCGACTGTCCACGGTCGATTTTAGTCACCTCTCGCTAAAGTCACCTGTGTAAAGCCCGCATAATCTAGTAGGTGACCTTTTGAGATGATTGCTGGAATACATAATTTTTCGAATTAAGCAATCTATTTTCTTTAAAGAAAACTCAAAAAACACCTACCAGCTTATCCTACACAGGACAGCTACCTGCTTTTATTTTACTTTTGTCACGAATCACTCCGTGTGTACGCACAGAACGTGCGGGCGTGCGTACAGAATGTAGTCAGTGCGTAATGTACGAGCGATACTTATTTGTTTAATCAGTGCACGTCATTGTAACGAGGCTCAGTAGTATTTCTCGTTCAACGCTAAAGTATTGTAACCTTTGCGCCGAGCAAGCCGGAGTGTAATACCGCCAATACTCTTCGGTTTCTTTCGACCTATTACTGAAGATTGGTATCGATCGAGTGAATGTAGTATGTTGGTAAATGATACCACACGAAACTTCGACTCGTGCGTGACGTTACAGCAATGATTTTCTAACTAGCATCTTTTACATAACATAACATCACGCCTTGTTTCCCCGAAGGGTTGGGCAGAGGTGTACCTGTACACCCACATTTCGCCAGTTATGTTTAAGACCCATGTAATAGGGGGCGAGCCTATTGCCATCAACCGGGCACAAATCCAGACTCCGGGCTGCTACTAAGAAATTCCAGATAGAAAAACCCAATAGCACTTTGCCCGAAATGGGAATCGAACCCAGGACCTCATGCTCAGCAGTAGCGATTGCGACCACTAGACCAACGAGGCAGTAACACACACACAGTATCTTTTAAGTAGTTGTAAAACTCGTTGAAATAGCATCAATACACATAACATTATAAAACCCTATAATACTGATAATAAGATGACGAATTTAAGAATGACGAGGAAGAGAACACAACAACGCCATCGCACCTGATCAACTGAACAACACCATAATGCTGCTGTTCCAAAAACGTTGTACCTAAGTTATAAATGCAACAAACACGCGCCTAATCAACAACTGATAAACGCCGAATTGAATAAAAAAACTAATTTATTTTTCTATTTGCAAAATACACAAACTAATAAGTTTACCTATTTATAAATAGCCACATTATGTGCGAGGTACGGCGGACGCGTGCAACTCACACAGACTTACACACACATGCGCACGCGCAGGTCGCGTTATCTGCGCACGATACGCGCGGTCAGGGGCCAGGGGCGCGCTGTAGCCATGAGTTTGTACATCCCACGCCTTACAGAAACTGCTAGAATTGAATGCAAATATAATGCTCCAGAGTTCAATCTACAGTTCTTAAATCAAGTATTTCTTAAAGATGACGGCTAGACAAATACTTCATTTATTGGGGCAGTTCTACTTAATATTATTTTTCTCAGGTAAAAAATAGATGACCGTTTAATGTTAAAATGTAAGTCGTCAAGGATGATGCCTCTCTAAAAACTTATTGGCTTGTATTACGGGTTTATTGAGAGACGAAATTCCAATATGACCGATACGCATTGGTCTTATTGGAATTTATGTAAAAATACTTGTGCACTAAGATGAAGATACATTATATTTTTCAAAAAACCATTAATAATGGTGTACTGATCTATGAATGGCACCGCTAGCACGCTGCGCGTACGCAAATGCACCGATACCTATGCCACAGCGATACGTCGCGCGTCGTATGAATGAGTGCGGCAGATAACACACACACACCAGGGCCTCGTAAGGACACGCTCATGCGCACACACATGCGTGGCGGACGGACGTCGTGCGTTATCTGAAGTGACGGGAATTTTACCTTATTGCGCCGATAACAGAATCCATCCAACCGCTCGCTGATTGGCTTACCGATCGTTAAGCTAATGTGATACGGGATTGTTAGAAAATAAGAAGTTATAACAGCCACTAGTTGGTATAAAGTCTGAACTGGATTGACGTAAGTAAGCACCTCTCGTGTTCCTACGTACTTACGTACTAACGTTACCGAAGTAAATGTAAAGTAAATGGGAGGTCCCATGAGAACTGTTCTAGAAGTGTTTGAATGGATTAATACAAAAGATTCTCTGTCACGAAGATAGCAGACAATAATAATTGGATGACATGAATGAAGTTCAATCACAATCTGCGAATACTTATAATACTATGTATTTCCGTTACGTACTTGCTTGTGTGTAGGCAGAATACTGATACTTGAATACATAATAGTGTCATGACATCGATGTATGGACGAAGAAAAATACTTGTATTTATACATCGAATTAAATCAATCAAAGCTAATCGAGAAACAAATAGTTAAACTTACATACTACATATATACCTATAATGGCATCAATTTATTAGAGAAATTGTTATTAAAAATGTTCGTAAAAATAATTTAATTACAATGAAGGAATAGTAGAAATGAGTTAATCGAAAAAATCTGTTAAATCGATGTAGAAATGAAGAAGATACACGCTTTAAAAGTTTTTGGAGTTTATTCCTGTCCTTGTCGCGCGGTACGGACAATGCGCTAGTATGAAGTTACGTAGCCGTGACGTTACTTCTACGATAGTGCTGTCCTAGTCTAACACTTACTTTAAAACGTTTATAACTTGGCAGTTTTTGAAGCCTTTACACTTACTCTTAAGGTTTTAGCAGTTTCGATTATTTAATAACAGAAAGAACGCCCGTGTCGAGTTATCACATGACAGGTTCATGTGATAACTCGACATGAGCCGTTAAAGAGTGCTCTGAGTGGACGTCATGTTCATTTTACTAAATTTCAAGAAAACGATGAGAAATAAAAAACAAGACAAAGATTTGGACAACATTAAACCACGTTCAAACCGGTTGCTATTTGAAATAAATGTTGTAAACTAAAGAATATTTGAAAGGCGCGGGTACTATACCGCGAACATTATATACCTTGGCGAGGCCCGTTGCACCTGTTTCAATAAATTTGTCTAAAAATAAGGGGCGTTCACGTAAAAAGCTTATATACTAGTTGAATGTTTGAATAAAGCTGTCAAAACGACGTGTTTATAGAGAGCTTGTCACTGCGACACAGGCACGGACTCTGGAACGGTTTCAGTTTAGTTATCTTGAATGGATCCGTAAAAATATGTATTAATAATTATAAACACTCATACCTTAGTTATATCTGTTTAAATTATTTTAAACCTGATTACATGCTGTTATTTTAATTTGATTTTATTGTAGTTCCTACATTGATATTTAGGTATTTTAGTTACTTCAACACGTCTGCTGGAATGCAATTACCAATTCCCGAATTGAAAATCCGAGTTTAAATAATGGATTTTCTTATTTACTAAGGAAATCTTGAACGTTCTTAATTCGATGTGGTTCGCTCCTGGATCCGTGCTGAGTACTAGGTGAACATGACGGCGGCGATGCAATAACTCGCGACTGCTGCCGTCAGTCGGCACATCAATAACGGGCACATTGCACAACGCGACCATTGCGCGTAATCTACGCGCTTCACCTACCTACACTGCGCCACATGCAATTATTATAATTGTTTAAAGCTGCGCATTCGTTGACTGACTGTCGCAGAGATGTTCCATAAACAAAACGCTCCACCCTTACCTACGACCCGCATACTTTCTACTATCATGGCCTGTACCTACATCATAAAGTTTTTGGTCCTATTGAACTCTTCAAAAAACGAAGCTTATTCCTGCTATCCATCCAATGTTACCATGCCGCTAAACAAGGCCACCTTCCTCTGCCCAACGACTGATCTACCCTCCACACAAACCCTTCAGGACAATTGGAGAAGGTATGAAGCATAATAAGGTATGAGCTTTTAGGATGACTATCCTTTGGTGGTTGTAGGTACGCAAAGGAGGTTGATGAGAAAAGTGCATTGAAACTTGAAAGGAGTTAGCTGCAATATTATGCAGGTACTCGTATCTAATTGTTGAGTTGGCACATAGATATCGTTATGTTAGTTTTCGTGAAAAACCCCAAGTAGACCAACTATTCCTCCATTAGCTTTTTCGGATGCTTGCGACTGCTACGGAATCCGGATCACAAAAACGGTTCGTGAATAGTAATCTTTATACGCCCACCATTCGCAGTGAAGAAGAGCATTGTTTGATAACTTATTTAATTGGAACACGAATTAAACTGACGTAATTTCCTCCATTAATTACTGTAAATTAAAATAGCTTGGGCTAAGCCGACAAACACCTCCTCCAAGTAGGTTTTTTATAAGTTGCATCGTCATTCTGAGTAGGTATATATCACAACTACGTCGCAAACAAACCAATTCTTTTTAATCCGGGCCTGTCATAGGTATCCCTGCGTAGTTTCTAAAATAAGCATGTTTGGTTAGTTTAAAGGACACCACCAGCACCAACATTGTAAATATCTGATGACAAAACTATTCTATTCTATCTGTAATTTTGTCTATTCTGCGCCAGACGCAGATACAACAGAAAGTATCGGTATCGTCATAGCTCGTGTCGGGGAAACACGATGTTTGTTTACACGATGCCGTAAATATCTGTTGAAGTAATTACCTCCCTACCTATGTGAATACCGAGATACTGTTCCTACCTGCACGTGTTCATTAATTGGAAATATCTAAATGAGCAGCTGTTAACCCTATTTACTATACTCTATGCTGTGTACTTTCCGTGTCAATTCTACGTAATAATTAGGTAGGTACTTAGGTGTAAACAAAACAAATATTTGTTATATTCATGTACCTACTCTATCTATTACCTACAGGTAAAGTGCTGAACGCTAAAGTGCTTCTTATAAACGTAGGGAAAGCAGCAGGCTAAATGACGTATCTACGGAATGATTACCTATTCAGTAGATGAATCAATGTTCGAAGGGTTGTTGGATCAATAATTGGTTTATCTACGTCTTTAATAACACATCGCGTGATAATACCTAATTACTAAAGAAACGAAGCAAACAACTGGCATCCAGGTCATGAACTTATGAAGTACGCAGATTCGAAGTCAATTGAGGAAAACAGGTCACTTTGACGTGCGTGGGCGATACTAACTAAAAAGCAGAGACTTGTTTTTAGAAAGTCCTAAGAAGGTTAGTCTAAGTCGGTAGATAAGGCTCAATAACACGTTCCTGTAATGAAAACCCGGCTCCCAACAAAATATGCAATTTTGTCAGTATTTCATATAAACCTAAACTCAAAGCATGTACTTCAATGAAACCATTTACAGGCACTTTTAAATTGTTAATGAGTCAGTCAGTCAGAAATATGAAGCTAGCGTATTCAAAATAAAAATAATTGCATTCCAAAGCTAAGTAGGTATCTACGGAGAAGAACGGGCAAGAAACTTAATGAACACTCTTTTATTCAAAAAAAATTGGTACAAAAAAAACAGTTACATCATTAATGTTGAATTTATAATTTTATGTGAGAACAATGTAAAATAGGCGTACTCGTTAAAAGCGTCCAGAGTAAGGCAACCAGAAACAACAACAAAAAACAATCCAAAAAAAATGGATCAGGAAGTTACAATAACAATGTCTTTCCTTACACTCCACACATAACCTATCTCACACATTTTAATGTTTTTTTTACATAGGTACCTAATTGAGACCAATAAATAATAAGTGAAAAATTTATTAATGCGAGACAATTAAAATTTATAATACCACGCATTTAATCAATTGGAATTAGAATAATTACACAATTTTATTGTGTAAACAGCAGTTGGTAAAACCCCCAGATAAGCCACACCACTCCACGTACCTATACAGAATGTATAGGATATGCCCACTGCCTACTACAGTACACAGATCTAATAATTAAATTAATATTTCAAAATTAACCAAACAAATAGCTATTTTTTACTAACAACTGGCAAAACTAAAAAGAGTTTGTAACTAACTGAATCTTAAAACAATGTCTAGAATTTTTTCATTAAATTTGTCACATTTTGGTTAGAAAATCTTTTTATCTCTCTCTTTATCTATTCAAATAAATAAAATTGAAGTGTCTGTTTGTAATGTCAAAATAACAGCTTTTTACTAAATGCATGTTAAAGTAATTAGGTAAGTGTTTAGTAGTGTAAATCTATGGTTGGCACCCAAAATAAAAAAACGGGCCATTATTCATTTACACATTGGGTGCCCCGTGAAAATAGGTAGTCAAGTGGTGCGTGTACCCATAACCAGCAAATTACCTTCATGTAGCCATAGTTTTAGCTACACCCTCCATCTGAAGAAAGATGTAGTAGGTAAAACCTACCCAACATTACCGGTCTTCTTCAATTGCGTAATGGAGAGACACCTTATTGATTATTCATAACTTTGTTATTAACTTCGTCCTCTAATCGTTTGTCGTTTTACTGAACCATATTAACATCAACCCGGAGAAAACATCTTCATCGTAAACACAAGGTATGACGCCTGATCCATTTCCTGCACACAGGCTGACCCGCGCGGCCCGCGATAGCGTCTGAAACACGATTATAACAACAACAAACGTCAAAAATGTAAGGTTAACGCCTCGTACTGCGTCGTATTTAATGGAGCCTTGTCGAAACGGGGCCGGGGTTGTGCGGCTAGCAGCGCTCGGCACCGCCGCGCTAGGTGAACGGGAACGGGCCTCTAGCGCGATACGCGGGTCACAGGGCGCGCGGTATCGGAGTTACCTCGCCGCGGTGTACGGCGCTGACGTCAATCGGTACCCTATTTGTGAGTATTATCTGCGCGATAACGGGCCGGAGGTGAAGGATCGCGCGGATACGCAACGTTCACGTGTTGTCGATCACATCGCCGTATTCTAGGAAGATGAGATAACTTGATTGATTGCTCTTTGTTCGGATGATTGTGTGCGCGAGAAGTGGGCCGACACCGGTAATGTGCGACGCCTTACCCGGGAATTGTGCTGTAAAAGACCTACACGCCACACACACGTAACTACCTACTTAACGTTGTGTTGTTTTAACTTGCATTAAATAACATTTGCAATTTTGATACAATCACGTTTAGAGGTACCTATAGAATCACGTAGTGTAGCCTGCATATCAACCCTTATACGGTATTGTAGGCAAATAACAACAATCTCACACAATCTTGAGATTAACTCATGTGAGTTAATCTCAAGATTGTGTGAGATTGTTCTTATTTCGAGAGTAGGTAGACCCCTACGATTAAGTTATATTTAGAGAGGGTACGGTGTTTTTCATAGCTTTTAATATGTTAATAACCACATTCATGAACATATAAACAAATGTGATGAATATATAATATATAATGGTATTGTACTGAGCTTGTGGTTAATTATAATGAAGAGTGTTTGGTAGGTGCAGCGTGGTTTGTTACAATTTCTATGTAGGTTCCTACGAGTACCTACTGAATTCTCAGTATTACTGTACTTTACAAATAGGACGTTCTGCTGTAGTGCTCGTAGGACGTTTTGCTAAAGTGTTGTTTTGACTATAGGTCGTTTTGCGTTTAGGACTTTTCGAAACGGAGGGATATGGGCATTTGTTATAGTTATAATACATATTCTTCAAAGCGTTTATCTCCATTGACTATCATCTTAGGATATTGTAAGTAGGTGCTTAAAAAATGCAGATTAGATAGATAAGTAATTATACATCAAATTGCTGTTTCCGAAAAACTACTGCGAAAATCTTTTAACAAATACCCATCTAAATAAATACGGGTATAAAGTGTACCCGGTGTGTCAGGTACTTAGTGCAAAAGACATAAAAAAATTTGTTTGTTTTGTATCGGATTTGTTACTTATGTACATATCATATAAGTAGTGTGTATTACTGACATCGTATGGATCAAGGTCCGTTTTTAAAAAAATCAACATTGGAACTTTTCAGGCGGACAGCGGAGCTTTAGTATGTAGTAGGTCCATATTATATTGTACGGTGGCACGGAACCCTTCGCGCGCGAGTCCAACTCGCATATTGTCGGATTTAATACTAATGTGTTTAAAAGAAACCTCTCTTTTTTCAATAGAATAAACAAAAGTGACCGCAATATATCAAGCTACACCTAGGTACAGCGGCAAGACGCTTCCACCTAAAGCACCATTGGCGACACTCCAGAGCTTCTCACCGCCTAGCACCTCACCGCTCGCATGCCGCTCATTTCGAGCGCTAACTATACGTAACATGTTCGTTAAGACGCTCACCAACATTAACCCACCCATAAAACACTATTACTACCTATTCACATGATCGTTCCACTCATCCATACTGACTACACTAAAAAGAAGTCACAATATACTTGAAAACGTTTATGACACGAATAGAATGTTGTTTTAATAATATTTTTATATGTCACCGCGGTCGTAAATCTTAAACATAATGGATGCAGCTCGACGAATGAAAACTGAATTATAAAACTAAAATAGATTGACGTTACTTTTTATTCCTTGCAAAGCAAGCAGATCACATTATAATAGACTGCGAAGAAAGAAGCTATTTGCGTGAGATGTCTCGTCTTGTTTCGCTTGTCACCAACTTTAGTCCACATCAATTGAAGTGAAGAGCGTTAAAAGTAAGGAATCACTGACTGATTTCATATTAAACTCAACAGTTAAGCATAAATCTAGTTTTACATTGAGAATTTTGCGTATTGTTCTAAAATACGGGTAATTTTCTGCAATAAACAGTTAGTGACAAGAAACAGCTCTAAAATACACCGCGCTGGCTAAACCCATACCGTACTATTTACACGATACACCACCCTTCCCTCAAATCATCCCGAGTGTCAAAATAAAAGGTCGCAGCGGCAATTGGCAAGTGGCATCATAATTACTGCGGGGCGACAAGCGGCGCGGGCGCGGCCGGAAACCTGCCGCAATAAAGGTTCGCATCGGCGCATTGTTTTTATTGCGCCGGAAGCGAGTCGCGCCAGCGCGCCGCACCACGACATACGCGACAATACTTATAAGGGGCAATCAGCAACCAGTTGCCACAAGTAAGTCAATTTTCGCAGGGTAATTCAAAGCAAAGGTTCTGAATGTCATTAGAGTAGGTACACAAAGCAACGTGAAGACCAACTGACCTTTCAATGCACGTTACTGTCATACGGACAGTATGAATAACTATTCTGCCTTTAATTAAGAAGGTAACTGATCGTCTATTGATGGCAAAGAGGTACAGTGTTTTTACTTTGGTTCGAATATGTAGGTTATACTAGACAGAGTAGTAGTAGTATGCAAATATTTTCGACAAGCACCGCACAACAATCGCTAAAGCACATTCCGCAGTAAGGCGTCGCGGAAGATGTAACGCGTTCCTTGTAATTGCGTACCTCGATGGGTGCTTTCGAGAAAAACTGGCAGTTAGGCGTCTGTACGTTCGGAGAGCGGAGTGTCCTCAGTCCGGGCGGCCGCCTGGCACCCGGAGCGTTGCGAATGGCTGCCATCCACGTGCCAACAGCAGGCTTTATTGTCACAGATCCGACAACCGGTTTTGAGGGTGAAATATGAAGGAGTTAAATATTTTTCTTCTGAAACTGTAAGGGTTAGTGTAAAAATCACTACCTACTTTTATTTTGTTTATGGTTTTGACCCTGCATCACTTTCAAATAATTTTTTCTTTACCTTTGTTCAAAGTTATCAGCAGGTTATGGGCACGAGCAGCTGTTAGGGACAGTAGGCCGCAAGTCAGTGATAACGAAACCAGTATATGCTGGCTTATACTATTGAATCTCCGTAGGCCACGCTAGGCCACGCTAGGCCACGCTAGGCCACGCTAGGCCACGCTAGGCCACGCTAGGCCACGCTAGGCCACGCTAGGCCACGCTGGGCCGGCTTAAAGGGGAAGCGCAAGGGAAATACAATTTTTCCTTTTTTTGTTAGGTAAGTTCTTATAATGAAATAATTGATGATTTTAATTATTATAATGTTGTAAATACATACTTGTTACTGCGGCATATTTCGTTCAACATACAATCTGCACTACCTACAAAATTGCAAAAACATTAGAAAATTTTAATTTCTCCGGCTCCGATGCGATCGAATGAGCCAACTGTGGGCCTACAAATGAAAGTGCGAATACCGATCATTTAACTCACTGACGTACTAAACAATATCCTAAATTCATTCAGAGAAAATGTAATCGTTGGGACTTCCTGTTTAAACAACGTGATTAATTCTTAGATATATAACTAAGATAAATAACTCATTAATTTAGCTTCTCATAATAATTATAACATCTACACAATAATTTCGAATAATGGATGGAAGATATTATTTCACGACTTATTCGGTTCAACTGTTCAATTAATGTTTAAGTTTAACAGTTTAATAATAATCCATCTCAAGTATTTTTAGCCTCAAAACACAAAACCGGCTGTCCTGCACTGGATCCAGTGCATCTCGTGCAGGACAGCCGCTTTGCATACACCGCGATACGTTGCTCACCTGCAGGAAACATGCACATGCATGATACATGTGGTATCGCCAACTCTAACCAACTTCCTCCAGTGACCACTATTGTATGTACACTATCCGGTTTCCTCAAAGTTAATTAAACAAAACTAAACTAATCATACCTAATAATAACACACACCTGATTAAAATTCAGATAGTTTCCATAAATTTCGTATAATAGTATCAAAATACATATAAATGTGAGCGAAAAACAAGATCTAAATACATTTCGGCAGTTCCCCCGTTTTAGAATAAGTACGAGTACCTACATAAAATAACAGAATACATCGAAAATAGTAGTTTTCAGGAAAATTCTACAGTTGTGATAGGTATGCAGTTATGTTGGTATACCGTGTTAGGCGATGATTTCAGCCGCGTCACAGCGAGGAGCGAGGGCGGCCGCGGAGCCGCACTTCATAATTAATTAACAAATAATAACAATAGTTAGCGGGGGACGTCGCTTTTTACGAGTTGTAAACCACTCCGAACAATGGAGATGCATAAAACTTTCGCCGAGCTATTGTGCGCTCTGATGTGAGAATAATGTTATATTAAATTAGCGTCGGCAAAAATACTGCGCTGTTCATTTAGGGGGATTACTTACAGAACAACTAACACTAATGTCAAACAAAGTCTCGCCAGCATTTCGTTATTAATTCATACGCACTGAGATGCGCGGCCGGCGCGGCACCTGTATGTACTACTTCCTAATGTAGGCACGTTATGTGCTTGCCTATTTACGTCTGAAATCTAATGAAATCTCGTTACATGTCTCATGTTTGTACATATTATTTGTTTATCTCATATCAAATCAAATTAAATCATATCTCACCAAAAACTTTCTGTAAAAAACTAGCCAAGTCTCCATGGAGCTGCTTGGTTATCTCTAAAAAGTAATGAAATCTAGACAAAGTCTTGCCAAGTCTAAGGTTCCTTACTGCGATTTCTTTATTATTATAGTTAATGTTGTGTGACTTGGCCGTTACGTTAGTGGGTACAAGTCAATTTTGTTTACACGTAATGTTATTTATATCTGTTGTAACTACCTATGTTTGTTAAGAGAGATAATAGCCCATATTGGTAATTGGACGCTAGTGTCTCATTTTAGGCTGTTGTTGATTGTGCAACACATACATTCAGCATTGACAATACTGACTTCTGGTCTCTTCTTTTTGGAGCGTCAAATCGACCACCGATCTAACATAAAATAGACGTGCAGACGGACTTCTATCAATGATAAGAAGTCCGTCTGTACTGGATATAATTTTTATATTGTTAGTTTCAGATTATTGAAATACGCAGCTTTATCAAGCCTACAATTGAATGGTTATTGAATCAACGTTTTCCAAGTGGCAATTTTCCATCGTCAACGGGTAGCGGTTCTGGCGACAGATTGGTGCAATGGTGTCATGGAGCATCCGGTTTTGTACCCTTGTGTACCCTTCAACGGCCAAGTCACACAACATTAACTATAATAATAAAGAAATCGCAGTAAGGAACCTTAGACTTGGCACGACTTTGTCTAGATTTCATTACTTTTTAGAGATAAACAAGCAGCTCCATTGGCTAGTTTTTTACAGAATGTTTTTGGTGGGATTTCACTTCTTTTTGTAGAAACGTGGGCAAAGCAGAAGTGGAGGCATTCGCCCAGCAGTGGGACGCTAAAGGCTAGATTAAATTAGAAGATGTGTCCCACTATCAGACAGTCGATTTTTTTATATACCAATAGTAGAAGGGGCATTACCATATCTCTAATACAGCTGAGACCAGCTGAGGGTTCTTCATCACATACTTCAGACCTTCGATTTTTGACATCAAGTGAAGCGGCCCACCAAGTTGAATATTTTTTGTAAAGGCGGTATGTCGATCTCTAATAGTTTGGTTGGGCTCTTGTGTTTTCTAATCAGGGTCACCAGGTACTCCAGATCTTCGATTATCTTAGTTTTATAGTTTTCCCTTTATGTGGCCAATAAACCCTAACTCTGTACCAAATTTCAGCTGTCTGAATTTATGGGAAGTACTAGTTCTATTCTGATGATCATGAGTGAGAGTCATAAATGCGAAACTTTGCTTTCGCTCTTCGGACCTAAATGACCTACAGCAGCTTACTGGATGACGAAAATTTCTGCGTTCTGGTCTTATCCAGAGGTTCTCCAATAGGGGCCTGAAAATGCGGCGAAATGGTTCCAGTAAAGGATGGTACGGCAGTGTTTGCTTCGCGCTCGACTTGGCGGGGCCACTGCCGTGCCCCCCGATCATTTGTTCTCATAGAATGCAGGTATTGTACAATAAAGTTTTATAATAAATATAGTGAGCCGGGTACATTCTGCCTGAATTTTGGCATGAACAATGTCATTATCAATAAGCTTATGCATAAAATTATGAAATAGAGTGGTACCAATAAATTATTTAAACAAGTCAGAAGTGTATAAAACAATGTCAATAATATTAAACTGTTGAGATGTCACACATAGGGTCATTAAAAATATCGTTTAACGTATTATAACATTGCTGAATCAAAAAAGCCTTAAGTTTGTTTTTAAATTGTTGAAGGGTGTCACTTATGCTGTCCGGTAGTTTATTAAATATTATTGCGCCCATGCAGAATACACTGTTTCTAAGTAGTGCTGTTTTATAGCCACCGATAATTAAGAGGTTTTTGTATTGACTTCTCACGGGACCTTTCTTGGAGTCGGAGACTATAACAAACAATTTCATACTATATTTTACATAAATTGCCATTTCAAAAATATATAACGACGGAAAAGTAAGAATGTTCAAAGACTTGAATAGAGATTCACAACTATCTGTAGGTTTAAGATTACAAATACCTCATATACAACGTTTTTGGGCTTTAAATATGTTATCTCTTAGGCTGCAATTACCCCAAAAATGATTCATGATTGATGAATCATAATTAACATATTTACCGACATAGCAAAGGAAAAAACAAAAAAAACTGGCCAAGAGCGTGTCGGCCAACGCACAATTAAGGGTTCCGTAGTGGGGATGAATTTTCCCAAAAACAAACTGAACATTGTATTTGAAAAACATGGTCTCCCATACATTACAACTGCAAATGTAAGCTGGTCGCCTATTACTCGTTAATTTGTAAAGCCTACTTAGCTGAGATAGCTTAACCTTATACTTCGATAAATTGACTACCGATTTTTCTAACTCCCATAAACAACCATTTAGCTGGCAGGGGGGGGGGGGGGACATTTGACTCTAACAAAATTTTGCACTTTAAAGCTTAATATTTCACAAGCGGATCCCTTAAAATAAATAACAAACTCGCAATATTTTTTAAATACCTACCTAACCTGTGAATCCAAACTTCTCACCATAGGGTAGACGAAAAAAAAAAAAATCCACTCTACGTTTAGAGGAGAGGTCAAGATCTTATTTTACCACTTTGTCGGCGTGACTAATACGAGTACGTACCTAGGTATCCCTATCCATATGAAATTACAGCTTTCTAGTACTAAGAGACGAGCTAAGCTGCGGACAGACGGACGGACGGACGGGACGGAGAGACATGGCTAAAATATAAGGGTGCCTTGTTGATTACGGAACCCTAAAAACGCGTAACCGTTTCAATAGATAAAACTTATAAAACACGTTGTTAATATTTTACGTTTTTTTGTCTTAAACAAATGTTAATGAACATCGGAAGTGTAGGTAAGGTGAGGAGGCGCAAATTACCGCGCGACGACGTTTGAACCACTGCCAAGCGCGCGCCGCCGACCGCTCGCCTCTGCGCTCGCGCCGGCGCGGCGCTCGGCGTCATCGTCACGACACATTGCGACCACTCCATATATCACCCGACCATTTGTTAATGTGGAAATACTCACTTTTATTCGAAATCCGATCATTACGCTCACACGTTTTGGCTGAAGATTCAAAGAAAGAGATAAATCCTATTCGGTTAGAGAAAATCGTCGATCACGACAACACCTTTCAACGACGCGTTGGTTGGTAGGAGCACGGGTTTCCTTGGCGTGAATGCAAATATATTCAACGAGAGCGGCTTGTTAATTAAGTGTAAAAAATAATTACTAAAGGCATAAACTCCTACCTAGTTACCGTTATGTTTATTATTTCCTTACACTCCTAGTCCTTGGCATGGTTCTTTCTTGATCTATCACATATTATTATGATAGAAACTTATGCCTACTTTGCACTACCTTCCTAACATTAGCATTTATGTAAAGAACTACAATACTGCTAAATATCATCATAATCCTATTTACTATTCCTGTTATTTTTACAAATAAGCTCGTTGTAACGTCCCCGTAATGCCTTCCTATCTCATTAAAAGTATCTTTTTCATACTTTACAAATAACAGATTTACTGCCTTCGCATCCTCTCATTATCAAGTCAAGTACAAAGGCTATTACTTTGACACTTCTAACAAAACACAACGCATCCTGTCAGACCATCTGGCGACGTCTTCTGCGACAACTTCTTAAAAACCAAGCAGAGGCATTTCCAACCTTATGACTAACACATAAGGGTAATGAAGACGGTAAAGTTTAAGTAGTAATTGTTTAGGACAAAGCAGGCAATAGTTAGAACAATTAGCGTTTGTTGGTAGGTCCGAGACGTGACTGGCGTGGCCAGGGGTCGGCTGGCCGCCATATGTCCCGCGACACGGCACACAGGCACAATGGACACGTAGCCTTACACGTGGCCTTACACAACAGCTGTCAACCTATGTTATATATATGACACTAAGGAAATTATTTAAAACTTACAGCACATCAATAATAGTTGGCAATCTACGTTGAGGTGGTTTTACAAGAATTTTCAACCTTTGAGTGACTCCTTAAAGTTCACCAAATCCTCAAACTAGGTAATTCAAAAATCAACGCACTAATTTTCGGCCAAGCTCTCCAAAAACTCTTCATGAATATTATAGATGGTAAAGAAGTCTATCAATATTACCATTCCCCGAATCGACACTGAAATATCTTCCCTCACGCTATGAATTTACAGTATTTTGAAAATAAAGTAACTTGTCATCAATACCGTTAGTATCTGTGGATATCCTTTCCATGTGTCAATGTTTTTGTCTCACGTCGGTTGCCAGATTAGAGAATGGTGTGCGATAACCTCGGGACGCTCAGTAAGCTGATTACACTGTTTTTATTCCGTACTGGTTTGTTTATCTCCACTCAAAACTGTTCGCTGATAGTTTTAAAGGGATACAATGTTATTAGTGTTATTACAGATAAGCTTTGATTGACGTTTTATTTGGACGCCTTCCAGATTCAAGATATCCGTTGTGCGCTTCGATTCTTAAAAACAGGTTTTTTGATTTAGCTTATTGATGATATAGTAACCTTTAAGGTACGAACTAAGACACTAGTGTTGTTAGTGACCCAATAGGCTGGTATACCTAAACCTCCTACATAGAAAAACAATTTTAATTCTGTGCCAAAAAAAAAAAGACCAAAAAAACAATTTCTCATTTTTATAAGTGTAAAAATAATCTGTGATCTACAAATCACCAAACAATTCGAATAGAACGATCAATAATATGGATTTTAACAAAGACCACGACTATTTCCCACATACATAACAAACAGAACTCCCACAGCATCCAAAAATCCGTTAAGTTGTACAATAGCGGAACCAATAATAGGTGAGCACGTATGCGGGCATAGGAAACATATCGCGCGTTCGCTATCGGCTCATTATCGACACAGATCGCGAGCCCGCCCCGTACTCCCGGTACCAAACTGGCCAAACTGGCAATTTAGCCAGAACACTAGTAGGCCCGCAGCTGCCGCCACACGCAACAATATCAACGTCGTCGTTACTGTTCTAATACTTTAATACTTTCCAATGTTGTAGAAATAAAATTGGTTAGTATTCAGTATTGTTATCAAGATGTTTGGTATATTTAAAAGTAAAGTTTCTTTATGATACCCACATAATGATTTCAGTGGATTAAGTATTCGATGAGATGTGTTTTTAAATAATGTTGAGCAGTAGGTACGTAACTACCTCGCACTGAGTATAGCCAAAGAAGATGCAACATGTATAAAACAACGCAATATCAAAGCACTTCACGAGAACGTAGTATTGCACCTAGGTACTAGGTAGTCATGCAATCGATAGAAAATATTACCAGTGAGACCAACAGATAATGATTCATCAGCTAGTCAAAGATATTTTACGATTATACTCGTATTCAATTATAACATGCATACATACATACATAACCTAATGTACAACTAATTTACGTAAATATTAACACATAAAGGTCCGCCATGGAGTCCGCATTGGGAACCCGCATTGGTTCTATTATTTTATGTCATAGCGCATAGGTGTGATCGCGGCTGCAGCCAAATACCTAGCTGAAGTAAATTTGAAAATGATTGTCAGCCGTCAATACGTCCGCGACACACAAATATGAGAACGCAGCCGTTACGAACCTAATTCATACCACGGCCTATATTCGGACTCTTGTATTAACCGGTGTATTGAACATTTCAAGTCTTATGTCTAAATTTCGATGAACAGTCCAAAAAGCACGCCTTGATCATCTCGTAAACCAATTTATTGTACCTTATATCAATCAGTTACCGTATCAGAAGTAACGTGTTCTGAAATATGATTGTTTTGCAAAAAAACACCGAGGTCTAACAAATTCGCTGTGAGAATTTACTCAGGTACCTATACCTAACTACTGACTGTCATACTCTACCGCTAGACTATTGAGTATTGATTTTCTTCAATAGATAAGTTGCTCGTCAAAACACCGTGCAAGTGCGTCTACTATACGTTTAGCATAAAGCACAATAGAATATTTCACCAAAGACTTCAGTGTTAATTCGCCACGTAAAATGAATGGGCGTATAAACAAGTGATATTTGTTTGACAGCGGCAATAAAGAGCTGTCACAGTGCTGTTGTAGCTGTAAAACGATAAAGTTACCTGTGCCGAGCGACACCGCTGGCGGCCAGATGTGGCCAGATGCGGCGACTCTCCCACGACGCACCTACTGCCGTGAGAACACATCATGACTATTGATATATTACAAACAATATACATACTTGGCAACGATCACCGGTTTCAAGTTCTGAAAACGTTGAATGGATCGAATTTTTGTTCATAGCAAACCATCTTATTGACTGGCAGCGAAATTATATTTTCAGTTTACGTTAACTGAAGCTACGTAAAACGTTTTTCTATTCATATCAAAGTCTAGGTAGCTCAGCAACACGTCACACGAAGTGTTATAGACGTCATCTTAATATCCCAGGCTCTAAACAAACTTGTTAAACTGAAAGCAAACTAATTGATAAAAGCAATCCACTCGAGCTCATCCATTAACGCACCACAACATTATCAAGTGCGCACACGCAGTGGTTGTCCTGCCTGAAACACAAAACAGTTTCGTTCAGAAGGTGCATGCCATGCGATACAGGACCACAAGATCACGTGAGAGACCTCCACGGAATTAAAAATATGCTCTTCAAACGCACGCTGCATTTACCGTGATTGATGCTGTTTCGTTCTTCCTATACTCTTCACGTGTATACTACACGTTCCTAGGTAATATTGACCTTCCGTACGGTCTCCTGTTGCAGTGGGGATGCGACCACACGTAGAGGCCCCACACGTTCGCGCCGTGTGTCTACGGCACAGCACACGTGCATGCTGGCCGCAGCTCTGTTGTAAGGAGCCACTGTTCACCTTTTGTGCGCCTTTATTTAACCTCATACAGGTTGCCTCCACGCGCATGAATTCACGCGACGAACAACACGCGGGTTGATTGTTTGATTAAGCTTCATTAAATGCAGTTGCTTACCTCCCTCCATCTACGTTACATTAGCACAAGTCGTTTTGTTCTATCAAACAAAGGATAATAATATGCGACGCGCACTAGTAGGTACAGATGGAGCACCGTGTATGGCATGATGGTACACCATTGGTAGGTAATCAATTCCAATAATAAAGTAAAATAAACGGAATCGAGCGCGCTAATTAAGAAATATTTGGCAACCCAAACATCCGGTGTTTTGTTGGTATAGAAATACTTAAACTGTGCAAAGATGTATTAGACACTAGTTATTATGATGCATTGACGCACTTGCTAGCGAGAAGGTGCGAGCTTGTTACCGCTGTCAAATAAAATAAGAAGAATAAGAAAGCAACAACGCCAGAATGATTATTTATATCGTATCATCAGTATCATCTGAATGATAATATTACGACATTGTGATTCAAAAGTGTCGTTCCAGCTAAAATAAGTAGTCTGATACGCTGATAAACAATTTGCGACAACTGCAGCTCGCAGCACTGACGTTCACCCATATGTCGCTATTACAGACAACAAACAAGTAATTTGAACGCTGTGTAAAACGAGTTTACAGCGTCTATAAAACAAAGCGTCGGACAAAGCTGTAGGTGTGGCATTGTGGCGGCGCGCGCGCACGTGGCACACACGTGGAGAACAAGGTGCTATTGTCTACGTTACACAACGATTTACTGCCGCACAATTTTAAATCTTAAACAGAATATATAAGCTTCTTTTTCAATAATAAAATGATTTGTCATGCGAAGGTAATTATGAGGGCAGAAAATAAATATCTTCAAGCAATAACGAGCTTTAGACGTGATGAAATAGAGCCTCTAGTCGACATAGAAATGATTTTCCAGTCGTAGGTAAAATTATGATGGTAGTGTTATTTTACCACCACTCTATGGTCTTTGTTTATAATTGTGGCAGGATTCTGCAATGAGCACATAAATTATGCAAGCTAAGTAGATATGAAAGCCATTGTACTGAAAATATAAAAAAAAACTGAATTTATTATGTAAACTGCTAGTTATAAGGGTACTTAGGTAACTATACATGTTACCGTTCTTTGTCCTCTCTATAGATAGTATTATCTTTAAAGGTAGGTAATAAAAATAATAATTGTACAGTTACAGGTATAGTGGAGATACAAATCTGAATATTGTCAATGAAATGCATGGAACTTACTACCGAAACATAACATAGGTAAACATGCACTTAGAACCCATTTTTACGTATGACACGTATAAAATTAATGGGTACTATTTTTTTGTTGTTGTCAGTCCATAGCGCAATCAACCCATTGATGTTCTGACTACAGTGCAGTTACATAATTTTGTCAGCTAGATAATATATTACATAAAGCGAAAGCTAGTGCGGGGTAGTCGCAACTATATCCTGAGAGCTGTGGCGGAGGGCTATACTCCAAATATGAGGCATTTCATGCGGAGGTTGCTTAGGTAGGAAAATATATTAAAGAATAAATGATTAAATTGTCTGGTTTCAATCCTCTGCATGGAATCTAAATTATTTTAACTACCTAAATATTTTTTTTTTTACCAGTAATACTAACACTAGAATATAAGTTATTTTGTAATACTAACACTATAAGGATGTTGTCCGAATTAAATGAATTTTGATTTTATTTGAAAGCGAAAACCACACAATAGTCATACAAGATTCTCAATCGTAATGTTATTTTTAACGTATAGGTAGTCAGTCCATAGGACAGTTGGTGATAAAGAGCCAAATTTTACTTTTGTAGGTAAAATTTATGTCATGGTGGACGGTGGTATTTTTATCTGAGGCGTTTGCTGCCAAAACTGGTCTAGGTACAATAAGGCTGGTCAGCTTCTAGTGTTAAGATGGACTCACTCTACTTATCAATACTCGATGTGTCAGGCGTCAAACATCTTGTTATCAATACATGCATACAGTATGTATGGGTGCCTAACTATACGCGGGATAATGAATGGCTGTGTTAGGGATAGGTATTTCTATTATTTATTCTTGTAACCTCTACATAGACACCTTATGCAAATAAACCAGTACCTAGGCGCAAAGAAAAAAATACGAGCACTCCATAATTGTTCGAAAAGAAAGCAAAAAAAAAGTGAGTGCACTTAAGCTACACTCTTACCGAGATAACGACGATCAGAAAACATCTTGAACTCAAAAGCTCATCAAATAAACAATTCTCAATTAGACAGAAATTACGTCATTAGAATAGATAGTTTCAAGCAAAACTTAGATGTTGTAAACATTAATTGACTATCGTTTTTGAATCGCCTCTAATTTTAGACCAACGAAAACATGTCGGAAACTTACATACCACATGTTGTTACTGAAAACAAATCATTAAGAGTTGGACTATTAGTTAAAACAACAACTTTAACATTAGTCCGTCGCCTAGTAGCTGACCGATAAATAATTTGGTACCCCATTTTCAATAACAATAGGTAAGTATGATTATGTTATGATAAAAAAGATGGGTCGGTAATAACAAAATCTGCGCAGCTTTGGTAAGTTCAATTAATAATGATCAGCAATAAACTAAGTGTACAGTGATAAGAATGTTTAAATTTGTCCAAAACCTATTTACCTACTTGACAAGATCAAATGTCGAGCAGTAACTCGTTTGGAGCAACAGGAAAGTTTGGTGCAACTCTTAACGCCATCTAGTGACCGAAAGCTGAACTAAAAGTGCAAGTCCCACTCGTAAGTACGCGAATTGTTATAGTACTATGAGGCTTGACTAGATTAGAATGGTAAAAGTGATTTTATATATTTTTCTTTATTAATTTTTTTAACTGCCTCGTTGGTCTAGTGGTAGCAAAAGATACTGCTGAGCATGAGGTCCTGGGTTCGATTCCCAGGTTGGGCAACGTGTTATTGGGTTTTTCTATCTGCAATTTCTCAGTAGCAGCCCGGAGTCCGGATTTGTGCCCGGTTGATGGCAATAGGCTCGCCCCCTATTACATGGGACTTAAACATAACTGGCGGAATGTGGGTGTACTAAAGGTACATCTGCCCAACCCTTCGGGGAAACAAGGCGTGATGTTATGTTATGTGATTTAAAAAGAACATATTGATTTTAAATACCTAGGTTTGAATGTTTAGAATTTTAAATAAAAAATATATTTCATGACTGGACTAACTACTGCAAAACGACCTCAAATCAGAATTAAAACTTTCCAATATAGGTAATGGTAGGTACATTTACGTACTCGCAAAGTTGTAAATTCAAACTATCTTTATAAGATCGTCGTTAGATAGAGACAGGTAGATTACCAGCGAGAAGGTGGAGCGTAGAGCATGTAAATAAACAACGCAAAGGTAGAGTCGCAGCCGCGTGGCTTGACAAAGAAAAGGGTCATTAAATTGTGAAGGTGTTATAATATCGACGATGTATCGTTATTATAGTCGTGGTGAGACACGGCTCAGCAGTCGCAGTCGGCAGTCGGCTCTACTAATTAAGTATAGGTGGGGGGAGGTCGCGGGAGGTGAGCGGGGTGAGCGGCGCGAGGTGCGGAGGGCGCGGGCGCGCAGGGCGGGGCGAAAGGCGGGCCACCGGCTCATTCCACCGCGCGCTGCGCCGCCAGAAACACGTCCGTCCGCGCGCGCGGGCCATGGTCGCGAGAACCGATGAGAGCATGTTCGGGTGCTATGGTGACAGCTACTCTTACCGCCTGTGGAGCCTGGCCAACGTGTGGGGCGCCTGCCGATGTGAGTAGCGCGCTGCCGACGGCCCGCAGTACACGTGCCCCCCCCGATACCGAAACTAGGACTTTTACCGCTGACGTCAGCGGAGGCTGTGAAATCTCGGTGTAGTACGTCGTAGATGCGATTTCGACTCCGCCGCGAAGTGCTTACCGCGATATTAGATAGCCCGTGGTCGCGGTCAGTGACGTGTGAGAACAGAGGTGTCGCTCGATGAAAGTGCAGAGCTCGTTAATGGGAGTTGGCGGTTGGTACGAATGCTTGGCGGCCGGTTGGCTTGCGGACATGAGGAGTAAGCAGGTCCCCACGTCTACCACCTCGGCCAGGCGGCTCGCGGCCTTAAGTAAGCTTCCTTTCTTTTTGTTTTAATTTGCATTTTTTTAGTATGTTTCGCCTTCACTATATATTTTAACACTTCCTTTATTATTTTTATCATCATATAACTCATTTATCTACTTTTATAACTTACTTCGTATGCCTGTCTACCTGAAACAGTCCCAAAAGTTAACAAAGTGAAAACAATAATTGCTCCCAGAAAATATACATGAAAAAAGTTTTAAATGTCCAAACAATCCTTAATTTTTTTATTCCGAATGCAGGTGAAAATGATATCACCTCTGAGGCATTAAAAATAAAACTCGAACACGTCTTCATTAGAAATAACCTCCGTGTTCGGTAATCTCCCCTTCTCTCCCTCGGGATATAATTCATCCACTTGAAAATCGGGAACAGGTACACACAGACTTGAAAGAAAGTTTCGTTTGTCAAGGGGAACCCCGCTCGCTTGCACCGTCTTAAATCGTAAATGATTATGTTGTTTTAATTCATTTGCTTTTTTCTGTCTTACTTTTTATTTTATTCTTCCTCTTTGAGTGCCGCCTGTCTGGAGTGGATAACATAATAGGGACGTTTGATGCACTCGGACGACATAATGCGTTATATTTTAGACGCGAGTTTGTGGAACGCGGATGAATAAATTAGTATAAGTTCGTTTTATTGCTGTTCTCCGCCGAACAGACGCGAAAGTGTGACGTTTCGGATTTTGTTGTTTAATCTCATTTTAATAAAGCTGTTATCTATAAATCCGAGATCAAAACGCGTCGATAAGATCTTGTCTTTTTACGCCAAAACATTCAATGACCAGCAACAAATTATTTACCAGTGCTATCTTATCATGTATAACAGTCGCGCAAGTTTTTTTATTATAGTTGGTACCTATTAAACAAGTTTTAAACCTACGTAAGAATCTAAAAAAGCTGCACTATGAAGTAAATCTATGAAATCTGAGATTTGAAATTGGCCGTAGGAACAAATTGAGTGAATACTTATAGGTATGTTTCACCTGTTATAATTGATAGGTAGGTACGGTAATCAAAAAATATTTAAAAAATAATTGTTAGCCATAACTAGGTACATACTATGAATCAAAACAAGACAGTTTACAAGGAGTCAAACGAAATATATCAACCGTACTGTATAAATAAACCTTTCCAGGAATTGATTCCCTTAAATAAACTGTAGGTAAGTACATCTCGTTACCTAGTACTGCACGGCTAATCACTTGTTTGTTGGAGACAAAATTAACGGCTCTGCTAATAACTCGCCTGTCGATTTGTTAATCACTTGTCAAACACTCCAGAGATACAGTTCTACATCGGTGACCTCATGACTCATGGCTGTGATTCAGCAGAGTTTAATTTTTGTTGTTTTGTCATTTCACCTCTCCAGTCTGAATCTGACTCATTATACCTAGATTACTTTACTTCTCATGCCATAGGTAATTGAACTTGGTGTAAGTGTTTTGTTAAACTTTTGTTGGGAAATAGGTATATTGGAATTGTATATTGGGAAATAGGTATATTGGAGTTGTAAAACTTTTGTTGGGAAATAGGTATATTGGAATAACGCCCAACTTATTCATATTTATAATAATAACTTTGTTTACAATAAAACAACAAGCAATACTTCACAGTTATGCGTCAACGCTCCCACCTGAAACGTAGCTATTATTCTCAGCATTATTTAAATTTGATATTTTGAGTCACTTCACATTATCAATTAGCTGTGCGTTACACTTAGTTACCTACATACCTATGAAATCATCGCCTAGAATCAATTCTATTTAAATTTTGACGTTTATAAATACCTTTTATGTGCCTATTCGAAATAATTGACTTAGACATCATCACCACGTCTGGGAATTGTACTGCGATGGCCCTTTTGCACCTACGTACGTGTCCGTCAACAATTATGTGCCGAAGTCAATACAATAAAAATTAGGTATTTCCTTTTTGTCCACCTGCACATTTCATTTCATTCATGGAGTATCGCGACCGCGAATCCTCCGTATTGGGCATCAACTTCTATTTGACCAATTTTGCACACATTATTGCGGAATGAAATAATAGCTGTGACTGGTGTGAGTTTCCACCATTTTATACTTAAAAGATAATTTAATGATGTCAAAAGGTTTATACTTAAAACCGTGTAATTTTCATAAGTACACGTGTATAACATTTATGACTACAATAATATGACATCAATAGGTACTTATAAATTGAATGTATTTCTGGTATGTACCTTTCATGCACCATTCCACTTTCTATAATCAAGGTAATTTTCCCTTTGATCATACATACCTACTTATTAGGAATAAGGTCTGTAATCAGACAACTTTACTTAAGTAAAGGCCACTGGAAGATCATAAATCCGTCTAGGAACTGGAGGATTAAAACATATTTCACAATAAATATTTGTAATAACAATGTTTGATCAAATACATTAAAAACAAGTTTTATGTGGATAGGAACCTAATGTTAAGAATGAATACCTATTTCACAATGTGTGGCTGTTTCTCCAGTCTATTCATCGCATTGAACATGCAATACTTCCAGTATTGCATGTTTAATGCATTATATTATATTGATTAATCCGAGACAAAAAATATGTGTCTATGTACTTACCACAGGCTGAAAACCAGCGACTTCAATATTGACAGATTGACTGAACAACACGCGAGAATGATGTAGGATGTAGCGGTCATAAAATATTTTCAAGACGTTAGTTAATAAGCGAGTACCTTTGCCAATAAGACGTACAACATACGGGGCGACTACAATTACCGAACAAATAGTTTGCGTCTAAACAGTTCAATAATAATTTTCTCAACGCGCAATTACAATTCCGAGCGAGAGTTTACAACATGGTGTCTGCTGTCGGACAGGCGGAGTTTTTTCTTCGAGTAAAGCAAACACTTGGGCGCCCCCCGCCGCGCCCCGCCGCCCGCCAACACAGGTGCGACCAATCACCACTGCGCGCGTTTGTGTGCTGCGATCAACAATCAAACTCTTTATCTTGTGGACTACGAGCGCGCGTGTGCGTGTGTGCGATAATTGTTATTTGTTGTAGCAGCAATAGGAAGCGCGCCGCAGTGGTGTGTGTATGTAGGTTTTTTATCAGCGGTTAACGGACGCACTCTGCCCGTGCGCACAGATTACTGTACCACCGATAATGTGGTGTGTAGGTGTACGTCCGCTCCACCTAGTGAACGATACGCATTAAATGTTTACTGAACTCAATAGCGAATTAAGTTATTTACCCGGTCTTAAAGCACTTCGTAAAGTTGGTTTGTTCACCTTTTATGGGCTCCTTACGAAAACAAATTGACTAGAGATAAAAGAACCAAACTAATAATGTTAAAGTTGGCTGTTAGGTTAAATAAACATAAATCGTACCTTTAGAATAAATAGAACAATGATTAATAAATATATGATAATTATTTTAATCAACAATTGAAATAAGTAGGATTGGATACCTACTCATCTCTATGAATGGATAACTCGTGGTTATGAATGAGCGCGTCTCTCAGCGCCATCTACCGGCGAGTAGCTACACCGAAAGCTGCAAAAAAAAACCGAGATATTGTTTAGACCAAAATGTATTAATTTCTGCTAACTATAAAACGGGTGATTCTAAATAGTGAGTTACACATATTTAGAAGTTCTTAGAGATCAACTACCTATTTATTAGCTCTCGCTTTACTTACTATTTGACATCAATCGTGGAATATGACTATTCTTTGCATTATCTCTTTCTCAATCATTATATTATCGGTTCGCTAGATTATTCATTAATTGACATTACCTATAGATAGATTTTTCAAAGATATTATCAAAATATTTAATACCTAAATATCCAAAAAATAAATGATTGACAACTGATACCAATAATATATGCTTAAGGGGATATGGTTTCCTAAACATCTGCCAGTCCCCTAAAAGTTGAATTAATTTCAAATATATTTTATGTAGGTAGTAAATACCTGTCTACATTATACCTATCAAATCAAATAACTACTACTACTAGCGCCATCTATTATCGAATAGTTGTATTGTTAAAAACTTTTTTTAAACATTAATTGCCGCTCTTCTAAACCTTGTTTCTTTTTCATATTCACCCGGTATTTTTACTTGTCTGCACTCGATCTGAAATTAAATTATTATGTATTTATACTCCGTACACTTTATATAGTGTATGGAGTTTAAATACACAATAATCTTCAAACTTAAAATACTCGCAAAAACTGAAATAGTAGGTAAAATCTTACATTAGGATATGGGTACATTTGGTTAAAACTAGTTCCACATCGCATCACGTTCGATACGGCTGGTCAAATAAATATTAAGCCGCAACGAGTTACTTACACAAAATATCGTATGAACGCTATTACATCTAGCCGGTTTATTAGTCAAATAAATAGGTACTTAGCTAGGTGTGTTGACAGGTCGTATTTTCTAAAATTCAATACCGGTGTCCCGATGGCGGATTACAGCGTATGTAAAGGACACGCGGCCAACGCGCGGCCGCACTAATTAATACGTCGCCCCGTTGTTTTGCTCTTTATTATATTAGATTTACGACGCGCTCGTCGACGCCGCTTTTAAAAACGATATTACGCTGGAATACCGGCCGTATTACCGAAATAACCGACTCCAAATTGAATTGTTGCCGCCATATTTGTTATTATAGAGTGTACATCGCCCGTAAAGGTGTCCGCGATCATTTTAATCTCTAACAACACGTACGATGATCGTATCGTGTTGCATTCGAAACTAACCCTGACAGGGCATTTTTTTTTTACATTGCCATGTGGTCTGCGCTGTCACAAAACAACCACAGCCCTTTAACATTTTCACTTAAAATGAATAAAGTAATCTTACAGCCAATTACAGATTCACAATTAAAAAAAAAAAATATCATCGGATTTCGGATTTAATTTTCCGTCAAAGAGCGACCACTTCTTGCTTCATAAGCTCGCAAACAATGTGGAGGGAATTTTTGAAATTGGAACGTACCTATTCTTACTGACAAATAATCATATTATCAAAATAGACTCTCATACATAAAAACTTTTTTTGCAATGCTTTCTGAGTGGCGTGGTTTTAAGTATTACTCCTTTTTTTTACCTACTGAAATTACCTACTACACCGAGATCGTGCCTTATTTATTAAGAAATGTAACTACGTATGTTATGTAATATGTTATGTAATTCAACTGGTATCAATGTATGGGAAGCACATTTTACCAAATAACTTTTAATGTACAGCTTTATAAATCTTTATGCACATCTAAAAGCCTGTGCATAAAATGGTTCGATAAATAGCATTTTAAACTATCCTTTTTATATTGTAAAAAGTTCATGTAATTCTGTCTACAGCAATTTTGGGTTGTTGCATATTATGTGCTGACAATTTTCATGTGCATTGAAATCTTTTGGTAATAGGTTGGTACATAAAAGTTGCCAATCGTCTAAAGTTAACAATTGTTGTTGATCCCACAGTCCGTCCGCTGGCCGGCGGCGGATCAGAGGGCAAGCCGTCTGAGGAAGAAGAGGAGCGGGGAGGCTCGCCACTCGGCCCCGGAGGACCATTCTCCTGCAGCCAGTGCCGCGGAGCCTACCCCACGCGCGAGCAACTCGAGCGCCACGAGACCCTGCACGCGCCCAACACACAGGTGGATACAGTCAAATATGTCAGTGCCCATTGTATTACATAACAATGAAACCTTGCAAATTGCTAGGCATCTATTAGCTAGAGAAAGAAAAAATATTTCTATTTCCAACCAGACTTAATCATGAATTGTTCATGATCAGTTGACATGATATGATGTCGCTTAAATTTTTCAAAATTATACCACAAAATGAACAAGGCACTAAGATTAGGTAAAAGACGCAAGTCTATGGAAAAGCTAATTTTTTTTGTTATTTGTCAACAGTCATGCAAGATCTGCCACAAAAGCTTCGCAAATGTATACAGACTACAGCGACACATGATCAGCCATGACGAAAGCGCGCTTCTTCGCAAGTTTAAGTGCAATGATTGCGACAAAGCTTTTAAATTTAAGCACCATCTAAAAGAACACTTGCGGATACATAGCGGAGAAAAGCCCTTTGAGTGCGCTAACTGCGGCAAAAAGTTTTCCCACTCTGGCTCATACTCCAGTCATATGACTTCCAAAAAGTGTCTTGTTATGAATCTCAAGATGGGACGAATTAAACCCAATAACCCTGCCCTTAACCCAGAAAGAAGTCCATCACGAAAAAGGACTAATGCCATGGTGGCCTCCCAGTTAAATAATAATATATCAACAAACGGAAATTCTTTCTTACCCATGCCAGCTGCATTCTTCGCATCCATGTCGGCGCAAGAAAATAATTACCATCGCCCGCCCTTAGGACAACCTGGAATTCCCTTCTACATGCCTCCGGGCATGCCAATGAGTCCAGCGGGCGGAATAGCTCCTTACAGCATTCCGGCGTCCATCAGCCAATTTTTAGAGCAGCTAGCTTCGTCGCAGTATCAACCAAGAAAAATAGAAAGTCCTACCAGTCCAAAGCTGTCAAGTCCTCTACCAGCAGATCCTGAAGACTTGATCGAAGAAGTTACAGAAGATGATGATAAACGATCTGAAGGAAGTGCCGAGCTTGTGATGGACATTGAAGATGAAGAAGCTGTGTCTATAAAAAAGGAGCAAGAGGAACGAGATAGCGACTTGAGATCTCCATCTCGCAACTTCGATTCCGTCCCTTTAAATAACAATGTTCACAACGCCGAAAATCCAGGTTTCAATTCAATACTCGAATCTGTCAGCGCATCCGTAACGAAACATTTCTTTAGAGCAAACATGGAAAAGCTCTCTCCTGTATCGGGCAACATTTGTCCCAGCATAGAGTCACCGCCCACTTCTCAAGTCGTAATAAAGGAAGAACCAGAAGACACACACAGATGTTTGAAATGTAACTTAATTTTCGCAAACAAGAGTGACTTATTAGACCACGAAAAAGGACTTTGTGGGAATATGTTTAGGAAACACGAAGGTTTGGCAGCTCAAGTAGCCGAAACGGTAGCTCTTAATAGATTAGAAGCAGAAATTCACGCTTCAATACAAAACGGAGTAAGTGCAAGTGAAGATGAAGACTTTAATAGAGACGATCGCGATGATAAGATATCAATACACGACAATGATAGAAAAATCAGGGTTCGCACAGCATTAAGCGAGGAACAGCAGTCGGTATTAAAAGAACACTACGCTTTAAACCCCCGACCGAATCGTGAAGAGTTTAAAAGAATTGCTCAACAAATCGGTCTCGACAACAGAGTAGTACAGGTGTGGTTCCAAAATAACAGGGCGAGAGAACGACGTATGACACAAACGATTACCGCTTCTGACCAGCCACTAGATTTATCTACAAAGAAGTCCAATCCATCAGTTACGTCGAGTCCTTTGCCATCGCCACCATGCAGCATTTCTGTGACACATTCCGACTCGGAGGAAGCAGTGAACCTCAGCCAGAAATCCTCGCGAAGTACAACTCCTCATCGCACCAACTATCTGAATACTTATCCACATTCCAATTGCTCATCATCTTCCTTCACAGATTTTCGATTGTCTCCTTCACCTGGAGAAACTATTAACGGGCACAAACGGTTACTACCCCAAAAACTACACGTCAACCCCTTAGTACCTATGGATAAACTCCTTCAGTACAACGATATGGCTAATGCTCGATCTCCTATTCTTAACATGCATTTGACCTCAGACATCAGCCGACAAGGTTCGAGTCCATCATACGAGCGTCCTCCTTGGGATGAAATGCAAGCCCCAAACGAGATCGAAGAAGAGGCGACAGTACTTAAGAAGAGCAAACTCAAGCTTGGGGCAGAATTTAAAGAAGGCGAAGGGCAATTCATATGCGATCAGTGTGATAAGACCTTCGTTAAGCAAAGCTCCCTCGCGAGGCACAAATACGAACATTCAGGTTAGTACAAACATCTTGACAATATTTATAAAATACCATCTTGGTTTCAATAAAAGTTATATCTAAACTAACAGGTGTTATTTTGCCTCACAGGCCAACGCCCGTACAAGTGTCTAGAATGTCCGAAGGCATTCAAACACAAACATCACCTGACGGAACACAAGCGGCTCCACACCGGTGAGAAGCCCTTCCAGTGCTGCAAGTGCTTCAAGAAGTTCTCTCACTCAGGCTCCTACAGTCAGCACATGAACCACAGGTTCGCCATCTGCAAGCCCTACAGAGATTAACCTGGACATCGGTTGTTGAACAACGTTTGGTATCCATTTCGTTAAATAATTTTAAAAAATTCTAGTGCACTCGTTAAATTACAAAGTGCACCTAAAATCTGAACAGATTCATGTTATTTGCTTTGAAGTTTATTGGTATACCTCAATGGTAAATACTCTTAACAGAAGGCCGACCGCCTATTTCTAGGACGTTTTAGATTTCACTATTAGTTATAAAAAATACATAAGTAATAGAAAGAGAAAATAGAACATCAAAGCCAGAACAAATACCACAGAGGTTTGCCTGGGACGCCAAATAATATAAACAACCGAAAATGATTTGCCCAATTTTAATTCAACTTTTAAGGTAATAAAACTTGACTTATCAAGTGTTGTTAGGAGACCCCACACTGCATAATAATACTCATACAATAAAGTATTCATCGCCCGGTATTTTCGTTTCAAACTTAATTAAGGTCATTGCTCAACATCATAATATTTTTATACTGTAGAAATTAATTTGGATTCCCTATTTATAACGTAATGCCAAATACCTACCACAGAAGTGCCATGCAACATGCCAAAAATATTATTGATCTTATTATTACATACTTGCATATTTAATGTAAACAATTTTAATTATTGTATAGTTTTATTATTTAATTATACCAAAGGTCAGTACCTGTAGCATAATACTCCACTATAATAAATGTTATTTTATTATTCTTTAAAATGTTATGGCCAAAATTACCTATCGATTATGCGATAGAACGACGAACTAGGCGTCATTTTTAAGATTATTTTATGGTCCTGTTTAAGTGCAACTACTACAATACATTTATTTACACAAGGCTTGGTGATGACATTGTATAAATATACAATATACCACTGATACAAAGTGCAGTTTTAAACTATTTACAGTAATTTTGGATAAAACGAATAAAAGATTCTACAGAACTCAGCGTTATCGATCATGTGATGCAACCCAATCAAATGAAGGCTTCACCTGACGTAAATCAAAACAGCGCTACTGCAGTTCTCGCCAAGGTGCACGAATACGTTGATGAGACCTGTGTGTCTATTGTGATGACTATATCTAGTGGTATTTATAATCCTTATTAGAATAGGTAAGTACTCTTCGAACTCCTGCTCCTCATCATAGGTTACAACATACGCACCTACCATCAGGGTACGGGTACGGTACATATATAACGCTATTTCAATATTGAACATTTGTTTTAATTCATTTGATTGGACCAACTGTCTTTGATAAATATCCAGCTAGGCAGTCAGGTTTTCCACCGATAGGCATTCAGTGAAGAAGATATATTTTCTCATAATGGAAATCCAACTGCCAAGTTGATAATTAACGCCAATTCTCATTTAATCTAAGCCTTGAACCTCAGTGCATGTATTAAGACCATATTTTATATCATCGCCGAAAGCCGCAGTACGTACGTAGACGTAGTATGTCACGCAAACCTATCAAAACGTACCCAGATAGTAAATAATTAAAGAAACACTTTTAAGTCATGGTTCAAAAAAATGGTCGTTAATTTTATTCTCTGTTATCAGAACATTTTAAAATGTAGTAACACTAAGCTTCTCGTATTGTATTACGTATTAAGTGTTTAGATAGATTCAATCTTAATTAAGTTTTAAGCATTCCATAATACTCCTATGGGATCTCTGCTGTGTTTAAAAAACTCTTAAAATTAGTCGAAAGATTATCGTCTGTTAAGTTGTAAATAATAAATTGTACATAGTAAGGATTTATGTGTAAATATGATCGCTTTATTACCTACTCAGTAACGGTACATATATTTAATATAAATTGTGCGGTGTCCACACTGCAAAATAACACAATGAAAATAATGACAATAATAAACAGCAGTTCATTGACTAAAATAAAAATATAATAGTATGGATACTTAAGTATATACCTACCTTTCTAATAAAACATAAAAAGCAGCAACATCCCAAAGCAAGCAATAGATCGAAACATGAGAATCCACTATTTTACGTAAAATCTTTTATTTATGTCATCTAATTTTCCTCTTAATCAAATTCAGCTGATATAATACAAGTGTTATTGTTGATGTACTTAATTTTACCTGTGTCGAAACGAAAAGACACCACGTGCATCATGTATCTTGAGCCTCTACTCAACGCTACTAGATAGCACGGAAATTAAAATCTCATAATAACTAACATTCATTTATCACAACAGTATAAATATTAGAACAGAAAGTTCCTAAGCAAAAAAAATACATTTTAAGAAATACGTAATAATTATTTCTATATTTTTTATATGTAAGTAGTTAAAATTAATTTCTAAAGGTTTCTAAGCAACGAATTACATTAATTATTACAAGCAGTATAAACTTATTCTTGTAGTGTGCATCATAAGGGCTCAGATGTGCAGTAAATGTTCGGGACATTACGAGATTCTCAGCCACTATCATAGGTCCTACACCATTATCAGTCTTACGGTTTAATACGACAGTATTCAGTTTAAAATATAAAGATGTTACCTGAGTATGTTATGTAACTATCTATCTTTAAAATAATGTAATTGGATTAAGCGATCCTATTTGAACTATTTCATATTTTATTATATTTTTATTGTAAGCAATTTCCAAATTGTGACCGGTGGGCTAGATAAACCAAAGATTACTTATGTTGACATATGATGTGGAAAACTGTAAAATATAAATATCCCATCATGTAGCTTTAGATTAGTTTTAGTTGTGCCAAATAATAATTTTAAGGCTTGAAATATAAATTTTATATGAAAATTTTATTTTTTACATGGAATGGCATGATGTACTATACTGATTTTGGTTGCTTGTGCAATATGATATTGCAGAAAAGTATTTTCTTCCTTAAATGAGTATAAATGATGTAATTTTAAGTGTAACATTTAGCCACTGTGAATTCCTATTGCCATATTTGTGTTTGTTGTATTTCATAAGATTGTGTGATTGGACGCGGACGGCGTGCCAGCGAAAGGTTGCTGAATAATTGTTAAAATAAGTAAACTCTAGATTGTTAAACTTACATATAGATTAACATGTGTTAAAATATTGCCTATATAAATTATAGTAATTCATTTTACTTGATATTATAATGTAAATTGAATTTATGAATATTAAAAATATATATATTGAGAATTCAATGCAAATACAATATTTATTTGATTTCCAAAACCTATTCCTAAAACAACAAAAACAGGACATGCAAAAACTAAAAGACCAAGAATATTTTTGTAATAATTGCTACATCACAGCACATTAGTATTAGTCTATTCAGCTACAAACAAACAAACACCCTTAATTTTTTCGTAAACAAGTGAGCAACATTTAATTATTTACAAGACTGCGATGTTTTTCCTTCGAAAGCATAGTTTGAGAAAACCCTCACACTTCTATCATGTTACCTATTTAAAATACAGGGTTGCAGGCCAGGGTTCGACTTTCGCCGAGATAGCCGAAGGCCCAAAGCAGCACGTCCAAGTACCTCTTCACTTGGTGCTCGTATCATACATCAGTGATCAGGACACCGGTGAAGTGGTTATTTAGAAGCTCAGGACGATGGTCGATACACGAAATGAAGGCATAAGGGTCGAACGACTGCGCAAAGCGAGGAACCAAAAGATGGTGGTTGGCTTCAAGACCAGAGAAGAGCTGACCAGGGTGAGCGAACGGATACGCAGAGCCGGTAATCTAGAGGTTGAGGAGGTGAAAAACAAGGACCCTCACGTCATCACCAAAGACGTCCTCACGTGCCACACAGATTTGGAAGTTATCCAGGCCCTGGAAAGGCAAAACACACACCTGATTGGGAACATACCTGCGGAGGAATTGAATTGGGGGTGAACCCCCACATGTACCACGTCATCCTGCAGGTGTCCCCTACGGTATGGCAGATGCTGACAATGGCGGTTCGCGTGCAAATTGACCTACAGCGAGTGCGAGTGCAGGATCAGTCGCCACTGGTGCAGTGCACTCGCTGTCTGCGCTTTGGCCACAATCGTAAACTGTGCACTCAGCCCGCCGACCTTTGCATCCACTGTGGTGAACCCCACTTGCGAACTGATTATCCGTCACGGCTGGCAGAGGAGGCTCCAAAGTGCCATAATTGTCTGTCAGCCAAACTGGAGCGGACTGACCACAGCGCTGTCGACAGAGAGTGCCCGATCCGTTTGAAATGGCACACTTGTCAGTGGCGTATTGCTGAAGTAAAATAGCCACTCCCGGAAGTATGAACCACAACGGTACTGTTTTCAAAATTTTTGTTCAGGAACTCAAAACTTTTGACATCATTACTATAAACAAAGAAATTTACTACTCAGGGAAAGCATGGTAAGATAAAAGTTTATTCTTAAAAATAGCATCAACAATACAGTAACAAGCCCATTAGTAAATAAAAAAGGAAGGAAAATAAATAGTGTAAGCCCACGAACGCACGGACGCTAAAATATTGCGACGAGATTTCATCGCGCTCAGTATTTTTAAATCTCGGGTCTCTCGGTGATGAGCGAGTGGAGCATTAAGAAACCAACAGTGTGCGCCTGGAAAAACCACACTGTTGGATTTTCAACTCTAGACGCTAAGCAGTGCATTGAAAACCAAAACATCGCCCGTGCGTACCGGGGCTAAGTTTTATCAGTTTTATTGTTATTTAGGTCCTTCTTTTTGTTCGTTTCGACCGTACTTCTAAACTTCTTATACTGTTGATCTGGAGGTCCTAAAATTGGTTTTAATTTTTAAACAAAACTAGTTTACCTTCTCTCTTAAGAAAGAAGATAATCGTATATTATATATTCGCTTATGAGCAAGTCAGCAGATTCTCAACTCACCAGATTCTCAACTAACCAGATTCGCAACTCACCTGAATATAATTTTGTGTTTCATTGTACATTTGTACAATGAAACACAAAAAAACAGACAAATAAAAGGAAATCGAAACGAAACCAAAATAATATGGAGTTCATGATGTACTTTACTTACTTAATGAAAGTAAGTAAACTCAAAGTTAAGGTAAAATAGTTCTTGAATTTCGTAATAGATTTTTTCATGTTATACTCATCAATTGCGGCCGTAGATTGGGCTCCAATGTATGAGTTAGATTTGCAAATGAGTTTTAATTTTTTCTACGAGATTATTAATTCGATTTTTGACGACTGCGTTCCAAAGAAAAAGCGAAGTCGTGTAAGCTCAAGGTTTATTTACCCTGATTGGTACACTGTTGAAATATTTCGCAACATAAAATTAAAGGCTGTTCTACACAAGCGGTATAAAACAAGTGGGTGTAGGACTGATTACGAAGCGTTTGCTCAGTGTAGAACCATAGTTAAAAATTTGATTTCAGTCGCTCGGGAACAGCATGAGCACCGTGTTGAAAACCAAATGCTGGAAAACCCGAACTCATTTTGGAATTATGTTAAATCTAGAAGAGGTAGTAGAAAACAGCAACATATTTTAAAGAATGGCGAAGCGTTGTCTAGCAAGCAGTGTGTTCAGGAGTTCGCTGAGTACTTCTGTTCGGTGTATAGTACAGAGCAGGCCGAGTTGGATGTCAGTGCGGCTATGATCGAAGCGGGCGGGGAGAACGGAGCGGCGCGGGTACATCTTGATCACTTACAACAGTCGGATGTTTGTTGCGCGCTTCAACAGCTTAAACCGAAAAAGTCTTCTGGGCCGGACGGCATTCCTCCTTACATCTTTAAGGATTGTCGGTCGGTGCTAGCCAAACCGCTGCAATACCTTTATAATAAATGTCTGGATGGAGCGGTGTTTCCGGAGAAATGGAAGATTACCCGCGTCGTTCCGGTGCCAAAGGGAGGGTCAGGGATGACCGTGGATGGTTACAGGCCTGTCGCAGTGCTGTCGACTCCGGCGAAGGTTTTCGAAGCGGCTATTCATAAGAGCATATTTCGACAGGTCAGTGGCCAGCTTTCAGACGTCCAGCACGGGTTTCGACCAGCAAGAAGCACTACTAGCAATCTACTGAGCTACATGGCTAATCTTGTTTCAACAGTGGACAATGGGGGACAAACTGATGCCGCTTACTTCGATTTAAAAAAAACATTTGATCTAGTAAAAATGATATTATGCTCAAAAAGTTAGCGGCCTTTGGTTTCACTCCACATCTCCTAAAGTTTTTTGCAAGTTACTTGAGCGGTAGCCAACAGTACGTAGAATATAAGGGACAAAAGTCAAAGCCATATTTTACCAGGTGGGTGAGTCAGGGCAGTAATCTTGGGCCTTTGCAGTTCATTCTTATGATAAATGATTTGCCAGAAGTTGTCAATTAAAGATGCAAAATGTTTGCTGTTTGCTGATGACCTCAAGCTGTCGCTGGAAATAAATAAAGTGGAGGACTGTGACAGACTTCAGAGAGACATAGACAGAGTGGTAGCCTGGAGCAAGGATAACATCTTAGAGTTCAACAGTTCAAAGTGCGTTACAATCACTTTCTCTCGCGCGCACACTCCTATTCTATATACATATAATATAGACGGGTTACCAATGGCTAGGGCTAAGGATGTTAGGGACTTAGGGGTGAAGTTCAACACTGAGTTAACGTTTCGTGATCACGTCACAAGCTGCTGCAGAAAAGCCTACCGTAATTTAGGTTTTATGCTCCGTATGGTGCGTGGTTTTAATAACATTAAAGCGGTTATCGCATTATATAATGCTTTAGTTAGAAGTCAGTTAGAATGCAACGCAGTCATTTGGGCTCCACATGAATGTAAATATAGGCTCATGCTGTAGAGAGTACAGAACAAGTTTGTGAGGTACTTGTACTTACGCTTGTATGGTGTATACCCATTTTATCCGCTTATGTACCCGACTTTATTTATTTTGGGTATGGTTGGATATAACGAACTGAGGGTCAGGAGGGATCTCGCGCTCACCTCGTACATATTCAAAGTACTTAGAGGGAAGGTACATAATGCGGACATATTAGGGCACATAGGTTTGTGTGTTCCGGACAGGTACGTGTGGCGACGACGAAAGCCACGGCTGCTGGAAGAGCCACGCGCTCGGACCTATCTTTTAAGTGAGGTGCCACTGACGCGTGCACTCCGCACTCTCAACCTCATAGCTAGTGACACGGACCTTTTCTATTGTTCTCTGAGTGAGTTCACAAAGAATTCATTGTATGGTATGACAAAATGTAATTATTATAATAAGTTAGGATATGTACACTATCGCAATAGGTTACCCTGTAATGATAGATGTAAGTTGGATTATAAATAAATAAATATTTTAGCGAAAATTGACGCGTTATTGTCTTCCTAGATACTCCGAAATTGGAGTGCACCATTTCCCGAAAGACCCTAAAATTATAAGATTGTGGTTTAAAGCTATTCGTAGAGTTTTTTTTGAGTTCGAGTTTGAGTCGGAAACATTTTGAAGAAAGTGATTACGAACAAATATTCAAGGTTTAAAATTCTGACACTTTCCATGTGTACTTGATATAAAATACTGAAATCACCGAAAATAACGAAATTGTGAAATAAAATCAAACTCATGAATGAACTCAAAATGGAATGAATGAACGAAATGTCAAATTTATTGAAGGCCGTAAGGACCTAGCTATGGCCATGACATCCACAATTAGCGTTGCCCGATCTTCCCCATTCTAGGATTTACACTAATATTGTAGATTAAAGTTGAATTCACGGTTTAAAGTAAATTTAATCAATTTATCGCAACCATCGATAGTATATAAGGTGATTTTTTTACATATACTATAACTCTAGGTTAAGCTATAACATATACTATAACTCTAGACCACTGTGGTTTATTAGCTAGCTTCCCCATGACATTACATAAAAACCGTATAAACTTGAATGAAGGCCTTATACAGCTAGTCGTTGTAACAAGTTTAAAAATAATATAGCTCATAGAATTACACCATCGTTAGTAGAACACGAGAATCCGTCCGAGCAATTTATCAGCTAGGAGCCCGAGTTTCTCTTAGAGATTTTTTTAATGATATTGGTATTCTTACGGTGGCATCTCAATTCATTTTCGCCAACATCTTATATATTAGGCAAAATATACACTTAGACACTAAAAACAGTGATTTTCACAATGTTAACACTAGAAAAAAGAACAAACTACGTGCTCCCTTTCACCGGCTTCATAAGGTCCATAACTGATTTGTTGGGCTTGGTATAACCTTTTATAACAAGTTACCCTCTTCTTTACTAGATTTACCTTTTATTGCGTTTAAGGCTCAAGTTAAATCCAACCTTTGTTCAAAGGCATATTATTCCATTAACGACTACTTAAACGATATGAACTGTTGGTCGCTGTGATTAACTCAAGACAATGTTCGTGTTCTTTCTCCAGAATCAGCTTACCTACTGACAGGGTATATGAGTTCATATATGAATTTTTTTATATTTTATTTGACGGTACAAGTCAAAAATTTTGTAATTTTCATTTATTATTGGCATTATCTACTCATTGCAATGTTTTTTAATGAGCTGTATTTCAATATGTGGTTAGCTAGCGACCTCGACAATTGATAATATTATTCTTGCCTGAGCAACCGGCAGCAAGTTCGTCAAGCTCCCTTAGATGTCACTGCTTGCGGTAGCGTCGGGGGTCGGGTTTCCTCCTTCCCTCAAATATGGCGAGGGGGCTGATCTTTGCGTTATGCTCGTGAACGGGTGCTGCTTGTGGTGACTGGTCGTCTTGCTGTCTATGGTTTTATTATTGTTACAGCAATTGTTCTGTTAATTTATTTTACTTTGATGGTCCTAGTTTATAATTTATTTATTTTATTTGTTTGTATAATAATTCCAGTATTGCTTAGGTAAGCTGCCATGCCCTTTAGGCCTGGAGGCTTATATTTATGTATTAAGCTTTATTTACATTCAATTTCTTGGTATTGGCGTGGCTAGCTGACGTATGGCAATTAATTTAATGTTTTGGTAATTACTTACAATTGTTTAGAATCCAGTTCTTCTAACCGAACAGACAGCTGTGCTGCTGGGGAGTTTGTTGCGCCACTTCTTCTTCCCAGCTAAAGCACTAGGAAGTGGTGAAGGGCGGTCGTTTTGGGGGACTGCCTTATGTAATTTTGACGTTCGAAAAGTGCTGATTATCAGCCTAATTTGAATAAATGACTTTTTGATTTGATTTTGATTATGAATGATACCACATCAGAGAGTCAACTGGCATATGAGTTATTTTGCATTATAATTTTTTTAATGTCTTAATTTTTCCTCCAAAATAATTCGACCAAGTCACGATTATTAATGTAAAACACCCTTCGTGAGATATGACAACGTCGCATTTTCTTCGATTTATAAATGAACGATTGGTTTGAATGAAAATTAATAACATGTACTTAAAAATTAAACTTTGATACCTACACACATACCTATTATGATTAATGATATCTTCGAAACTATGTATTTTTGAACATATTCTAGGACTTGTTGTATAACCCTAGGAATATGGGATATAAAAAAACACGTTGTTTAAGTATTCATTGATCGCAAACTAGAAAACGCAATATGTCAGTGTCACGTCGCAATACTTCCTAATATTGTACTTAAAGAAAGAAAATAAACATGTTTGAAATCAGCTATTTAATCGGACCTCATAGGCATTTGAATAAATTTTATAAGTTTATGTAATGAGGTGGTCAATCAGTAAAATAGTCTGAATAAATTATTTGAAAGTTATTTAATTTATTTGTTCGATAGTACATTACCTGATGAGTTGCGAATCTGGTGAGTTGCTAATGAGGGTATATATTTGCTGTGGATAGAAAAACTCAAACTTTTTATGTTGAAAACAAACATACAGTTTGCCCGTGTAATCATTTGGTTTGAGCGTTTACGCGCGCAAGCTTTTGCTGTTTGTTAGTGGTGGGCACAGATAACCACAGACCACTTATAGATACTACTTATTGTTCTCTCTTGACACCTGACATAAACGTCAAGATGGCGGCAAACTATTATTTCTTATTTCGGCCGCGCGCAGACTTAAGAGGACACCATAAATGCTTGGAGGAACAATCTGCCACTTGCTCACATCAGCGCTGTGCGTGAACGTCCAAGAATTTGACAGCTAGCTGTATTTTTAATTTTTTTAAATAAGCGACTTCTTTAACGCATGGTTAAATTTTAAATGGTTTTCTGGGTAACACGTGTGTTCGAATTTTGGCTGTTTTTTCTGTGGAATTGTGTTTGTTTGAGTGTTGTGTCGTTGTTACCTGCTATCAGGTTTATTTAGTGTTTGTTTTTAACAGTATTGGTCACCATTATCCTTATTCAATATGAATATGGATAAAAATAAACCCCCAGACCCTCCTGATGAAATCCCTACTACCCCCACATCCGGCTTTTCTTCTTCTGATCTAAGCCCCACCCCTAACCCATTAAGCCAGTTTGCAGATATGGTCTGTAATCAGGAGTCCCAAATCCTTCCATCCCAGACTAACATTCGTAAACGTCACGGTACTAAAGAGGATGTTCCAAATCTTCTACCCACAGAAACTTGTGTCATCACATTGGATGGCCAAGTTCTACCAAAACGAATTTTCTGTTTCTATACATCCTTGACTGTAAAACAGTACTCCACCAGTCAATACAGCAAGTGCTGCCGATTTGGTCATGTAGAATCTCTTTGTTGTTCCAAACCGTTGCAGGTAGTGTGGCAATGATCATCCCGGTGATGGTTGTAGCATTGCTGAGAGCGAGGCCTTCTGTGTGTTGTGCTCTGGAAGTCACTTTGCAAATAGCAGAGCCTGTCCGGAGTACAGCAGGCAGAAATCAATTAAAACTATTATGGCTGAGAAAGTAATTTCATACTCAGAAGCAAGTAAAACTGATCCCATTTCTACTCGTAGTTATGCAGACATGGCTAAATCACAGACTCAGTCATACCGTAAAACTGTGTTTCTTAAGCCAAAGACCCATGCTCCCCTTTCTCCCACCTATAATAAAACAGCTCATCAGCTGCTCTCTAGCACCCCCAATTTTCCCAGTCTGATGGCTGTGCTCTCAATACTCAACTAACTGAATCTCCTGAAATCTTTTCTTCAATAATTGAACTTCTTAGTAAACTCCTGTTAACTTTAATGTCTTCATCCATTAAAAATCAATAACCGTCCAACTTTGCTTCTTTACTTATTAACTCGCTCTCGTCGGTTAGTGTTCCTTCAATGGACTGTGAGGAGCGTGTGGCATAAGGAAAATTAACAAGCTTATTCTCTTGCTGAGACTTGGCTAGTTCCGAGTCTTCGTTTTCGTTTACCTTTTTTTTTATATTCTCAGATGCGACCGATCTGATGGCTATGGCAGGTCGGCTCTCTGCGTGAACAATCGTGTTCCACTTGTGGCTGTATCTTTGCCTTCTCTAGGTGATGATATTAGCATTGTGGCCGGTAGGGTAGAGGGTATAACCCTCTTATCTGTTTATATTGCCCACCCTTATCAAAGTTTTCTCCCATTTATAAAATGAACGTTAGAAAAAATAGAGGGCCCTGTACTTGTTATGGGAGACTTCAACTGCCATAACTTTAGGTGGGGTTCTGAACGTTGCGACTCTTTTGGGGAAGGTTTAGTTGAAGTCTTAGATGACCTAAATCTGTGTTTCCTAAACAATGGTTGTCCAACTCGTTGGTCTCTTCCTGGACAGCATAAGAGTTGTGTTGATCTCACATTTTGTACACTGGATATCGCAGCATCGTGTCATTGGGAGTGTAAGAGTTTGTCACATGGCAGCGACCACTATCCAATTATAATATCTTTGGCTGAAAAAACTTTAATCATTTTAATCATTTATTTATTGCATTCCATATTGTAAATAGATGTTACAAAGAGCTTAAAGCTAGGTACAAAAATATGGACCCTGTAAGGGCACAACAAAAGGATAAAATAAAGTAAGTAGAGAGAGGAAGAACGCTTTTTGATTACTTATTTAATTTTTAATTTTATTACTTTTGAATACCTTCAGTATTCAAAAGTAATAAAATTAAAAATTAAATATGTACTATTTTATGAAACATGTCATTTAGAATTTTTCATTTAGATAATCATTGATATTATAATAGCATTTAGATAATAATAATTGTTTCAATTTGTTTGTGAATGAATTAAATTTTTGTTAATTTTTTATTATTTCCGGTAATTTATTATATACTTTCATTGACATGACTAGGGTACTTGTTGAGTGCATTTTTAGCTTAGAGCTTGGTAGGTTTAATCTGTTTTTATGGCGTAATATGTATCTTGACTGTATATTTTCTCTCGTGGTGTAAAAGTGTTAGTATTTTCGAACAAATTTGCAAATTTCTAGAATGTATAGGCAGGGGAGGGTGAGTATTTTAAGTTCTTGAAAATGAGGTTTACAGCTGTCGGTGTCTTCTATATTTACTAATATTCTTAATAGTCTTTTTTGCAGTGTGAAGAGGGTCGGTGCATCTGTGCTGTTTCCCCATAATATCACGCCGTAACTGAGCCATGCATAAGCGTAGGAGTAATAGGTGACTAGTGCAGTTTCAAGGTTAGTAGTCTTTTTGACTTCACGAAGGGCATATGCAAATTTGGATAGTTTAGATCGAGTTTTTTTAATATGTGATTTCCAATTAATGTTAGTGTCTATGGACAGGCCAAGTACAGTAAATTCTTGAACGACTTCTATTGTAGTGCCGTTGTAGGTAAAGTTTATATCTAGTGGAGTTTTTTGACGAGGGTGGAAGGCCATTATTTTAGTTTTAGAAAAATTTATTTCGAGGTTATGGTTATTCATCCAAGTAATTGTGTTATTTAGTATAGTGGTTAGGACCTCGCTTAAGCCAAAATTATTACGGCATGAAGTAAGAAGCGAAATATCGTCAGCAAACAAGACGCATGGCCCTTCTATGGTTTTTGGAAGGTCGTTTAAGTAAATAAGAAAAAGAAGGCATCCAATTACACTCCCTTGGGGAATAGAGGCGTTAATTGTTTTACTTTCAGATCGAATATTTTGTATTTCTTTGGTATTTTCATTATAAAATTCTATTTCAACCTGGTGTTCTCTATTTGTTAAATAAGATTTGAACCATTCGTGAGTTTTACCGCGGATCCCTATGCCATGTAATTTATTCAGGAGAATGTCATATTGCACTTTATCGTAAGCCTTGGTCATATCTAACAGTATACCTACGGCATATTTTTTGTTATTTATTATATTTAAAGCTTCCTGTATGTATTTATAAATTGCTAAAATAGTGGATCGGTTTCTGCGAAAGCCGTTTTGGCATTCATCAAATATTTTGTATTTTTCGCAGAAGGAGTATACACGATTACACATTGCTTTTTCAAAATTTTTTGAGGCGGTCGGTAAAAGAGCTATTGGACGGTAATTGGTTGGATCCGTTGTCGAGTTTTTTTTGTAGATAGGTTTTATAAGTGCTTTCTTTAGGTAATCCGGGAAAGTTGCGTCATCGAAAGATTGATTAATTAGCAAGTAGAACGGTAACGTCAGTTCGTTTGCACATTGTCGTATTAACATTGATGGTAACTCGTCTAGTCCATGACTTTTTTTTCTTTTGAGGCTTTTTAATAGTACGTTTATTTCACTTTTTTGCTGTTATAACTGCTTTCTTCAGTGTTTTTTCATATTTTTTATAGTTAATAACTTACTTAGAAAAATCGAGCCCTCCACTCTTGAGGTATAACTTGTCTAATCCTGATTGGGCAAAGTACTCCTCATTATTGGAGGACAAAATCGATTCACTTCCAAATTTAGTATCTGTTGATTTTGATTGTTAGACCTCTCCATGTGCCAAACTGCTATAATAACTTAATTTCTGCCATAACAGCTAGTGCTGACTCATGTGGAAAACATTATGTAATAAACTCAGCACGGGAAGATTCCTCCTCCACCATGGTGGGATCAGGAATGCACAACACCCATGAGAGAAAGGTTTGATGCTGAGCTATAGTATAATGAGGCGATGGTTAGCGATAACCTCATTTCAGCATTTAATAGGACCCTCGCTAAATCTTCAAGTTGGCTACGAAGGAAGAAACGTGCTGGTTGGGCTGACTTTTGTGGGTCTCTGTCCCCCTCCACTCCTTTATCAGTAGTATGGAAGAAGATCAACCGCTTTAGATCTGGATGTTCCCCTTCAATTTCTTCCCCCATCCCTCGAGAGACTGCCGAGCAGTTTTTTGATAAACGGAAACGGAATTTAAGCCGTCTCTTATTTATTCAGAGGATCCCTTTGATGCACCATTTCCTATGCAGGAGCTCAACTCAGTTTCAAAAAATGTGCATGACTCTACCCCAGGTATTGACGGCATAGTATATTCTAGCTTTTTTTTTTTTACATTTTATGTTTTTGTTACACCAATGGCTGGGTCCCTGATCTGTGGAAAAATCAAATGTTCATACCTATTTTAAAACCTGGCAACCACGCTGATGACCCTAACAGCTTCAGACCAATCGCTTTGTCATCTAAATATTGGAACACCTAATAAAGAAAATATTGAATTTATAGTAGAATCGAGAGACGTTCTTCCTAGGTCTCAATGTGGTTTTAGAAAGGGACCAAGTACCATGGACAGTGTTGGGGTTTAGGTCTCATATATTCGTTCATCGTTTTCTAAAAATGAAACCGTAGTTGCTGCCTTTTTAGAAATCTCCTCTGCATATGAAAATGTACTTCTTCCCATTATCAGACACAAATTGCAACAGTTGAGATTCCACTCCGAGGATGGTACAGTGCATCTGTAGTTTGCTCATGTCTCGGTCTTTGATTTTGAGAGTCCCAGGTGAAGAATTTGACGACAGGATGTCATGGAAGGGCCTACCACAAGGCTCTGTTCTTAGTCCCTTGCTGTACAACTTATATACAGCTGACATTTGTTCATGCCAAAAAGGAAGTTGAACACGTCCCTTACTCCTCCACCACTACAACAAGACAGAACTAGCGCTTCGCAGCAGCAAGACTACAACAACAAAGAGAAGAAAATAACAAAAAAAAATCTATCACCGCCTCCAATCGTAGTGGACGGTGTTAAGAATTATCAAACATTCTAAGACTATTTGCAAGTAGTCTTAGACACAGAAAATATTGATGTGTGTTTGATCTCCGTAACGCACTTCACTAAACAGTCTTTTGTAAATTTTAGAGGCTATAAGGTTTATCACTCGCTGCACCCTAACAACACGGCACGAGGAGGAAGCGCGGTCATTATTAGAGAAAATATCTGTCATTACGAACAGTGCAAATACGAGGACCCAGACACGCAAGCTGTGGCGATATCAGTTATAACAAATAAATTTAATTTGACAGTAGCGGCTGTATACTGTCCCCCACGACACACGATAAACAAAGAACAATATGTAAACTTCTTCAGACTCCTTGGACAGAGATTTACATTAGGCGGCGACTTTAATGCTAAGCACACTCATTGGGGATCCAGATTAACTTCCACTAAGGGAAGACAGCTTCTCAGTGCAGTGAAAGACATGCGCTGTGAGGTTATAAGTACTGGAAAACCTACATACTGGCCGACTGACCACCAGAAACTACCAGACCTCATCGACTTTTTCAGTGTCAAAAATATTTCTATCAATTATCTGAGGGTCATAATCATTGCCATCTGATCACAGTGGACAAACAATAATGTTTTGCTCATATACGCCTTTACAAAAAACTCAAATAATGTTTAGGCAAATTACATGTAAAGATTTAGAGAAATTAAATGATTCTTTGGCCAGTCAATTATGTAAACAAAGTTTTAATAATATAGGTGACCCAAATGAGTTCTACGCCGAGTTCTTTTCACTATTAAACACGCAATTTAATAAAACTTTTCCACTAAAGACTAAAAGTATTAATACAAAGTTTTTATTTAGTGATTGGGCCACTCCTGGCATTCGTAAAAGTAGAGAAAATCTATTTGAACTTTACGGCCTAAAGCAACATGCTCATACAAGTTTTCATCAGTATGTTGCAAGATATTCAAAATTATTTAAAAATGTGTGCAAAATAGCTAAAGCTCTATATATTAGTAATAAAATAAAATCAGCTGATGATAAAATAAAAACTACCTGGCAAATAATAAATAATGAAACAGGTAGGAAAAAACAGCGTAATATTGAATTTAATTTAGCGACTGCACGTGGCCCCATCAACTCAAATGTAGATATAGCTCAGGAATTTGAAAACTTTTTTGTTAATGTTCCACTTAAAACTACTGAAGATTTAAATTCCTCACCCGCGCTTTCTGCTGCTTTACTTAAAAATAATGTAAAACCATGCCCTTTGGCGTTTAGGTTTCAGCATACAAACCCCCAAGCTGTTATAAAAGCTTTTAAAGATCTCAAAATTAAATCAACAGAAGATCTCTGGGGAATGTCTGTAAAAGTCTGTAGATCTCTCATCGAAACCCTTGCGCCCTATTTAGCTTTCATATTTAACACCAGTGTAGACCAAGGAGTCTTTCCGGATCTTATGAAACATAGTAAAGTGATCCCATTGTTCAAATCCGGTGATAGTAAAGAGCTCAATAATTATAGGCCCGTGTTAATTCTGCCAGTTCTCAGTAAGGTGTTTGAAAAGTTGATGCTCAATCAAATGTTACGTCACTTTAATAAAAACTCCATCTTGCATGAACATCAGTACGGTTTCACTAAAGGACGTTGTACCACTGACGCCGGTGTCACCCTAATAAAGAACATTTTTAGCGCCTGGGAGGAATCACAAGATGCCATTGGAATCTTTTGCGATCTCTCTAAGGCGTTCGATTGCGTAAACCATGAGACACTTCTTCTGAAACTGGAGCACTATGGGATTAGGAATGAAGCTCTTGATTTGCTAAGATCATACTTGAAAGACAGAAAGGTTAAAGTACAAATAAACGGCACAAACTCATTAGGGTCTGAAATATCAATGGGCGTTCCTCAAGGTTCGATATTGGGTCCATTCCTCTTTTTATTCTAGATTAATGATTTACCCCAGTTACTTCAAAATCAACCGAAGATGGTGTTGTTTGCAGATGACACTTCATTGATCTTTAAAATAGATCGAAGGTCACAAAATCTTGACGACGTGAACAACTCTATTCTTCAGGTCCAAGATTGGTTTACGGTAAATAATTTGGTACTAAATGAGAAAAAAACCAAATGCATTCGATTTAAATTACCTAATGTTAAAAGTAGCGAATGTGACATCATATTGAACGGAGAAAAACTGGAATTTAGTAATCAGACGGTTTTCCTAGGAATCACGCTAGACGAGAAGTTACAATGGGGACCCCATATAACATCTCTCGCGGGGCGACTAAGCTCGGCAGCGTATGTTAGAAAGATAAGACAGTTAACAGACGTTGAAACCGCGCGTTTGGTTTATATTTTGCAAAAGAGAGCTGTCAGAGCCATTTACAATCTACGTCGCCGCGAATCTCTTAGGGAACTATTTAGGAAGATTAATATAATGACTGTACCTTGCCAGTTCATTTATGAAAATATTATGTATGTTAGAAAAAATCTGCATCTATTTAATAAAATAAGTGATAGACATAATATTAACACTAGAAATAAAAATAAAATAGATCAACCATTTTTCAGACTATCTAAAGTACATAGATCTTTTATGGGGTACTGTGTTAAATGTTACAACAAAATACCTGGTGAAATATTGCAATTAAATGAAAGAAAGTTTAAAACTCATGTTAAAAAAACACTTTGTAATCAAGCATATTACAAATTAGAAGATTATATCCTTGATAAGAATGCTTGGAAACATGCTGGTCCTGCTCCATAGGACAATCTAGAGGCTAGACAAAATCATACTATTTGCTTATTGTATTGTATATTTGGTTATTTTTACTTTACTCACACACTGTATTATTCCAAGTTAATATTTTAGGAAAATCATATATTTTTACAATTGTTTGTAACTATGTGAGCACAATGTACCTATCACGTGATTAATTTATATACCTTTGCTTTATTTTTAATTTCTTTGTACCAATAGTGGTATAGTATTTTTATTCTTGGTGCATCGTCTTCACATATAGAAATATAATTAATGTATACAACATATTGTAAAACATTTTAAAAGAGTAACGGTGGAGTTTCTTGCCACTTCTTCTCCATACGAAACTACTTTTTGGAAGTGGCGCCTAGAATCAGTTCTATTTTTAATGTAAATGTTGACGTTCAAAAGTGCCTTTTTATGGGCCTATTTGAAATAAATGCTTTGACTTTGACTTTGACTTTAATCATAATCATTTACTTGTCGGAATATGGTACATAATGGTCTTAAGATTAGTCATTAGTAAGGTGTCAATAGTGGTGTGTGGCACAATAGTAGGATGGAAGAGGGGTACCACATGAACTCCGATCACTCTCCGATATTATTACAATTAAGTCACAAAATATTACTAAGAGAAAATTACTTGACATTAGTTAACAAGTTTACAGATTGGAAAAGTTTTAGCATAGACCTAGAAAATATTATTGACCTAAAAACTTCATTAAAAAGAAAAGATCGGCTTGATTCTGAAGTTAACAGGTTTAACAACAATATTCAGCAATGTGCATGGAACAACACACCACAGCTTACGAACAAATTTAAAGGAAATACCTACCCAAAGGAAATAATAGACATATTACATGAAAAAAGGACTCAAAGAAAAAGGTGGCAGCGAACTAGATTCCCGCAAGATAAAACTCTATTGAATAACCTTACGAAAAGACTGAAGAGAGAAATACGAACTTTTCAAGATGAAGCTTTTATTAATAACCTACGTCAGTTAAGCACCGACCATACAACTCAATACTCTCTTTGGAAAGCGACAAAGTTACTCAAAAAGCCAATTACACCAATTCCCCCTATCAGGGATATTAACGGAAAGTGGGCCATAAGCAATGAGCAAAAAGCTCTAAGATTTGCACATCACCTGGAAGAAACCTTTCAGCCAAATGACGGGTCTGAATTTTGGCAAACTTGCAGTTTGCCAATATTCTGCAAGATCAAAGAATTAAGCTTGTGACCCCGAAAGAAGTTGCAAAGGAAATTCAAATTACTAATCTCAAAAAATCCCCAGGGTGGGCTTATTACGGGAGAAATCCTAAAACACCTTCCACTCTGTGTGCTCGCACATCTTATCAATTTATCCGTAAGTACATATACATGTCCGAGCAAGCTAAAGGAGGCAATAGTGCGTCCTATTTTTAAAAAAGGTGATCGTAAAACATTATCCAATTACAGGCCAAAACACTAACGGAACAAAAGATTTGTTCCGCACACTATGCAGGCAGGCATATTATAAGTCTGCTATGTTGTAATGCTGACCAGCTGCTCCACACCACAACTTATTAATTGACATTTGAAATTCTGTTGGAGCTGCTGAAGATTGTAAGAATAAATTTGCATTATATAAACTCAATCTCCTTTTTATTATATAGATGCATTGCACAGGTGTGAGCACTTTGTACTATAGAGCTACCATTTACCGGGTAATGTCAGAGATTGACTTGAATGTGCCCTGGCGGCTGATAGTATGTCATGCTCACTAAAATGTCTCGCTGACGTTGGCGCGTGTGTTGGATCATTTAGCTCCCTTCAAAATGGTTGAGCTGAATGGTGCTGATCCATGCGACATGTTCGTGAACGGGCGCCGTCAGTTGGGACTGGTCATCTCTTAGCTGCCACGGCTTATTTTAATAATTTTTTTTTTGGATTGTGTTTAATTATGTTTTGCTGCACTCTGGACGCTTTTAACGTGTTTTCTACATCGTTCTCACCCATAGTGTCAACATTAATGATGTAACCAATATATTTGTAACAACAATATTATTTAAAAGAGTGTCCATGGAGTTTCTTGACCGTTCTTCTCCATAGGTACCTACTACGCTTTGGAATGGGCAACTAGCTCCATATTTCTGACTGACCGACTCCTTGACAATTCAAAAGTGCCTGTAAATGGTTTAATTGAAATAAATGCTTTGAGTTTGAGTTTTGAGGTTGGTTTAAAATGTTTCCTCGTATTCCATTGGCTTCCAGTTTACGAAAGAGAATGTCATGGTCAACATAATCGAAAGCCTGGGTCATATCGCAGTAAATGGAACATACCGGAGTCCTCTTATCTACACTAGCCATGACGTTATTTAAAAAATCGAAAATAGCCATATTTATTGTCTTATTCTTGCGGAAGCCTTTCTGTGGGGCGTGCATGGGCGTACCCAAAATGTTTGTGACAAGATGAGATAAATTATGTCATGCCTTACAATTTGTCTTAAATGCCAGCACGGGTCTACCATGTGACATAATAATATGGCGTGACACAGTAAATTAAAAAAGTTAAAATGTCTATAGCCCTCTGAATATGCGACCAAACAAAATAATATGTATGTATGAGTGTAGTTCATAAATATAAACAACTTTTTAATTTGGTTGGGATCTAATTCATTTTTTACTCACGCAATTCACGTCTTTCCAAAGAATATAAATATTTTACTAACCGTCTTTGTTGTTCCGTTGTTCTTGTTTGATAATTCAATGCCGGTTGCAATATTTATAATGGAAGGAAAAACGCAGTAAGAATCACAACCTTAATAACTTTCGTGAGATCTTTGCGGTAGGTACTTAAATACGACGCTATTGACGAATCCGTTGTCTTGTCAATATACATTTAATTTTGTAATAATTCTCTTCACAGAACCAGAAGCATGAATGCTCAATTTAAAAAACTCACAGAGTATATGAGCCATAACCATACATAACGGCATTTGCAAATGGCGAGTTCACCGGGCTTTTGGGTTATCGAAAAATGGAAGCCCAGTGGAGGGAAACCACCATGGGCTTTGTCAGGCGGAAAATCCGTTGGAACTCCCAGTCTGGCAACTCATGTTACTCCGGATGATTTTCCTGCTTTGGGTCTCTTGCCTTCTGGCAAGAACATAATTAAAATAATTTACTGCCATTTGGTGCAGTAATTAGCAGGAAAATATTATTTTTATAAATACAAATTTTTTATCACCACCTCTGACCGAATGTGATAAATTTTTCATAACCATCGGTCAAAATGTGACCTTTGTGAAAAAATGGCTGCGCCCGTATTAGCAAATAAGACATAAAGAGTCCCAATTAAACTTCATAAAGTTATGTCACATGTCGAGAGCGTTATCTCACGCCACCGTGCTAGCATTTAAGACATAAACATACACATTTCATATTCTTCCTTTACACGAGCGGAGAAAATTTGCAGATCTTGCTTTCCTATTTAGTATAATGAATGGGGCGACTGACGTCTCTGAACTTATGGCCAAGATTGGACTTCGTGTACCGTCTGTGTTTCTTCGGAGACCTCATCTCCTTCATGTGCCTATAGTGAAAACAATCTATAGGCAAAATTCATATATTTTAAGAGCATGTCGAATCTATAATATGGTGTGCCGGGATGTTGAGCTGGATTTGTTCACAAATTGTGTCCAGAAATAAAAAAAAACATTAAGTAATTTTGTCTTTGAAGCGTAACTTTGTTGTGTAATTTATATTATTTTTGTTTTCTTTCGTTATCTTTAGTTTTTTCTATGGTTAATTCTTACGCTGTTTTTACCGTTTTATCAATTTTATATAAGTTAATATAAGTGGAAACTTGTAATTGGCGTATTTCTACGTATTGCTTCTTAATTCTTGATTTGTTAGCTGTAAGTATTCTTAAAATAAATAAATAAATTAATAAAATTAAATTAAATAACGTTTTTATCGCCCAAAATTTGATAAATAGCGTGACTCATGACATGCCACTGTAGGCCATGCTCGCCCAGATGGTCTTCCGTAAGAATATTAAGTTTTTTTCAAACAGTTTTGAATTTGATTTGATTTCTCAAAAAATTTTGAAATTATGGGAACAAGCGAACGTGAGTGAACCTACTACATGAACGGTGAGAGATAACAGTAAAAATTAAAAAGGGGAACAAAATAATTTAAATGAGGAATATGAATATATAGTTCGTTTGTAACTTTAACTGCGTGTGTAAGTATGGATGTGAGTGTGAGTGAGTGCGCGTGTATTTTCTTGTGTGTGTGTGTGTAAGGCGAGTGTGTGTGTGTGTGTGTGTGTGTGACAAGCGTAGTTTAGTGAGATTGTAGATTTAACTGCGAAACTAGCAGGAAAAATGAGTAGCTCTTCTGTTTTAGTATAGTCCAAGTCGTACAGCCAATTTTTTTATTTAGTTTTTGCTTCATATCTATTTAACTTATTGATTTGAACTTTTTTGCTGATTTTTCTATAGGTAAGAAAACATACAACATACAGTTGTCGACTAGCGAAGGGCGTTTTGTGGGATATTGATGGGCATGATGTGATTAATGATCGCTTATTAGGATCCCGAAGGGCGATCTGGCTGTGTCTCCAGAGGGTGGCTCGAAGCACAAAGAGCTGTCGTACAGTAGGTACTTTAATGTCCGCATGTAATTGGGTTGTGGGGAACCTAAACGGTTGGCCAAGCATCACCTTGAGAACAGGCCAGTCTCTCATACATACAAACTTTTTTCGCAGTACTTTCTGAGTGGCCTGGTATGTAAGCACCATGTATCATCATCAGCCAATTGCTGATGTTGTCCACTGCTGAACGTAAACCTCCCCCAAAGAGCGCCAACCATCCCGGTCCTGAGCAACCCGCATCCATCGGCTGCCAGCCACCTTATTCAAATCATCGACTTATCGTGCCGCAGGGCGTTCCACACTACGTTTGTCCAAACTCGGTGTCCACTCCATCGACCGTCTGACCGTCTACAAACATGGCCGGCCCACTTCCACTTCAGCATGCTGATTCTACGTGCAATGACGGTGACTTTAGTTCTCTGGCGAATGACTTCGTTGCGAATTCTATCCACCAGAGAAACCCCGAACACTCTCTCCATTGCACGCTGAGCAACCTTGAATTAGTGGAGCAGGCCTATGGCGAGTGTCCACGTTGCGGCTCCGTACGGCATAACGGGAAGGACGCACTGGTTATAGACCCTGGTCTTAAGGGATTGTGGGATCGATGACTCGAAGATATCGCGCAGCTTCCCGCATGCCGCCCAGCCCAAGCGTATTCTTCTGGTCGCTTCCTTCTCAAAATTGTGCCGCCCCAGTTGTGGTCATTTGGCCTAGATATAAGTGTTCTTGCACAACCTCGAGGGCAGCGCCATTTACGATTACAGGATTCGGGGTGACATGACCATTTTACATAACTTTGGTTTTGTTAACCGCCTTGGTTAATCGCTCAGGCTGTTCAGCATCACTTCCAGCTCCTACACAGATTCCGCCATGATGACAATGTCATCTGCAAATCGGAGGTGCAAGATGTACTGACCGTTTATATTTATGCCCCGTCCTGTCCAATCACGCGTCTTGAAAACGTCCTCCAACGCGATCGAAAACAGTTTCGGAGAGATGACGTCTCCCTGACTTACTCCTCGACGCAGTTGGATTGGTTTTGTGCTCTGTTCTTGTACTTGAACGGTCATTGTTGTGGCCTTATACAGACATCTCATCACCTTGACGTAGCGGCAGTCGATGAGACATCGCTGCACGGACTCCAGGACAGCCCCAGGTCTCGATGTATCTATCACATAATTAATTAACCAGCCATTGCTTTATATTTAATTATTTTTACCTATTTTGGTATAGTAATTTTATTCTAGGTGCATCGTCTTCACATATAATTAAATAATTAATATACGCTTACGCTGAAATACGATTCGCATCGGATTTTATGTCTTGAACATTCGATTTTAGGTTTACAAAATCAATTATGGATGGTACAGTTCCTGTTGTGGAGAGAATTAGGCAATGATAACATAACATAACATCACGCCTGTAATCATAATCAAAAACCAAAATATTTGATTAAAGATAAACCTACATGGGCACGTATGAAACGTCAGAAGCCAGGGAACGGTTACAATTGGTAGTTTCCTAAGGAGAAGTCTTCGAAACTCCACGGTTACGCTTTCAAAAATATTTGACTTTTACAAAGTTTTTAAATTACAGTGTTAGTATGCGAGGACAGTGTAGGCCTGTCAACAAGAACCATATACAAAACAAACAGACAATGGTCTATAAATCTATAATTTATAAGGCCTGCAACGTTCTCACATTTTACAAAATATATAAAATAATCAAAAAAAGAACCAATTTAAACCAAATGAAATGATTGCCATTTCAACTGTTACAAATCTGAATTAATATGCTGTTCACAAAAGCCATTAATAAAGAGTTGAAATTAGAATTGTAGGTATATAATGTCAAATAAAGAGAATATTATGGCAAAGAGGCATGTTAAAAATTAATATCTAATAATTAAAAATAAAAATAAAACACCGTAATTATGAAGCAGTTATTAGAAATTTACATAGTAAAGCCGTTTATGAGGTACCACATGGGACAGGGAAGCCACATGTGCAGAAGGAATTATGGCCAAAATTCCTTGTCCCAGAGTCCTAATCCCCGAAGGGTTAGGCAGAGATGTACCTATAGTACACCCACATTACGCCAGTTATGCTCAAGTCCCATGTGATTGGGGACGAGCCTATTGCCATCAACCGGGCGCAAATCCAGACTCCGGGCTGCTACTGAAAGTTCTAGATAGAAAAACCCAATAACACTTTGCCCGACCTGGTAATCGAACCCAGGACCTCATGCTCAGCAGTAGCTCTAGCGACCACTAGACCAACGAAGCAGTCCAGGCAATGATAACAGGTTGAAATAAGCGTTTGTTCCCACTAGTTCGACTCATTAGTTCGATCGTCGAACTAATGAGATTTTTTTTCTCAACTGTTCGACCGTCACGTGATCAAATATATTTACCGCAATTTAAAAAAAATACTAAGTAAGTTTATTTTCTGAATGTTAATAAAAAACATTAAATTATATAATAAATAAAAATCTTATGAATGTAAATTATTTTTAAATAAACAAAACAAAAAGATTTCACAAATCATCGTCATATGCCCGGAAGTCATCCACTGTACATTTCCTTTTATGCATCTATACCTACCCATAGCACCTAGGTATCTAAATCAAAATCAAAATCAAAAGTCATTTATTCAAACTAGGCTGAGAGTCAGCACTTTTCGAACGTCAAATGGCATAAGGCAGTCCCCCAAAACGCCCGCCCTTCACCACTTCCTAGTGCTTTAGCTGGGAAGAAGAAGTGGCGCAACAAACTCCCCAGCAGCACAACTGTCTGTTTAGTTATTAAAACCATTGAACTATACAATTATAAGGTAATCAAAGAAGAAAAACCGTTGAACACAAAAAATCATATCAAATTATCTGCCATATGTAAGCTAGCCACGCCAATATACCCAAAACAGAAACCGATAAAAATCAATGGAAAAAACAACAACATAACTTAATGCACAAATAGACCTCCAGGCATAAGGGGCGTGAAACCTTACATATGCATTTTTGGATATTTTTTTAAGTACATACAAATTATAAACTAGGACCATCGAAGTAAAATAAATTAACAGAACAATTACTTTAACAATAACAAAACCATAGACAGCAAGACGACCAGTCACCACAAGCAGCACCCGTTCACGAGCATAACGCAAAGATAAGCCATTGCCCCCCTCGCCATATTTGAGGGAAGGAGGCAACCCGATCCCCGACGCTACCGCAAGCAGTGACATCTACGGGAGCATGACGAACTCGCTGCCGGTTGCTCAGGCAAGAACAATTTAAGATCAATTGTCGAGGTCGCTAGCTAACCACTTATTGCAATACAACTCGTTAAAAAAAACATTGTAATGAGTAGATCATGTCAAAAATAAATGAAGATAACTAAAAATAATTGACTTGTGTAGTGAAATAAAATTGAAATAAATATACTAACTCGTATACCCGTATCAGTAGGTAAGCTGATTCCAGAGAAAGAACATAAACATTGTCTTGAGTTAATTACAGCGACCAACTATTCTTATCGTTTAAGTAGTCGTTAATTGAATAATATGCCTTTGAAAAAAGGTTGGATTTTACTTGAATTTTAAACGCATTAAAAGGCAAATCTAGCAAAGAAGAGGGTAGCTTGTTTATACCAGGTTATACCTAGCCCAACAAATGAGTTATGAACCTTATGAAGCCGGTAAAAGGGAGCACGTAGTTTGTTCTTATTTCTAGTATTAACATTGTGTAAATAACTGTTTTTAGTGTATAAGTGTATATTTTGCCTAATGTATAAGATTTTGGCGAAGATGAATTGTGATGCTACCGTAAGAATACCAATTTCTTTAAAAAAACTCTAAGAGAAACTCTGGCTGATAAATTGCTCGGACAGCTCATTTTTGGAGGACGAATATATTTTGAATCTCAGCAGCTTTGCCTCACAGCAGAATACCGTAGGACATAACGCTGTGGAAATAACTAAAATAGACTAATCGTGCTGTATCAACGTTAGTGTATTGTCTTACTTTCCTGACGGCGTAGGCGGCTGAACTGAGCCTCCCCACTAGGCTTGATATATTTGGGCCCCACTGAAGTTTGGCATCTACTGTTATGCCCAGAAAAACTGCCGAGTCTACTGTTTCAAGCAGCTCTTTATCTAAGACGATGTTGAGTCCTAGATTTCTAACATTCGGTAAGACGAACTTTACACATTTCGTTTTCTTAGCATTGAGAACTAGGTTATTTGACGTAAACCAATCCGTAACCATTGAGAGTGCACTGTTTACGTCGTCAAACTCTTGTCTATTCCTGTCTACTTTGAAAATAAGAGAGGTATCATCTGCAAACAGTACAAAGTCACAGATATCATTTAAATAGAATGATAAATCATTGATATACACTAAGAACAAGAATGGACCTAGTATTGAGCTTTGAGGAACACCTAACTGAACTGGAAGCCCGGATGATTTCACACCATCGACATATACACATTGGAACCTATTGTGTAAATAAGAATTTATTACGTTGAGAGCTTCGTTTTGGACACCGTAATGACGTAGTTTACGCAAAAGCGTGTCATGGTGCACGCAATCAAAGGCTTTAGAGAGATCACAGAAAACTCCAATAGCATTTTGTGGTTTCTCCCATGCATTAAATATGTGTTTCAGCAGAGCAACACCCGCATCTGTAGTTGAACGTCCTTTTGTAAAGCCACATTGTTCATTATGAAGGAGGTTATTTAAATTAAAATGTCTTAGCAACTGCTTAAGTATTAACTTTTCAAATATTTTGCTAAATGCTGGTAAGATAGAAATAGGCCTGAAATTTGCTAATGTTATTTTTATTACCACATTGAAATAATGGTATGACTTTACTACTCTTCATGAGGTCAGGAAAAGTTCCTATATCAACACATTTATTAAAAGTAACAGCTAGATAGGGGGCTACGATGTCTATTATATTACTTAAAAGTTTAATTGAGATGCCCCAGTAATCACCAGTGTTTTTAGATTTAAGTGTGTTAAAGACGTTAATTACATCACTAGGCGTTACATGTTCGAAGCTAAATATGCGAGTACATTTTGGCACACTAATATTCAAAAGATTCTCAGCTTTAGACGGGGACGAATTTAAGGAGGAAGTCGTAGTTATAGGTATATTGGCAAAAAACTCATTTAATAGCCTCAGCTACGTCAGCTGCCGTATTAACTAATTTGTTATCGACCATAATTTCAAGTTTATTTTCTTGTTTAACCGACTTACCCGATTTTTTATAATTTTCCAAGTGTTTTTTACTTTTGGAATTTTTAATTGAATCGCTTAAAAATTTTGATTTAGCAAAACGCAAATCTTTTTTTTTTTTTTTTAGATTTTCTGGGAAAGGAGTATCAAACCTGTATTTTTTCAAACCATATAACTCGTATAGTCTCGCTCTACTTTTATAAATACCTGATGTAGCCCATTGGTTGAAGCCAACGGAGGTGCCATTAATGTTAATGGTTTTTGTCTTGAAAATAGATTGGTATTCTTTTTGCACAACATCAAAAAGGGCTCCGTACATTTCATTAGGACTTTCGTGTTCTACTAACGATGGTGTAATTCTATGAGTTATATTATTTTTAAACTTGTTTCAACGACTAGCTGTATATGGCCTGCATTCAAGTTTATGCCGCTTTTTAGGTAATTACATCGGGAACCTAGCTAAACCACAGTGGTCGGACGTTAAGTCACTTAACACTAATTTCTTTTTGGCATCACAATTACTAAATATATTATCAAGACAAGTTGATGAAGATGCCGTGATCCTAGTTGGTTCAAAAAACAAGTTAATTAAATTATAAGACCTAAACAGATTGAGAAGTCTAATACTTAATGGAGTCACATCTAAAATATTAATATTAAAATCTCTACATAAAATTATACTCGCAACGTAAAGTTGGGTAGTGGGAGCTCGCGGCTACGAACTTCTACGTATTATATTGTTATTTAGTATATGTATTATTAACTTCTACTTAAATAAGAACTATGAATATAATATGTTTCCATGAAACATTTAGACTTATTGAATTATTCATTTATTTTTATCTTATAATCAATTATTCTAATCACGAATTAAAACATTGCTACTGCAGGGCATGGACAGCGTAATACATCCATTTTGCAAAACAACTACCGAAAAAAAAAAAACTCAAAATAAGAGGAAAAAATATATATTACCCCACTCCTTGTGGTGGGGCGTTCAGTTAAATGTTTGTAATGCTTAATGTATGATGTAGATACCTAGGTGCTATGGGTAGGTATAGATGCATAAAAGGAAATGTACAGTGGATGACTTCCGGGCATAAGACGATGATTTGTGAAATCTTTTTGTTTTGTTTATTTAAAAATAATTTACTTTGATAAGATTTTTTATTTATTATATAATTTAATGTTTTTATTAACATTCAGAAAATAAACTTACAAGCCGATATTGATGCTCAAATACAATTAAGATGCGGAAAAGTTGGTGTTACTATTTTTTTTAAATTGCGGTAAATATATTTGATCACGTGACGGACGAACAGTTGAGAAAAAAATTCTCACTAGTTCGACGATCGAACTAATGAGACGAACTAGTGGAAACAAACGGAAATAAGAATTGGAAACACAATTACCTTAGTTGCTGAGCTGAGAGGAAGCTCCTGGTCAATCGTTGTCCAATCCCACGAGGTTGAGGGTGCACGAGCTCTCGACATACACTGACTAGGATGTTTTTTATTTTATTTTTATGTATGGCATCTCGTATTTGACCTTGAGAGGTCGTGACTACTTAACCGGACTATCCTGTGGCTGCCTTAAGCGGACTCAAAGCCTCCAGCCATGGGCGTAAAACTACGTACATTACTAAGCGAACGCTCGCTAAGGGCACACCCTGTGGGGTACGGACCTCGGCTTAGGACGTCGCTGACGGGAGGACAGCAAGATGGGACAGGCTGGCTCTGGATTATATTATTATTATCTGGGGAATTTAAAGCTACAGGCTCAGCTACGGCGCGGGCTGGCACTTCGTCGAGCAAGGGTCGGGGAGGACAGTTACGTGGGAGTCTTCGCGAGGAACCTCGGCGGCGAGGTCGGAATGTCGGTCTGTGTTTGTGCACTGTACTGGTGGCCCTACTGCTCTCCTGAATTAGAGTTATGTGGTCATCGGGATCGGTGAGGACATGCTTGGGACGGCGAACATGACTAATGGAGGAGGGAATATAGCTAGCGGCCTTGACAACCAGAGGGTTGCTGTGATTCGCGGCGGTCTCGAAGAAACGCTTTGAAATGCGTTTCATGAACTGGCGGATAGTGGGAATCTTGAGGTCAACGTGAAGGATCTCGTTGCGAACGTACCAGGGGGAGCCTGTAATCCTACGGAGGAACTTGTTCTGGAGGGTCTGCATTCTATTGAAGCGATGGGGCTTGGTGTGTGCAAAGACTGCACTGGCATATGTCATGATCGGGTGGATGCACGCTGTGTAGATAGATACGCATTTTGCACTTTAGTGACAGTTTGCTACGTGCATTTAGGACAAAGTGAAGTCTACCTAGAGCGAAGGCGGCGCGCGAACGGGCCGCCTTAATGTGCTCTGAAAAATAGAGGTGTTCATCGAGCACTACACCCAGATATTTGGCTCGCTTCTCCCAAGGGATCGGCTTGCCGAACATGGTGATCGGTTGAGGGGGGCAGGGATTGCGACGCGGCTTTGAGAAAAGAACCGCTTGACTTTTGTTGGGATTGACTTCGATTCGCCATTTTCTAAATCAACTGCGCCTTACTGCACTTGGGCATATCGCTGGTCAATAACGTGAAAGCTAGAGGGGAGATCACAGAGCCCTGAGGGACTCCTGCGCGAATAGGGTGGGGGGAGGATAGCGCTCCTTCGATGCGATAACGGAAGGTGCGGTTCGACAAAAAGTCCCGTAAGATGAGCACGAGACGATCTGGCACACCGAGTTGGTACAGCTTATATAATAAGCCGTTGTGCCAGACTTTGTCGAACGCTTTCGCTATGTCGAAGAAGACAGCACCGGTCATCAAACCTCGTTGGAAACCGAAGTTGATGTGTTCGACTATACGGTGGACCTGTTGTACGCACGAGTGTTGGGTTCTAAAACCAAACTGTTCGTTGGGGATGAGGCCCTTTGTCTCGGCGTAGTCTCTGAGACGCTTATAAATAAGCCTCTCATAGATTTTGCCGAGGACATTGAGCAGACTGATGGGGCGGTAACTAGTAGGCTCCGACTTTGGCTTGCCGAGCTTCGGGATACCGAAGACGGTGGCTTCTTTGAATGCCTGTGGGAAGATGTTATTGCTCAGAGCACCATTGAAGATGGTGGTCAGTAGCATTAGCAGGTGGGCAGGGAAAAGTTGGAATACCCTATTGGTGATTCCATCTGAGCCGGGGGCTTTACGAGCCTTAAGACCTTTGATGAGGTCGTGCACTTCGTCTGGCGTGACGGGGGGCAGTGGATACTCTGGGTCTTCGACGGGAGGGAGGGAGGCTCTATGTTCGATTTCAGCGTCGACCTCGGAGAGGTGAGCTTGGTCTACTGGTTGAGAGCTAGGCGAGCATTGGGCTTCTAGACTGTCGGCTAGAAGCTCAGCCTTGTCGACATCATCGAAGGCGATGGTCATGTCGGGACGGATCAGTGACTAGGATGACGCGCGGCACGGCCGATAAACACACTGAGCGCCTGTTGGCTCTGACACATTGGTATGTCAAATTCAATATGTCATTAGCGATGCGTGAGAGAACGTTGATGTCTCTCTCACGCGCTAACGTAGGGTAATGCGTTGGGGTAGAACAGAGGATGCGAGATTTTGCAAACATTAGTCCTCACCAAATTAATTCGCATTACCAACACGAAGACGATACGTATTGTCATTCTTCCTATAATGATAATACCTACTGTAATCGAATTCAGAACAGCGCGACCAATGTATAAAATATTGTAAAACATTTTAAAAGAGTAACGGTGGAGTTTCTTGCCCGTTCTCCATACGATACGGACATTCTATATTTTTTTAATGTTGTGATTTTTGTAATTTTTATTTGTAAATGACGTTCGAAAGTGCCATTAAAGTGCCTATTTGAAATAAATTATTTGACTTTGATGTCTTAATAGTGCCAAACTCCAAGGACTCCAAGTCTTCTAAATTATATATCTAGTTTTCGATAAGAGATATTAATTAAAACATAACAACATATATATAACTATATTAAATTACTAAATAACTAACTACCTGTACAAATTAATATAAAACACTCAGGCGTCGAAGTACTCGTCCGCATCTCTGTCATCTGGAAACGTGCCCAGAAGACTGCCAGCATTGCCAGTTTTCGATTAATTTGTAATTTTAATTTTTATTTATCTATTAAGGCAACCAACAGCGTTTCATACAGCATGTTACAGAATTTGTGTTTTAAAATATTGTAGGGCTAATAATAGGTTTCTCTGTTTAACTAGGATATTGATACACTGATACTATATACCAAAAAGATGTATGCGGTGCTGAACGGGTCGCACACACCTTGTGATTGAATGATAAGTCACGGATAGCCAAAGATGATGCTTTATTGAATATATTTAACTACCTCGTAACTAATGCTATATGAATGATGTGAATGAGTACAGCTCACTATGAACGCTGATTGTGTACTGTCGCGTTACACTTAAATTTGTGCAAGGCGACGGAAAAGTGCTGATCTATGAAATGCGCGCGTGTATTTTTTAGTGCTGGTTTATTATAGTTAAATATATCCACCTGAAAGAAATATGATTGTGTTATAAATTCGAGCATGTTATAAATTCCATTGAAGTTGTATGAGTAAACAACAGGTTTTTTTTACGTGTATAACTAATACATTGACACTTTGACGGTTACCGTTATCTTGTTTTGTATGTAATTATTTTGTAAGTTATTAAGGTCCTCTTGAAGAGCCCTACAGTCATCGAGTGATCCTATTTTGTTAAATATATTTTTTATCGTCAGCTTACATTAATGTTCAGAGTACTTAAAAGAATCGGTGATATCAAATAAATATGCGTTGTAAAAGAGAGGCCCCAAATGGGAACCCTGCGGGACACCGCTAGGGATTTTCTTAAAGTTAGATCGGTATCCTCTTATTACTACAGCTTATGACCTTTTAAATAAATATGCTTTGACCCATCGTAAAAGATCTCCGCGTATACCCAATCTGTATAACTTATTGAGTAGGATGGCATGATCAACGCGGTCAAATGCTTTTTCAAAATCCGTGTAGATCACGTCAACTTGCCCGCCGCCATCTGTATTCTCAAGGACAAAATTTGAAAATCTAGCCAAATTTGAGACAGTCGAGCGTTTTTTCAAGAAGCCGTGTTGTTTGTAGGAAATGCCCCTGAGTTTTTCAAATACTTTGCCTATTGTATTGAGTATCGAAATTCCCCTATAATTATTCGCGAACCCTTTTATGTATTGGACCTACGTCTTAGGGAACATTCCGAATAAGACCATATTCGCTCACAGCACTCAATTCAATCATTTGCGTTCAGATTTAAGGCTCCCGCAAAACGGAGCGACGCCACAGCGCGAAACAAAGGCACCGCTCGTCGCGCGACACGCGGTGCCTATGTGTCGCGCTGTGGCGTCGCGCCAGACTGAACGAGACTTAAGGCTCGTTCACACCGGCGTGACGTGTCGCGTGGCGATTCTGCGACATAATCGCGCCGCAACACCTTACACACTGGCGCTACAAGTCGACTTGTAGCGCTAGCGACGCCACACCAATGGACCATTTTGCATGGTGCAGCGGCGATATCGCGGCTACATCAAGTAGCGCACACGACACCAGAAGAGAAAGACCGACTGTCAACAGAAAGACCGACTGGATAGTTTTACTAGGGCATGGTCGGCGTAATCGCAAGATGGGGCATTTCATGACGTCATCTATGACGATTGACTGGACATCGTTACCGCGTTCACGCTAATTCGGAAACGGTATTAGCTGGCTCAAATCGATTACAGCGCAATTCGGAATGCAGCCTTAAACGGCCATGGTGACACTTTAATATTACGTTCACGTCGAACGTAGTATGAAAGTGTCACTGTCAATTGCCGTCTGTCAATCTGTCATCTGTCTTGTCAAGTTACTCGTATAGCTTAAACTATCTGCCATCTGTCAGTGGCTTTAAATTAAATCAAGGCAATCATTTTTAGATCTTATTGAAAATATTACTCTGAAATACAAAGTAAATTATATATGTTGGTCTACTTTATCAGTGTTAAAATTATTTTAAAATGGGTGGCAAATCAAAGCAGAGTCAAAGGACAAAAAACAATGTGAGAGTAAGTTTAACCATGATTGAATCCATGTCGCAATTTCGGTGTATTATTATGCCATATTCCTTGAGTATTAAAGCAGATAAACCCATTTTTATGGCTTCAAAGGATCTTTTCTTAGCACGGAACATGTGTTCTTAGTAACTAACTTCGTTTACTGTTGGTATTTTGACCAATATGGATTAAAATTTTGAGCGAAATTTGAGGCAAGGTCAATATTGTTTTTATTCGATAAGTATATTAAACTATCGGGATTCAGTTGTATGAGTAGCCATTACTTTTTAGACGTGATAACTAGACTTTTTACAATAATTATTGAAACTATTTACAAATAATTATAACAACCTATTCAATCATAATAATGTAATTTTTTTATCAGTTAGGATTGTGTTTTTGTAGCCTTCAAGCAGCGCCCGGAGTGCTGAGCTGCTGAACGGTGGGATGAGTCTCGATGGAGGGCTCATGAGCCTCTCTGGTGGGAAACCCCTTCCACCATTGTTTCCGACATTAGCAGCTGCCAACTTGGAGCAAGGCCTCAACCCCGAGTTTCAAAAGTGCATTAAGAAGCTTAACAAAAAGGATCCTATCACTAGAGCTAAGGTTGATAATGCATATTGCTTTGTAATAGTTTTATCTTATCCATTTGAGTATTAGTATCCACACTATCACTCAGCACAATAACACAGATAGAAAATTGGAAGAAATATAATAGGTTTTTTATTTTTTCAGGCTCTCCATGAACTATGTGAACTTGTAAACAATGGTGATGTTGAAGATGTGGTGGCTGCGCTGCCCAGCTGGGCACACTTCTACAAGATCCTCACAGTGGACACGGACCGCAAAGTCAGAGAGATGACACAGGTACAGGAAATATGAATACATACATAGAACTAGTAGATTTACTGGCACTTCCACTTCCTTTAAATGTAGCATAAAAATTAAATGTAGTATAGCGATAGTGATAATATTCAACATAGGCCCAGTGATGTCTTAGCGTAAATGATTGCAAATATACAATTATAATTGCCTAGCACACTTTCTATAACAATATAAATGGTTTTGAAAGAAAAGCATAGTCCGTTTCTTCATAATTATGTTTGAAAAATTTGTCTTCTCAACAACTTATATAATGGAATGGAATGTTGTTTATATAATGGAATGTTGTTGAACATGATAGGCTGATTATGCTTATGCTTATGCTACTAGCCTAAACATCAATGAGTAATAAAGCCCTGTGTAATGCATGCCGCAGGTGTGCCACGGCGCGGTGGTGCGCGCGTGCGGGCGTCGCGCGGCGCCGCAGCTGAAGGCGCTGCTGCCCGCGTGGCTGCAGGCGCAGTACGACGACCACGCGCCCGCGCAGGCGCAAGCACATCTTTCGCTCACCGTAAGTTACTTTTAACACTACAAGGTTTTTTTGGCGCGTGACCGAAATCGGAACGCACGCTGCCATCTTATTTTTTTTTAATTTTCTCAAGTCAATTGCACAATATTTTTACCAACAGCATCCCTGCCAATGCCCTTCGAGGGCACAAGACCCTTGTAGCAGTCTATGTGTACACTCCAACTTAAATGATAAATGATTTATTTTCTCTAAATATTTTTGTAAAAACACTTTTACACGTCAATCATATTTTAAAAGTAGATGAGTTCGGCGTTTCCTATCTGACTACTCTGAGAAGAAAGGGCGAAACATACTTAGAGGTCATAGTCTCTTTTAAAGTCCAGACATAATCATGTGAAGACCATGTGGATTGATGTCTGAAACGGTCTTTTGAGGAAAGACCCACACAGAATAAGTGGACCTGTCCAGTCAGTGCACGCATTTGTCAGTTTTCATGCAGCTCAACACAACTAAAGCAGCTAAACGATTCGACGAACATTACCAATGAAAGGACATTTGGGTAGGCCGCATAAATTACTCAAACTGCCAGACCATGATTAAAACTTATAAAAAAAAAAACATAAAAAAAACTACAAATCCACAATGTCTTCACATTCACAATAATTAAAATAATATAATACTTTACAAAGTAAATTAACATGTCATTGTATACATAAAGTCCATCAATGTCAAAGTGTAAATTAAAATCCGAAAATATACTTGGTCATATCATATGAGGACCATGTAGACTAGTGTCTGAAATGGTCTTTTGAGGAAAGAACCACACGGATTTGAGTGGACCCGTCCAGTCAGTGCACGCATTTGTCAATCATCGTGCAGCTCAACCCAGAACTAAGGAGCTCAACGATTCGATGAACAATACAAAAGAAAGGACATTTGGGTAGGCCGCGTAAAGTATTCAAACAGCCAGACCATCGTTAAAAGAAAAAAAGAAAAATACATAGTCCTAACACCCACATAGTCCTCACGTTGTCAAAAATGAAAACAATATTATACTTTAAACAGTAAATATATAGATCCCATTGTTTATCGAAAAAGGTATGAATGTAGAAAAAATCAAAAATAAAAGTTAAACAGCAAATTTTACATCAACAGTATCTGTGTAAACTTATTGGGGCAGCTCCATCCCAAGTCTTCTTGTCCTCAATATAGCCTTTGACAGTATAAAAGATTTGAATTTATTAAGGCTTAGTTCTTGAATGTGGCTAGGAAGTTTATTATAAAAACGTATACATTGACATTTAAACGAGCTACCTATTTTCTTGAGCCTGGTGTTGGGAACAACAAATTTGTGTTTGTTCCTAGTATTTATGTTATGGATATCACTGTATTTGTTAAACAGATTAATATTTTTATGTGCTCCAAAAGATTTTCATATATATACTGAGAGGGCACAGTCATTTCTCTTTAAATGACAATGCCAGATCCTGGCCCAGCTATTTACAGGAAATGTCAATTAATGAAAATAATTGTAATGATCAAAGGACCTTTTCATAATCCATTGTTTTTCAGTAGAACTTGCCGATTACAAATCAATAATAAAAAGGAATTCAACCCCCGAATTTCCTATTGCGATACTAATTGTGCATTACAAGTAAAGTATACTAAACGCGCTGTTTCTAAATCAGTTAAATTATGAATTTTTCTAACGGCGTATGCTGCAGAGCTTAGTTTTTTTGTCAATTTATCTATATGGGGGCCCCATTGAAGCTTGGCATCCAAAGTTATGCCAAAGAACACTAGTGTTTTCGGTTTTCAACTGCTCACCCTTTATAAGAACACTAGTTTCTACTTGTCTAACATGAGGTATCGTAAACTTGATGCATTTAGTTTTTTTCTCGTTAAGAAGTAGCTTATTAACATTAAACCAGTTAACTACCTTAGCGAGGGCGTTATTTACATTGTCAGTAACCAGCTGCTGACGTTTCAGTTTAAATAAAAGTGAAGTGTCATCTGCAAACAACACTATATCATGATTATCCTTGATGAGGTAAGGCAAGTCATTAATATAAATAAGGACATAAATAAACAAAAATGGGTCAAGAACTGACCCCTGATTCTTATTACAGAACCAGGTGATATTTTTCCGTTAACATCAACTCTCTGAATCCTATCACTTAAGCACGGGGTCTCAACTAGAACATTTTATAATTAGTCTTCATAAATAGACAAAGATGGCAGCTTATGTAACCATTATGAAATTTACAATCATTAAAAAGCGATAAACGGCAGAATTTTGGCTAAAATAAGATTAGTAAAAATCAAGACTTCCTTGTTAAATGCTGATTTATCTATTCACACTCGTTTTTCAACAAACAAACATAAAATAAGCTTTTACCTTCAATTCGAACCCATTTATTGATAAAAATAGTCATCTGTTAATCGTTTTGTTTAGAGCTCTTTGCAATAGATGGTGTTTTACTCAATTTGTCCTGTCCTTTAAAATAACCTTTATAGTCACAAATATAAATCAAACAACTTATTTTAATTATATTTCTTTACATAGAAACATAAAATAAATCTATTTACATGTTTTTCTGAAACCGGAAGTATAAAACTTTATTTTAAAAAGGATGGCACGAAACGTTTTAACAGTAGGTCGACTCCTAGATGGCGACCTAAAACTACTGTCTCTGGCAATTAGTGAATCGCTGATGCTGCCATCTGTTGAACATTTTTATGACGAAAAATTGCCAGCTCAATTGCCAGACTTGGGAGGTGTCCTTTCTTTGTATGGGATTGGGTATCTGTACGTAGTATTATAATATCTGTGACTTAAGTAAGAAGATCCAGAGAGGCGTTCCGGATTCCGTAGTGGTGCAGTTTCCTGATTAATGTTTCATGAAGAACACAATCACATGACTTGGACAAATCGCAAAAGATGCCCATCGCACTTGTTCTCCCATGCATTATAAACGTGTCCTAAAAGTTCAACTCCGGCATCAGTAGTCGAACGACCCCTTGTAAAACCGAACTGTTTGTTATGCAGTAATTTGTGTTTATTAAAAAATCTTTGCATTTGATCTAAAGTAAGTTTTTCAAAAAATTTACTAAAGGTAGGTAACACTGAAATAGGTCTATAATTAGTAGGGTCTTATGTACTACCCGATTTAAACAATGGTATTATTTTACTATTTTTCATAAGATCTGGAAACTCACCACTGTCAATACAATTATTTTTAAAAAACTTGGCTCTTAATAAACAGATTCCGGCACAACTTGTGGAGGATGATGTCAAAAACCTGCGAAATCCTGTCCGTTTCATGTTAGCTCTTATTTTGCCACGTTTCATTTTATTATTATTACTTATTTTATTTTTCACGTTTGGGGAGTGAGGACATTATTCAGTTTCTAGCGGCTGATGTGGCGTTTTTTTGTTACTAGTTAAAAATATTAATTGCTAAATAATAAAGAACTTAGAACAGTCAATTAAATAGAAACCATTAATAATTTAGCTCTTTGACAGTTTAGTGACAGAAGTAAAATGTTGTTTTATTGTTGGTTTAGTGGTAGACCAAAATTTTGTTACTTTAAGCCCTAATATAGAGCATGAGGATTCGTTTCCCGGGTCCATCAATCGCACCAATGTGATCGCGCAAGGGACGCACAGCGCCTCAGGCCGCTTGTCCGATTGGCTGATTGCCAAGCAAAGGACGCGTCGCTATGTGCCATCACACAAATGCAAAGCTCAGCTTAGGCCTCGCGGACTGCACTTATTGGAAATTTCTCAGTAGCCACCTGGTGTTTGTACGAGGGCGGCACTGAAAATTTCGGGAATCAAGGAAGTGACACAACATTACTATTTAAAAATGTATTTATTGCTTTTCGAAGTATTCTCCGCGAAATTTGACACATTTTTCCATACGATGGAACCAATCATTGAAGCAACCATTCCATTCGGAAGTTGTGGTCTCCAAAATGGCCGTTTTGTAGGCGTCCACAGCTTCTTCAGGTGATGAAAATCTCTGTCCACGCAATTTATTCTTTATTTTAGGGAAAGTATAGAAATCATTAGGGCTTAGGTCAGGGCTGTACGGCGGATGGTCTAATAATTGTATGTTTTCTTGCTCTAAAAACTCTTTTGTTCTGTGTGCGGTGTGAGAACTCGCATTGTCGTGATGGAGGATGATGCGGCGGTTGCAGTTCTCTTTACGGAGTTCAGAAGCGACCTGTGGCAAACAAATGCTAGCATACCATTCTGCATTAACCGTTCTTTGTCCCTCAAGAGGAATAGTCGTAACATGGCCGGTTTTGGAGACAAAGTGGCCACCATTTTTTTTGCAACACTCCGTGAACGAACAATTTTTGTTGGCTTTACTCATTTTCGAACACCCAAACTCGTGACTGGTTTTTTGTTTCGGGTTCGTACGCGTATATCCAGGATTCGTCACCTGATACGATGTTGTATACAGCATTTGAGGATCCTGCGTGGAATCTTTCGAGAGTTCTGATGCACCAAGTAACGCGAGCCGCTTTTTGCTCTTCACAGAGCGAATGCGGTATCCATCGGGAAAACAACTTTTTTACACCTAATTGATTATTTGTATTTGAGTCATGCCAATGTCTAAAGTTGCCTGAATTTCGCGGTATGTCACATGTCGATCTTCCTCAATCAGCTTACGCACAGCATCAACGTTTTCATGGGTGACTGCAGTTTTTGGACGACCTTGACGGGGATCATCACTGAGCTTGACACGTCCACGTTGAAATTCAGCAAACCCGCGATAAATTGTGGTTTTGGATGGGGCTTCATCACCAAATGCAGAAATCATCCGGTCAACACACTGCTTTTGTGTTAAACCACTTCGAAAGTCATAATAAATCATCGCTCTTGAATTTTCTCGAGTCAATTCCATTTTCTCAACGACTAAACAAATTTGACAAAACCTTGTGACAAGACCGAGAATCTTTTTTTAAATAAATAAATGTTATTCGATTTTTAAAACCAAGGAGTTTTCAATTTAAAAGATTTTAATATGACAGGAACAGTGGAAATATTCCATTCCCGATACTTTTAGTGCAGCCCTCGTATTAGTGGCCGGTTGATGGCAATAGGCTCGCCCCCTATTGGAACATGATACATGGAACGTAAACATAACTGGTGAAATGTGTGTACTGTACATACACCTTGGTGTAGGTTACCTTATTATTATAAAAAACCGTCCAATCTATATTACACTTATACTAATAATAAAGCTGAAGAAGTTTGTTTGAGCGCGCTTATCTCTGGAAGTACCAGTCGGATTTGAAAAATTCTTTTTGCATTTGATTTATGTCCGATTGTTGAGGAAGGTTATAGGCAAGTTAACATCAGGCTACACCAAGCAGAAAGAAAAAAAAGTCTGTGAGAACGACTTAGCAACAAGTAAGCGAAAACGCGGCGGACAACGCGATGCGACGCGATGGGTCGGGGGAACAGGAAATTGCATGCGGATGAAGTCGCGCAGAAACTAGTAATTTATATTTATTACTAGCTGACCCTGCAAACGTTGTTTTGCTACTTTTATTTTCTTTTGAAAAATAGATGTTGGCCGATTCTTAGACCTACCCGATATGCACACAAAATTTCATACAAATCGGTCCAGCCGTTTCGGTGGCGTTTGGTAACAAACATTGCGACACGTGAATTTTATAATTATTTTACTTGCCACCAAATGGCTCGACAACAACGACTAGTCTAAAATGAACTCACGCACATTACATTGTCAACAGAGCACGTTTCCCGACAGCAAGCTGCCCGAAGTGATCTCATTCTGCAAAGCCGAGGTGATGGCGCATCTGCTTGATAACCTCAACGGGAATACTGAAGCCATCGTCAGCAAGAGGTTCGTTGATTGAGTTCACATTACAAGTGAAGTGGGGTATGGAGTGTTTTATTCTGAACCGAAACAAAAAAGCACTCCATACATGTCTTCTTAATAAAGACTAGCCGGAAGGTTGTGATTTCAAAATCTGTAGAGGTGGACCTAATTTACTGATGCCAGTTTTGTTAGATCAGCACATTGTTTGGCTGTTTCACCAACTGTAAGTCAGTGACAAAATTGCTTGTTCCCACAGGATAGAGAACGCAGAAGAAAGCCAGCTCGTAATGAGCCGCATCACAACGAGCAGCTTGCAAGGCCTGCAGTACTTCTGCGTGCAGCTGCCGGCCGCGCACGACGCGTGGCTGTGGGAGCAGCTGCTGCCGCTGCTGCAGGCCAAGGGCTACTGGAAGCTGGCGCAAGGCACGCCGCAGGTCAGGTATGACACGCCGCGACATACACAACATTTTATTTTATTAATTTTTAAGAGAACTTACAGCTAACAAATCAAGTAAGGATTCAGAAGCAATATGTAGAAGAACGCCAATTACAAGTTTACACTTATATAAACTTATGCATAAAATTGAGAAAACGGTAAAAACAGCGTAAGAATTAATCATAGAGAAAACTAAAGATAACGAAAGAAAACAAAATAATATACATTACACAACAAAGTTACGCTTCAAAGAAAAAGTTACTTAAAATATATGAGTTTTGCCCATAGATTGTTTTCGCAATAGGCACATGAAGGAGATGAGGTCTCCGAAGAAACACAGACGGTACACGAAGTCCAATCTTGGCCACGAGTTCAGAGACGTCAGTCGACCCATTCATTATACTAAATAGGAAATCAAGATCTGCAATTTTTCTCCGCTCGTGTTAAATGATAAATGATTTTATTTCTGTAAGTAGGTTTTTAAAAACACTTTTACACGTCAATCATATTTTAAAAGTAGATGAGATCGGCGTTTCCTATCTGACTACTCTGAGAAGAAAGGGCGAAACAAACTCAGAGGTCACAGTCTCTTTTAAAGTCCAGACAAAATCTTGGTCAGGTCATGTGAAGACCATGTAGATTGATGTCTGAAATTATCTTTTGAGGAAAGAACCACACAGAATGAGTGGACCTGTCCTGTCAGTGCACGCATTTGTCAGTAATCATCATCAGAAATTAAAAAAAACTACAAATCCACACTGCCTTCACATACACAATAATTAAAATATTATAATACTTTATAAAGTAAATTTTCATGTCATTGTATAGTATGTCAAAGTGTATAAAAATCCGAGAATAAACTTGGTCAGATCCAAATCAAATCAAATATATTAATCAAATATAATAATAATATTTTATTTCACATAGACCTACATGGGCACTTATGAAACGTCAGATTCTAGGTGCACGGTTCCAATTGGTTGTTTCCCATGGAGAAGAGCCGGCAAGAAACTCCATGGTTACTCTTTTAAAAATATGTCTTTTACAATGTTTTCCAATTACAGTGTTAACAGGTATGGGAGGACAGTGTAGGCCTGTCAACAAGTACCATATGTTAAACAAATAGACAATTGTCTATAAATTTATAATCCACAGGGCCTACGACGTTCTCACATTTACAAAATATAAAATAATCTAATAAAGTAAAATCAAAAACTAATTAAAAATTGTAGGTATATAATGTCAAATAATGAAAGAATTATGTCAGAGATATGTAAAAGTCCATATCTAATAATAAAAAATAAAAATTAAACACCATTCATATGAGGACCCTGTAGATTGGTGTCTGAAATTGTATTTTGAGGAAAGCACTGATTTCAGTGGACCTGTCCAGTCAGTGCACGCATTTGTCAATCATGGTGCAGCTCAACTAAGAACTAAGGAGCTCAACGATTCGACGAACAATACAAAAGAAAGGACATTTGGGTAGGCCTCAAACAGCCAGACCATGATTAAAATAACTGAAAGAAAAAAAAAAATTCAATGACCCACATAGTCCTCACATTCACAAAATTAAAATAATATTATACTATATACAGTAAATATATACAAGTCATTGTGTTCGTTAAAAGGTACATAATATTTAAAAAATAATAATGATAAAAAAAAAATTAAAAAAAAATTTGCAAAATAATATTAAACATCAAGATTGTCTGTGTAAATTTATTGGAGCAGCTCAATCCCAAGCCTTCCTGGCCTCAATATAGTCTTTGAGAGTATAATAGGCTTTCTGGCATAATTTCCGCTTTATAAAATATTTGAATTTATTAAGGCTTAGTCCTTGAATGCGGCTAGGAAGTTTATTATAAAAACGTATACATTGACATTTAAATGAGCCACCTATTTTCATGAGCCTGGTAGTAGGAACAACAAATTTGTGTTTGTTCCTAGTATTTATATTATGGATATCACTGTATTTATTAAACAGGTTAATATTTTTATGTGCATACAAAAGATTTTTATAAATATATTGAGAAGGCACAGTCATTATATTAATCTCTTTAAATTTGTCTCTGAGGGAGTGTCTGGGACTTAGTTTATAAATTGAACGAATTGCCCTTTTTTGTAAAACAGAAATTTTGAGAATATCGGCGGCATTTCCCCACAAAAGAATACCGTACGACATCACACTATGAAAATAACTAAAGTATACTAATCGGGCTGCTAAATCAGTTAAATTACGAATTTTTCTAACGGCGTATGCTGCAGAGCTTAGTTTTTTTGACAATTTATCTATATGGGGCCCCCATTGAAGCTTGGCATCCAAAGTTATTGCTAAGAATACTGTGGTGTTTTCGGGTTTCAACTCTTCACGCTTATTAAGAACACTAGTTTCTACTTGTCTGACATGAGGTATCGTAAACTTAATGCATTTAGTTTTTTTCTCGTTTAGAAGTAGGTTATTAACATTAAACCAGTTAACTACTTTAGCGCGGGCGCTATTTACATTGTCAGTAACCAGCTGCTGACGTTTGAGTTTAAATAAAAGTGAAGTGTCGTCTGCAAACAACACTATATCATGATTATCCTATAGGAGGTAAGGCAAGTCATTAATATAAATAAGAAACAAAAATGGGCAATGAGTAAAGGAAGAATATTAAATTTCTTACACCGACTAGTATAGTTAGGAAGATAAGTATTTGAATATTGAGTGTATCTTAAAAATCGCCTTTGAATACTTTCAAGGCGATCAATATAAACATTGTAATTAGAATTCCAAACTTGAGAAGCATATTCGAGATGGCTACGGACAAAAGCACAGTATAGAATTTTCATGGTTTTGATATTCTTAAACTCAGAGGAGACCCTAAAAATAAAACCCAAAGCTTTAGAAGCCTTGTTGACTATATTGTCAATGTGCGCATCAAACAAAAGCTTTGAGTCAAAAGTTACCCCAAGATCCTTGATGACGTCGACTCTGGCAATTGAGGTATTTGATAATTTGTAATCATACTTAATAGGGTTTGGCTTACGATTAAATGTACACACATTAAATTTTGAGATGTTTAAATCCAACCTATTTCTATCGCAATAATCATGGAAACGGTCGAGGTCCTCCTGTAAAAGATGTGCATCCTCAATGGTTGACACTTGACTTAGAATTTTCATGTCATCCGCGTATAATACAATTTTTGAATGTAGGAAACAGGAGGCGATGTCATTTACAAAAATATTGAATAAAAGAGGTCCCAATAAGGACCCTTGGGGAACCCCCGACGAAATGTACATCGCACTAGAGGCATAACCGTTGAGGACTACAGTCTGGCATCTATTTTCAACATATGATACAAACCATCTATACGAGGGCGGCACTGAAAATTTCGGGAATCAAGGAGTGACACAACATTACTATTTAAAAATGTATTTATTGCTTTTCGAAGTATTATCCGCGAAATTTGACACATTTTTCCATACGATGAAACCAATAATTGAAGCAACTATTCCATTCGGAAGTTGGAGTCTCCAAAATGGCCGTTTTGTAGTATTATTTATTAAAATTTAGATAAAACGATTATGACAGATGAGAGCTGTCAGCTGTCAATTTGTTTTTGATAGAAAAAAAATGCGTATCTTGAGTTCCAAAACTATCATTACTTTTTTTATGAATACAATTAGGATAAACTTAAGTTTTGTATTTTAATGTCTTTAAAGATCTCTCAATAATACATAGATAATAAGGTGTTAGAATTTTTTGAATAAATAGATGATTCTTTGAATGTCAATATTGTAAAATTTCTAACAAATTCTCTTCTCGTGGGTGTTGTTAAAGGCGACTATGGGGGCACGGTTAGAAGTACCTGTAGCAAAAATGAAACAAAAACAAAACAGTTCGATGACTCAATTAAAGGTATTAGATAGATATTTTATACAAACAGTCGATACACGTCCACTCTATAAATCATGGACAAGATAACGAAAATATCGCAAAAGAACAGGTTTCAAAACAAGAGAATGTTAAAATAGAATGGTGTGGACTTTTTCTTGATCAAGACATACCATTTCTAGGAGCATCACCAGACGGTATTATTGATGAAAATACCATTGTTGAAATAAAATGTCCAATTACGATCTTAAAAACTGGGATTAGAAAAGGCTATAGATGAAAAAGAAAGTATTGTTCTATAAGAAACTACCAAATGGCAATTATGTAATAAACAAGGAACATAATTGGTAGTATCAAATACAGGGCCAACTACACATAACAGGCAAATCTAAATGTATGCTTGGTATTTGGTCTGGCGAAAATTTTCCTGTGAAAACAGCACTTATTTACAAGAATGACACATTTTGGGACTCTAACATGTAAAATAAGTTGATTAAATTTTACACAGATTGCATGCTTCCTGAGCTGGTCGATCCAAGACATACAAGGATCATGATGATAAGGGACCCCTCTTACATAGTTAGTGCTATACAGAGACGCAAAAGAAAATTTGAAGAGGAAAAAGAGAATATAAGTAACAAAGCAAAAAACGAGCAATGACGATGGAAGAAAATATACAAATACTAATAACGTAGAGATACTTTGTGATACAAACAGTCACACACATCACATAACTGATTCTGTGAAACTACTACATTTTGAGGAATTTTAAATAAAATAAAATAAATTTCATTATATAATTTACATATTTCTATTTAATTTGATCGTTTTTTAATTAACTGCTACGGACCACGAGATTGGATGTTGTGGAGCGACCTTTTAAAAATCCATGTTGGTATTCCGAGTAACTTAATTTAGGCGAACAAGAAAGTTGCACGTGTACGATTTTCTCCATAATTTTGACGAATACGCAGAGTTTGGAGATCTGTCTATAATTTACCACGCTGTCCTTAGGACCTTTTTATGAATCGGCGTTATATACGCTGACTTCCAGATTGCAGGCACCACTCCCATGTCGAATGACCGTTTCAATAATAATGTTAATGGAATGGATAGACATCTGGCACATTTGATTATGAAGGTTGGTGAAATATTGTCCGGACCAGCGGATTTGTTAATATCCACTTGTTTTAGCAAGCGAAATACCTCCTCCCCCCGCACCTCGATAGAGCAGATGTCTGATACAAGACCAGAACATTGATCCATTCTTGTAGAGGCTAAGAATTTATTAGTGTCTCATCGCTCTTGGATGTTCGAAAAAAAATAGTCGCCAATCATATTGCAGATTTCCTCCCCGTGACTAGACGACACTTCACCAAATTTTAATACAGATGGGTAACAGTTTGTTGATTGTTTAGACTTAACATATTGCCAAAAAGCCCTACGATGTTTAGAAATGGCAAATTCAATGTTAGCAATATAGCCGTCAAACATTTCCTTCTCCAGATCTTTAGCCTGTTGACGTAAGGTAACAAAAGATTCAGAGTCCGAAAGATTTCCATAGGTTTTAATTTTTTTGTGAAATTTTGACTTTTCTTTAATTATTTTAATAAGACGGCTTTTGTACCAACTAGGATACTTACCCTTTGGAGCGATAGTTTTAGATGGAATATGTCTATTATGAAGCAAGTTGATAGTGTCATAAAAGAATTTTACAGCTTCTTCAAGTGGCCTACAATTCAGCTCTAATGCCCAATCAATTGCCATCTTTTTTTAAATTATGGCGTCATTATTCGCCTGAGCATACAAGAGCTTGACTCGAGGAAGAGACTGCAGCTTAAGAAGTTGCACGAAGTCGGCAGAGATGCAGAGTGCCTTATGATGTGAGTCCTCATGCACTAAGGGATCCAGGCTGCTAGTAACAGCTAGTTCACTGTTAGACAAGACAAGGTCAAGAATCCTATAGTTCATATTACTATGTGAGTTGAACTGTAGCGAATTGCAAGCGTTAAAAGTATCACAAAAGCTGGTTTGAATAGGATCCTGCAAGCTACCAGGACACAGATGATCACTGTCCGCCACAGCGTAAATGATAATGATAAATGATTTTATTTCTGTAAGTTCTGTAGGTTTTAAAAACACTTTTACACGTCATTCATATTTTAAAAACTAGATGAGATCGGCGTTTCCTATCTGACTACTCTGAGAAGAAATGCCGAAACAAACTCAGAGGTCACAGTATCTTTTAAAGTCCAGACATAATCTTGGTCAGGTCATGTGAAGACCATGTAGATTGATGTCTGGGTCTTTTGAGGAAAGAACCACACAGAATGAGTGGACCTGTCCAGTCAGTGCACGCATTTGTCAGTAATCATGCAGCTCAACACAAAACTTAAGGAGCTCAACGATTCGACGAACATTACCAAAGAAAGGACATTTGGGTAGGCCGCATAAATTACTCAAACTGCCAGACCATGATTAAAACAACTGAAAGAAAAAAGAAGGAAAATACAATGACCCACATAGTCCTCACATTCACAAAATTAAAATAATATTATACTTTATACAGTAAATATATACAAGTCATTGTGTATGTAAAAAGGTACAAAATATTTAAAAAATCATAATAATAAAAATGAAAAAAAAAAATGGCTTAATAATATTAAACATCAAGATTGTCTGTGTAAATTTATTGGAGCAGCTCAATCCCAAGCCTTTCTGTCCTCAATATAGTCTTTGACAGTATAATAGGCTTTCTGGCATAATTTCCGCTTTAAAAAAGACTTGAATTAATTAAAGCTTAGTCCTTGAATGTGGCTAGGAAGTTTATTATAAAAACGTATACATTGACATTTCGCGTGCCAGTCGATATTCGGTTGTGTAAAATCACCGAGCACTAAAAACTTATCTGCGGGTTGCTTAAGAATAATATCAAGTAAATTACAAGAAAAATTATTGAGTTATATCATTAAAGAGTTGCCAGATTGCTGGCTACAGATATACACTACACATAGATGTATTTTGTAGATTGTTTTAGGTTTCTTTTGGTGTAAAGTTAAGGTAACCCACAGATTCTCGGCAGATGAGCACCATTCGTTGCGGACATCGGCAATTAGTTCTCGACGTACAGCTAGTAAAACTCCCCCACCCCTTTTTTTGATTAGTTTGAGAGTAACATTACAGAATACTCTATCATAGAAGGCACTTCATTGGGTTTTTCTGAGAGAAATAAGTAATACCGGCTGGTGTCCGCAACTCCACGTCAATGTACGACGCGTATTTTGCGTACGGAAATGCGGAGAGTCGTCGGCAAACCATAGATACGACAGTGCTGCGCGTCCTTGTAGCAGTGTGATAGGGATGTTAATGTTGTATGTGTGTGTGCGCAGAGCGGCGTGGTACGGCGCGACAGGGCGCGTGGCCGAGCGCTACGGCGCGGCGTGCGGCGCGACGTGCTGCGCGTCCTTGTAGCAGTGTGATAGGGATGTTAATGTTGTATGTGTGTGTGCGCAGAGCGGCGTGGTACGGCGCGACAGGGCGCGTGGCCGAGCGCTACGGCGCGGCGTGCGGCGCGACGTGCTGCGCGTCCTTGTAGCAGTGTGATAGGGATGTTAATGTTGTATGTGTGTGTGCGCAGAGCGGCGTGGTACGGCGCGACAGGGCGCGTGGCCGAGCGCTACGGCGCGGCGTGCGGCGCGACGTGCTGCGCGTCCTTGTAGCAGTGTGATAGGGATGTTAATGTTGTATGTGTGTGTGCGCAGAGCGGCGTGGTACGGCGCGACAGGGCGCGTGGCCGAGCGCTACGGCGCGGCGTGCGGCGCGACGTGCTGCGCGTCCTTGTAGCAGTGTGATAGGGATGTTAATGTTGTATGTGTGTGTGCGCAGAGCGGCGTGGTACGGCGCGACAGGGCGCGTGGCCGAGCGCTACGGCGCGGCGTGCGGCGCGACGTGCTGCGCGTCCTTGTAGCAGTGTGATAGGGATGTTAATGTTGTATGTGTGTGTGCGCAGAGCGGCGTGGTACGGCGCGACAGGGCGCGTGGCCGAGCGCTACGGCGCGGCGTGCGGCGCGACGTGCTGCGCGTCCTTGTAGCAGTGTGATAGGGATGTTAATGTTGTATGTGTGTGTGCGCAGAGCGGCGTGGTACGGCGCGACAGGGCGCGTGGCCGAGCGCTACGGCGCGGCGTGCGGCGCGACGTGCTGCGCGTCCTTGTAGCAGTGTGATAGGGATGTTAATGTTGTATGTGTGTGTGCGCAGAGCGGCGTGGTACGGCGCGACAGGGCGCGTGGCCGAGCGCTACGGCGCGGCGTGCGGCGCGACGTGCTGCGCGTCCTTGTAGCAGTGTGATAGGGATGTTAATGTTGTATGTGTGTGTGCGCAGAGCGGCGTGGTACGGCGCGACAGGGCGCGTGGCCGAGCGCTACGGCGCGGCGTGCGGCGCGACGTGCTGCGCGTCCTTGTAGCAGTGTGATAGGGATGTTAATGTTGTATGTGTGTGTGCGCAGAGCGGCGTGGTACGGCGCGACAGGGCGCGTGGCCGAGCGCTACGGCGCGGCGTGCGGCGCGACGTGCTGCGCGTCCTTGTAGCAGTGTGATAGGGATGTTAATGTTGTATGTGTGTGTGCGCAGAGCGGCGTGGTACGGCGCGACAGGGCGCGTGGCCGAGCGCTACGGCGCGGCGTGCGGCGCGACGTGCTGCGCGTCCTTGTAGCAGTGTGATAGGGATGTTAATGTTGTATGTGTGTGTGCGCAGAGCGGCGTGGTACGGCGCGACAGGGCGCGTGGCCGAGCGCTACGGCGCGGCGTGCGGCGCGACGTGCTGCGCGTCCTTGTAGCAGTGTGATAGGGATGTTAATGTTGTATGTGTGTGTGCGCAGAGCGGCGTGGTACGGCGCGACAGGGCGCGTGGCCGAGCGCTACGGCGCGGCGTGCGGCGCGACGTGCTGCGCGTCCTTGTAGCAGTGTGATAGGGATGTTAATGTTGTATGTGTGTGTGCGCAGAGCGGCGTGGTACGGCGCGACAGGGCGCGTGGCCGAGCGCTACGGCGCGGCGTGCGGCGCGACGTGCTGCGCGTCCTTGTAGCAGTGTGATAGGGATGTTAATGTTGTATGTGTGTGTGCGCAGAGCGGCGTGGTACGGCGCGACAGGGCGCGTGGCCGAGCGCTACGGCGCGGCGTGCGGCGCGACGTGCTGCGCGTCCTTGTAGCAGTGTGATAGGGATGTTAATGTTGTATGTGTGTGTGCGCAGAGCGGCGTGGTACGGCGCGACAGGGCGCGTGGCCGAGCGCTACGGCGCGGCGTGCGGCGCGACGTGCTGCGCGTCCTTGTAGCAGTGTGATAGGGATGTTAATGTTGTATGTGTGTGTGCGCAGAGCGGCGTGGTACGGCGCGACAGGGCGCGTGGCCGAGCGCTACGGCGCGGCGTGCGGCGCGACGTGCTGCGCGTCCTTGTAGCAGTGTGATAGGGATGTTAATGTTGTATGTGTGTGTGCGCAGAGCGGCGTGGTACGGCGCGACAGGGCGCGTGGCCGAGCGCTACGGCGCGGCGTGCGGCGCGACGTGCTGCGCGTCCTTGTAGCAGTGTGATAGGGATGTTAATGTTGTATGTGTGTGTGCGCAGAGCGGCGTGGTACGGCGCGACAGGGCGCGTGGCCGAGCGCTACGGCGCGGCGTGCGGCGCGACGTGCTGCGCGTCCTTGTAGCAGTGTGATAGGGATGTTAATGTTGTATGTGTGTGTGCGCAGAGCGGCGTGGTACGGCGCGACAGGGCGCGTGGCCGAGCGCTACGGCGCGGCGTGCGGCGCGACGTGCTGCGCGTCCTTGTAGCAGTGTGATAGGGATGTTAATGTTGTATGTGTGTGTGCGCAGAGCGGCGTGGTACGGCGCGACAGGGCGCGTGGCCGAGCGCTACGGCGCGGCGTGCGGCGCGACGTGCTGCGCGTCCTTGTAGCAGTGTGATAGGGATGTTAATGTTGTATGTGTGTGTGCGCAGAGCGGCGTGGTACGGCGCGACAGGGCGCGTGGCCGAGCGCTACGGCGCGGCGTGCGGCGCGACGTGCTGCGCGTCCTTGTAGCAGTGTGATAGGGATGTTAATGTTGTATGTGTGTGTGCGCAGAGCGGCGTGGTACGGCGCGACAGGGCGCGTGGCCGAGCGCTACGGCGCGGCGTGCGGCGCGACGTGCTGCGCGTCCTTGTAGCAGTGTGATAGGGATGTTAATGTTGTATGTGTGTGTGCGCAGAGCGGCGTGGTACGGCGCGACAGGGCGCGTGGCCGAGCGCTACGGCGCGGCGTGCGGCGCGACGTGCTGCGCGTCCTTGTAGCAGTGTGATAGGGATGTTAATGTTGTATGTGTGTGTGCGCAGAGCGGCGTGGTACGGCGCGACAGGGCGCGTGGCCGAGCGCTACGGCGCGGCGTGCGGCGCGACGTGCTGCGCGTCCTTGTAGCAGTGTGATAGGGATGTTAATGTTGTATGTGTGTGTGCGCAGAGCGGCGTGGTACGGCGCGACAGGGCGCGTGGCCGAGCGCTACGGCGCGGCGTGCGGCGCGACGTGCTGCGCGTCCTTGTAGCAGTGTGATAGGGATGTTAATGTTGTATGTGTGTGTGCGCAGAGCGGCGTGGTACGGCGCGACAGGGCGCGTGGCCGAGCGCTACGGCGCGGCGTGCGGCGCGACGTGCTGCGCGTCCTTGTAGCAGTGTGATAGGGATGTTAATGTTGTATGTGTGTGTGCGCAGAGCGGCGTGGTACGGCGCGACAGGGCGCGTGGCCGAGCGCTACGGCGCGGCGTGCGGCGCGACGTGCTGCGCGTCCTTGTAGCAGTGTGATAGGGATGTTAATGTTGTATGTGTGTGTGCGCAGAGCGGCGTGGTACGGCGCGACAGGGCGCGTGGCCGAGCGCTACGGCGCGGCGTGCGGCGCGACGTGCTGCGCGTCCTTGTAGCAGTGTGATAGGGATGTTAATGTTGTATGTGTGTGTGCGCAGAGCGGCGTGGTACGGCGCGACAGGGCGCGTGGCCGAGCGCTACGGCGCGGCGTGCGGCGCGACGTGCTGCGCGTCCTTGTAGCAGTGTGATAGGGATGTTAATGTTGTATGTGTGTGTGCGCAGAGCGGCGTGGTACGGCGCGACAGGGCGCGTGGCCGAGCGCTACGGCGCGGCGTGCGGCGCGACGTGCTGCGCGTCCTTGTAGCAGTGTGATAGGGATGTTAATGTTGTATGTGTGTGTGCGCAGAGCGGCGTGGTACGGCGCGACAGGGCGCGTGGCCGAGCGCTACGGCGCGGCGTGCGGCGCGACGTGCTGCGCGTCCTTGTAGCAGTGTGATAGGGATGTTAATGTTGTATGTGTGTGTGCGCAGAGCGGCGTGGTACGGCGCGACAGGGCGCGTGGCCGAGCGCTACGGCGCGGCGTGCGGCGCGACGTGCTGCGCGTCCTTGTAGCAGTGTGATAGGGATGTTAATGTTGTATGTGTGTGTGCGCAGAGCGGCGTGGTACGGCGCGACAGGGCGCGTGGCCGAGCGCTACGGCGCGGCGTGCGGCGCGACGTGCTGCGCGTCCTTGTAGCAGTGTGATAGGGATGTTAATGTTGTATGTGTGTGTGCGCAGAGCGGCGTGGTACGGCGCGACAGGGCGCGTGGCCGAGCGCTACGGCGCGGCGTGCGGCGCGACGTGCTGCGCGTCCTTGTAGCAGTGTGATAGGGATGTTAATGTTGTATGTGTGTGTGCGCAGAGCGGCGTGGTACGGCGCGACAGGGCGCGTGGCCGAGCGCTACGGCGCGGCGTGCGGCGCGACGTGCTGCGCGTCCTTGTAGCAGTGTGATAGGGATGTTAATGTTGTATGTGTGTGTGCGCAGAGCGGCGTGGTACGGCGCGACAGGGCGCGTGGCCGAGCGCTACGGCGCGGCGTGCGGCGCGACGTGCTGCGCGTCCTTGTAGCAGTGTGATAGGGATGTTAATGTTGTATGTGTGTGTGCGCAGAGCGGCGTGGTACGGCGCGACAGGGCGCGTGGCCGAGCGCTACGGCGCGGCGTGCGGCGCGACGTGCTGCGCGTCCTTGTAGCAGTGTGATAGGGATGTTAATGTTGTATGTGTGTGTGCGCAGAGCGGCGTGGTACGGCGCGACAGGGCGCGTGGCCGAGCGCTACGGCGCGGCGTGCGGCGCGACGTGCTGCGCGTCCTTGTAGCAGTGTGATAGGGATGTTAATGTTGTATGTGTGTGTGCGCAGAGCGGCGTGGTACGGCGCGACAGGGCGCGTGGCCGAGCGCTACGGCGCGGCGTGCGGCGCGACGTGCTGCGCGTCCTTGTAGCAGTGTGATAGGGATGTTAATGTTGTATGTGTGTGTGCGCAGAGCGGCGTGGTACGGCGCGACAGGGCGCGTGGCCGAGCGCTACGGCGCGGCGTGCGGCGCGACGTGCTGCGCGTCCTTGTAGCAGTGTGATAGGGATGTTAATGTTGTATGTGTGTGTGCGCAGAGCGGCGTGGTACGGCGCGACAGGGCGCGTGGCCGAGCGCTACGGCGCGGCGTGCGGCGCGACGTGCTGCGCGTCCTTGTAGCAGTGTGATAGGGATGTTAATGTTGTATGTGTGTGTGCGCAGAGCGGCGTGGTACGGCGCGACAGGGCGCGTGGCCGAGCGCTACGGCGCGGCGTGCGGCGCGACGTGCTGCGCGTCCTTGTAGCAGTGTGATAGGGATGTTAATGTTGTATGTGTGTGTGCGCAGAGCGGCGTGGTACGGCGCGACAGGGCGCGTGGCCGAGCGCTACGGCGCGGCGTGCGGCGCGACGTGCTGCGCGTCCTTGTAGCAGTGTGATAGGGATGTTAATGTTGTATGTGTGTGTGCGCAGAGCGGCGTGGTACGGCGCGACAGGGCGCGTGGCCGAGCGCTACGGCGCGGCGTGCGGCGCGACGTGCTGCGCGTCCTTGTAGCAGTGTGATAGGGATGTTAATGTTGTATGTGTGTGTGCGCAGAGCGGCGTGGTACGGCGCGACAGGGCGCGTGGCCGAGCGCTACGGCGCGGCGTGCGGCGCGACGTGCTGCGCGTCCTTGTAGCAGTGTGATAGGGATGTTAATGTTGTATGTGTGTGTGCGCAGAGCGGCGTGGTACGGCGCGACAGGGCGCGTGGCCGAGCGCTACGGCGCGGCGTGCGGCGCGACGTGCTGCGCGTCCTTGTAGCAGTGTGATAGGGATGTTAATGTTGTATGTGTGTGTGCGCAGAGCGGCGTGGTACGGCGCGACAGGGCGCGTGGCCGAGCGCTACGGCGCGGCGTGCGGCGCGACGTGCTGCGCGTCCTTGTAGCAGTGTGATAGGGATGTTAATGTTGTATGTGTGTGTGCGCAGAGCGGCGTGGTACGGCGCGACAGGGCGCGTGGCCGAGCGCTACGGCGCGGCGTGCGGCGCGACGTGCTGCGCGCGCGCACTGCGCGTGCTGCTGGACGCTGCGCGGGAGGTGGGCGCGCCCGCCGCCGCGCAGCTGTGGACCTGTCTGCTGCAGATCATGCACAACATACCGGTCCCTACACAATTTTTTCTTTTAACTTTCATTTATCAGTTTAAAAAAACAATTTAAATAATTTAAGTCACACATTTGCAAAATTATAAAGTTTATATTAAACATAACAAAGTAAGCAACATTATTATGATACTTTCTAGTATCATATAAATTCAAATCCATGTTCTCATGGATTTTAATTTGGAATCAACAAAAGCCAGCATTTCACTGAAATCTTGCCTGGATTGCTTTTATTTGGGTTGGTAATTTAAATAAAATAACGAACAATATTTCTTTCAGAACTGGCACACATATTTAGATAAGACAGAATTGCTCGTCAAGAGGATATTAGATGTTTTGGATAACGGTAAGTTTTGATATTTTGAACATTTTGAAATTACAGACCTTCTTCGCAAGATTTTAAGGAATAGTTTGTAGATCATTTTAAATATTAATTTTGTAACATAATAATATAAACTTATGTCCAGGTGGTTGGGGCGACGCGAGGCATCTATCCAACATGTTGCTGCCCCTCTTCGCATATTTACCTCAAGATATTTTAACTAAAGACTTCTACGAAACTTTCTTTAAAGCTGTGTTTACTGGGTAAGATCAAAATCTCAACCTGTTATATTATAACTTCACTAACATAGTCATATTATGACTTCATATTATTGACGTTTCAGATTAGAAAAGAAAAAAATATTGAACTCAAAAAGTGAACGGCAATCGTGGATCACGAGTTTGGCCGAATGTTTGCGTTACCTGTCCATACAGCAGAATGACTTCGTGATGGAGATCGTGAGCAGCGTGCACAGGACGTGGCTGGCCAATGTGCTGTCCATGACGCACGACGGGCAAACCCGAACCAACCTCATAAAGTGTTCCGCGATCAGCATGGCCTCACTCGTCAAATATTGGCTCAAACAATCCGTGGAAGAAAACAGTGAAAAATACGATCAGCTCGTCAGAAACTTTTGGCAAAACGTTTGCTCCACAGTTTTGACACAAATTGATAAATCTGGCACAGACCCTAATGAAATAGGGAAATTGATTGACGGGCACATATTACTGTTGCAAACATTGAAGTCGTCGTTTTCACAAGAAGTGAAGAAGCAGCATAGCATTAAGTTTGACGGTGACGCGCAAACTGTGACCGAAAAGAGTGCAGTTGTGACGCAGCAGTGTGACGCATCTGTTGTAGAGCGGTACAAACATAACTTAGAGGATGTGGTGCAGAAGATTTGTTCGCACTATTTGGACAGTGCCGAGAAGAAACAGATATCCAACGCTATTGTGACGCCTGTCATCACTTTACTGGTGGAGTTCGACAGTGAGCAGCTGTTCATAGCTTTGGCCAGACAGTTCGATGTCGACAGTGTGTACCGGCTGTATGACAAAGTGCTGCGGTGCTGGCTTTCTGGTGACACCATGCGCTGTAAGACGGTCGTGGATATAGTGTTCCTTCTCATGAAGTATATGACTGAAGACGAACAAGATGCTATGTTTAACTCCTTCCAACAGGTAATTTTAATAATAATTTGTTGTTCCTATAATCCATATGTGGCCACCATTTCGTTTTTTTCTCGATCAACCGCTTTTAACAAATATAAAACATTTGTAAGTTGTGGGTGCAAAACAGGTAGGCAGGTTGACATATAACATAACCCTAACCCATAACATATCATCAAAATTTCTAATTTTGTTTTCCTAGTCTTAGACTCACGGTGTTGTCCCTAAAATAAGGAAATCTGCTTTCATTACACCCGTGCATAAGCATTACAGCAGATTACTAATTATTTTATTTTATTTTATTCAGTAAACTTACAGCTAACTTATACAGTATGCTTAAACGATACAAAATTAAAGGCCATTTTACAAGTTTCCACCACAGATAATATAATACTACGTACAGATACCCAATCCCATACAAAGAAAAGAAACCTCCCTAAGTCTGGCTATTGAGCTGGCAATTTTTCTTCGTCCCGTTTTTTCAATAGATGGCAGCATAAGCGACTCACTAATTCAAGTTTCAAGTTATTTATTTCATAACAAAAATACATTTTTGTCGAAATACTGTCGTACACTGTTATTGAATATATCCAAATGATGTTCACTGGACAGTTTTTCACCGGACAGTTTATAAAAATATCCGCTCGCCCGGATTAGAAAAGAATTCTGCCTGTACGCGGACTTGGAATGAGGGACATGTAACAAGCTAGGTTTACGAAACATTTTGCAGTGTATAAATCGCGAATAGTACTATAGATTGCCCTGAGCTATTAGGCAGTATAGGGTTAGATACTGCCTAATAGCTCAGGGCAATCTATAGTACTATTCGCGATTTTAAATAAGTACGTATTATCTGCAATGCGTCTGCGCTCGTGCAGTGGTATAGGCCTATATCCAAGCTTGCATTATAGCTAAAATATTTGATAGGATTGTATATAACTAATTATATTCCGCCCTTGCTAGGCTCGTTCAGCACGGTTTTTGATAGGACGGTCTACCACTTCCAACTTGACCGAACGAAGTTCTGCTTGACCAATAATGGTAACGTTTTTCTGCGTAAAATTGAAGGCGCTAAACAAATCCTTATTAAAACGGAACAGACCCTTCGTGAATTGGATGTGAATCAATGACTCTTGTTAATTATACTAAGTTTGAGTTTCCTTAATTTTTTAAAAGTATTTTTTAGCATAGGTTTTCATTCTCACACACACAACTACACACGTAAGTCATCCCTATTTTCATCACTTGTGCGTTTTGTTATTACTGTGCATGCGTATATTGTTTATTGCTTAAATATAATGTTTATCACATCTCTATCAACTTTCCATAATCCTGTACCACCAGCATCGTTAACTTTAAATTGCCTTATGCCTTATTGCGATAATTTCAGTTCTTTCTGTGCCGCGCTTTGGGCTATCTTTAATTTTTTTGCAAATGGCTAATCATAATAGCGTAGACCTCGAATTAGACTCACTTTCTGTTGCTAAATCTTATAAATGTCAACCTGAAAACTGCGTGCGGTATATTAAAAATCCGAACAAAGGGTTAAAAATACTACATCTAAATATCCGGAGTATAACTAAAAACTTTGACGAAATCTCTGTGCTTATGGAACTTCTAGGTTTTCAGTGTGATGTTATTGTCTTGTCCGAATGTTGGTTAAGTAAAACCAGGCACCTACCAAATTTAGTTGGTTACACTTCCTTTTTTACGAAAAACACTTTCAATCAAAATGACGGATGCGCTGTTTATATTAAATCTTCTATGAAACATGATGTTATAGAACCCTATTTTGCTGATGCAAATTGTCTTATCTGTACTATAGACAGCGTCTCAATTGTTGCTCTGTATCGTTCTCCTTCCTATAAAAACTTAAACAATTTCATTGAAAGTCTGGATAAAGTGCTCATGCCCGCCACACAGACTGTTGTCTTGATTGGAGATATAAATATCGATATCAAGAATGGCAACAACGACAAACACTCGGATGAGTATCTATCATGTGCTGCCGAGCACGGTCTTCTCCCCGCTCACCTGTTCCCCACACGTGTCTCAAACTGTCTGGATCACATCCTCTTAAAAACGAATTTATCAGCTACAGCTATTGTCATTGAGTCGTCTATAACTGATCATGAACCTCTGCTACTATTTTTGCAAACAAAAAATAAGTATCGAAATTTACCCCGTACCAAATGTAAAGTTAACCACAATTCAATTGTAGAAACTATCAATGACAAAGACTGGTCTCCTATCTTGGCGGTATCGGATCCTAATAGAGCGGCGGAAGACCTAATAGGAGGTCTCTCTACAATCATAGAGAACAACACGCATGAACATATAGTCCCCAGGAAGCATACATATCTTAAACCGTGGATCACGCCTGGCTTGCTACGCTGTATCCGTAACCGTGACCGCATGCACGGCAAATTAAAAAAATCTGATAATGAAATTCTGAGAATATCGTATACTCGCTACCGTAACTTCTGCAACTCATTGTTAAGGAAACTAAAACGCGCATATGAAAAGGAAGAATTCTTTAAGGCAAAAAATAATATTAAAGCAACTTGGAATGTGGTAAAAAATGTATCTGACCTTCGTTCACACTGTCCTCCCCATGTTGAGCTGTTACATCTTTCTGACTCTCCAGTGTCCTCTCTTAATAAGGTCAATAACTACTTTGCTGGCATTGGTAAAAACCTTGCTACTAAAATAAAACCTGTGTCTACCACACCTTCAGTATCGGCAACAAATACTAGTGGCTCTATGGTTCTTCTAGAGGCTACAGAAATGGACGTCGAAGGCATCATTCTTAGCCTAAAGTCAGACTCTGCTACCGGTTGGGATGGAATCCCCATTAACATCATCAAGTCCACGAGAAGTGTATTGGTCCCAATCATTACACATGTCTGTAATCTCGCCATTTCATCTGGTGTCTTCCCTGAAGTCTTCAAAAGAGCCGTAGTTCACCCTGTTCATAAGGCTGGTCGCAGAGACGACGTTAACAACTACAGACCTATCTCGGTTCTCTCTGCCACGTCAAAGATCTTGGAACGAATTTTAAATAAGAGTCTCGTCAGTTTCCTTGAGACATATAATATTTTAGCCCCCAACCAATTTGGTTTCCGGAAGGGCATTAGTACTGAAGATGCTATAATGGCTCTGTCTGACTACGCAGTTAGGTCTGTTGACAATAAGCGAAAGTGTCTTGTCTGTCGGTATCTTTCTTGATTTATCTAAGGCCTTTGATACCGTTTATGCGCCGGCCTTGCTAAATAGGATGGAGGGCATTGGAATTCGAGGCTTGGTGCTGGATATCTTTAAAGACTACCTGAGGAATCGAACTCAGGTGGTTAAAATCGGGCAACATGTGATTGAAGAGCTTCCCATTGCTTACGGTGTGCCTCAGGGTAGCATACTGGGTCCCACTCTATTCCTTATCTCTACTCTCTCTCAACTCTGTAAACTGCCGATACAAAACTGTAAAGTCATTGCATACGCCGATGATACTACCTTGCTTATTGATGGAGTAGACTGGGCCCAGTGCTATCGGAGTGCCGAGAAGGCACTTACACGTGTGTTGGAATGGTTGAATTACAACCTACTCACTCTAAACGTCAGTAAAACGGTTTACATGCCATTTGCTATCAGGTCAAACTTATGCCCATCACCTTCCCTTACTCTTAAAGCCCATATATGTATGTATGTACGTCTTCCACCGTTTGTGAGTGTGACTGCCTGAAAATCTCTAAGTCCACTAGTGTCAAGTACCTTGGCGTACATATCGACCAACATCTTAATTGGCAAAAACATCTTGACACACTTTCTGGTAGAACTCGCAAGCTGATTTAAGTTTTTAAAAAAATACGCAAGTCTGCAGATTGGGACACATTGATGGTGGTTTATTTTGCTTTGTGCCAATCGATCTTAGCTTATTGTATTCCAGTCTGGGGTGGTGCTACTGAAAACCATTTCATCCGACTGGAACGAGCACAAAGAGCTGTTCTAAAGGTTCTGCTCTCTCGGCCGCTATTCCACAGTACAGCTCTATGCGGAATCCAAAGTGTTGACTGTCAGGCAGCTGTATGTCCTTCAATCAATGCTCCGTAAGCACCCTTCTCGTCCGTCCTCAGAGCCAACAGGCAGAATAAAACACACGGTTTTTCTTCAAGAGTCGCATAGAACTTCGTTTGCCAAGAAACACTATTTTATTTCCAGCACGAAACTCTATAACCAGCTTAATAAAGTTCTAAAAATTTATCCCGATACTAAATATCAGCTCAAACCTAAGTTAAAGGAATATCTTCTAAAACTGACTTATCGCAATACGGAGGATCTTCTGTTGGGAAATTTTAGAAATATAAATATATAGGTACATAAAGTTATATTTAAAAGATAAATTATGATAATTATTATACTCTTGCATATGCTCGCACACTCCAATTACACTTTAATTACACTCATACTTCAATTACACTATCACAAACATACACACTCCCTCAAACATGTAGCTCCTGAAATACACTATAGACAAACTCAACACTTTCTTTTAATGTTGCTTTTTTCTTGTATTCAGTTTTTATTTTTTTTTCTCTTGGACTTGCCCAAATGGATTTTTGTATATTATATGTGTCCTATTTACTGTATGCACATTACTTTGAAGGGACACTGCCTTCTAAGATACAGGTACATAAACCTAGTTTAGAAGTCAGGGTTTTTCACTCTGGAACACTATATTAAGTCAGTTTTAGATTTAAATTATGTAAATGCTTTTATGGAGAAATAAAGATTATTATTATTATCTCCTTTATTACATTTAACAAACTTATAAATTAAATTATTAAATATTTTAAAAAAATCTGAAAAAACATTTAAAAATATAAAAAATAGTATCCCACCGGTCAGGGCTCCAGAGAGAGGAACCTCCTGACAATACGAGCCGTGTCCAGAAGTACCGCCTTCTGAATCAAGCCCTTGATCCAGCTGCCCAACGAGAGCCTCCTCAGGTGTTTGTCAAGGCTCTTGGCTATTAAGCCATTGGCTGTCATGACTATCGGCACAATGATTGCTGAGTCCACATCCCACATGTCGACAACCTCGCGAGCTAAATCAAGATACTTGATTTCTTTATCTTTCTCGGCTTTCACGAGGTTACCAGCGGGACCGTTATGTCAACAATCATTGTGCGCCGCTCTACTCGATCCACCACCACTATATCAGGCTTATTGGCAACAATAGTCCTGTCAGTGATGATGGATCGATCCCAGTACAATGTGATATTTCTATTTTCGAGAACTGGGTCGGGCACTTACCTGTAGTACGGCACTTCCGATTCCACAAGGCTGTATTTCAGAGCAAGTTGCTGATGGATAATCCTAGCTACAAGGTTGTGTCTATGCAAGTACTCTTCGTTAGCTAGACGAGAACACCCGGAGATAATGTGTCTTATTGATTCCCCCGGACGGTGACATGCCCGACAGATGTCAACCGTGCCGTCTTTCACAATAAATCTCCGGTAATTGTTCGTCATCATAACTTCGTCCATAATTGCACAAATAAAACCTTCGGTTTCTCCAAAGACGTCACCGAAACGTAGCCAGGTCACGGACGCTAGAAGATCTACATCGGGTCCATGTAGGGCCCGGAAAAAGCGTCCGTGAAGCTCCTTACTCTGCCATACTTCCATGCGATCATTAGTGTCAAGCACTACATGTTTGCGCCAGTTCTCTTTGGCCAAGGAGAGCGGGGTGAGGCCCTTGTCCACCGCGACCACATCACGATGCATCCCCACGTCGGTTTCTATTAAATATTCCCTGAGACTGCATATCTCGCGATTGTGTAGGGTCTTAGCGCTTTTAATTATTATTATTATTATCTCCTTTATTATATTTTACAAACTTATAAATTACATTTTTAAATATTTTTTAAAAAATCTGAAAAAAAAAAAATTAAAAAACATTTAAAAATATAAAAAATAGTATCCCACCGGTATCGGGAACAGGGTCCAAGCTACATTTTACTATTTATTATTATTATTATTACTTCAGGCTGACTTGTATCGGCTTGATGAGTATTGTCGGGCTAATAAACTTGATTGATCTCAACCCATCTAAGTGTTCGGTGATCACCTACACTAGAAAACGTGTAGTCCTAGCCACTACTTATACTTTGGCAGGCCAGATCACCAGCAAGACAGTAAGTTAGTTTTTGACACACACATTGATGCAATTGTCAAAAAAGTCTCTAAACTGCTTGGGTTTATAATACGTCTCTCTAAGTGTTTAAGTAAGTTAGTACTGTACGTTTATAGTAAAAAGTGTAGTGTGGTACGGTACTGACGCATGAGTTCCCCGCAGTTCCCGCCCAGCGTGGTGGAGTGGTGTCTGTCGCGCTGTGTGCGGCACCCGCACGTGCGCGCGGTGGCGGTGCGGCGCTGGCTGCGCGGCGCGCTGTGCTGTGCCACCCTGCGCGCGCTGGCCGAGCGCGGCGGGCCCGAGGCGCGGGCCCTGCTGCTGGCCTGCCTCACTGACGAGCCCAGCGGAGGTATGTGCGCTAGGTGGGCGCTGGCTGCGCGGCCCTGCGCGCGCTGGCCGAGCGCGGCGGGCCCGAGGCGCGGGCCCTGCTGCTGGCCTGCCTCACTGACGAGCCCAGCGGAGGTATGTGCGCTAGGTGGGCGCTGGCTGCGCGGCCCTGCGCGCGCTGGCCGAGCGCGGCGGGCCCGAGGCGCGGGCCCTGCTGCTGGCCTGCCTCACTGACGAGCCCAGCGGAGGTATGTGCGCTAGGTGGGCGCTGGCTGCGCGGCCCTGCGCGCGCTGGCCGAGCGCGGCGGGCCCGAGGCGCGGGCCCTGCTGCTGGCCTGCCTCACTGACGAGCCCAGCGGAGGTATGTGCGCTAGGTGGGCGCTGGCTGCGCGGCCCTGCGCGCGCTGGCCGAGCGCGGCGGGCCCGAGGCGCGGGCCCTGCTGCTGGCCTGCCTCACTGACGAGCCCAGCGGAGGTATGTGCGCTAGGTGGGCGCTGGCTGCGCGGCCCTGCGCGCGCTGGCCGAGCGCGGCGGGCCCGAGGCGCGGGCCCTGCTGCTGGCCTGCCTCACTGACGAGCCCAGCGGAGGTATGTGCGCTAGGTGGGCGCTGGCTGCGCGGCCCTGCGCGCGCTGGCCGAGCGCGGCGGGCCCGAGGGGCGGGCCCTGCTGCTGGCCTGCCTCACTGACGAGCCCAGCGGAGGTATGTGCGCTAGGTGGGCGCTGGCTGCGCGGCCCTGCGCGCGCTGGCCGAGCGCGGCGGGCCCGAGGCGCGGGCCCTGCTGCTGGCCTGCCTCACTGACGAGCCCAGCGGAGGTATGTGCGCTAGGTGGGCGCTGGCTGCGCGGCCCTGCGCGCGCTGGCCGAGCGCGGCGGGCCCGAGGCGCGGGCCCTGCTGCTGGCCTGCCTCACTGACGAGCCCAGCGGAGGTATGTGCGCTAGGTGGGCGCTGGCTGCGCGGCCCTGCGCGCGCTGGCCGAGCGCGGCGGGCCCGAGGCGCGGGCCCTGCTGCTGGCCTGCCTCACTGACGAGCCCAGCGGAGGTATGTGCGCTAGGTGGGCGCTGGCTGCGCGGCCCTGCGCGCGCTGGCCGAGCGCGGCGGGCCCGAGGGGCGGGCCCTGCTGCTGGCCTGCCTCACTGACGAGCCCAGCGGAGGTATGTGCGCTAGGTGGGCGCTGGCTGCGCGGCCCTGCGCGCGCTGGCCGAGCGCGGCGGGCCCGAGGGGCGGGCCCTGCTGCTGGCCTGCCTCACTGACGAGCCCAGCGGAGGTATGTGCGCTAGGTGGGCGCTGGCTGCGCGGCCCTGCGCGCGCTGGCCGAGCGCGGCGGGCCCGAGGCGCGGGCCCTGCTGCTGGCCTGCCTCACTGACGAGCCCAGCGGAGGTATGTGCGCTAGGTGGGCGCTGGCTGCGCGGCCCTGCGCGCGCTGGCCGAGCGCGGCGGGCCCGAGGGGCGGGCCCTGCTGCTGGCCTGCCTCACTGACGAGCCCAGCGGAGGTATGTGCGCTAGGTGGGCGCTGGCTGCGCGGCCCTGCGCGCGCTGGCCGAGCGCGGCGGGCCCGAGGCGCGGGCCCTGCTGCTGGCCTGCCTCACTGACGAGCCCAGCGGAGGTATGTGCGCTAGGTGGGCGCTGGCTGCGCGGCCCTGCGCGCGCTGGCCGAGCGCGGCGGGCCCGAGGCGCGGGCCCTGCTGCTGGCCTGCCTCACTGACGAGCCCAGCGGAGGTATGTGCGCTAGGTGGGCCCGCACATACAGACAGTGACTGCCTACCAAGAATCAGCCCCGTTCGTCTGCCTACCCTCAAGGCTTTAACCGTCGCCTCTCACAATTATCTCTCATATCCGCGTGTCGTTCTAAAACTTATTTGCCATATTAACGGTCGTATCCTTCACCACCACAGAATCATTTTTTTTTTTTTTGTAAATATTGACGTTCAAAAGTGAAATTTATGTGCTTGAAATAAATGATTTGACTTTGACCATGTTTCAGAGCTGCTAGTGAGCGAGGAGTGTGTGTCGGAGGTGCTGAAGATAGTGACCAGCTCCATATCGCAGCCACACAGCAGCACGTTGGAAGCGAGCGCTGCCCTGGCCTCCCGCCTGGCCACCTCGCTGCAGGAGCACGGCGGGCCGCACTACGCGCCGCTGCTGCTGCAGCTGTTCCGACTCAACATACTCGTGCCGGTAACTCACACAGTGTATCTACTGCTACGTCAGCCGCCCGCCTGGCCACGTCGCACACATCATATAAAAATAACTACATAGTTACTTGGCTTGCATGTTCTAGCTCAGCCATGTCGAACCCTTCCGCTATGAAACGTGTTCTTTAAGCGTCCTACCTCGTGTCCCCAGCGCGGCGACAGCAGGCTGTCCGTGCACACGTGGTGCGAGGCACGCTCGGCGTGGCACGACGGAGTGCGCGCGCTGGCGGGCGCGGGCTGCACGCGCTGGCGGGCGCACGCGGCCGCGCTGCTGCACGAGCAGCTGCTGCTGACGTAAGTACCAGTGTGTCACACGTGGCGCGAGGCGCGCTGGCGGGCGCGGGCTGCACGCGCTGGCGGGCGCACGCGGCCGCGCTGCTGCACGAGCAGCTGCTGCTGACGTAAGTACCAGTGTGTCACACGTGGCGCGAGGCGCGCTGGCGGGCGCGGGCTGCACGCGCTGGCGGGCGCACGCGGCCGCGCTGCTGCACGAGCAGCTGCTGCTGACGTAAGTACCAGTGTGTCACACGTGGCGCGAGGCGCGCTGGCGGGCGCGGGCTGCACGCGCTGGAAAAACTATAACACGTGAAATATTCCAAAATTCACTTAACATAAAAATACTTTAATTCACTCTTTTAACCTATAATCCTCCATTCCAGCATGGACGACTTGGACATACCCAAAATCGAAAACATCGTGTCTCTATGTCCGCACTTATTCAATCCTTGCGACGACGTGGAAGTGCCTGATGACGTCACTGACGTGCTCGCCTTCACCAAACAAATCTTCGACATGAAGGACCCTGAGACGCACGTGGTAGAGTCGTACGCGCTACGTCACGAGTGCGTGACGTGCCAGCTCAACTGTCTGTACGACGACGACAATGACGTCATCGCCACCGTCGTACGAGACTCGGCCAGAAGCGACGTCAAGGAGCTAACGAAAACAGATCTCTTGCTCTATGTAAATAAGCATCTTTTCCGTGCGATATATCTGCGGACTCTGTTGCTGCACGACGTCGAGTCAGCTGATGATGACGAGGAGCCGAGCGCGCAGAAGACTTGGTGCGATGTGTTGCTGAGAGACGAGTATGTTCAGAAAGAGTTCTGCAACGTATTGTATACCTATGTTGTCATCAATTCTTTACACGAAGGATACGCATTTGTAAGTATTTTATACGTCTTTTTTTGGGTTCCGTAGTCAACAAAAAACCATTTCAGTTCGCCATGAACGACTTTAACTACTAGAAAGCTGTAATATGGCATGGGTATACATATTAATCACGCCAACAAAGTGTTAAAATATTTTTGTCCGAGATAAAAAACAGTGCAGTGTTTTTTTATTTTCTCGTTTATCCCATGGTGTATCATAAGCTTTAATGCTATTTTTTGTTTGAGGCAAGTGCGTGACAGCTAAATAGTTGTTTTTGGATATGTGAAAAAATTCACGGCAGTAGTAGGTTTTCTGTTTACTTCGTTATACATATTATTATGTAGAATATAGTTAAAAGGAAAACTATCACCGCTAAGTAGGCTTTTATAAGTTAACGAGTAAGAGTCGACCAACTTACATTTGCAGTTGGAATGTATGGGAAAACATGTTTTACAACTACAATGTGGAACTTTGTTCTTGCGGATTGTGCGTGGTCCGACTACGTGGTACCTACTTTGCCGGTTTTCTTCGTTTGAATTAAACGCTGCAGATTTAAGTATACGGGCTGCTTCACGCTGCAACTAGCCTCAAACTCATTTTTCCGTCATTCCTTGCATTCAACTCAATTACAATTTCCAGTGGCCGCACTACGACATAATTGTTGAGACAAAACAGAAACTGGATTCTCTCTTAGTAGACGTGATAAACGCGACATCTCAAGAACTCAGGAGTGCCATAACAAGCACGGTTTCAGAACTGGCGCTGGCCAAGGGCTACTTCTGGGCGTACGCGCACCGGTGGTACACCTTGCATGCGGAAGGCAAGCAGGAGAAAGGAATACTTGAGGGACAGAAACTGGAGGATATTGTATCTGGGAACGGATACTTCCATAGTTTACAGGTTTGTTGTTTTTTTAGAAATTAATATAAATAACATTTAAAATTACTTCGGAAATACGACCGCGTTATCGTCATCACCGGCAGCTTTGTTCCACCCACTGCCGAGTATTATAGGCCTTCTCCCTTTTGCGCTGTTATGAGGTCTAATATAGAGCTGTTACTACCGTAGAAGTACTTGTCAAAGAATCATGCCCACTTTCCATACATTGATTGACCTGTCACATGATTCGTTTTACAGGTCGCGTCTACCTACAACTAGTGTTGTCTATTAACAATTATTATTTATAATAACACAATAACATAACATCTTTTCATTTAGAGGCCAGGGAAAAATACTATTAAGTAAATAGTTTTTTGATGTTATACAACTGTCAGATAAGGTTTGACAGCTGTTTACCCTCAAAAACTATACGATGTTAACGTCAAATTGTTTCATAGTTAGTCGCTGAGAAACTCTGAAATAAATCCCTCTTCAATGTAATTAATATCATTATCAAATTGGCATGAGGCCGCAAACAGCAGTTATATTCTCGTAATATCCCGCCGACACTGAGACATCACATGTGATGTTAGGCCATCCTTGTTTTCTACACTACATTTTGTGCAAGTTAGAGCAATCTATGATATCAGCCTATAACTATCCCACTGCTGGGCAAAGGACTCGACTCATACAGAGAAGGCACGAGCATTAATAACCACGCTTGTTCAAGACGGGGTGGCGATTTCAGACTTTTATTGAGATTGTGACTTGCCCGGATTTGAACACACAGCCTCGTGCATAAAAGGCGAGGTGTCAAACAAATCACAGCCTGTGATAGAGTTCGTTTTAATTATAAATTGTAGTCTATGGTTTTATGCGTAACATGTCAGCTGTACACTTATTTTTCTTTCCACACCCACACATAAAACATAAGAAAATCATAGCTGGTCATAAAATAATAAGTAATGTAAAAAATAAATACCAATTGGTTCTTAAAACATTCAATAACCACACTACGAACTAACAAGTTTTTCGTATTATGTGAAACGGAACGTGTGTAAAACACGCTCCGTTTCCGAAAGTCTATTAGGAAAGACAAACATAGTAACATTGCTTTTATACTTGGCTTTATTTGAAAATTCAAATAAGTGATACGAAATAAGCAAAAAACAAGCAATTTTTTAGATATTTTACATCACTAGACGAGTTAGAAAATTTTCAGGTCAAGACTGAACATGATTCTTTGTACTAGCATGCTTACAAAATTGTAGATTACCAACTCTATGCAATTCCAAAAAACTTTTGAGTGACGGTGCGAATGACGATCTGAGGACCGGAGTAGATAACCCGACAGAGAGACGACTTTATACAAATGCGCAATTATAGGTGCACACTCCAAAGCGCGGCAGTACTAAACTTACGGCGATCTGTTTAAGGTTATTGGGTTCGGCCGTAAGACAGATTGCAACTGATGATAGACAGTACAATTCTATCTGTCTCTGTCAAACAAATAGCTGTCAACACGTTTTATGGTCGCATACTTTCTCTTATTGAGACGTTAAAACCAGAGATTGATAGATTTTTCTATCTCCAGTACGCGAAAATTGGAGATGGATACGTTATTGGGTTCGGCCGTTAGAAACATTGCCTCTGTGAGGGCTAACTCTGTGGCGCGACGTTCGTGTTAATTCGAAAACACGAAGCGCATACATTTATTGGTTTACCTGTATGTTGTTTGTGTCACATCAAAATGTTTTTCACACTCCCTCAGGCCAGCACGAAATGGTCGACCGAGTGCGACTCCGAAGCCGAGTACAAGATCAAGTACCTAGTGATGCTGCGCAGCTGGTACATCGCGTTCGGCGAGTGCGGCGACGCGGACCTGGTGCGTGACGTCACGCGCTGCCGGGAGCGCTGCGACCTCGACGTACTCGTGAACGCGTACTACACGCACAACCACACCATGCTCTATGACATGTTCGTATGCCAGTTTATAGTTACGTTGGATAGACTCAAGTTATTTATATTTTATCTACAAAATGAGCGATGACAATTTTCAGTGACAAGGTATATTTACTAGGCTAGTTGGCAGGAATAAAAATGGTGGGATGGTGAATTTTGTGAATGATTTTAGATTAATTAATATTATTTAAATGGCATAAATATAGAAATTGGTCAGTAGAACGCGAAACGCCACAGCTTCCAGACGACAGTTTCGAATTGTAAATATGTAGAATCAACGACATATTCAAGTCGTTTTTTTTTTCTCCACAGTTAGCTTACCTAATATCAGGTTATATGAATTTTAAATTATTCATTTATTTTACTTTATAAATATTATTTTTTTCATATCTTCACATAATCGACTCACTACAATGTTTTTTTTTTTTTAAATGAATTGTAGTGAAATGTGTGGTTAGCGACCTCGACATTTCAATCATATTATTTTTGCCCGAAAAACCAGCAGCAAGTTCGTCGTGCACTTACATGTCTCTGCTTGCGGTAGCGTCGGGGACGGTTTACGGCTTTCCCACAAATATGGAGTATGTCACACTCACTTAAATATTTTGCTGATGGTGGCGCGTGTGTTTATTTATTATTCAGTTCCCTTCAAAATGTAAAGCGCCTGCCTGTCTTCCAACCCACAACCTACAAGTAGTAGTCGGGCCGTGGTGCAGCGGTAGCCCAGTGGTGGTCATGTTGTGTGAGCATGACATACTCTCAACTGCCATGTTTTATCAAGTCAAACACACATAACAAACGGCTCCAAACTACGTTAAAATAATAAATTCCCCATTTTAACTATGAACAGTCCACGATTTGATTGCGCTGTTTATGACTATTTAAACTCAACCGTAATTTTATTTTTGAAACTCCATCATAATCATCGGTAGCAATCGTGTTCTTCCACCCGCTAATAAGTGTAGTCCTCCTCCCGTGGTTTATGCGAGTCTCAACCAAGTCACACCCGCGATCTTCTGTTATTAGCCTGCCAACAATTCTTCTACTGTCTCTCTGCAGCCATTCGCGACGAGCTTCTCCTGCCATCACCACTTCTAGCCATAGCCGTAAGCTTCCTACTCATGTTTAAAGGAAGAAGGGCTGGGAGCTGGCTCCCAAGAAGTGCGGATCTAATCTGTACAGTATGGTCTCAGGGACATCAGCGAGTGCCCCTGGAGCTGGGTGGTGAGCAACGTGGCCGTGCTGGAGTTCCTGTCGGCCATGGTGACGTCACGCGGCTGGGAGGCGCGGCCGACGCACTGGGACTTCGCCACCATCTCGCTGTGCTCGCTGCTGGGCTCCGTGCGCAAGAGCTTGCACAACTGGGGATCCACCAAGGTACCGGACAATATGGTGTAGGCTGTTCCAGGAGTATCTGATGACAGTGTCAATAAACCCGCAGCGGGGCGGGAGCGGTAGTTTTCATTGACTGTATGCAAGTTACTCAATTTGTATAATAATTATTATAAACGTTTAATTCAGATCACAGTGAATCCATACAGTAGTGTTAGTAAAAAAACTTAAAAGTTAATGTTGTCCAAATAATAAAATATACTAGGGAAACTCATAAAAAAACAATACCTACTTATTTAGTAAACAAAAGTTTATATAATGCTGTTCGGAGCGCACGTAGCTCGCACTTCGGCGACCGTGTGGTCTCCAAGGAAAGGAACTCCGAGATATTATAATATGATTTACTTACCAGAAAGTTTTTAAATGTCTTTTAAATAAACTAACATTTAAAATTTTGATTGATTCTGGTATGCGACCGTATACAACGTGTAACGGAATTAACGCAAGAGCTCATACACCCCAGTTAGAATATTAAATTATAAGACTAAAATAACATCTGTAATTTAATTTAGATGAACCACACCTAGCAATTTTGTATAAAATAGTTGTCCTGACTAAACATAAAACGTTTGAGCGCACTACTCGATCTGTACCCACACTAATAGCGCACGCACCGCACACACTTGTGCCTGCCAGCTGGCTAGGTAGGTAAGCACTGCAAGAGTAGGAGTACGCACTAGGTATGTGTGTACGTTAGTTCAATGACCGAACATTACGTACAGATCACACGTAAAGTCTCGTACACATTGGCGCGACGCCGCAGCGCGACACAAAGGCACCGCGTGTCGCGCGACGAGTGGTGCCTCTGTGTCATGCTGTGGCGTCGCGCCTGTTTGTGGGAGCCTTAATAAATAAGCTTTGGATTATTTTGTTCTAAGTTATTAGGTTTAGTAAAGGGGAAGCATTTACACGTTGTATAATTGGTGCCATGCAGAAAACACTTTTATGCATCAGAGCTGGCTTAGACTGTCTTGTACATAACATACTGACGTGTCGTCGACTCCTCATTTGAGTCCGTTAGCTTAGTAAACAATTTTGGGTTGGTTTTCACAAATACCGCAAAAATGTACAGGGAGGCCAGTATCAGTATTCCATCTTTTATATATAAAAATGAGTTTGCTGTCCGTTAGTCTTGCTAAAACTCAAAAACGCCTGGACCGAATTTAATTTTTTTGTTGTTGTGTATTGTTCGCTATAGTTCAAGGATGGTTTAGAAAAAAAGAAACTGGAAAAAAAAACATTATCATCTACCATAATAATAATAAATTGCTGTGCGTTAGTTTCGCTAAAACTCGAGAACGGTTGGACTGAATCGGGTAATTTTGGTTTTAAATTATTCGTGGAAGTCCAGGGAAGGTTTAAAAGGTAAGTGAATATGAAGAGAATGCTTGAAGTTTAATAAAAACAACAATTTCGGATTATATTAGAAACTATTCCCTCCTTTCAAATATTTCATGTTCGTTAAGTCGTTTAGAAATCAAATCCACCGTTAATTAATGATCGTAATGGATCTTTACGATCATTAATCTCTGGAAGAGATTCTATCCATTTCTTGAACATTAATCAAAAATACAATAATTGTTTTCAAATGTTATTATTGTTTTGTTTTTTTGTTGCCTTTGGTGCAACGCTTATTGTGCAGGACAATTTTATGCCCACTTTCAAGGTAACAACATAATCATTTTCTTTCATTCAACATTAAACATTGTTTCAAAAAATGTACCCACACCATTGCAGATCCAAGGACAAATGTATCATTTTATTAATTATCCCAATTCAAATTCAATATTTATAGTTAAGATCTGACAACGTCTGTCGGGTCAGCTTTTACTGGATAAAACATAACGCCATATCTTAAAATTAACCCGCCGTTCTATGATGCGCTATAACAATAGCGTCCGTTCCTATATAGCGAGCTTATATAAAGCAAACGCAATAAATAAACCCTCCACAGCACGTGCCGCGCGAGAGTGTCACTACTCACCATGCCCTCGTGGCTCACGCCTCCCCCCCCCACAGCACGTGCCGCGCGAGAGTGTCACTACTCACCATGCCCTCGTGGCTCACGCCTCCCCCCCCCACAGCACGTGCCGCGCGAGAGTGTCACTACTCACCATGCCCTCGTGGCTCACGCCTCCCCCCCCCACAGCACGTGCCGCGCGAGAGTGTCACTACTCACCATGCCCTCGTGGCTCACGCCTCCCCCCCCCACAGCACGTGCCGCGCGAGAGTGTCACTACTCACCATGCCCTCGTGGCTCACGCCTCCCCCCCCCACAGCACGTGCCGCGCGAGAGTGTCACTACTCACCATGCCCTCGTGGCTCACGCCTCCCCCCCCCACCCCCCGCAGGTGTGCGCGCTGGCCCGCGCGGCGCTGCGCCTGTGGGCCGCCGTGCGCACGTTCGCCGCGCACGTGCCGCGCGAGAGTGTCACTACTCACCATGCCCTCGTGGCTCACGCCTCCCCCCCCCACCCCCCGCAGGTGTGCGCGCTGGCCCGCGCGGCGCTGCGCCTGTGGGCCGCCGTGCGCACGTTCGCCGCGCACGTGCCGCGCGAGAGTGTCACTACTCACCATGCCCTCGTGGCTCACGCCTCCCCCCCCCACCCCCCGCAGGTGTGCGCGCTGGCCCGCGCGGCGCTGCGCCTGTGGGCCGCCGTGCGCACGTTCGCCGCGCACGTGCCGCGCGAGAGTGTCACTACTCACCATGCCCTCGTGGCTCACGCCTCCCCCCCCCACCCCCCGCAGGTGTGCGCGCTGGCCCGCGCGGCGCTGCGCCTGTGGGCCGCCGTGCGCACGTTCGCCGCGCACGTGCCGCGCGAGAGTGTCACTACTCACCATGCCCTCGTGGCTCACGCCTCCCCCCCCCACCCCCCGCAGGTGTGCGCGCTGGCCCGCGCGGCGCTGCGCCTGTGGGCCGCCGTGCGCACGTTCGCCGCGCACGTGCCGCGCGAGAGTGTCACTACTCACCATGCCCTCGTGGCTCACGCCTCCCCCCCCCACCCCCCGCAGGTGTGCGCGCTGGCCCGCGCGGCGCTGCGCCTGTGGGCCGCCGTGCGCACGTTCGCCGCGCACGTGCCGCGCGAGAGTGTCACTACTCACCATGCCCTCGTGGCTCACGCCTCCCCCCCCCACCCCCCGCAGGTGTGCGCGCTGGCCCGCGCGGCGCTGCGCCTGTGGGCCGCCGTGCGCACGTTCGCCGCGCACGTGCCGCGCGAGAGTGTCACTACTCACCATGCCCTCGTGGCTCACGCCTCCCCCCCCCACCCCCCGCAGGTGTGCGCGCTGGCCCGCGCGGCGCTGCGCCTGTGGGCCGCCGTGCGCACGTTCGCCGCGCACGTGCCGCGCGAGAGTGTCACTACTCACCATGCCCTCGTGGCTCACGCCTCCCCCCCCCACCCCCCGCAGGTGTGCGCGCTGGCCCGCGCGGCGCTGCGCCTGTGGGCCGCCGTGCGCACGTTCGCCGCGCACGTGCCGCGCGAGAGTGTCACTACTCACCATGCCCTCGTGGCTCACGCCTCCCCCCCCCACCCCCCGCAGGTGTGCGCGCTGGCCCGCGCGGCGCTGCGCCTGTGGGCCGCCGTGCGCACGTTCGCCGCGCACGTGCCGCGCGAGAGTGTCACTACTCACCATGCCCTCGTGGCTCACGCCTCCCCCCCCCACCCCCCGCAGGTGTGCGCGCTGGCCCGCGCGGCGCTGCGCCTGTGGGCCGCCGTGCGCACGTTCGCCGCGCACGTGCCGCGCGAGAGTGTCACTACTCACCATGCCCTCGTGGCTCACGCCTCCCCCCCCCACCCCCCGCAGGTGTGCGCGCTGGCCCGCGCGGCGCTGCGCCTGTGGGCCGCCGTGCGCACGTTCGCCGCGCACGTGCCGCGCGAGAGTGTCACTACTCACCATGCCCTCGTGGCTCACGCCTCCCCCCCCCACCCCCCGCAGGTGTGCGCGCTGGCCCGCGCGGCGCTGCGCCTGTGGGCCGCCGTGCGCACGTTCGCCGCGCACGTGCCGCGCGAGAGTGTCACTACTCACCATGCCCTCGTGGCTCACGCCTCCCCCCCCCACCCCCCGCAGGTGTGCGCGCTGGCCCGCGCGGCGCTGCGCCTGTGGGCCGCCGTGCGCACGTTCGCCGCGCACGTGCCGCGCGAGAGTGTCACTACTCACCATGCCCTCGTGGCTCACGCCTCCCCCCCCCACCCCCCGCAGGTGTGCGCGCTGGCCCGCGCGGCGCTGCGCCTGTGGGCCGCCGTGCGCACGTTCGCCGCGCACGTGCCGCGCGAGAGTGTCACTACTCACCATGCCCTCGTGGCTCACGCCTCCCCCCCCCACCCCCCGCAGGTGTGCGCGCTGGCCCGCGCGGCGCTGCGCCTGTGGGCCGCCGTGCGCACGTTCGCCGCGCACGTGCCGCGCGAGAGTGTCACTACTCACCATGCCCTCGTGGCTCACGCCTCCCCCCCCCACCCCCCGCAGGTGTGCGCGCTGGCCCGCGCGGCGCTGCGCCTGTGGGCCGCCGTGCGCACGTTCGCCGCGCACGTGCCGCGCGAGTGCGAGCGCCGCCAGCCGCCCGCGCACGTGGCCGACCTCGTCAACGAGTGGCGCGACATCTTCCATCCGGACACCACCTACAACCTGTTATCCATCATCGTGCACGTGCTTGGTAAGGTTTTTGCTTTGTATTACATTATTTTGAAAATACCCACGAGTGCTTTGGCTATATCCTAAGAATTATTAATTTAGTTCATACTTCAAGTACATTAATGTTCAGAGGGGGTCTTGATGCCATAGGTATTTTCTACCAGTCAAACCTTAAGAATTTATTTGATCTGATGAAAAAATCTCATTGATAGGTCTAGAAGCAAAATTGTTTGCAAAAGAGTTCCATAGAATAACGATAGTGAGTACATAGGAATATCTTTAAAAGGGTTAAATAAGGGATGAAAGCTTGTATGGAAATTCGTAACTTTTGCTAACATGGCTTGTCTCTTTATAAAAATATCAATACTCAATCAGCAGAAGAAGTAAGAGGTGTATTATTATGAATTTCCACCAGAGTCGTGTGGCTCGGGCGAGATGTCGGGCCCGCAAGTAGAAGTGGTGGGCGAGTTGATCGCGTGCAGCCAGCTGCTGCAGTGGGCCGCGCTGGCGCCTGCGCACGCGCACGACGCGCTGTCGCTCGCGAGGCTGGCGCGCGCGGCGGCGGGCGCGCTGCGTGCGCGTGCGCAGGGCGGCACCAAGTGGCTGGCCTACCACCTCTTGCGAGCGCTCGCCAAGCCGTTCGTGCTGGACGACGGTCAGTGTTCTAAAATAACTTCCACATTACTCACATAACTCTAGATAAGACAGTCTTTATTATTATATTATATTATCTTATTGTCTATAGCATTAGCAGAAATAATGCCGCCATCTTTTTTTCACAAAATTTCTCAAAACGTCACAAATGTGTATTAACGTCACTCGAGCGCCAAAAAATCCTTGTAGCGCTGTTCGTACGTTTACAGTCGTGCGCCAGCATGACTCTTTCCCGCAACACGTCTGACGTCACGCGCGATGCCAGTTTACTGTAACGGCTAGGGCTTCGCAGGCAGGCTGCGCAAGCCGTTTACTATTTCGTTAGAGTAAAATAAACGAACAAGAAAAGTCGTCCAGACCAAAATTCAGCAATGGCGGCCAATCTCAGAGATGACTGGCCATCTGCGCGGGAGATACTTACACAGGTGCAAACCCCTCACTCTCACAGCCCGATGGGCGGAAGCTCTCACAACGGTTTACAAGCAGAGAGTCTAGTCTGTGCTAGACTCAGGGCGAGATCAAGGACACAATTAATGGGGACCTCCCTAAAGCGAGAGTAACTCCTGCTCGAGGTTTCACACATACCGGAATTGATTTCGCAGGCCCATTTCAAATAAGCATGTCCAAAGGAAGAGTATCAGAACACAGAAAGCTTACATCTGTGTATTCATATGTATGTCCACCAAGGCTATGCACCTTGAGCTTGTTAGCGATTTGACGTCCGAAGCCTTTATCGCTGCATTCAAGCGGTTTGTTTCCAGTAGAGGAAAATGTAGCGATATATGGACTGACCAGCGACGAAATTTCGTTGGTGCCTACAAAGAACTAAGGGCCGCATGGAAAGTAGCAAATCTGGTATTTGAAGGTGACATATCAAACACACTGGCACTGGAAGGAACACAATGGTATTACATACCAGCATACTCACCGAACTTTGGAGGGTTGTGGGAGGCGGTTGTAAAATCTGTAAAACACCACTTGAAACGCGTGCTCACCACTAATCTCACCTATGAAGAAATGACTTCGGTGCTGTGCCAAATTGAGGCTTGTCTCAATTCTAGGCCATTGTGTCCAATCGATGACAAGGACCCAGACTACATAGAAGTACTAAGACCTGGACACTTTTTAATCGGCGAAGCTCCTATCGTTGTACCGTCGCCTGATTATAAGGATACAAAGATTCATTCCTTGTCCAGATGGCAACAAACATTGCTGGGCGATTTCTGGCGACGTTGGCAACAAGAACACCTAACACGATTGCAACAACGTCCCATTTGGTTAAAGATAGCAGAAGAATTCAAGGTTGGCGATATTGTTTTAATAAAGACTGATGGATTGCCGCCTGTCAAATTTTCTCTTGGTCGTGTTGTAGACAAACATCCTGGAGAAGATGGCATAACCAGAGTCTACAGCATAAAAAGTGGCAACAGTTTAGGGAAGAGATGTTGTTCAAAGTTATGCTCTTTACCCATTTAGATAGATAGATAATATTTATTTGCTTAAACATGTGTCATAAATACAAGAAAATACATGCATGCAAGATGGTAACAACATTATTGGGTACAAACATGTTTGCCACATGATGTGACGTGCAAATGTCAAGAAACTATTACAATTTAAAACATTCTCTTTCAAATAATAAAAATAACAATAAATTAAGTAATTAAAGAGTAATAGTAATATTGCAATAAATTTAAAATAACAATAATCATGCCAACAAAAAATAATAAAAGTAGCAATAAATTAGGTAATTAAAGAGTAATAGTAATAAATTTAAAATATCAAAAATCATGTCAAAAAAAAGTTAATTTATTGTTAGGGTAAAATGTTTAAGTTTGATTTATAAAAGAAATACGGTGGGCGGCATGTTATGTCTATAATATGTTTTCGTTAAGTGTTTATTAACGCCTGTATGTCCCCCACCACACTTAGCCGCAATTAAAGAGTCTTGAAGCAAACACGCATTTTAAATTACCAAATTCCTGCTAAGTTAACATCAACCTTAACGTAACGAACAGTATAAAATCCAGTTCTTCTAACCGAACAGACAGCTGTGCTGCTGGGCAGTTTGGTGCGTCACTTCTTCTTCCCAGCTAAAGCACTAGGAAGTGGTGAAGGCAGGCGTGCCGGGGGAATGTCTTATGTAATTTTGATTTTCTAAAAGTGCTGATTCTCAGCCTAATTTGAATAAATGACTTTTGATTTTGAACGCGTAATTTCGCCTTTACACCAAGGTATTTTATTTTTATAACATGTATTTTAAATAAATAAATAAAATACTTTTCACTTTACTTTTCAGACCATGGTGTCCATTTTGTTGGTAACATTTTTCTTATAGATTAGTGTGAGTTATACTTATAACTACCCACAACAAACATTATTAAATAAAGTAATCTCAACCAACCATTATTGCGCCATTCCATGAAAAATGGCGCAGCAATTATTGATTTAACTGCAGTCCAGTCGACTAGCGATCTTGCTAAGGACGCTGTTGGTACTGACACGTACGCACGAAGGATGCGCACCTTTTACAGTAAGCGGTTTTTTAATGCCACATACCGATGCACTCAGTAGCACCATGTCATCAGCATAGCTTATGTTTACACTAATTCCGTCTACGTGACAACCTACCCGAGTGCTACTGAGTGCCACAATCAGTTTGTTCATATACAGGTTAAATAGGGTTGGCGAGGACAATCCCCCCTGCCTCACCCCGCACTCCAACTTGTACGACATGGTTCCAGACCATCAGACCAGTATTTGCAAATGTTGATGAGTTCAATTGGTAGATTAGTGTTTTCTAACGTTTCCCATAGAATCTCATAGGCAACCAGGTAAAAGGCTTTCGAAAGATCAAGAAAGCATGCGTGATCTGATGTTTGACGTCTTGTGTAGTATTTGAAGGCATGCTGACACCACTGATAGTGCAAAACTGCACTATCAGTGGATAGTCCGCCCCGGAAGCCGAACTGATCGTCATGAAGTTCAATGTGTTTTTTCAGCTGTGATTTCAACATGTGCTTACTACATTTCCCTGACTGCACAAAACTGTGAGCTACAATATTGATCCATGTAGCTCAATGCGCGTGTCCACCCACGTGTTTCTATTTGTTTATTTATTTATTAATAATACACATAAACTCATGATAACCCGGACGATCACCTAACGAAAACGTTGATTACTTTAGCAGCTTGTCACATTAACTTATAATGTAAACTTCACATTTTTGACGTCGCCATTTGCATCGTACCTTATGACAAAGTTCTAAGTATGGTTAAGATGTTCCTATGACGACCGTACAAGTTTGTCCTCTCAGCGGAAAAGCTGAAGCTGTGGAGTGAAGCCAACTCGGAGGGCGACGAGGAGAAGCCGCGCCCGCAGTTTTGTCTGGACCACTTCCACGACGACTTCGTGCATCTGCACGAGATCGTAGACGCCGCGCTCAGCTCTGTTGTGTGAGTCACACGCCTCGGCGTTCAAGTAACCTCATTATTCTTGCTTCATGGCAAAAATAAAAATAATTAGTATTTATTTAATTCAATCACTGTGATCCACATTTTTGTTGGTATACTTAAAAATTTATATTAGTAACGAACAATTCAAAAACAGTTTTAACTAAATTTAATGACAGAAGTACCTACGTAAATCAAAATATAAAATAAATTAAATCACCATCATCTTCAGTGATGGCTGCATTTGCACAAAGCATACCGGGTGTCATTTGATTGTTATCACATATTCCATAACCTGTATCGGCAGAACACGCCAGACCTGCAGTCTGATGACGGACAGTACAGGTGTGAGCGATCCCATTCAACTCAAGCAGGCGCCTCTGCCGTCGGAGATATTACACTTCATCAAGTATTTGTGCAACAAATGTTTTATGTTCTACAGCTCATAAATAAAGCCTCGCATTCACTAGGAGACAAATTGAGCAACATACCGCGATACTTGACGAGGGACGGCTCTATTGTGAAAATCCTGGGAACAACAAAATGTGTTTCTGTCCAGGTTGGGTGAAGGCACGTGCGAAATAGTGCCGATGTCGGACACATACAGCATGACGCTGGGCTGGCTGTTGCTGGCCGACGTGCTGGCCGCGCTGTGCCAGCTCGCGCGCGGTGACCTGATGCACCACTACACACAGATATACAGGTAACATGCTGCAACATACAGCATGACGCTGGGCTGGCTGCTGCTGGCTACGTGCTGGCCGCGCTGTGCCAGCTCGCGCGCGGTGACCTGATGCACCACTACACACAGATATACAGGTAACATGCTGCAACATACAGCATGACGCTGGGCTGGCTGCTGCTGGCTACGTGCTGGCCGCGCTGTGCCAGCTCGCGCGCGGTGACCTGATGCACCACTACACACAGATATACAGGTAACATGCTGCAACATACAGCATGACGCTGGGCTGGCTGCTGCTGGCTACGTGCTGGCCGCGCTGTGCCAGCTCGCGCGCGGTGACCTGATGCACCACTACACACAGATATACAGGTAACATGCTGCAACATACAGCATGACGCTGGGCTGGCTGCTGCTGGCTACGTGCTGGCCGCGCTGTGCCAGCTCGCGCGCGGTGACCTGATGCACCACTACACACAGATATACAGGTAACATGCTGCAACATACAGCATGACGCTGGGCTGGCTGCTGCTGGCTACGTGCTGGCCGCGCTGTGCCAGCTCGCGCGCGGTGACCTGATGCACCACTACACACAGATATACAGGTAACATGCTGCAAAAGTCTGTACAGTCCTTTACAAGCTTGTCCAGGTATTTTGTTCGAACCATTTCCCGAACCATCATATAAACAAAATTAAATGTTGTTCAAATTCTACAAGCTGCACCAGAAAGGGTGTGGTCTAAAGGTGTGACCATCAAACTGAAGAACTTTTTCCATGGGACCTACACCGTAATCGTGAAAAAAGTTGTTCAGTTTGATGGCGACATCCTTAAATTTGACTACAGTTTCTGGTGCACCTGTAAATTGGGTGTCATTATCTTGCGTTCCGAAAATAAATGATGTTTGCGGAGGCGCATAATATTATCAGAGAACATGCATGCGCTTCGGATTAGAATAGATCTTATCATATCCGAATCGCATACTGTTCTTGGGAAACCTGTCCGTGACCCCACTTGCCCTGGCAGCTCGCGCGGCTACAGCGTGCCGCAGCTGTCGGCCGCGCTGCGCCTGCTGCCGGGCGCCGTGTTCTTGGTAAACCTGTCCGTGACCCCACTTGCCCTGGCAGCTCGCGCGGCTACAGCGTGCCGCAGCTGTCGGCCGCGCTGCGCCTGCTGCCGGGCGCCGTGTTCTTGGTAAACCTGTCCGTGACCCCACTTGCCCTGGCAGCTCGCGCGGCTACAGCGTGCCGCAGCTGTCGGCCGCGCTGCGCCTGCTGCCGGGCGCCGTGTTCTTGGTAAACCTGTCCGTGACCCCACTTGCCCTGGCAGCTCGCGCGGCTACAGCGTGCCGCAGCTGTCGGCCGCGCTGCGCCTGCTGCCGGGCGCCGTGTTCTCATTCGGCGCGGAGCCCTCGGGCGCTGCGCACGCGCCGCCTGCCGCACAGCATCTGTTCCTCGACGTGCCGCAGTACTCGGTACATGGTGAGCGCACACTTTCATTACAACTGTTCAATAATTTTTTTTGTGCGCACTAAAAATCGACAAACCATCGTCTAAACTAAACGAACCTTATGTTTTCAATAAAATTTCATAAAAATAAAAAATACCAGCAAGCCCCTTTGTCAACGTTTTTCCAGCGCCAATTGATGCTTGTAGCGCTATACTTAGTACGGTTTAGGAGCAAAAACTTTAAGCAATTTTCAATTCTCAATGTAGCGTGCCCTTGTCACATCACGAACTGTGATTTTCATTTATATTGTTTAATTCACAAGGAACAATTGCATGCGTTTCCGAATTCATTTTAATGAAAATAAACTTTTTAACCACTTCAAAACAAACATCACAATCACAGCAAAATCTAACCACAGCACGTAAACTTCACAGAAAATGAAAATTAAAAACAAAGCAAAAAAAAGCGCCATTAACTGCTCAAAACAAATTTGAACTAATTTAAAATCACGCTTTTTTTTATTTTAAATAACACATACAACATTGCATGCCCTAAAATAGTGAACACAGCATGCACAATGTGTGATCTAGAACAATTAATTTAAAATATCACAAATTACAAATTAAAAGTTTCCATTGGACTAATTATTATTAGTCGAATGGTTACACAGGCACATCTTTATCTGACGTTTGGCAGATAATAAGGTCCCGGTGAAAATATCAAAATGCTGCCTCAGACCGTTGTAGCTGGAAAACATTCTATAAAATGGAGCGTGTTGTTGCATGCTTTTACTATTTACACACACACGCTTCGTTATTCGTTTTATTCATAAAAAGTCGCAAGCCCGGCATCGCACATAGGAAGAATTTGCTAACTAAATACGTACTTAGTGTTATCAACCATAATGACAATTTCTTTGCAAAACATCAAAAGCCACATCTGATCTAGTCTGTGCGAGCGAGATGGCAAAGCAATGTCCGAGCACTTGCCGTTTTCATTCAATGACCCGATCTCGCATCCTGCTTAACGCTATAGCGTTAGAGAGGGTTCGCAACTGCGGCTTCGGAGAAATTGCAACCGGTCGTGACTAAAACAGCACGGAAATTAAATATTATTCTTTGAGTACGTAAACCCGCTTCCCGACAAGCTGGCGCCGCGCGGTGTAAAATCTTATTATTCTCATCAATTATTGCAACATGATTGAGTTGAATTGTTTACAAAGAACAATGCCCACTTCCCATACATTTAAAAACCTGATAGTGAAAGTTTATGTATAGATATAAGGTATAGTAGATAGACTACCTGTATGTTTAGAAAATAATGTCAAATAGTCATTTTTACGATTTAAACGCTGCAAAGTCCAAAATATATTAATGTTACTTTTTAGGGTAGGATTTGCCGTTACCAAATATAAAGAAATAAATGTGCAAGAACGAATTAAATAACGCTCGAAGTTTACCTAATAATACAAATATATGGTCTGAAGCGACTTTTTTTACTTTGTGAATTCCTTGAAACCAACTGCCCTTATGTCACTGCTTAGACTCTAGATAATTGTCACTATAAATTGAGTGTCAAGCATTAACTGTCAAACGTAAAAAAAAATCCGTTTCAATCGTTTGAACTCAATTACATATTGCATGATTATTTAATTTAATTATGATGTTATTTTTAATTAATCTTTATTAAACAAAGACTAATAAAACATGATTACTGATTAATTAAAACGTAAAATAATACATGAAACTCAGAAACAGAGTTGAATAAAGTCAAGTAGCAGTATGTAAAATGGAACGTCGTAAAAAAGGGAAGTTGAGATGCGTTCAAAACATGCTAATATGTTTACTCTTGACGTAGAATAAGCATTATGAAATATTAAAAAATCTTTTTCCCTGCGTTTCTTTTAACATTGTGATTAGCGTAATTAATATACGATTCAGTAAGCTGTATTTTAAGATTTATTTCATTTCTATACACAGTCAGGTAAAAAATGGGCATTCTTCTTTGTAGTGTATTTTTTATTTTTAATAGGCTGCCGTTAGATTGAAAGCCGGGCTTTTCGGCTTTAGTGAAAGGAACGCACGAATTTATTTTTTGTTTCTATTTTGTTAATTGACATTCTATTACCTATTTTGTTTGCCCTTTTGGTGGGACATAGTCAGGACCAACATTTTTATATAAAATCTCTATAATTTAACCCTATGTTCACAAAATTAATTTGAATTTGGCTCCCACCGTCCTCTCATCCCATCGCACTATTGCTCTGCGAAAATGTTAGCGCCCATCGGCCGGCGGCCGGAGGTGACTGGGCCGGCAGAGCTGGGTAGTAACTGACGTGCGCTTGCAGAGCCGGCGCGCAGCTCGGACATCGGCGCGCTGGCGTGTCGCGGGCTGTACCGCGCCGTGTGCGGGCCCGGCACGCCCGCCGCGCGCGGCTGGTGGGGGGCCGCGCCCAGGCGGGGCGCGCGCCTGCTGGAGCGCGTCGTGGCCGCCTACGTGGCGCCGCCCGCGGCCCGCGAGCAGCTCGCGCACCTGCAGCGCCGCGCGCACGAGATCGAGGACGCCGAGGTACGTTACACGACACTGTGCGGGCCCGGCACGCCCGCCGCGCGCGGCTGGTGGGGGGCCGCGCCCAGGCGGGGCGCGCGCCTGCTGGAGCGCGTCGTGGCCGCCTACGTGGCGCCGCCCGCGGCCCGCGAGCAGCTCGCGCACCTGCAGCGCCGCGCGCACGAGATCGAGGACGCCGAGGTACGTTACACGACACTGTGCGGGCCCGGCACGCCCGCCGCGCGCGGCTGGTGGGGGGCCGCGCCCAGGCGGGGCGCGCGCCTGCTGGAGCGCGTCGTGGCCGCCTACGTGGCGCCGCCCGCGGCCCGCGAGCAGCTCGCGCACCTGCAGCGCCGCGCGCACGAGATCGAGGACGCCGAGGTACGTTACACGACACTGTGCGGGCCCGGCACGCCCGCAAGCGCACGAGATCGAGGACGTCGAAGTACACTGGTAGGACACTGTGCGGGACTTGATTCAAAACTTCTTGATGTGTTGAAATAATAACCTGTATCTATCCCCCAGATCCGCATCGCGTGGTCGTCGAACGAGGTGACGTGCGTGTACAACGTGGAGGAGCGACCCATCGAGCTGCGCGTGTGGCTGGCGCGCACGCACCCGCTGGTCGCGCCGCGTCTGGAGGCCCCGCACGCGCAGGGGCCCGGGGCCAACACGCACTGGGTGGCGCTGTACCTGTCCTACCAGGTACGTCTGGAGGCCCCGCACGCGCAGGGGCCCGGGGCCAACACGCACTGGGTGGCGCTGTACCTGTCCTACCAGGTACGTCTGGAGGCCCGCACGCGCAGGGGCCCGGGGCCAACACGCACTGGGTGGCGCTGTACCTGTCCTACCAGGTACGTCTGGAGGCCCGCACGCGCAGGGGCCCGGGGCCAACACGCACTGGGTGGCGCTGTACCTGTCCTACCAGGTACGTCTGGAGGCCCGCACGCGCAGGGGCCCGGGGCCAACACGCACTGGGTGGCGCTGTACCTGTCCTACCAGGTACGTCTGGAGGCCCGCACGCGCAGGGGCCCGGGGCCAACACGCACTGGGTGGCGCTGTACCTGTCCTACCAGGTACGTCTGGAGGCCCGCACGCGCAGGGGCCCGGGGCCAACACGCACTGGGTGGCGCTGTACCTGTCCTACCAGGTACGTCTGGAGGCCCGCACGCGCAGGGGCCCGGGGCCAACACGCACTGGGTGGCGCTGTACCTGTCCTACCAGGTACGTCTGGAGGCCCGCACGCGCAGGGGCCCGGGGCCAACACGCACTGGGTGGCGCTGTACCTGTCCTACCAGGTACGTCTGGAGGCCCCACACGCGCAGGGGCCCGAGGCCAACACGCACAGGTTTGAGCGCCGTATGTAAGGAGAAAAGGGAGAATGCATATGACCATTAGTTTGCGTTTACGACCAATTGGAAACTGGAAGATCTCCTTCTATAAGTGTTTTCATCGACCAATTTCAGGCATTACCAAAATTCCAGGCGTTTTCAGGAACTTCTATTTTTGTCTCGCCTGGAAGAAATTTATTTGGCCGAGGTAGATGTAATCTGGGACATATGCAATCTCCACACCCTCACTACACATACTGTTTTTGTTAGTCACTTTTAGTCTTGAGTTTGGTCTTTGACCAAAGACCGAACTCATGACACAAGACGGCGTGATGAACACGCAACAGCTTCAGAGTCACCGAAACAGCAACGACCATTTAGTGCGTATTGTAAACACTACGGACACCAGCGCGACCAGGGCCGTAAGTGGGCGGACAAAGGTGCGTCAGCTGTTGATTCTAATAATTCAGTTTCATATTACAAGTGCTGATCTAAAAATGTTACTCGTGAAACGGGCAAAAACTGTAACAACGAATCAAGTCGTAGTAGTGTTGATACTACTCTGCAAACGGAACCAAAGTACATTCAACTGCAAAGAGATAATAATAAGTGTTATTCTGTACAGTTTAATTTATCGGACAACGATTTGTCGAACTATCACAAGACCAGCTGCGAGGTCGAAAAAAATAATAAGTGGCGAATGAAAATCATCAGCGCCACAAGCAGGTCAAGAGAGGGATACGTTAAAAGGGAGGGGAAATTAATCGGTAGAGTGATCTTAAATTTTGGGAGACGCTTATACAAATCTAGAGGGGGGGGGGGGGAGGGTGTTGTTGCTTATACAAATCTAGTGCATTCGAAAAATATGTGATCCAGGGTGCCCTCTTCCAACCCGCACTCGCAGAGAGAGGATTCACGAACATGGATTTTATTTAAAAATACGGGAGTGCAACCAAAACCTAGGCGGATTCTACAGAGAATAGAAATTACAGTTTTCGATACTTTTTTATGAGCGAAAAACCACGGTTTTGGTTTGATGGTCGGTTGCACAGCATAATAAAAACTGCCTTTCTTTTTGCTGGACATATTCCACTGTTCCTGCCAGGAACACTGCTTCTGTCTTGGAAGGGACAATAAGTCGTAACCCTGATAAGAATTGTGCGTGAGATGGATGGATGGTGGTGTAAAAAAAAAACATATTCTGCCTCTACACGAACGAAGGAAAATTGCAGATCTTGCTTTCTGATTTAGCGCTATGAACGGTTCTGCTGACGTCGCTGAGTTGGTCGACAAGATCGGGCTTCGTGTACCAGGTGCATTTCTTAGGAGACCACGTCTTCTCCATGTGCCGCAGACCAGAACAATCTACAGACAGAACTCGTATGTGATAAGAGCTTGTCGGACTTTTAATATTGTGTGTCAGGATGTCGATTTAGATTTATTTACCAGTAGCGTTAAGGAAGTAAAGAAATGTTTAAACAATTGTTTTTTTGATGTATAAGTTTATTTTTTTCTCTTTATTATTGTATTTTTAAGCGTGAGATAATTCATTTGCGTATCTCTTACGTCGCTGTTTTCGCGTATTTGTTAATTATATGCACTTAGTCGTTAGTGGAAGCTTGTAATTGGCCATCGTTTACACATTGTACTAGTTATTAAAATGTATTAGCTGTAAGTTTTCCTAAAATTAATAAAATAAAATAAAGATCTGACGATAAAGATGAACATGCATCTTTGGCCAGAGCATCAACATACTCGTTACCCTTAATGCCACAATGGCTAGGGATCCAAACTAACTGAACATCCTTCTGATTAGTAGCGCATGACATTAAAGAGTTTTTAATTTTTAAAATAAGTGAACTGTGCAATTTACTTTTAAAGGGGTTTTGGACTAAAGCTTGCAAACAACTAAGGGAATCTGTAAAAATAACGGCTTTCTCAATATTATGGTGTGACTCTACAAAAAGACACGCTTTGCAGGGCCGACCCTCCATAGCCATCTAGTCTGTCACATCTGAGATTATTGAAATGTGGAGACTTGGGGTAAGCCAAGTCTCAGCTATGGAACAAGCCAATGGCTTGTATTTATTAAACAGAAATATGAGGTCATGCTTTTTATGTCACACACTCCTCACGTTCCACTGAAGAAATACTTGGAGAGACGCCATTTCTAATGTCTAAGAGAAGAGTAATAAGTTGGTCGGCAACGTTGGACGGTGATTGGGTATTAGAAGTAGAAGAAGAAATAACAATAGGTAAGAGTTTTATAAGTAATTCAATAATAGAAGAAGTACTGTTATTAGAAGAGACATTATTATTGAGAGCGCAGCCATTGGGCTGTAAAGGTTGGGGGGAACTAATTAATTGCTGATGAGCAGCTTTGTCATAAGATGGAGAAAGAGGGGCAAGTCTCTTAGGGGGTTATGTCTTGTGATAAGACTGGGAAATCGGAGATTTAGTGATATTGGCATAGGAGCGAGAAGTTGTTGGAATTAATTTGCTAGCCTCAGCATAAGGTATGGATTTTTCAGCCATAACAGTCTTAATGGCTTTCTGTCTACCGAGCATGGTATGGGGCATGACCTGCTATTAGCGAAGTGATTACCCGAACATAGAATCCAGAAGGCCTCGCCCTCAGATATGTTGCAACCATCACCTGAGTGATCGTGGCCACATTTACTGCAGCGGGGTTTTGACCTACATACATTAGCCACATGTCCAAATCTACAACACTCGCGACATTGAATGGTGGGAAATGTGTACTGCTCAACAGGAAGGGATGTGTAACAACAGAGGATTCTTTTAGGTAGAACTTGACCATCAAATGTGATCACACAAGTTTCAGTTGGTTTCCATTCATTATTCCCGTCTTTCTGGACTTTCCTATTAATTCGACGAACTTTAAGAATTTTCCCACAACCTGAGGGCACAGACAGATAAGTGATAGCCTCATCTTCTGAGATATCAGAGGGAACACCTGTTACTACTCCCATCCTTGTGATGTTAAATGTAGGGATAGAGGCAGTATAACTGTACTTGGGTAACCAAGAAAGAGTTTGCATCCTGAGGGGAAGCAATCTCTACGGACACGCGGTTTCTACCAACCCTATTAACATCACCACGAACTATGTTCGCAATGTTGTTGTTAATTAAAAACTTTCCAAAATTAACTGGGTGTAAGGTGGTTCCTGAGTTGGGTTGGGTCTCTATACGGGAGACGTGGACTATGAATGGAGCCTTATCTATTGCGGAATATTTCACACGACCAATTTGACTTTTCTTTTGTTTGCTTGGAGGGGAAGGTGTCAAAATATCTTCGTTACCGGGACGTTTGCGGGAAGACTGATTTAGTAGCGGTTGGGATTGGGACCATTGAGATATATCCATCTCTGTAACACTACACTACAGACTACATCTGCATATTGCGATAGCGGACTAGGGGGAAGAGGGAATGGAGGACCTGGTATGTCGGGCGGATCAGGATCGGGAGGTTTATTTTTATCCATCTTGGATAAAAACAAGTTTAAAATAAGACAATCACAATACAAACCTGTTTACAAACACAAGGACAACACACTTATAGGAAAACAAGTCACAAAAATATCCACAAAAATATAAAAACAACAACAAATCCTAAACACACGTGCTAACCAAGAACACGGTGGCGAGAAATACTATCATCACATCATTTACGTCCACTTTTACGCAGCGCAATTATATTGCCAACGCCACAATATTTATATTTGACTGCATTTTGAAAATTATAACCACTATACCGCTAATTAACAGATTTAAACATTCGCCACTAACCAACAACGTTCAATTCGGTGAATAGTCGTAACGAATTGCATCTACCTCACAGCAATCGAAATAGTTTCCTGTGGTCTACCTACAAACTTTTATTATCTAAGTAAACAAAGATGAACGAGACAAGTATCGAATGATTATAGAACCATTTCAAGTAATTTTATTAAAACAAACCAAAAGTGTTCATTTTAGATAATATTAATAACGTATCAAAAACTACAAATAGATATTATTTGAAAATAACATCAAGCTTAATCCGCAGGCGCAGGTGAGATTCGAACTCAGGGCTTTGCCATAATCGCTCCTATCCAAGCACGGTAACGACTAAGCTAGCAAGCCATGTGTTAAGTTAGTTGAAATTATAAAGTACTATCAATTACAGACAAATTGAGTTGTTCGTGTCTATAGTATAGAAACAACGTATAGAACTTTACTTTACAACGTACACTCGTACACTTACTTCCTTAGTAAGTGAAACCGAAGCGTCAATCCATTGTGACATTGCTTATTATCGTTTTAATGACGATCGTAACCATTTTTTAGCAAGCGCCTTAGTTGACAGGTTGACACCGGTGCCCAAGATTGTATCGTGAGCCATACACTGCACACCCTCCTCTGTCGAAAATTAGTGCCTAACATTTCTGGGATTGTAGGATATATGTTATACTCGATATTGGCTCGGTGATAATGTAGTGTTACCGACCGAGTTAAGGCGGGAACAGCTTGACAACCCGGAGGTAGAAAAAAACATCAAAGAGTTGGAAAGTCCAGACGAAGTGGCATCTCGTAAATGGACGGAGCGTGGGTACCCGTTATCATAAGAACTATACCGGTATAATCTCGACTCAGATAGCGGGGCTCCGCAACTTGTTATTCCAAATTCACTTCGTCCCAATGATATTGAAATAGTGCGACGATTCACCTCTGGCGTGACATTCTGGAATCGATCGTAGTTACCATAAGATTGCCCGGTCCTATTATTTTTCCAGGATGCGAAGAAATATTATAGATTATTTGAAAGCCTGTGTCGATTGTCAGCGATAGAAGGCTGCCAATGACAAATCTTCTGACCTACGATATGATACTTCTAGTTGAAGTCACCGCCACACGTTGAGTTGAGCTCTACACCCTTTCAGGAAGCGACTGCTGACTTTAATGTCCGTACCGCACGGCAATGAAGGGAATAATCCCTTCTAAAATCTTTTAAAGCGTTTAAGGCATCTCCTTATTTCCTTTGACTTAACAGTTTTTTTTTCGACTATCTCATTTTAAATTACATATTTTTCAATCATCCTCAATAATTGAATGTTAGTGGACCCCTTTAATAAATAAGCGATGGTTATAATATGATGTGTATGTGCTCCCGCCGACAGAACGGCACGCTGCTGAACGCGCTGAAGATGTGGACGAGTGCGGTCAGCGCCCGCGTGGAGCAGGCGCCGCAGTGCTACATCTGCTACTGCCGCCTGCAGCCGCAGGACGGCCGCCTGCCGCGCGTGCTGTGCTACCAGTGCAAGAACAAGTTCCACACCGTGTGCCTGGTATGCTATACTCCATTACTGCCCGCGTGGAGCAGGCGCCGCAGTGCTACATCTGCTACTGCCGCCTGCAGCCGCAGGACGGCCGCCTGCCGCGCGTGCTGTGCTACCAGTGCAAGAACAAGTTCCACACCGTGTGCCTGGTATGCTATACTCCATTACTGCCCGCGTGGAGCAGGCGCCGCAGTGCTACATCTGCTACTGCCGCCTGCAGCCGCAGGACGGCCGCCTGCCGCGCGTGCTGTGCTACCAGTGCAAGAACAAGTTCCACACCGTGTGCCTGGTATGCTATACTCCATTACTGCCCGCGTGGAGCAGGCGCCGCAGTGCTACATCTGCTACTGCCGCCTGCAGCCGCAGGACGGCCGCCTGCCGCGCGTGCTGTGCTACCAGTGCAAGAACAAGTTCCACACCGTGTGCCTGGTATGCTATACTCCATTACTGCCCGCGTGGAGCAGGCGCCGCAGTGCTACATCTGCTACTGCCGCCTGCAGCCGCAGGACGGCCGCCTGCCGCGCGTGCTGTGCTACCAGTGCAAGAACAAGTTCCACACCGTGTGCCTGGTATGCTATACTCCATTACTGCCCGCGTGGAGCAGGCGCCGCAGTGCTACATCTGCTACTGCCGCCTGCAGCCGCAGGACGGCCGCCTGCCGCGCGTGCTGTGCTACCAGTGCAAGAACAAGTTCCACACCGTGTGCCTGGTATGCTATACTCCATTACTGCCCGCGTGGAGCAGGCGCCGCAGTGCTACATCTGCTACTGCCGCCTGCAGCCGCAGGACGGCCGCCTGCCGCGCGTGCTGTGCTACCAGTGCAAGAACAAGTTCCACACCGTGTGCCTGGTATGCTATACTCCATTACTGCCCGCGTGGAGCAGGCGCCGCAGTGCTACATCTGCTACTGCCGCCTGCAGCCGCAGGACGGCCGCCTGCCGCGCGTGCTGTGCTACCAGTGCAAGAACAAGTTCCACACCGTGTGCCTGGTATGCTATACTCCATTACTGCCCGCGTGGAGCAGGCGCCGCAGTGCTACATCTGCTACTGCCGCCTGCAGCCGCAGGACGGCCGCCTGCCGCGCGTGCTGTGCTACCAGTGCAAGAACAAGTTCCACACCGTGTGCCTGGTATGCTATACTCCATTACTGCCCGCGTGGAGCAGGCGCCGCAGTGCTACATCTGCTACTGCCGCCTGCAGCCGCAGGACGGCCGCCTGCCGCGCGTGCTGTGCTACCAGTGCAAGAACAAGTTCCACACCGTGTGCCTGGTATGCTATACTCCATTACTGCCCGCGTGGAGCAGGCGCCGCAGTGCTACATCTGCTACTGCCGCCTGCAGCCGCAGGACGGCCGCCTGCCGCGCGTGCTGTGCTACCAGTGCAAGAACAAGTTCCACACCGTGTGCCTGGTATGCTATACTCCATTACTGCCCGCGTGGAGCAGGCGCCGCAGTGCTACATCTGCTACTGCCGCCTGCAGCCGCAGGACGGCCGCCTGCCGCGCGTGCTGTGCTACCAGTGCAAGAACAAGTTCCACACCGTGTGCCTGGTATGCTATACTCCATTACTGCCCGCGTGGAGCAGGCGCCGCAGTGCTACATCTGCTACTGCCGCCTGCAGCCGCAGGACGGCCGCCTGCCGCGCGTGCTGTGCTACCAGTGCAAGAACAAGTTCCACACCGTGTGCCTGGTATGCTATACTCCATTACTGCCCGCGTGGAGCAGGCGCCGCAGTGCTACATCTGCTACTGCCGCCTGCAGCCGCAGGACGGCCGCCTGCCGCGCGTGCTGTGCTACCAGTGCAAGAACAAGTTCCACACCGTGTGCCTGGTATGCTATACTCCATTACTGCCCGCGTGGAGCAGGCGCCGCAGTGCTACATCTGCTACTGCCGCCTGCAGCCGCAGGACGGCCGCCTGCCGCGCGTGCTGTGCTACCAGTGCAAGAACAAGTTCCACACCGTGTGCCTGGTATGCTATACTCCATTACTGCCCGCGTGGAGCAGGCGCCGCAGTGCTACATCTGCTACTGCCGCCTGCAGCCGCAGGACGGCCGCCTGCCGCGCGTGCTGTGCTACCAGTGCAAGAACAAGTTCCACACCGTGTGCCTGGTATGCTATACTCCATTACTGCCCGCGTGGAGCAGGCGCCGCAGTGCTACATCTGCTACTGCCGCCTCAGATTAGACAAACAGATTAAGGGCATACTGTCTTTAGGGTTTTTACCTATATGTGACATTAAGTTCGGGCAAGTTATCATTAGCACAAATGATGATTAGTAAAAAAAAAATGCCACCTTAGATTATGAAAAAAAAGTCAGGTAACACAATAGAAAACCATAATTAAGGCTCATTTGGATTACATACAAAAACAATATACGTCAGAAAACAACTTTTAGATGTGACCAACTGTATGTTTAATTTATACGTTTATTTCGCAGCGCAAGTGGTTCGCGACCAGCAACAAGTCCAACTGCCCTCTGTGCCGGTCTGCTTTCTGATGCAGCCCGTCTGACGCGAGCCACACTCACATTAACCCATCTCGTCGAAAAACCCATTTGTCTTGTCTTTGGATATATTAATAGATAGAGTCTGTTCAATAAGTCAGTTTACATTGGTAAGTGACAAGGTAATTGAAAAATTTTCTATAACAATGTAAACTGACTTATTGAACAGACTCTACCCTGAATTTTTAGGCCATTAATGAATTAGAGTAATACATAACTTTATACAATGTTACAATTTGCCGCTGATCGGCTGACCTTGAAATAGTTTAATTGAATATTGTCACACAGTTGTATAGTTCCTCCCTCAACAAATGTACAGATACACCTAAACCTAATTATTTATTATCAGGATTTCATATTGTAGGAATTTATTTTCAGTACCAATTATCCAAATTACTAACTTTATCGAAAGCTAGAAAAAAAAATCGGTAGATTATGTTATACCATGTAGGTATTTTTATAATTATGTAAGTAAGAAATAAGAACAGTCAGGTAAACTTGCAAAACAGGAAGGTTTGCTATGTTTACTTCAAAAAGCATTACGTAAAGAAACTAAACGTTGCTGCATATTTTTTTTTATGTATTATTTGCGTCACAACTCGCAAAGCGCTAGCAAAGCTGTGGGCAAAGATCAGTGACTGGTTATTAGAGTGTGCTTGTGAATATCGGAACTTTATGAAATTGTTGGTTCTAACTGTAAATAAACGAGAACTTATCATGATACGTACGGTTTTTATTCGAGAAGTCGAGTCTTCCATGCCATTCTTCTTCCATTTATATAACTTTGAAACAGAATACGTGTTCTATTAGTATCGTATTCTTGTACTTTAGATGCTTGCAGTGTCCACCTCTACTGAAGCACATTCATAATTGTAAATAACAGGTTTGTTTTACTTCTATTTTTGAGAATAATTAAAAATCAAGGCGCCAGGCTGCAAATGCAGAACTTAATAAATTGACTGCTCGTCTGGCGGAGTGTGCTGAAGCGTTATCACGGTGAAGAAGGATCACGCTTTGAGAGCGCTGTTGAAAAATGTCAATCAAACACTTTTGTTTTCTGTATTAATAAGAACTATAGTTCTTAGTAATTGATTACAATTTAGCCTATTATACTAATAAGCAATTTAACTCTAGTTTAATATTTTTCGAAATTTATTTATTTACATACATATATACGCTACCATTAGTCTTCCAATTCGGTAGTGTAGTTAAATCATGATTCATAAATAATATTTACAAGATATTAATAAGATATTATACAATTATAACTAAGTATAGTGTCAATTTGCACTTTTACAAAATTTCGTAACACTTTCCCTGAGATAATTGATAAAAACACTGTTCATGTGCTACATGTATATCACAGCATAGTTACTATAATTCATTCAATATTTACACTACACTAACTCAAATGGTTTAGTCTAACGCTAACTACACTTGGGAGCAAATAAATCGAGCCACTTCCTTTTTCACGCATGGTTATTATTTTTGGTATTATGGAACGCATCGATTCGAAACATATATCGCCTAAAAGGGTATTTAATAACCTTTACAATGAGGGTAGTTAGTTGTAAAAATTTTCATTTTAATTAAAGTTTAAAGGGTAGAATAAAATTATCGCATTTAATTTGCTTATGACATTTTTATTGTACTCTGTTAAGAAAAGATTAAATTTGAGGTTTTTGTTAATCACACCCATATTACTTGTTATTGTTGTCTTTATCTGTGTCTGTGTAATCAAAATAACCTGATAAAATGGATACTACACCGACGGAAGCTGCCCAAGTTGTAGCTTTACTTGAGGTTGGACACGGACAACGTGAAGTGGCACGCAGACTTCATTTGAGTCGTTCAAAGGTACAGCGGGTATACCGCAGGTATCTGGAGACTGGTGCTTTTGTTCGGCGACCTGGAACTGGCCGACCACGGGCAACAACAGAACGTGACGACCGCTTTATTGCAACCAATTAGTTGCGCGACCGTGGACTTAATGCTGTTCAGCTACAGCAAGCGTTACGTGACGTTCGAGGTGTCGCAATCAGTAGGTGGACAGTGAGACGAAGACTAAAGGAACGAAATTTAACATCACACAAACCAGCAACTGGCCCAAAATTGACTGTAGCTCATCGCCGATCTCGCTTGGAGTTTGCTCGAGAACACATTAATTGGACGTTAGAAGACTGGAGGTCAGTTTTGTTTTCTGACGAGTCAAGAATCTGTCTTTTTAGCAATGACGGGAGAAACCGAGTGTATAGACGTCCTGGTGAAAGATTTGCCCAATGTTGCATTCGAGAAACTGTGAGTTTTGGTGGTGCTTCTTGTATGGTGTGGGGAGGAATTTCTCTAGACGGAAAAACGGAACTTGTCTTCGTCGACCCCGCCAACGATGGCAGTGGTAGACGTGGATTAACAGCTGACCGATACATAACTGACATTCTTGAAGACCACGTAATGCCGTATGCTGGTTTTGTCGGAGAAAATTTCTTGTTTATGCATGACAATGCGAGACCTCATACCGCGCAGATCGTTACGGAATACTTGTCTGCGATCGGGATTCAACAAATGGTATGGCCAGCACGAAGTCCCGATTTGAACCCGATCGAACACCTATGGGACGAGCTAAAACGGAGAGTCCGAGCCAGGGTTCCCGCTGTTTCATCCATTCCCGAGCTTAAAGTCGCTGTGCTTGAAGAGTGGGAGAACATACCACAATATGTCATCGTAACTCTGATCAGATCGATGACTAATAGGCTACAAGAATGCATCAGGGCACGGGGGGGTAATACCAGTTATTAAGAATATTTTTTTTGCAAAAATTTTGTTTTTTATTGTTTTTATGGACTGTTTTAGCCCTACTAAATTTTCTATCAAAATTACCATTTTTCTTACAGAGCCAGTAATTTATCATTCAATAAGGTTATTATTCAATAATTTACCCTCATTGTTAAGGTTATTAACTTAACTTTTAGGCGATATATAGTTCGAATTGATACGTTCCATATTCCCAAAAATATTTACCATTTTACGTGAAAAAAGGTAGTGGCTCGATTTATTTGCTCCCAAGTGTATTTATTCTATTCTATTTCGCCAACGCACTATGTCTGTGTTGTCTAGCAGCTGGATTGCCTCTACATGCACATGTCTGTGTAGTAGATGTTCGTGGGCTTCAGCAAATATTTGGATGATGGTGGTGATGAGTTCCATTTTAATGTCTCGATGGAGGTCGTCATTTCTAATGTACCATGGTGCATTAACAGCATCCCTTTTTTTTTGTACCCGCGTTCCTTCAGTTTCCTGTGCCAGGGCCACGGTTTTCTCTTTAGAATTTCCCGCGACCCTGAGGCGTAGGCCCTATCGGACCCCGTCACTTCGTGCTGCCATCTCCTTGACGCGCGCGTGCAACACGACGCTCCGTCGACCCGGGCCTGGTCCTTACCGGATGGCGAGCTACCTATTGCTCGCCGACCCGGGCCTGGTCCTTACCGGATGGCGAGCTACCTATTGCTCGCCGACCCGGGCCTGGTCCTTACCGGATGGCGAGCTACCTATTGCTCGTCGACCCGGGCCTGGTCCTTACCGGATGGCGAGCTACCTATTGCTCGCCGACCCGGGCCTGGTCCTTACCGGATGGCGAGCTACCTATTGCTCGCCGACCCGGGCCTGGTCCTTACCGGATGGCGAGCTACCTATTGCTCGCCGACCCGGGCCTGGTCCTTACCGGATGGCGAGCTACCTATTGCTCGCCGACCCGGGCCTGGTCCTTACCGGATGGCGAGCTACCTATTGCTCGCCGACCCGGGCCTGGTCCTTACCGGATGGCGAGCTACCTATTGCTCGCCGACCCGGGCCTGGTCCTTACCGGATGGCGAGCCACCTATTGCTCGCCGACCCGGGCCTGGTCCTTACCGGATGGCGAGCTACCTATTGCTCGCCGACCGCCAGCCCGTGCCGCAGGTGGCCGAGAATCTGCAGGCGATTAACAGCATTCCTGAGTACTTTATTTTGGGATTGTTATGTTATTTTAACGTACCTTCGTTTAGTCTAGCCCCAGAGTTGGATACCGTACGTCCATATTGGCATAAGTATATGCTTGTAAAGTATCAATTTATTTTATATTCATAGACATATAATTGTATCAGGTGAATCAAAACCAATTTTTCTATCAGAGAGCTTGACTATGAAGGCGCAACGTTTATTCTATCTTGCAAGGAAGTTTGCGAGCGAGAATGGCTTCAAGTTCTGCTGGACCCACCAAAACGAAGCTGATCTTAAACCCAAATTATCGCAATGACTGGATAGAGGACTTGCAAGCTCTACTAACTTCAGGGTATTTGTTTTGTATCTGCAATTGCTCTCTTATTGTAAAACACATAAACAAATCAAACACATGCAATCAAAACCATTTAACACAACTACACAATAAGGTAAACATCTAACAAACTTTGACTTCAGTTACATACCTACTTATAATCTGTTCTCGTATGGGTGTATCTAACATCAATCATTCATATCTTATTTTCATCACATTTATCACAGTAATACGCACCCTCACATGCTACAAAAAAGATTTACGGTTATTCAAGGGCTAATACTAACACTATTATATCAACACAAATAGATAACTTTACAATGGCATACTCTCATACGGACGCCTGTAACGAGATCATAAAAACCTATAAGGCATCGTTCAAAATTATAACTCAAAACATCCGAAGTATCTATAAAAAATTTGATGGTATTCAGGTCTTAATTGGCTAGGCTATCGTGTGAAATCAACGTCATAATCTTGACAGAGTGTTGGCTAAATGATGACAAACTGATACCGAATATGGAATATGGATAACTACGTAAAGTCTAAATCAAAACGACGGCATTACGATATTTGTTAAAAGCAATCTCCAATGTACGGTTGAAGAACCGGACCAAGGTGCTAACTTTCTTCTGTTAAAAATTGATTCCGATACTTGTATTTTAGCCTCCTATAGATCCCCATCAATTTACTGTACGGATAGCTTCCTTAACTCCTTGGAAAACATTTTATGTAAACTAAAAGCAAATAACATCATTCTGATAGGTGATATTAACATTGACATAAAACCTAATAGTACAACTAAAATATAAAATCTTACGGCAGAAATGGGACTTTTACCGGGACATACCCATCCTACAAGATTGCATAACTGCCTCGATCACGTAATGATTAGTACCACTTCTTGTGCAACAGTCATGGTCACAGATTCCACTTTCAGCGACCACGCCTGCGTAATGCTATGTCTAAGTAACGCCTCCTCTAAAAATAAAAATCATACGAAAAGCTACATCCAAAAGTGAACTATGAGGGCACTGTTGAACAATTAAAAACTACAGACTTTACTTTCATTTCACATAATTGTGATGCAAACGAAGCTGCTACACGGTTCGTCGAATGGCTCATGTCCACGGTATCCCAACACTCTAAAGTAGCGAAAGTCTCTAACCGTAAAGTTGTCCTTAAGCCTTGGATCACACCTGGCCTCTTACGGTGTATCCGACACAGGGATAACCTCCACCGAATTTTTCGGGCAGACCCAAAAAACGGAATTGTTGAGGTATCGTACAAAAGGTATCGTAATCACTGTAATCTATTACTCAGGATTAAGAAACAATCACGAGAGATAAAGAAACCTGGAATGTTATAAAATCCATAACCAACCAACCCATGAAACAAATATCAGGTGACAAACGTCTACCTGCCTCTGTAGATGCGGATGCCCCTAATGCCATTGAGCAAATAAACCATTATTTTTCTAATAACGGGAAGCAATTGGCGGACAGTATTATTAAAAACCAAAATTCCTTAGTTTCCCCATACAACATTGAAACAACCCCTGCGCGTGATTCTATGGTCCTAGTTTCTCCGGACGAAGCTGAAGTAGCGACAGTAATTAAAAACCTAAAAACTGATTGTGCCACAGGATGGGACTCTATTCCGGCTAAACTCCTAAAACTGGGAAAGAAGTGCTAGTTCCACCTCTTACTAAGCTTATTGAAGCCTGTTTTGAGAAAGGAGTTTTTCCCCGAATCTTTAAGAAATCTTTAATAACACCTGTTCACAAGGGTGGAAACAAAGACGATCTTAAAAATTATAGACCTATTACTTGTATAATCAGCTCGTTGATTACGTGACTGAAAAAGTGGATACAAAGCAGAAATGCCTGGGTGTTTTTCTGGACACACTTTTTTGTTTGACACTGTCTGTATTCCAACCCTTGTGACCAAGTTAGATCATGCTGTAATCCGGGTAAGAGCTCTAAGCATATTTACAGACTTTCTCAATCACCGGATTCAAAAAGTAAAGATTGGTGAGGTCAGCAGCAATGAAGCTAGAGTGGAACTTGATGTGCCTCAGGGCCTTTCCCCGAGTCTTTTCCTGTTCTATGTGAATGACCTATGCCAGCAGTCTCTTACTAGGGGTAAAATATTTAGCTACACGGACGACACCGTACTAATATTTAATGCAGAAAGTTGGGACGCGGCACGGCAAGCTGCAGAGACAGGCTTGAGTAAATTTAATTATTTCAAAATCATCTTTTCTTCAATTTCCGTTCGCCAAATCGAAACCAACAATAATAAGCCTTAAAGCACACTCCTGTGATGACCCCAACAACAGTCTTCCATGATCATGTCTTCCAATAACACAAAAAAAGACAATGAAGTACCTGGCTGTGATTCTGGACGAGGGACTTAGCGGGCGCCCCCACATTGAACAGACTGCCTCCCGTGTTAGGAAACTTATATGGGCGTTTAAGAGACTACGGCAGGTGGCCGACTTTAAGCTTCTCCGTGTGGTGTATCTGGCACTAGCACAGTCAATCGTAGGTTACTGTATCACGGCATGGGGGGTGCCTGTAAAACCTATATGATACACCTCGAGAGTGCCCAAAGATCACTGCTAAAAGTCATGACCTTCAAACCGTACCGTTTCCCTACAAAAACTCTGTATGAAAGTTGTCAACTACTTACCGTGAGACAACTATACCTTCTCAGTCTCATAATGAAACAGCATGAAATTACACCGGTAAATTACGCAAACAAACAGAAGATAACTATCACTAATGTATGTCGCGCAGTCAATTGTAAGACGGCATCTGCTCGACGGCAATGCCTTTACCTGGCTACCTATATTTATATTAAAGTAAACAATATTCTCAACTTTAACCCACTAACAAAAAAAAAACTAATTTGAAATTAAATACATGGCTTCAAACTCTGGATTACCTACAGACGGAAAACTTACACACATCCTATCTACACATCCGATACATACATCAGGCATGTAATGCCTGAAGGGTTAAGTAACGTCTTCAACATGTCTTAGAAGGGTGTAGGGTGTATTTTTTTATACATAGGAAGGTTTTTTTATTTTAGGTCACTGCGTCATAACATGATTATGTGCATTATGAACTTTTTCTTTTTGCCATCCATGTAAGCTTACAGAGCGCAATTTACAGTACCTACCTAGGTGGCCAAATAACGTCAAAGACGACAGTTAACAACAGTAAGAAAATATCATTATTCCAAGATAATGTTTAATGAAATAGTAATATCAGCCTACGCTTGTCCCACTGCAGGGCAAAGGCCACTTCTCACACAGAGAAGGCACGAGCATTGATCACCACCCTTATTCATATAATACGTTCTAACAGACGAATTCAAATAATAGTCATCATCATCATTCTGCCAAAGAAGTCGACTGCTAGACATAGGTAGGCCCCTCGCGGGAATTTGCTGTGTGCAAGAAGCACAGGGCCTATGTGATACGTATATGTAGATTATTGTACACACGTAGTTAAACATGATTAAAAGTTTATAAATAATAATAATCCCAGCCTATTATTGTCCCACCCACTGCAGGGCTACTCGTACAGGGAAGGCACGAGTATTGCACGCTTGCTCAAGGCAGGTTGGCGATATCAGATATATATTATCTATAAGTCCAGCAGCAGCCTAATTGCGTAACACATTTTCATCAAATGATCGAGAGTAATTGTCTTCGTTTAGACCGCACTCTGCTTGATTTTACGACTTTCGGATTGCGTAACTCCACTAACATATCAAACCAATTCTAGTCTGTTTGAGACGAATAGAGTGAACGATATGCCAGGAAAAATTGGGCAAGCGCCTTTGTTTCGAATTGTGCAACCATTATGACAAGTGACAATTGGTTTGGATCACTGACATGAAACCAATTACTAGTCGCATTGAAACTGAAGTCAAGCTTCTGGCCGCTTTCGTTTTCCGATCCACATATTTTTGGATTTAAACCTATTATCTCCTTATATAATTCGAAAACATGTAAGTGGTAGTCTTCCTGATAAATTGTGAATGTGATTTAGTGTAAAACCTAAATGATAAATCAATATTAGTGGTGTTTTAGTTATCGAGTCGACGAGGTGGATTTCTTGGAATAATTGTAAAAAAAATCTTCTGATAGAAGTGCTTACAACATAAACTAAAGATACATATTATTATATTTCAGAAACGAGGTATGTTGGTGACATTTTAACGAAATACAAAAACGTACATAGGCATACGAGATATACCGTAACAAACTTATCATAAGCTTATTAGTAACCCAGTCGACAACTTCATTGTAAAAGCCAGAAGCACTGAGAACATAGACACCATACCTATTCCACACCATTAAATGTTCAAGGTAATAGCAATATTATTTTCTTAGATGTGTTGAACAGTGAATGTGCCCTTATTGGATTGTAAATATCCTATCTTCAAAGAAGCAAAAATGTTGTTGTTGTTACACACTTTGTTTGATAAGTAGGTAGGTACTGGATAATACAAAAATAGGTAAGGCACCACCAAACCCAAACCTCTTTGTATAAACCTAACCAATTTACAAAAATCTGTAAAAATGCCTACCCATTTATTAAATATGTATTGTGACATAACCATATAGGATGTACATAGTGTAAATCCTCAAAATCTATTTAGAGGATTTTAACATTTAATTCTAGCACCACTATGAAAGTCATGAGGTTATCTAATTAGGGAAGTAAATTTTGAATTTATTTTATGGAGCCCCTTCAAAATACTCTTTTGCGTTGAATTGGTTTTGCTTCATACTGCATTGAACAATGTATATGTATTTATACTAAGATATAATATCCTAGGCCATCCACCTTTTCAACTTAAAACAGAGGTTAGACAATAAACAATAGAATTGTAGGCACCAAATTATTGTACATAGCAGAATAATACTGTTCTGTAGATTGATTGTGCATTGAAGTGTCTAAGGGAGAAGCCTATTAAACTTGTGGATGGATGATGTAAATTAATAAGGATTAACTAATTCTTTTTGGTGTTCTTTCAGGTGTCAGGCTCAAAGAGGTACCTACATTATTCAGGAAAATAACTTTCTCTCAGCGATCACAGCAAGCATTAGCAAGCAGAAGGTATATAAATTATCCATGATGACTTCTATGGGAATACATTAGCTGCCAAATTCCACCAATCCATGCAATATATTTGTTCCAATTTCATTTAGTCTCATGTCCAAATATTCCATGTTAAATGTGAATAATTATTCACATCACATCATGTCTACCCGTACTGCGCGCGCGACAACAAGTGTTTTTGAGTGCTCGCATTATTAATTTTCAAAAATTGTGTTTGAAGGGAATATTTTTCACAAAAACTTCTATTAACGTTTTCCCAAGTGACCAAGCCTCACAGTACATTCATCAGTTTGTGAATACAACCACCAGTTACGCAGTAAACACAGTAATAAACAGTACGTAATCATTGCAAAAATCCGAATTAGTCAACTGTTAACCGGCTGAGCGACGTTCCGGGGTCATCGACCGACCTTCATTCGTCATCCATTCGGAAACACGAAGATACACGAGCGGCTCGTTCGTACTTCCTCGGTTGCACTCGGCCGACGTTCGGGGTAAGAACTGACCACGTGACGACAACACTGAGTTTGCCTACTCCTACGCACCGCAAACAAGTTAGTAACAAAAAATGCCACTAAACCGAACTCCGCCGCCTGCTTCGCCTTCGGCGTCGATGCAATCAGCAAACGAGAACAGTCAACAGGCTGCTATAACCTTGACTGACATAACAAATAATGTCCCATTACACCACTGTGAATCTGAACCTGATCTCCAGTCACTTACGGTTAACGTTACGGAGCGTAAGAAAAAGAAGCTCACAAATAGTGATATTAAAATTTCAGCTACAGTAAAGGAGCTTTTTTCTCAGTTCTCTAAAGAACAAGACTATCGTTTTCAAGAACTTCAATCCACTATAAGTAAATTGAATGAACAGAACGAAGAATTGCATAAAAGTGTCAATTTAATGTCTGAAAAGTACGACGAATTTATGAGCCGTATTTCACGCCTGGAGTCGGAAAAACAGGAAGACAAAAAAACCATTGGATTTCTTGAGGACAAACTTGAACTTTTAGAACGCAAATCGCGAATGTCTGGCATTGAGTTCCGTAACATTCCAAAAGAAACGGGCGAAACAAAGGATAGCCTATGTAACGTATTGGTGAATTTGGTAAAAACCTTAGACGTTGAAATTAATCATTCCCATGTTAAGGACATTTACCGCCTAAACACTAAAGACGGATCAAATCCGGTGATAGTTGATTTTACTACGGTTTTAACCAAAGAAAAGGTTATAAAAGGGGTTAAAAGTTTTAATAAATCTAGAACAAAAGGGGAAAAATTAAATACAACGCACATAAATCCATTGCATCAACTAAAGCCTATATACGTGTCGGAAACCTTAACTCATAAAACGCACAGAATGTTTTACCTAGCCCGATCTTTTCAAAAAAAGTATAGTTACGCTTTTTGCTGGACCTCAAATGGTATGGTGTACCTAAAGAAAAATGCCGACTGCCCCCAAATCCGTATAAACACCGAACTGGATCTAGAAAAACTGAGAACTACGCAATGACTACGTATTATTATGCTTAATTTCCTAATGCATGCCCACTTGTTTTGTTTCCACATTATTTTAACACTGTACAATACACTAACAATTCTACTTACTATTAATTCACCCTTTATTATTTTTTATACATCAATACATAACTCAACCGAGGCACTACACATAAACCATGAATCATTTAATTCAATGAGATACCAATACTGCGTAATAATAACACCAAAATATGATCTATTGCAGCCTATGCCTTTGATAACTTTCTCGTACAGCTGCAACTTTGCTCTTTTATTTACATCAGGAACATTGACTGGAATTATAGCTTCACTTATGAATAATGTAAAATCAATTTGTATGATTATTCTTGACATTTATAAGCACCTTAAGAACATTCGATAATTTACCTGATTTTGCAGATAGAATTGATAAGGTAACTGTGTCAGAATCGCAGTTTGTCGAAGTCGATGACTGTCATAAAGTAATTTTCCCTTCTTCTGATAGCCTCGTAGTTCTCACTCAAAATATACGCAGCATAAACTGCAATATGAGTGGTTTTCATTTATTTTTGACTAGGTTAAAGCTGCAATGTGATGTACTTGTTCTTTCAGAAAGCTGGCTGTCGTCCACAACTATACTACCCAACATATTGGGTTATCGCTCATTTATGACAAAAAATAACGTTAAACAAAACGATGGTGTTGTCATATTTTATAAGGAGCACCTTGATTGTTCAATTGAGGAACCAAACTTTAGCGAGGGTAACTGTTTGATAGCAACACTCCAAAATCAAGTTGCAATTATTGCAATCTATCGGTCACCGTCTTATACAAACTTAGACTTGTTCCTTAAATCCCTAAATGACGTTTTAATCAATTACTCCGCTTTCAAAAACATTATTGTAATTGGAGACATAAATATTGCAATAAATTCAGACAAAATAAGCCTTCATGGTGAGCGTTACCTTACTTTAGCTGCTAGTCACGGCCTGTTACCTTCACATACGTTAATTACTAGGCCAGAAAGTAAAACATGTATTGACCATATACTCCTTAAAACTAAAAATGCTTGCAACACTATTGTACCAGAAACTACTTTGACTGATCATTACCCGGTTTTACTATGGATGAACTTTAAGAAACCTCAACTACCATTAAAAAAATCGACGAAGATGGATTAAAAGAGGATATGTCAAAAATTGACTTCACTGTAGTATACGAATCGATAGATCCAAATTTTTCTTTGGGACATATTATCCATTGTCTTCAGGCTGCAATTCACAAACACACTAAAGTCATTATCTTATCACGTAGAAAGAAGATTATAAAACCTTGGATAACACAAGGATTATTGCGCTGTATGAGAAACAGAGATAGATTGCATAAAAAATCCAAACATTCGCCAGATAACGCTACATTAAAACTAACTTACACACGTTACAGAAACTTCTGCAACTCTATACTCAAAAAAGTAAAAAGAGCTTATGAAAAAAACCTTGTCCAATCAGCGCAAAATGATAATAAAAAGCTTTGGAAAGTTATAAAAGACGTCACAAACACTAGTAAGAACACTAACTACGCAAGTGAACTTTTATCCTTTGATGCCAGTCCGGAACAGTCTCTGGATAAAATAAATGATTATTTTGTGAATGTTGGTAGGTCACTGGCAGATAAGATCCAGCAAATTAATACAAACGTAACAGGCACTAGTGCAGATACCAACTCTGATAATCCCACTGCAATAAATTCTTTTGTATTGGAGGATACTGATGAATGTGAAGTAGACCGCCTCATAATTAACTTGAAAACAGATAGCTCAACGGGGTCTGACGGGATAAGCAATAGATTTTTAAAAAAATTCAAAAACATCCTAGTTCCCCCACTCACCTTTATTTTCAATTCTTGTCTCCAAAATGGAATTCCTGTCTCTTTAAAGAAGTCTGAAGTCCGCCCTATATATAAAAGTGGAAACAGAGATTCCATCACCAATTATAGGCCAATATTTATTTATTTATTTATTTATTATTTATTTTATTTTTTATACTCCCATCTATTTCTAAGCTACTGGAGAGAATTATCAATACGAGACTTATAAGATACCTTGAAAATAATAACCTGCTCTCACCCAATCAGTACGGCTTTCGAAATGGTAAATCCACGGAACAAGCGGTAAACAAACTCTTAGGTTATATCAGTGATAATTTGGATAGAAAGAAGAAGTGCCTTGCCATCTTTTTAGACCTAGCAAAGGCCTTTGATACAATCTCTGTTTCAGTCCTCTTGTCCAAGCTTGAAAGGCTAGGAATCAGAGGCACGCAGTGGAAGCTCTTCGAAAGCTACCTTACAAACCGCCACCAGTGTGTTCGTGTCGGAAACTTTACCAGCACTGACCGCCTGGTCACACACGGAGTTCCACAGGGGAGCATATTAGGGCCAACCTTGTTTCTAGTATATATAAACGACCTGACTAACTTAATTCTTTCCAAGGGCGAAATCATCTCTTTTGCGGACGATACTGCTCTTCTTTTTTCTGCTGAAAACTGGAACGAAGTATTTGACGCCGCTCAATCCGGATTTAATGCTGTGGGAAATTGGCTAAATGACAATGTCTTAACGTTAAATACCTCCAAAACTAAATACGTTTGCTTTAGTATAAGATCAGACATGGGGATCAACCACGATCATGCCATTATTCCACATGAGTGTACACCGCATGATTTGTGCTGTTGTACTGAACTAGAGCGGGTAAATACCATCAAATATTTAGGTGTAACCGTAGATGAAAACCTTAACTTCAGGGAACACATAAGAATTTTATCGGGAAGGGTTCGTAAACTCATATATATCTTTAAGAACCTACGACACATTGCTGATCCTCACATATTGAAACGAATATACTTTGCTTTATGCCAGTCTCTCATAACATATTGTATATCTTTTTGGGGAGGTGCCCCGAAAACTACACTCAAGTCTATAGAGGTTGCCCAACGTGCAATACTAAAGGTCAGCACCTTTAAACCAATCCTTTTCTCTACTACCTCACTTTACCAGTTGTGTGGAGTTCTAACTGTGAGACAATTATTCATATTAAAAATTATAATTATGCAGCACACTTGTTCAAATTACGACCCCCAGATTGTAAATACACGCAGAAAATATATGGTTTGTACACAACACAGGTCTTCCAGCACTAAATTTAGTACAAAATTCTTTAATTTCCTTGGTCCCTTTATCTACAATAAACTCAATAAAAATCTTAACATGTATCCACTCAACACAAATCATTGCAGGAAAAAGGTATCGGAATACTTACAAGGTCTCACATATGATGAGACTGAGCAACTTCTATCTGTACCAAGTTAGAAACTTAATTAATATTTATGTTAGCAAAGCTCATTATCTAAAATATATATTTATTATTTAAATAATCACTTTATCCGCGTATCTCACAAATTCATGTATTAACTCATAAAAAACCAAAAGCACACTCACATATAAACACACCCTCTCACACTCATTCATTCACCATATCACATAACACAAAGAGAGGTGCAGACCATAATATAACATTAGACTATAATTTTTCCTTTATTTTAAAATGCTAGCATTTAAGAACTATAATTTATTCTCACGCAAGGGTTTTGGCGCTGTTAGCCGAAATACAGGCCCTTCCTAGTTCGGCTCCAGAAGCTAAAATTTTGTGTACTTTTGTTTTAGAATAGCAGTAAACTGTAATTTAATCTAAGTACTGTTATTTTTTTTTTTAATGAAATAAACTTTATTATTATTATGCCTTTTATTTATTTTTATCCTTATTTTGCTATATTTTTAAATATTTTTATAAAACAACTTAAAAAAAAACATTTAAAAATATAAAAAATAGTGGTCCGCCGGTAGCGGGAGCAGGGTCCAAGCTACTGGTGGTTAGGGCTCCAGAGACAGGAACCTCCTCACAATGCGGGCCGTATCAAGGAGTACTGCCTTCTGAATCAGGCCCTTGATCCAACCGCCTAACGAAAGCCTCGAGAGATGTTGGTCGAGGCTTTTTGCCATCAGGCCATTGGCCGATACGACAATCGGCACAATGACAGCCGAGCTCACATTCCACATGTTAACAACCTCGTGTGCTAAGTCGAGATATTTAATTTGTTTCTCTTTCTCAGCTTTCACGAGGTTCCCGTCATGTGGAATGGTAACATCGATAATCATTGTGCGGCGCGCTAATCGATCTATCACTACTATGTCAGGCTTATTAGCGATAATAGTCCTGTCAGTAATGATAGACCGATCCCAATACAACGTGACAAGGTCATTTTCGAGAACTGGGTCGGGCACATACTTGTAATACGGTACCTCAGAATCCACAAGTTTATATTTCAAAGCAAGTTGCTGGTGAATAATCCTGGCTACTTGGTTATGCCTGTGCAAGTACTCGCCGTTAGCCAGACGAGAACAACCAGAGATAATATGTCTGATGGACTCACCTGGACGGTGGCATGCCCGACACACGTCAACCGTCCCGTCCTTCATAATATGTCTCCGGTAGTTATTCGTCAAGATAACTTCGTCCATAATTGCGCAGACGAAACCTTCAGTTTCCCCGAAAAGGTCACCAAAACGTAGCCAGGATACGGACGCTAGGAAATCTACATCAGGCTCATGAAGAGCCCGATAGAAGCGCCCGTGAAGCTCCTTGCTTTGCCATACCGCCCTGCGGTCATCGGAAGTAAGTACTACAGGTTTGTGCCAGTTCTCTTTAGCCATGGAGAGCGGGGTGAGCCCCTTGTCCACTGCGACCACATCACGGTGCATACCCATTTCGGTTTTTAAAAAATATTCCCTGAGACTGCACACCTCGCGATTGTGGAGGGTCTTCGCATTTAAAAAGCCTCGACCCCCGCACTTTCGCGGGATGTACAATCTCATCACCGATGATCGTGGGTGATGCATCCGATTTGCGGTCAGAAGTGTACGGACTCGCCTATCCAGGGCGTCGAGTTCGGTTTGGGTCCATTTGAGTACGCCGAAAGAGTACAGCAAAATCGGCATGACCCAACCGTTGAAGGCGCGCACCTTGTTTCCGCCCGAAAGAAGACTAATTAATACCTTCTTCAGGCGGCCAAAGAAGCGCTCCTTCAACGATTGCTTCATGTTAATAACGTTGATGCCTAACGCTTCCGACATACCCAAATACTTGTAGCTTTCGGATGAAGAGAGGGATCTGAGGTGTATGGAATCCGAAAGTTGAATACCTTCGGATTCCATAATCTCACCTCGCTTAACATGCATGATTGCACATTTGTCCACACCAAATTCCATCCTGATGGCGCTACTGAATGTTTCAGTTACCTTCAGTAGCTCCATCAGTTGCAATTTGTTGGCGACAAAGATTTTCAAGTCATCCATGAACAGAAGGTGAGATATGACCTCACCACCTCTCTTCAACCGATAGCCTAGACCTGAATCCTCCAGCAGTGTGCTTAGAGGATTCAGAGCCAAGCAGAACCAAAGTGGACTCAAACTGTCACCCTGAAATATTCCCCGTTTAATCCAGACAGGCTCGTCATTCCCCTGGATCTGTTGACACCCCGGATAGCGAAGGACTGTCCTCCATTGCCCCATACAGGAACTAAGGAAGGTGCGTAGAGTTGCATCTATCTTGTACAACTCCAGCACCCTCACAAGCCATGTATGTGGCACCGAGTCGTAGGCCTTCGTATAATCTATCCAGCATGTCGACAGATCCTTGCGGGAGCGACGAACGACTAATGGCCATGTCGATGAGGAGTAGCTCCTTAGTACCCCGGGACCCGTTCCTACATCCATTTTGAGAGGCAGACATAATAGAGTTACTGTCAATGTGTGTATTAATTTTTACTCTCAAAATGGATGTAAGAAGTTTATAGATCGTCGACAAACACGTGATCGGTCTATAATTCTTGGGTTCCGTGCGACTACCTGACTTATGGAGCAGGTGGGTAACGCCTGTTAATAGAAACTGCGGTAGCGACCCAGACTCTAAGGCTGACTGGAACTGAGATGCCAGGCTAGTGTGCGAACTAATTAGCCATTTCAACCAAAAGTTGTGCAATCCATCCGGCCCTGGCGATTTCCAGTTCGGTAAGGGACGGACTGCTCTGGCAACGTCTGATGGCGTAATTAGGACTTTTTCCATTTCTGGTATAGTTTCACACACTCGCTCGACATCCTGCATCCAGTCAGCCTCAATGTGACAGACGGGTACTGTCCAGATGCTGCGCCAGAATGCACTTGTGGCGGCATCATCTGGGCGGCACACGTCTGTCAAATTTTGTTCAGGTCGCTCCCAAGCTCTATATACCCACCTTTCATCGCTCTGGAACATGCGATTCTGCGTGTATCGATCAACCCGCCGCTTATACCGCCGAATACGGCTCGCCCATGCACAAACTTTCTGTTTCAGGAAGTCGATGCGCTCTGTGACACGGGACATGTATTCTCGAGGGCTTACTTCAGTCCCCGAAAATGCCCGCCTCACAAAGCGCATCACTCGTGGTCTTGTATTGCCCTCCCTGAAACAGTATAGTTTGCCTATGAGTACCCTGGCCTCATCGATACGACGCTCGATCCTGTATTGCCAGGCTGGTACGGATGGTTTTGGTCGAGCAGCTCCGTCACAGTTTGGAAACTTGACGTTAGCTAAACGACATGCCGCAACAGCCGCACAATACAGGATCGAGTGTGTATCAACGAGATCCTCGCTGCTCTCGAACACATTCTTAAGTTGCGAGTCCAGGGCACACACCAGCGCCCTATTTTTTTTGTGCATAGGTAGGCGTGGTAATCGTGGTCTAAGTTCGGTCGGAGTGGATCTATATTCGCGAAACGCATCCTCCAGTGCGCTCCTCAATCGGTCGTTGTATTGGCTACTTACTGTGGTAACCCTATCATCTTCCTCTTCAACACCATGATTGGACCGCGGTAGATCAATGGTTGACGCTTGTACCGCGGTTTGTGCCGGAGTCGAGACGATAAGGTTGCTCAGTATCTCTGAGCGCAGCCTATCAAGTACGGCATCGTCCAACCTATGATTGCGTTGGATGACCCGCACCTGATCCGACAGTCGTTGGGCCGAGACGCTGACGGTTGGTTCTAGTTCCTGAAAAAGAGACAGCATCCTATCACGGTACGCAGTGAGGTGAGTTCCCCCCTCTGTAGACCCATAATATGCGCGCATGACGTTCTCGTTCATAGACTGAGTCCATCTCATGCGCTGCACACAACCACCGGCAGCGGGGACCCGGCTCGGGGCCGGATGGCCCCTAAGTCCCAAGCTCCTCGGTGGCCGGCCTCTCCCCTGCCGACGAACAGGTGTTGGTGACGTCGGCGGGGAAAAATACTCGTCGCTCGAGCTCGACGCAACTACCGCGGCCGGTGTCGTCACAGCACTCACGGTGGGGCTGGATACCGGCGGCGGCGAGGCGGAGCTGGGCGAAGAGTCCGGAGGTGGTGGGCGTGCTTGACGTGCGGCTGATCTCGTCAACATTTGTTCATTTTCATACTTATTAATTATTTAAATGTTCCGAGGTGACATGACAGATGTCACCTCCGATTCGGCAGTTTATGGCGTGAAATTCTGTTTTATTCTGGTTCATTATATTTTTTATATTGTTTTTTGGACTTCAGGCTTTATTATTATTATTATTATTATTCAATTAACAAAATAAAAAATTGCTATTTTCATGAAGGTTGTAATAATATAATAAAACAGTTTTTTTTCTCTTGTTTACCTTAATTTATTTGTTTCTATTTACCTATATCTATTGAATAATAGTTCACTTAGCTAAATACCACCTTTTTTATAATTAGTGTAACAATAAACACTTTCATTTATTTAAAAAAAAATTGTAAGTTCTTAGTGTATTCTTAAATATTTCATCCAAAGTTATTTTTAAAAGTTTACACTGTTTTCAATTAACACAATAGGTACATATGTTTACTTATCTGTCCTGCAGACCACAATCAATTGTGTTCTAATAAAAATATGAATAGCTTTTATGAACAATTGTCAGGTTCTATGTTAAGCAGTAGAAGTGTGTACAAAGTAGTAGCAGTAGTAGCAGTGATGTCAGAAGTAAACAGCAGCAGTAGCCGAAGAAACAGCAATGGGGCACCATCATTCATGCTGTGGTGCTGCCTTCTTGTCTTTGTAGGTGAAGCGCCCCGGGAACTTTCCTACAGTTTGAAAACAAAATCAAATTATTGTCTGTTCAAATAACGTAGATGCCTAGTTTGCCAATAATGCTTATGGCTGAACAAAAGCCATCGGCCTAGTCCTTGCTGTGGGTTGTATGTCTTCTTTATTTAGAGCCTATTATTCAGTCTCCAAATGTTTTTATTTAACATATCACTAAATTAGAATAGTAAACATTAGTTAGGTAAACATAAAATATGTGATGTGACTACATAAGTAGATAGTTCGCCCAAGGAAATATATTCACAATTATGTGAGTTACCGCTTGATTCATAACTGTGTCAAAAAGCTTACCTTCAATTATGAATACAGGCGATTGGTTTTCCATGTCCTGCACAAAAACGTCTTTGTAAGGAGTTCCCCCATATGTCAACTAGATTATTGTTGGTACTTGTATTCCATTCTTGTAAGCTTTAGCACCGTCTGAAAAAATGTTTTGATTTTTTTTGTTGTAGTTATTATAGTTTGTTTCAGTACAAACAAAACATCAATTTACAATTTCAGTTGTCAAGCGAGGTTGAAGGTGATATACTAATTTACAATCATTATTTTTTCTGCAACAAACAGCTCACCCCACATAGGTTACTAACTTGTGTCTACACAACAAATGAATGATTGTCCTTAGATAAATCAATAAGATATGAAGGTACACTCCTACACACGTTATTCCTATAGATATTGGCATAGGTACTTACTTGTAGTGATGATATTGACATAAGTACTTTTCGCTGTGGAGTGTGTGTGCAGCCAGTACAAAACGAAGACAGAGCCATATCAGCCCTAGCCCCTAGTCCTTGCCAAACGTTTTCAGCGATACACACACAACACAACAATTCGAAACTGTAACATAGGCCAACATGTATATGTACCTATAGGAATAGTAAGTAAATATGATTCTGTGTCACATTTTAAATGATTCTATGTGTTGAACAATAAAAAACAACTCGTATTTCAAAGCAAAACAAAACAGTGCGAATCGTAAATATTAAAAAAACTTTTATCAGTGTTGCTAACTTTTTTTCCCGAGTCCACTTGGGCCGTAGGACTAAACTTGGAGAACTACTTACTTTATATAATATCACAAATAAAATTACTTGAAAAAGTTAGTGAAGATGTTTGGATGTTTGTTAGATACACATTAATGGCTTAACAGTTCAATTTTTATCCTGGAAGTATGTTCCGTGTATTTTTTTCGAAATGACGTTGTTTTCGATCTTTACACGGGCGCAGCTTCTTATAGAATTCTTCACTATATTCGTCATGATAAACAGTCTTTACAAATCAATGGTAAGATTACTGACACAGGTTTTAGACAAACTATAGTTTTAGTATATGATTGTAGTATTTTCTACAAAGTCCTAACCACCATGAATTTTGTCTGCCGACCGCCCTAGTACGGGTGTCCAAAACTCCTAGTTTTAGTGGAAGTCCCACTTATTTGACAACACTGCTTTTCTACGATTTTGTCATTGGCCACAGATAACTAAAACGTGAAGAAAAAAACGTTTCGTTGCGTATTTCAATTTTGGTAGTTTATGGTAGAAATTGTTTTATTTATTGGGTTTTAATTATTCAGCCATCATTGTACAATTTTATTTAAAAGCATTAGTAGACGGTCAGTTGTAGTTAAAACAAAATTAAATTGTAGCAAAATAATTTGGAAGCGAATAATTCCTTTTCGATGAAACAAAACGCGAGATAGTGCTAGAAATGATATACATCCCTATAAAATTAGGCAGAATTGAGATCATTTTTATTACACAATTCCGATTATAGCAAACGATTAAGATCGCAATTTGTTTCATTTCAGAATCGCATTCAAAAACAAAATGTGTTACGCAATTAGGGTGCAGGTTTTTAAATATTATTTTAATTCCCTGCGCTATTTACACACACACTTTTACAGTGAACTGTACACAGAACTCGATCAATGCAGAACACAATTCACTACGACAAATACAGTCCTCCACCACTCACACATCAGCATACTCACTATTATACTTTTATGGCACTCAATAATCATCTGTCCCAAAACACATTACACAAATTTACAACTCAAAAATACCCCAGTACTACTCGTTTACCTGCGACGCACACATACCCATCAATGCCTTTCTTGTGTATTTTCTTAATTACAAATGGCTAACATCATTGAATTAAACGAAGAACTGGAGTAATAAAATATTAACAGGACTAGTTAAATACAAATATATATAAGGCTCATATCATATATTGTTTTACTTATGTCCGTGTTGGGCCAAACTTGTATGGGAGCAATATCCATCTCCTATATACTGCTCGTAATTATTTATGTTTTCTTTGATTATAACCGCGCTACCTCCTCTGGCCTGGCAGAGTTGTCAGGGTGGAGCGAATTATAAACCTTGTACCCTTCTCTGAATTTGACGAAAGATTGTTTAATGAAGTGTGCTTCGGAGATCAAACAGTACCCTAATTGCGTAATATACAATCAATCGGAATCTGCTGAAGATTGGAATTGAAATCGGAATCGGATTGGAATAGAATCGAGAATGAGATTGATTTCAAGAGTAAGCCTACAGGTCTATATTTTCTATTTCTATGACTGCCTGTGACTCATTCTAATATTAGAAGAGGCTGTTGGAGTTCCACGCCATTTTTCTAAGAGCGTTAAGTACTCATTTTTGATTGGAAACAGCTGTTTTGGTGCTGGATTCTAGCTTTTTTAAACAATATGACACTTCAAGACCTGATAAATCTTGTCTTCTAGATCCGAAGCTCGTTTGCCTTGTTTTGCAGCTTGCGCATAGGAACTACTTTTGGTTGCTAGAACAGTTTTTGCAGTTAACGTACCGGGTTCAAAACAAGTTTGCTATGAGAATTAAATACTTTGAAATGAGTCATCTTGAGATTTTAACGAATGTAAGCTTAAGCTGGACAGGTTCCTTAAGAACTGTAAAGAGGACGCGCGGGCTCGCGAAAGATGGAAGGAGTGGAGGGAGGCCTTTGCCCAGGACTCCCAGGAGTGGGACAGTATAGGCTAGTAAAAAAAAAAAAAAAAGCTTAAGCAATAAAACTCGTAAATTTATTCAATTTTTATTGTTAGTATAGGTATTCCTTACAATACTAGAAGTAAAATACTTTTAAGTAATACATGTTTACCTTATAATGGTACAACTACTTGACTAGAATGAATGAGGTTATGAATATCTTATCAGTCTTCTTTCAACAGAGGTTGTGCATATGAGAGTTAGCTGTTAAGATATTCATTACATACAAAACCCCTGTTTTAAAATTGCCATGGCCTATTAACATCATCATAGTCAATTACTTCTGAATACCATGTTGAATGATTATGTTGCTTTTAATGTTTCTAACAAACATTTGTTTGCAATGTCTGATAAACAATCTTTTCATATCTATACTTGCAAGATATTAGATTGCAGATCTATAATGTTAATATGCCATGGTGGCATGAATAAAGTTTTTATATTATTTGCATTATTTCTACATCAGTCTGCTTCAGTATGCGCTGACTCCCACTAAGAAAGCACCATCATCTAGTGTGCCTGGAGTTGCTGGTTGATCCAGTCTATGTCTTCATAGAACCGGGGGTCACTGACTCGAAGTGCTGCCCTCTTGTAGAAGAAGTAGTACCATGGAGATACTGAAACAACAAGTAAGCACTGTAATAGATCCACCTATGAAACAGTAACAGCTTAACATGCATCCGAGGCACAGAGTGGTCTTGGTGTGTATAGATGGTCAACCATCCACGGACGACAACTGTAGCTTAACCTAATCTGTATAGATCAACCCAAGTGGCTGTGATATTTAATACTTATCCAATTACATAGAAAAAAGAATCTCATTTTTGAATGTTCCACAATCACTGTATTAGCTAACTCACGGCATCTCTGCAGCGTGAACAGGCATATGAGTAGCGGCGTGGACACGGCCTCGGGCTCGGCCCACTTCTCCAGTAGCCACGCAGCGTGCAGCGCCACGCTGGCCAACATGTAGGCCACGCATACTGACCCGGCCGCGCGGAACTTGCGCACCAACACCTCAACCAGCCCTGCCTTAGTTTATTCATAAAAAAAACATTTTTTAATAGAGGTAGTGGGTTGTTTCAAATGCAATCTTTAAAAACAAAGCTAAAACGATAAAACTAAGTTGGTTTAAAGTCTGGTTTTTTCGTGTCAAAATACTGTGATATTTATGGCTACGACCCCCTGAGCCCCTGACCCTATTTTTAGGTAAGAAAAAAACTATATGTGTTTAAAGATCATGATAAGTAATACGGAAGAAAAAAATTGTGCTCACTTGAAATAGGTAGGTGGAGAAAAAGGTCATCAGCATCGTAGTAATGGACAGCACTATGAATAAATCCTGGAATCTATGAAAATAAATATAATTATGAGTGATATTGATTGTTCTCTAATATTTGATATTTTTATGGAATTCTTACATGAATAGTACGAGCAGTCCATCGCGGCTTCGGGGAAATAAGCTTACACAGTTAAATAATAGATCACAAATCATAAACATTATTTGGAAAAATAAACAAAACGTATATCTAGGCGTAGATAACTTCATTATAACCAAATAAATAAACGTTTCCGCGTTGTAAAATAAATTAAATTGACCGCAAACACTCTTTGTTGCCTTCTCTCCACCCCTCTTCTCCTCTCCGCCATAGATAATACACTAATCTAAATCTCCGCCCTTCGGCTAAAGCCCACAGACTTCCATTTGATTCCATTTGATTTTCACTCGTGTACTTTTCCATGGCGACTTTTAGGAATTTAGGCTATGTTTTCACGGGACGAGCGCGTTCCCTTTAGGGTAGAAATGTTCTGGGAGCGCGGTTGGATCTAGTTCGCTCGGACTCGGATGGCTGTTATATTGTAGAACTAACCGGATTCTACTCGTATCATGCAAACACGTGATCTTTTACGAGCGTTAATAAGAAATAACACGCGTCTTGCTTAAAAATAAACTGATTCTTTATGGGTTCCGTTTTTATCTTTTGAAGTACAGACCCCAAAAACCGTGGAAGCAGTGCTCGTCGACGGGGAGGACACCGGCCGCCGAACGGTTCAGGACTTCGATGCCCACCGGCTTCTGATAGGCAGCCAGCTCCCGGCGAAAATGTGCAGCTCATGAGATGGACACGATCCATCAATGAAAACGTCATACGCTCATACTTAGTGGCTACAGAGGGGGGGAAACAATCTGACCGCCTACCTTGTTCGGATGCTCTCTCAACGTTTCGACAAGACTCTCGGATCAGGTGCGGGTCAACCAGCGTAATGATATGTTGGATGACACTGTACTTGATCGGCTGCAAAGTAAAATGTAGAGTAGTAGCATGTCATCGCTCCCCCGTCGCAGACTGTGATGGTACTACCACATTCCAACACAAGTCAAGCTGACGAGGGAAGTGATGATAGGGCTACAAAAGTAACTACCCAGTGCAATGAAGGATTGAGGAGTGCTTTGGAGGGTGTTATTCGGGAATATCGGTTCATGTCGCCCGAACTTAGACCACGCTTACCTTGTTTACCCATGCATAACAAAAACAGGGCGCTGGTGGCAGTCCTGGATTCGCAGTTATCAAACTATTTTGATGACTGCGAAGACCTCACCGATACTCATTGGATTTTGTACTGCGTGGTTGTAGCGCCGTGTCGTGTAGCTCACGTCAAATTTGTTAAAAATGACTCTAGAGCTAGACGACCGAAACCAGCCGTACCAGCTAGCGCCGTATTGGTGTGGCCCTCATCGGCAAACTAATCTCAATACTCGCCCTAGAGTGATGCGCTTTATGAGGCGGGCGTTCTCGGGGACTGATATCAGCCCTCAGGACTATGTGTCTTGTGTCACAGAGCGCATCGACTTCCTGAAGCAGAAAGTGTATGCATGGGCGAACCGTATCCGTAGATAAAAGCGGCGAGTAGAGCGATACACTCAGAATCGCACCTTCCAGAGCAATGGAAGGTGGATTTATAGGGGTTGGGAGCGCCTGACCAAGGTGCGGCTGACACGTGCCTGTAAGATAATGAAGCCATGTGTTCTTTCTGGCGCAGTATCTGGTCGGTGCCTATCAGTCACACCGAAGGTGATTGGGCGAGCCATTTTGAGAGCTAAAATTAACAAACTTATGGACACCAACTCCATCATGTCTGCCTCTCAAAATGGATGTCGGAACGGATCCTGCGGTACTAAGGAGCTACTCTTCATGGATATGACCATTAGCCAGCAGTTTCGTTGTTCCCGAAAGGATCTGTCGACATGTTGGATAGATTACAAGAAGGCCTATGACTCGGTGCCAAATACGTGGCTCATGAGGGTGCTGGAGTTGTAAAAAGAAAGTAGATGCAACTCTGCGCACATTCTTGATGTTATGTATGGAGCGATGGAGGAAGGTCCTTAGCTATCCAGGATGTCGGAATATCCAGAGGAATAGCGAGTCGAAAAGGATCGAACGCGGTTTATTTCAGGGCGATAGTTTGAGTCCGCTTTGTTTCTGCTTAGCCATGAATCCTCTAAGTACACTGCTGGGCGATTCCAGTCTAGGCTATCGGCTGAGGAGAAGTGGTCAGGTTATATCTCACTTTCTATACATGGCTGCCGTAAAACTCTTTGCCCCAAACAATTTGCAGCTGATGGAGCTGCTGAAAGTAACTGAAACATTCAGTAGCGCCATCCGAATGGAATTTGGTGTGGTTAATGTGCGGTCATGCACGTAAAGCGAGGGGAGATCGGATTCCATAAACCTAAGAGCCCTTTCCACATCCGAAACTGGTGCAAACCAGTAGTGCTTGACACTAATGAGCTTCAAGAACGCTTTTTCCGGGCCCTACATAAACCCGATATAGATCTACTAGCGTCCCTTCGCGGCGTTTTGGTGACCTCTTTGGAGAAACAGAAGGTTTCATCTGTGCAATTATGGACGAAGTTAGGATGACGAACAATTGACGGAAATTTATTTTAAAATGTAAATGATAAGATTTTAAATGCAGTAAAGGAATCAAAATCAAAAGTCATTTATTCAAACTAGGCTGAGAGTCAGCAGCCCGATCTTCACCACTTCCTAGTGCTTTAGCTGGGAAGAAGAAGTGGCGCAACAAACTCCCCAGCAGTACAGCTGTCTGTTTAGTTAGAAAAAACATTGTACTATACAATTATAAGGTAATCAAAGAAGAAAAACCGAAACACAAAAAATCATATTAAATTAACTGCCATATGTAAGCTAGCCACGCCAATATACTTGTACCCAAAACATAAACCAATAAAAATCAATGAAAAAAAACAACTACACAAATAAAAGTATCCAGGCATAAGGGGCGGGACACCTTACTTAAGCATTATTGGATTATTTTTAAGTACACACAAATGATAAACAAGGACCATCGAAGTAAAATAAATTAACAGAACAATTATTTTAACAAAAACAAAACCATAGACAGCAAGACGACCAGTCACCACAAGCAGCACCCGTTCACGAGCATAACGCAAAGATCAGCCATTCCCCCCTCGCCATATTTGAGGGAAGGAGGCAACCCGATCCCCGACGCTACCGCAAGCAGTGACATCTACGGGAGCATGACGAACTCGCTGCCGGTTGCTCAGGCAAGAATAATTTATGATCAATTGTCGAGGTCGCTAGCTAACCACTTATTGCAATACAACTCGTTAAAAAAAACATTGTAATGAGTAGATCATGTCAATAATAAATGAAGAAAATTAAAAATAATTGACTTCTACAGTCAAATAAAATTAAAATAAATACGAACTCGTATACCCTGTCAGTAGGTAAGCTGATTCTGGAGAAAGAACATAAACATTGTCTTGAGTTAATTACAGCGACCAACTATTCTTATCGTTTAAGTAGTCGTTAATTGAATAATATGCCTTTGAACAAAGGTTGGATTTTACTTGAGCTTTAAATGCATTAAAAGGCAAATCTAGCAAAGAAGAGGGTAGCTTGTTATAAAAGGTTATACCAAGCCCAACAAATGAGTTATGAACCTTATGAAGCCGGTGAAAGGGAGCGCGTAGTTTGTTCTTATTTCTAGCATTAACATTGTGAAAATCACTGTTTTTAGTGTATAAGTGTATATTTTGCCTAATGTATAAGATGTTGGCGAAAATGAATTTTGATGCTACCGTAAGAATACCAATATCATTAAAAAAATCTCTAAGAGAAACTCTGGCTCCTAGCTGATAATTGCTCGGACAGCTCGTTTTTGAAGGACGAAAATATTTTGAATATCAGCAGCTTTGCCCCACAGCAGAATACCGTAGGACATAACGCTGTGGAAATAACTAAAATAGACCAACCGTGCTGTATCAACGTCAGTGTATTGTCTTACTTTCCTGACGGCGTAGGCGGCTGAACTGAGCCTCCCCGCTAGGTTTGATATATGTGGGCCCCACTGAAGTTTGGCATCTACTGTTATGCCCAGAAAAACTGCCGAGTCTACTGTTTCAAGCAGCTTTAGGTTTCTTAGCATTGAGAACTAGGTTATTTGACGTAAACCAATCCGTAACCATTGAGAGTGACTATTTACGTCGTCAAAATCTTGTCTATTCCTGTCTACTTTAAAAATAAGAGAGGTATCATTTGCAAACAGTACAACGTCACAGATATCATTTAAAAAGAATGGTAAGTCATTGATATACACTAAGAACAAGAATGGACCTAGTATTGAGCCTTGAGGATCACCTAACTGAACTGGAAGCCCGGATGATTTCACACCATAACCGGATGATGACATCTACACATTGGAACCTATTGTGCAAATAAGAATTTACTACGTTGAGAGCTTCGTTTTGGACCGTAATGACTTAGTTTACGCAAAAGCGTGTCATGGTGCACGCAATCAAAGGCTTTTGAGAGGTCACAGAAAACTCCAATAGCATTTTGCGATTTCTCCCATGCATTAAATATGTGTTTCAGCAGAGCAACACCCGCATCTGCAGTTGAACGTCCTTTTGTAAAGCCATATTGTGAAGGAGGAATTTACTACTCATTATGAAGGAGGCTATTTAAATTGAAATGTCTTAGCAACTGCTTAAGTATTAACTTTTCAAATATTTTGCTAAATGCTGGTAAGATAGAAATAGGCCTGAAATTGCCAATGTTATTTTTATTACCAGATTTAAATAATGGTATGACTTTACTACTCTTCATGAGGTCAGGAAAAGTTCCTATTTCAATACATTTATTAAAAGTAACAGCTAGATAGGGGGCTACGATGTCTATTATATTACTTAAAAGTTAAATTGAGATGCCTCAGTAATCACCAGTGTTTTTAGATTTAAGTGAGTTAAAGACGTTAATTACATCACTAGGCGTTACATGTTCGAAGCTAAATATGCGAGTACATTTTGGCACACTACTATTCAAAAGATTCTCAGCTTTAGACGGGGACGAATTTAAGGAGCAAGTCGTAGTTATAGGTATATTGGCAAAAAACTCATTAAATGCCTCAGCTACGTCAGCTGCCTTATTAACTAATTTGTTATCGACCATAATTTCAAGTTGATTTTCTTGTTTAACCGACTTACCCGTTTCATTGTTAATAATTTTCCAAGTGCTTTTTACTTTATTATTGGAATTTTTTATTGAATCGCTTAAAAATTTTGATTTAGCAAAAACGCAAATCTTTTTAAATAATTTTGAATATTTTTTTACATACTCTAGGAAAGGAGTATCAAACTTGTATTTTTTCAAACCATTCAACTCGTATAATAACAATAAATCATTTAATTCAGGCAACAAAGACTCATGACATAAATACCTTATAGACTAACTTATTATTATAATACATAATTATAAAAACCAATAAGGATGGATTTCACCGATAAATCTGTACCTACATCAAAAAAAAATTACACTGAAAGCACATAAACTACGTTTATGAGCTGTCATTTTTTTAAAATGGAATATTGACACTGACAGCCCTTGAACGTGTTTTAGATGTGCTGAGCGCGTTCAGTAACATTGGTGAAATCGGCTTGGCTTTGGTCGTGCTCATCTGTAATGTTTGTACACAACTCCTGCCGGCCAATAATCTAAGCTAAGGAAGACAGCCTTCTGCATCGCAGGAAGAGATAAGACTTAAAAAATTTGGTGCTGGTTGACTCCAACCGCGTCGGCTTCAGCAGTTTCTATTCCTCATGGATCGGCTGCCTATCTGACCTACACAACAGAACCCAGTTATTGGGAAAGCATGACGTTTGGTGCTGGTTGCGCAGGCTGAAGGTTCGGAGCTGGCTGTTCCGGCTCAAGGTTTGAAGTTGGCTGCGCAGACACGCGGTTTACTGTAGGTTGCGTAGGTACCTTGGTTGGTGCAGGCTCGAGGTTCAGAGTTGATTGCTCAAGCATGAGGTTCGGCGCAGGCACGAGTAAGTTGTGAGATGGGTCGCACTGTGTGGGCTGTGCAGACACGATTTACGTGTGTGTGGCGTCATGATATTCAACCACACTAAGCTTGTATTTATGTGTCCCCAGACAAATCTGCTAACCCCCTGGGTTTAGTCGGGGCGATCGAATGCGCCATTGTGCGCGTCACGCGCATGTGTGTGTCCGTGCCGCTGCACTTGTTCCGGGCGGTTACCGCACCCCGCGCCGGCGCCTCCCCGCAGCCAACGGCTCCGGGCGGGCCAGACGGTCGCGCGCGCCGGACTAGTAATCAACACGCCTTCATCAAGACTCCACGTTTCTCTAATCTCTCCCGCGTTGTTCTATTTCATTCGCGAAATAAGTTGATTTACGATTGTTTTACATTGCTAACTTCACATACTCTCATAATGACCCTTTATTGTTTTTGATTTGCAAATATAACTATTATTACAAGCTTCCAAAAGTGGTGACCCCGACGTGATAAAAAATTAAAAAAAAAAAACCTGCAAGTCATTGGCATAAATGGCCCAACACGGAATAACGGAGGCGTTGGTAGCAGCACTGGGATCAGCGGATATAGCCAAGGTTAGAGTACGCGTACCTCCTTTTTGGCCAGAGAAACCCGCGGTATGGTTCGCGCAGCTGGAGTCCCAGTTCGCATTATCGGGTATAACTTCCGACTCGACGAAGTACTTTACTGTGGTAGGCAATCTAGAACCTTCCATCATGGTTCAACTAGAGGATGTTTTAGAAAGCCCAACCTCCAGTAATAAATACGAAAGACTTAAGGCAGAACTAATTAAGCGTTTGTCAGTTTCGCAGGAACAAAAAGTGCGTCAACTCGTCAATCACGAGGAACTGGGAGACCGCAAGCCATCCGCATTTCTCCGACACTTTCAGAGCCTAGCTGGCCGCGTTGTACCAGACGACTTCGTACCCACCATCTGGACCAGCCGCCTGCCAACCAGTCTGCAGGCGATTGTAGCGTCTTAGGCCAGCACGACCTTGGAAACGGTCGCGGAGCTGGCAGATCAGGTTTTGGAGATCGCACCGGTGAACCCGGTGGCCCAGGTTGCGAGTTCCTCACCCTCTTCAGGGAGCATATTAGAGGTAGTGCGTACGGAGATAGCCAGTCTCACCCGCAAGCTGGACGAGTTATCCACCGCAGTGGATCGACGACCACGAGCAGAAGGTAACCGTAACCGGCAATTTTCACACTCACGCAGCCGTCCCAGAGACCGTTCACACAAAATGGCGGACAAGCGCAGCGAGTGTTGGTATCACCATAAGTTTGGCGGGAAAGCTCATCACTGCATGAAACTGTGAGCCAATCGCTAATTATGGCGAGCGATTGCTGCAGTATTTCCAGCCGTTTATTCGTCACAGATCTGTATTCTAGAAAACCTTTTCTAGTTGATACTGGTTCCGATCTGTGCGTCTACCCCCGCAGCTATTTAAATGAAAAGCGGACACGTGTAAATTATGACCTCAGCGCAGCTAATAATTCTTTTATATCCACGTACGGATATATTAATTTGCAGCTGAATTTAGGTCTGCGCAGGGAGATTAGCTGGAATTTCGTCGTCGCCGATGTGACCAAACCAATTATAGGGTATGATTTTCTTTCACACTACAAACTTTTGGTGGATTGCCACAACAGCAGGTTGATCGACAGATTAACAAACCTTTCGGTTAGCGATGCTTTTGCGAAGATAGAGATCCCCAGCGTCAATGATGTCAATGGAATTTCTCGGTACCATGAGCTGCTGCGAGAATTTCAAACCATCTCACGGCCGTCCGGTGCACCAAGACAGGTACGTCATTCAACCGTACATTTCATGAACACTACGCCCGGACCACCGGTTTTCTGCCGGCCACGCGGTTTAACAATAGCTAAGTCAGAGTTCCAAGCAATGGTTAAAGAAGGGACAGCTCGTGTTTCCAGTAAACCTTGGTCGTCTGCCCTACACCTGGTGCCTAAACACGACGACACCCTGAGGCCCTGCGGTGATTACCGCGCTCTGAATGCCAGGACCGTGCCAGATAGGTACCCGGTCCGGCACATTGAGGTTTTCTCTCAGCATCTACATGGGAGTACTATCTTCTCAGTTGTGGATTTGGTGAAAGCATACCAACAAATTCCAGTAAATCCAGCTGATTTCGAGAAGACAGCCATCACGACACCGTTCGGATTATTCGAATTTCCATTCATGTCGTTTGACAGACATTCCAACGTTACATCGAGGGATTGGTACGCGACTTGGACTTCTGTTATCCATACATCGATGACGTATTAATTGCTTCTAGAAGTACGCAGGAGCATGAAGAACATCTGCGGAGGCTATTTGCTCGCCTCTAGGAATATGGAGTGGTCGTTAACGTAGCTAAGTGCAACTTTGGACAACCGCAGGTAACTTTTCTTGGTTATTCGGTTACAGAAAGAGGACCTTTTCCTCTAACGGGTGCACCGTTAGAGGAAAAGGTGGAGGCTATTCAGAATTACCCACCGCCTCAGACCGTTAAATGCTTGAGACGATTTTTAGGGATGCTCAATTTTTACAGATGTTTCTTGAAGAATGCCGCTGAATTACAAGCGCCACTCAACGATTTATTGGCAGGCACAAACATGAAAGGATCAAAACCAGTTAATTGGACTTCTCAGTTTCAGATGCAGTATTTTTGTTTCAACCAGTTGCCGAGGCGCAGCTGGCACTCGTAGTAGATGCATCGAATGTTTCCCTAGGAGCCGTATTACAGCAGAGAGTGGATGATTTTTGGCAACCATTAGCTTTTTATTCAAAGAAGATGAGCCCATCGCAGCAGAAATACAGCGCTTATGACCCTGAACTCCTCGCAATTTACGAGGCCATCAAGCATTTTCGCCACATGGTGGAAGCACGATGCTTCACGGTATACACCGATCATAAGCCGCTGATTAGCGCATTCAAGAAAAAGGACCAACAAGGTTCACCAAGACAGACTAATCAACTGAGTTTCATTTCAGAATTCACGACTGATATCCAGCACGTGTCCGGGCAGGACAACCACGTGGCCGATGCATTGTCTCGGATTGAGGCAGTCACTGCGCCACTGGATCTCATAGAGCTTGCCCTTGCGCAGCGTGATGATCCAGAGCTACAACAGCTTCTGAGGGGTAACCATTTGTTAACACTCGAGTTAGCGACAGTACCAGGTTCAGACGTGAATATTTATTGTGATGTTTCCTTGTCTAAACACAGACCTTTCGTGACACGGACTTACAGACGCCGTGTGTTCGAGTCGTTGCACAGCCTTAGCCACCCTGGCGCGAAGGCGTCCATCAAGATGGTCATTGAACGTTTTGTTTGGCCGTCTCTTAGGAAATACGTCCGCGCTTGGGTAAGAGAGTGCATTCCGTGTCAAAAGTCGAAGGTAACAAGGCATACCACATCTCCTCTAGGTAAATTTGATTTACCAGATGTACGTTTCGCGGAGCTTATTCAAATGATAAATGATAAATGATTTTATTTCTGTAAGTAGGTTTTTACAAACACTTTTACACGTCAATACTATTTTTAAAGTAGATGAGATCGGCGTTTCCTATCTGACTACTCTGAGAAGAAACGCCAAAACAAACTCAGAGGTCACAGTCTCTTTTAAAGTCCAGACATAATCTTGGTCAGGTCATGTGAAGACCATGTGGATTGATGTCTGAAATGGTCTTTTGAGGAAAGAACCAAACAGAATGAGTGGACCTGTCCAGTTAGTGCACGCATTTGTCAGTAATCATGCAGCTCAACACAACACATATGGAGCTCAACGATTCGACGAACATTACCAAAGAAAGGACATTTGGGTAGGCCGCATAAATTGCTCAAACTGCCAGACCATGATTAAAACTAATTTTAAAAATTAAAAATAGATTGAGATAAAAAAAAAACAACAAATCCACACTGCCTTCACATTCACAATAATTAAAATATTATAATACTTTACAAAGTAAATTTTCACGTCATGTCAAAGTGTAAAAATCCGAGAATAAACATGGTCAGATCATATGAGGACTCTGTAGACTGGTGTCTGAAATGGTCTTTTGAGGAAAGAACCACACTGATTTGAGTGGACCTGTCCAGTCAGTGCATGCATTTGTCAATCATGGTGCAGCTCAACTCAGAACTAAGGAGCTCAACGATTCCACGAGCAATACAAAAGAAAGGACATTTGGGTAGGCCGCGTTAAGTACTCAAACAGCCAGACCGTGATTAAAACAACTGAAAGAACAAAAAAACAATGACTCACATAGTCCTCACATTCTCAAAAATTAAAACAATGTTATACTTTAAACAGTAAATATAAAGATGTCATTGTTTATCTAAAAAAATCAAAAATAAAAGTTTAACAGCTAATTAAACATAGACAATATCTGTGTAAACTTATTGGAGCAGCTCAATCCCAAGCCTTCTTGTCCTCAATATAGCCTTTGACAGTATAATAGGCATTCTGGCATAATTTCCGCTTTATAAATGATTTGAATTTATTAAGGCTTAGTTCTTGAATGTGGCCAGGAAGTTTATTATAAAAACGAATACTTTGACATTTAAACGAGCTACCTATTTTCTTGAGTCTGGTAGTAGGAACAACAAATTTGTGTTTGTTCCTAGTATTTATGTTATGGATATCACTGTATTTTTTAAACAGATTAATATTTTTATGTGCATACAAAAGATTTTCATAAATATACTGAGAAGGCACAGTCATTATATTAATCTCTTTAAATTTGTCTCTGAGGGAGTGTCTGGGACTTAGTTTATAAATTGAACGAATTGCCCTTTTTTGTAAAACAAAAATTGTCTGAATATCGGCGGCATTTCCCCACAAAAGAATACCGTACGACATCACACTATGAAAATAACTAAAGTATACTAAACGGGCTGTCTCTAAATCAGTTAAATTACGAATTTTTCTAACGGCGTATGCTGCAGAGCTTAGTTTTTTTGACAATTTATCTATATGGGGGCCCCATTGAAGCTTGGCATCCAAAGTTATGCCTAAGAATACTGTGGTGTTTTCGGGTTTCAACTCTTCACCCTTAATAAGAACACTAGTTTCTACTTGTCTAACATGAGGTATCGTAAACTTAATGCATTTAGTTTTTCTCTCGTTTAGAAGTAAGTTATTAACATTAAACCAGTTAACTACTTTAGCAAGGGCGCTATTTACATTGTCAGTAACCAGCTGCTGACGTTTGAGTTTAAATAAAAGTGAAGTGTCGTCTGCAAACAACACTATATCATGATTATCCTTTATGAGGTAAGGCAAGTCATTAATATAAATAAGAAACAAAAATGGGCCAAGAATTGAACCCTGGGGGACCCCCATTCTTATTACAGATCCAGGTGATCTTTTTCCGTTTCTCGACCTAATAGGACCATTTCCAGTATATTCTAATTTCAAATACTGCCTTACTATCATTGACAGGTATACCAGATGGCCGGAGGTGATTCCACTCCCTGACATGACAGCGGACACGGTGACGAAAGTTTTCGTATCGGAGTGGATTGCCCGGTATGGTTGCCCTAAGAAGGTAATAGAGGACCAATGTAGACAATTCCAGTCACATTTATTCAAAAAATTTGCAAAGACGTATGGAATCGAGTTGGCAAGGACAACAGCGCACCACCCAGCCTGCAACGGTATGATTGAGCGTTTCCATCGCACGCTCAAAGCCGCTTTGATGTCACATGGCACGAAGGATTGGGTGAGTTTTCTACCTGTGGTGCTATTAGGGTAGGGACAGCGTACAAGGAGGATCTCCAATGTTCACCAGCTGAGTTGGTGTATGGAGAGCAGTTACGCGCCTAGAATCAGTTATATTTTTATTGTAATTTTTGACGTTCAAAAGTGCCATTTTATGGGCCTATTTGAAATAAATGCTTTGACTTTGACTTTGCGTCCCCGGTGAGTTTTTCACCGCAACAACCAACAAGGTAGACTACCCAGATTTTGTCAGCACATTACGACAAAGAATGTCCGACCTACGCCCGTGTCCAGCATCGGACCATTCACAGCATAAGGTGTTTGAGCACAAGGACTTGAGAACCACGTCGCATGTGTTCTTGCGTCAAGACCTGCTTCGCGGATCGCTAGAACCACCTTACAGTGGCCCACACAAGGTCATCACAAGGAGTCCCAAGACGTTCGACATTGTGCTCAATAACAAGCCTGTCAAAGTATCAATTGACAGGGTAAAACCAGCCGACATACACAAGATACACGCCCATTGCGTACCACTCGTTCAATTCAATTTCAATTAAATTTATTCACTAACAAATTACATTGTGCTGGAAATAATTCTACATAATAAACATAAAATACACTTCTAGAAAAAAAAAACAACACAACTCCCATAATCTAAAACACATACCTGTGAGGTGTCAATTCGATCCGACCGATCCGATTACATAACCAATGTCAACTCGTTAAATTTAGGAATCACCAAAAAATCATTCGTTTCAATTCGTTGACAGGAGAAAATTAAATATTATTACAAGTCGTCAACGGAGTAGAGACACATTATATCTAGTACGAATGCTTGAAGCTTTGTTTTAAATGCAGATGTATAAATCAAGCTTTTTAAGTGTTGTGGTAACTTGTTAAAAATTTGAACTGCTTGATATTGTGGACTGTGCTCCACTATGTTGAAATGAGGACTTATCTTATTTCCCAAATCCTTCCTACGTGTGCTCTCCCTAACCAGTCTTTCCTCATCTGTCTCATATTCATGCATGTACTTCTTAGGATTAGTCAGTAGTACTAGAACGTAGAGACTGGGTACTGTGAGGATGTTTAAATCCAAGAAATCGTTCAGGGCGAACTGTAAGGTTTCCCGAACGATACAATTAGGGCGGCCCTTTTATTCGTAAGGGGGTCCTGTGGCGTCATGATATTCAACCACACTAAGCTTGTATTCATGTGTCCACAGACAAATCTGCTAACCCCCTGGGCTTAGTCGGGGCGATCGAATGCGCCATGTGCTAGTCTCGCGCATGTATGTGTCCGTGCCGCTGCACCTGTTCCGGCCGGTTACCACGCCCCGCGCCGCCGCCTCCCCGCAGATCGAACACGCCTTCATCAAGACTTCACGTTTCTCTAATCTCTCCTGCGTTATTATATTTCATTCGCGAAATAAGTTGATTTACGATTGTTTTACATTGCTAACTTCACAGACTCTTATATTGACCCTTCTGGTGTGAAAATCATTTCTGTGATCTCAATTTAACTTCGTTTGTATCCTTCGCTGTACAACAGCTGTGTATTGTTTTTGATTTACAAATATGACTATTATAATCTTGTTCGCGGCCTTTCACTTAACACGCCTACTAAACATAGCTTCCAAATGTGCAATGGGTCACACCAAGTAAGCTACGGAGGAACGTCGTTCGGAGGACGCTACACAGTAGCAGGTAGCCAGGATACGGCGACGATCGATGGCTGCTTAAGTTCCGATGTTGCTTGCTTCTAATGGGGTGGCGTACATACTGATTCAGTCAAGGCGCAGGTGCGCTGAGATAACCCCCGCCGGTGCAGTCACTGGGTTATCCCAGGACACAGCTTTGGCACAGATAATATAATACTACGTTGGTCACTTGAACCACAGGTTCGATCCGGGACTGCGTTTCTGTAGCATGGAATTAGTACGTACTTAAATCGAATGTCAATGTCATTATTGTCTGTTGTTAACAATGTCAAGTTGTGTTGTCAACCTCAACAGTCAAGATAAATAATATTTGTAATTTTGTAGTTTTGTACATTATAACGAAACGGAAACGGAAAATTAGAAATTGGATTTGGATGCTTTTGCTTTGACTGATTGATTAATCTCTTTTTATTAGTATATATTTAAATGAAAGCTGTAGTTTAATCTAATTTATTTAGCTCGCTCTCTGAAGTATTTTGCATGCTTAGTTTTAGCGACTTTTTGAAAAAATACGTAATCAATGTCCCAGTTCTGAGGAACTTGTAAAAGTGTGACGAATATCTGAGGATGGGCGGCGATCGTGAACGCGGCCGTCACAGGAGCCGTAGTCGTGACCGAGGACATGGTGGTCGCGACCGTAGCCGAGAGCGGAGTAAGGAGAGAAGCGGTCGCGACCGCAGCCATGAGCGAAGCGAGGAAAGAGTTGGTCGAGACCGCAGCAGACAGCGAAGCAAGGTGAGAAGTGGACGAGCCCGTAGTGAAGATCGAAGCAGGGACAGAGGTGGCGGAGATCGCAGCAGAGAGCATGGTGGCGGCGGGCGAAACCGCAGTCAAGACCGGAATAAAGGCTGGGGAGGCGGCCGCGATGACCGTGCACGCACTAAGAACAACGACGGCAGCACGGAACGAGAGCGGCCGCACGTACGGGAGCGCGAGCGTGATCGTGGACGCAGCTCCTACAAGGAGTACAATGGAGGAGGGCTGGGCGGTGGTTAGAGAACATCATCTCAATATTATTGTCTTAAAAAGCAAAAAGCTAAGTTTTGTTTGGAGCTGTGTTGTTTTGTCCTTTCTCTATATTGTAGTAAGAATTAAAACACAATGATATAAGTGTTAGCAAACATGGACACTTAAGCAATGTGCTTTTGTTCCAGTATTATTGTTGATGTCAAAGTCAAAGTTTCTTTCTCTATATTTTGTAGTAAGAATTTAAACACAATCATGTGTTTGCAAACATGGACACATAAGCAATATGCATTTTTTCCAGTATTATTGTTGATGGATGGTAAAATCATATATATTATATTATGTTTTCAGGTTTAGGAGGAGGTGGGCCTCCAACAAGAGCCCGCTATAAACCTCAAGAAGAAGAATTCTTTGATGCTAGACGAGAAGAGAGGGAGAGGATCGGTCAAATTGGAGTGTCTTCTGTTTGGGGCAAGTCGCCACTCAGGGCAGAGTAAGTATTGAAATCTTAATGTGAATCTAATTTGTGGTTCAAGGCAATGCAGTTCTTCATTATTAGGATGCCATAATACTGCATGGAACATGTAATCCTAATTACATATTCACTTTCAGTAAGCATTATTTTTAAAACATAACCGGCAAAATGTGGGTGTGCTATAGGTACACCTCTGCCCAACCTTTCGAGGAAACTAGGCGTGATGTTATGTTATGTTATTATTTTTCTCAGCTGACCCAGCAAAACATGTTTTTGTTTACCTTTGCTCTCTGACTTTAGTTCTGAAGAGGAACAGTCACAACCTGATAACTCGGGCAGTAGTAAAGAAAAGAAAAAGAGTAAAAAGTCAAAGGACAAAGACACGAAACACAAGCTTAAGAAGTTAAAAAAGAAACTTAAGAAAGTGAAGAAAGCAAGAAAAAAGGCAAAGAAGAAGAAAGCCAAGAGTTCCAGCAGTGACTCGCATGATAGCAGTGAGGAGGAAGTGTGGCTTGAGAAAGGACGTAAGTGTTATTTTGTGTGACAAGATGCCAGTTTGCAAATCTTGAGAGTTGATAACTCAACATTAACTTAAACTTTTAAGATCACTGAGAAGACATTGCTAGAACTAGCATGTTCTCGTATACCTTATCAAAAATATAATTATAATAGAAGACATCAAAATCATTGGTTGCTGTGATTAACTCAAGACAATGTTCGTGTTCTTTCTCCAGAATCAGCTTACTAACTGACAGGGTATATGAGTTCATATATTTTTTTTATTTTTTATTTGACAATTATTTTGTTGTCTTCATTTATTATTGACATGATCTACTCATTACAATGTTTTTAATGAGCTGTATTGCAATATATGGTTAGCTAGCGACCTCGACAATTGATAATATTATTCTTGCCTGAGCAACCAACAGCAGGTTCGTCATGCTCCCTTAGATGTCACTGCTTGCGGTAGCGTCGGGGGTCGGGTTTCCAACTTCCCTCAAATATGGCGAGGGGGGTAATGGCTGACCTTTGCGTTATGCTCGTGAACGGGTGCTGCTTGTGGTGACTGGTCGTCTTGCTGTCTTTGGTTTTATCATTGTTACAGTAATTGTTCTGTTGATTTATTTTACTTTGATGATCCTAGTTTATCATTTATTTATTTTATTTGTTTGTATAATAATTCCAGTATTGCATATGTAAGCTGCCATGCCCTTTAGGCCCGAAGGCTTTATTTATGTATTTGTGTTATTTACATGCAATTTTTTTTCTTTTTTTTTGTCATTGGCGTTTCGGTAATTACTTGCAATTGTTTAGAGTCAAGTTCTTCTAACCGAACAGACAGCTGTGCTGCTGGGGAGTTTGTTGCGCCACTTCTTCTTCCCAGCTAAAGCACTAGGAAGTGGTGAAGGGCGGGCTTTTTGGGGGACTGTCTTATGTAATTTTGACGTTCGAAAAGTGCTGATTCTCAGCCTAATTTGAATAAATGACTTTTGATTTTGATTTTGTGGGTGTTATGTGTACATCACTAGCTGTGCCCTGTGGTTTCACCATTTGTTTATTTTTTTGCACGGCTCATAAGGGTTGTTGTGTGATGTTAGATAGCCTATATCTTTCCTCTAATATTGGGCAACAAGCAATTTGAAATTTTATTAATTCTTTGTTATATGTCAAAAAATATACTGTATGCAATATTATTTGCCTACCATAGAACTTAAACGAAACATTGTCATGATGATCTTAAGTTTTGTAAATATCCTTTTTCACTGTTAATTATGTGGTTTTTCATTTAAAAAATATGTATCAATGCATCAATGCCTGTAGTTATTGAAAATACTTTAATTTGGTGTACATACTACTTTCATTTTTTAATTGTAAGGATAGAAAGGGGCCCCTCTGGATAGAAAAACTTTCGAATTTAATTTCTGCTGTATTATCCAGGGTTTTTTTTATAATTTGGTATTTGGGAAGGTACAATCAAAAGAGTATGTCCTATAACATTTTCAGGGTTCTAAACAATAGAATAACAAAGGGTCCTGGTGTATGGAAACTGAAATTAAATGCCATTTCTGTCTTTGTGCCGGAGGTAAGTACAGTCTACACCGGTTTTGTTGCTGTGGCTCAGGGGGGCCAGCTAGATGGAAACACATCTGTTTCATTTTGAATTATTACCCACACATGCTAAAGTTTTAGCTTTGTGTAGTAGACAGGTTGTCAATAGATAGAATACTCTTTATTGTATTGGTTATTTTGAGTATCCCTAAGCGGTTATAATATTTACTTTTATTCACAGAGGAACATGAAATAGAAGCAACAAGGGAATCAAAGTTGTCCAATAAAGGTGACGAGGAGTTGGCGTCGGAGGCGTTCGGGCCGACGCCGCGCGTGGGGCCTGCGCTGGGCCACAAGGACTTCGGGCGCGCGCTGCTGCCGGGCGAGGGCGCGGCCATGGCGGCCTTCGTGGCCGAGGGCAAGCGCATCCCGCGCCGCGGGGAGATCGGACTCACCTCCGACGAGATCGCCTCCTACGAGTCTGTGGGATACGTCATGAGTGGCAGCAGGTACTTGTTTTAGTTATGGTATTGATGTGTTTCACGAGAGAGATCAGAGTTCGAACTCGAGTGCTAGCGCACCATTTCTAGACAATTGCTAACAGTTGAAATTTCTAGACAAATTGCAACTGCATACTGACTTTACTGCATATTAAGTTTGCAGTAAAGTCACAATTTTGAACATAATATTATATTTGATCTATAGTGCCATTGCGATCATTGCATTCTCAACTGTGTGATATGATTACAGACACCGTCGCATGGAGGCGGTGCGTATCCGCAAGGAGAACCAGATCTACTCGGCGGACGAGAAGCGCGCTCTGGCGGCCTTCAGCAAGGAGGAGCGCGCCAAGCGGGAGAACGCCATCTTGTCGCAGTTCCGCGACGTGTTGCAGGCGCGCACGCAGCGTCGCGACAACACCTAGCGCGTACGCAGCGTCGCGACAACACCTAGCGCGCACGCAGCGTCGCGACAACACCTAGCGCGCACGCAGCGTCGCGACAACACCTAGCGCGCACGCAGCGTCGCGACAACACCTAGCGCGCACGCAGCGTCGCGACAACACCTAGCGCGCACGCAGCGTCGCGACAACACCTAGCGCGCACGCAGCGTCGCGACAACACCTAGCGCGCACGCAGCGCTGCTACGGTGTTGTAGATTTTAATAATATATAAGTTTCCGAACAAATTAAAATCGGAACCATTATAATCTCACTTTAAAAAAAGTTGTGTCTATTCGTGCCTCGGTTCAGATTAATTGCCCTTGTGTTCTTGTTTCTGCGTTAACACTGCGTTGGGCAATAAAGCAAGAGGAAGGTCATACACATTGTGTAAATAAAGTGACTGGTTTATAGAAAAGTAAATGTTTAATTTCCTTAATCATATTTACCGTGGCTTTCGCCTTGCACCTCTATTAGGGTCTACTTTACAATATTTACATTGAAAATCATCTTGTATTTTGTTTTTTCAACTATAATTAGCTGGGTATTATAACCTCGCGTTTACACTAAGGTAAAAAACATGTATTCTACATGTTGGGTCTGTTTTCTTTTGTTGTTCACACCTAAAAGAAGTGGTGTAAACAAAACTAGAAGGCTTATCAAAAATGTGAAAAAAATTGTTAAAACATAAAGCAATGTCAATTAGTTCTACACATGACATGTTTGACTAGGCTTTTAGTTTTATCAAAAACAACTTTTGGGGGTGTTAACAAGGGCAACTAACACTCACTTAATTATAATTTTATAGAGAGACAGTCTACAACAAGATTCATTTACAGATTATAGCAAAATTCATAGAAATTCCTATCTAATCACTAGATTAAATATGTTAATTTAACATAATAGGGCCAGTTTACTGTTAGCTTCAACGTAAGCAATGTTATGCCAACAGATCAAACGGAAGCCTGTACGATTCACGTCTACATGTCAGATATTTGAGATTATTACTGTGTTCAATATAGATTGCAGTATGATAATATGAGATGGTGCAGTAAGGCTGTTTTGTGTTAATGATACCAATCGATCTTGCGCTTTATAATGGTCGACATTATACAAATTAATTTCAAATATCCCTTATTACCAGCCTGTATCCTGTGTTTCGAAACAACATCTCAGATAAATAAGATGTCTAATCATCGCAAAGTCTTTGAGGCGGCTTTCGGCCCATCCTACACAAAAGCGAAGCGGTTTCTGATTAGCTGAATTGGGTGCGTGTCTGCGCTAAAGGGACACTCGCTCGTACTGCGCCAGGCGCGCGCGCGTGCTCTTGAGCTCCCGGCGCAGGGTTTGCAGCGACCGCTGGGCGGCCGCCAGCTGTGCGCGCAGCCCGCCCGGGCTGTCCGGCCCGCCCACGCTGTCCGGCCCGTCCGCCAGCTGCGCGCGCGGGCCGCCCGGGCTGCCCGACCCGTCCGCCAGCTGCGCACGCGGGCCGCCCGGGCTGCCCGGCCCGGCCGCCAGCTCCGTGCGCAGGCCGCCCGGGCTGCCCGGCCCGGCCGCCAGCTCCGTGTCGCCCCCTAGCGCCGAGCTGTTACACGGGTCGCTTGTCACCTGTCAAAAGTAAACAATTGATAATCGTACTACGCGAGGTATGAACGGATCGGACGTACTCGTCGGGCCGCCCGGCCGTGCTGAGGTTACCTCGGAGCGCGACGCGGTGGCGAGGAGTCTGTTGAAGTTGCTCTTGTTCATGATGATCTTCACGGCGGGCCGCTGATTGGGCAGCGACGTCACGGTGGGCGTGGCCGAGCGTGGTGCGATTCTGTTCTTCGCCTTCATGGGAACTATCTTTGATGGCGAGATTATTTTTGCGTCTGCTGGCAGTTGCACGAACTTAACCTAATTAAAAAAAAAAAAAAATTTAATAGTAATATGTTAGACTCGGCTCGAACATAGAGATGACGAAACTGGCGTAACGGTCAGATAAATCAAATAGAACTGACCTGCATGTCCTGCGGGTTGATTATCTTTTTGATAGGTATCTTGTTGTCCTTGGGAACGGCCAGCAGTTTATTGTTGAGCGTGAAAATCTTCACTCCGGGCTTGGGCGGCGACTTTACCGGCGTGGCCGTCAGGACCATGCCTTTAGCCTGGTTGGCGATCGACGCCATCTTGCCGACCGTCGGCGATGTCTCACTTTCTTTCAGCATCAATTTGCCAGCATCTGGAAACGTTCATTCCAGTTAATGGTACGTGTGATCCCGACGGCACACGCGTCGTACGCTGCGACGGGCCGCATACCCGAGGCACACGCACCTGGCGACTGCCACTACACTGTAAAGTTCCATTTTTTTGTTACATGAAATAATAATGTTAAACGGTAGATTAGGCTTCGTAAAAGCATTATTATTATGAATTCATGCCGTGTTCGCGACTGGCGTGTCGCCGTAGAGGTGGAGACGTTTTGGGGTCATCGATACATCCGTTTCGACGTCTCCGGCCAGACCGCTGGCGGCCGTAGTCATCGATCCCGCGAACGGACGCACAGTGGGTCGAAACTATGATTTTAGTGACTTAGGGCTCAACTTTGCTTTTTTACTTTTTTCCTCATGTGGATGGATAGAGCTCATTAACCTCAACAATAATTGTTCTGATGTATTTTTTCCTAAACTTTATACTTTGGGTAGAAAAATGTGTTTTGTTATTTTTTTGTATGGAGCGGATCAAATAACCTTAAATTCCTGCTAAGTAGCGTGTGATCCCGCGTTGAAACTTTATTTTTCATATACCTTGTCTAGTCTATTATCATTTGATGCTATTAACGTGTGCATAAAGTTGCAACTCTGCCAAATAAATGGATCGAAAAAAATGAAAAAATATATAGAATAAAAAGCTACATTTTTTACTTTCGTAAGTTCTTTTAAGTTAAATTTGATATGGAATAGTAAGTAAAAGCACGTAATAATACACATAGTTACTTAACAACTAACAACAATACATTTAAAAGGTCCCTAATTAGCTTAAATTTACTAATATATGTAGTATTAGTAAATTTAAAGCTAATCACACTAATCATAATACATTTAAAAGGTCCCTAATTAGCTTAAATTTACTAATATATGTAGTAGTAGTAAATTTAAGCTAATTAGGGATCTATGAATTTCAATTTCTTTGTTTTAATGACTTTAACATGTTTATGAAATGTTATTTTAAGTTAGATTTAATACTGAATAGTGAGTAAAGATAGGTACATAATAATACAAATTAGTAAAGGTAAACTAACATTACTACAACTAACACAAGCAAACTAAAAACTAACTATAAACAACATCAAACATTACTATTTCCTTTCAATTATGAGTTTGACATTTATAAACTAATAAAAAAAACAAGAAACTTACAAACTACCAAAAAATCTTATTCACTATCGCTATGACTATCTTGTAAATTATCTACATCAATAAAATCTATATCGGATTCTGTGGGAAAAATCAGCAGAAGCTCTTTGACTTTTGGAGAGAGAACCATTATATTTTGTTTCACCATTCGAGGTCTTAGACTTGTGATCTTTGGATCAGAAGACAAAAGAAGATTGTGTATAATATCCTCATTTGTCGCCGTTCTACTTACCTTTCTAGAATGACTCTCTCTATATTTCCGGAAATCTTTATTACGAGCTTCCGCTGCCTCTTCCGACAGTTTACCTATAGGTATGGCACCAAAGTGCTTAATTATATCACTCCCATGTACTAACAATTTATGTATACTGGAAGGCATATAATACCAGGGATATAAGTGAACGTACAATTGTGCAGTATCTCTACAAAATTCGGAAAACTTAGAAAGATCCACGCTCTCTCCAGATGCAACCGTCTGAAGAATCACATGAAACCTTTCTATTAAATCTTTATCTATTCCTGTTATGCGAGCTGTTGTTTCTGCATCCCTAAAAAATCTTCTGGCAGTATTGCCATCATTGGTTGTGCCTACTCCTTGCTTGACTACGTCAATAAGTAAACCGCATTCTTTCTTAAACGCTTGCTGTATAGCGCTCTTTCTGAGTGACATTTTTTCTTTGTCATCGCCCCTGCAACTCCATTTTTTGAAGTCCAAACGATAAGCTGCAAACAAAAAGAAATATCACTTAAATAAAAATCTCACAAGTAACTATATAACGTGAAAAAAATTATGAACTAATAAAATTATATTTACCGATATGAAGTAAGCACTCCATGCTTCTTATCCAGGCATGTAAAGATGACATTCCATACTGGAACACTTCTTCGTTGTTCTCTTTTTGAGCAAGTGACTCTAAATTGTTCATCTCTGACGGTTTTGCTTTGCAGATATCACAGACAGCTGAAGATGTGTCTGACAAATATGACGATATTTTGCCGTCTATCATCGTCAAGTGCAATTGATGCTTAACTTCAACTTGATTGAACTTGATTGGCTGAAGTGTTTCTATTTCTTCGGTTATGCTAGCTTTTATAGTTACCACTGTTGACTGCGTTTCTTTGGTAAATTTGAACATTATCGGACGGCAATAGAAAGTTGATGAGGGTCGATCGTTTTCCCAAACAATTGTTCCATCACATTGTTGAAGCCTTATAGGAACTAGACTGGCCATGAAGATAGTTGAGTCACCAAACTCTGCTTCAGTCTTTTGTTTATAATTACTTTGACCTGAGGCTCCATCAAAACCCCATTTGCTTATTAGCAGTAACTCAGTTGGCGAATCCAAATCTAAAGTAATCACTTCTAAAAGCCTAGATACCGTCAAGTTGAGTAAAGCTTGCAGTTTAATAGCAGCTCCTTCTTCAGTTATAATTATGTCTTCTTTCCCTGGATAACATTTTGCCTTCGCTTGTTTTATTTTATAATAAGAAGGGTATAAATCAGACCTATTTTCACTTGCTGCTTCTCTTAGGCTTATATACTGCCACTTACTTAATTTAAGTGAAACTAATAAAGACAGTGCCTTATCGGGTGAATATGTACTACTTTTCGGTTTACTTGTACTTAAACACTCTTTAACTTTTTCTAGATCTTCGGGGTGATTTAGTAAATGGTTCATAATTTTTCCTACATCCTCATTTCCGGTGTTTCTTAAACTAGCAATTGTAGTAGCTTTAAGTTCATCCGGGGATAACGAAAGCGATTGGTTAATTTGATCAACGCGTCGTCGTTTTTGCCTGGAGCCCAATTCCTCGAAAGGTTTTCGAGGTGTAAATGTAGATGTCGAAGCTTCTGTAGTAGATGGTGGTAGATTTTCGACATCTTCAGTATTACAAATCTCGAGCCTTTCCTGTTCAGTGTTCACAGCTTCAGGTATCATTCCTTCGGGCCAGTTTATTGCACGTTCCAACCAATCACCATTTTTTCTTACAAACTGTGCTAACGTGCGACTACTTCGTTCCCATCTTGCACTTATATTTGAACAAAAGCGCGTACAGAATTTTTGGAGCTCAACACTGTTCTCTTCGGTCACGTTTATTTTATGTTGTAGGAATTGAAAGAATTTTTGACTATCCGACAGTGACTTGACCTGCTCTCTTAAAATCATAAATAAATCTAAATTGTTAACTAAATTATCCATTATAACGAAAAAGGGACGATCAGAATCACGAGATGTTAGTAGTAGTACGAATAAACGAACACTAGTTAGTATATAATAAATTATGGTCATTTTATACTTCCAGAATCCAGTGACAAACAATGTTTACTAATTTTTCTACTACCCTCATTAACTAATTATCCTAATTAATATTACAGTAATGACTAAAAGTGAAAAACATTGTTATTTTATAAGGTAAAAGGTTAAGCTAATTACAGTAATTAAACACACAAATAGAAATTAATTGATTTCATATCCACATTTTTAAATAAAGGTCCCTAATTAGCTTAAATTTACTAATATATGTAGTATTAGTAAATTTAAGCTAATTAGGGACCTTTTAAATGTATTGTTGTTAGTTGCTAAGTAATTATGTGTATTATTACGTGCTTTTACTTACTATTCCATATCAAATTTAACTTAAAATAACTTACGAAAGTAAAAAATGAAGCTTTTTATTCTATGTATTTTTTCATTTTTTTCGATCCATTTATTTGGCAGAGTTGCAACTTTATGCATTTGTTTATAGCATCAAATGATAATAGACCAGACAAGGTATATGAAAAATAAAGTTTCAACGCGGGATCACACGCTACTTAGCAGGAATTTAAGTTTATTTGAGCCGCTCCATACAAAAAAATAACAAAACACATTTTTCTACCCAAAGTATAAAGTTTAGGAAATAATACATCAGAACAATTATTATTGAGGTTAATGAGCTCTACCCATCCGCATAAAAAAAAAAGTGAAAAAGCAAAGTTGAGCCCTAAGTCACTAAAATCATAGTTTCGACCCACTGTGGGACGGTCCGCGCTGGGCGCGCAAGCACATCACACGACAGGGAGCTTCTCGAGGAGGCTACTATTGTCCAGGCCTGGATCCGGGAGTCGGCAACGAACGGACCCGTCGACGTCGTCGAACAGGAGGCGCTGTGGTTTCGCGGGGTAATGACGCAAATTTGCTACGCGTCCATGCCCCGGGTCCACACACAAAGGCGCCAGGTTTACTGGTGGTCCACCGAAATCGCATAATGGAGCCCCAGCTAAGAGGACTCTTCACAGCGTGCCTTGAGCGGGGCCAGATTCCCACTTTGTGGAAAACCGGTCGCCTGGTCCTGCTCAGGAACGTGGGGCGCCCTGGGGACTGGCCGTCCGCGTACGTACGGTAAGATGTTCGAGCGGATAATCGCAGCCCGCCTCATCGGCCACATCTGCAGAGAGGGGCCGGACCTAGACGAGAGCCAGTATGGCTTTCGGCATGGGCGCTCCACCATACACGATATATCGCGGGTGAGAATTAAAAGAGTAACGGTGGAGTTTCTTGCCACTTCTTCTCCATACGAAACTACTTTTTGGAAGTGGCGCCTAGAATCAGTTCTATTTTTAATGTAAATTTTGACGTTCAAAAGTGCCTTTTTATGGGCCTATTTGAAATAAATGCTTTGACTTTGAGAGTCCTGACGGAGGAAACGGTGTCCCGGGGTGGGGGTGGTGGTGGCGGTGTCCTTGGGCATCTCCAACGCCTTCAACACCCTGCCCCAGGGCTAACATGCCAGACGCGACAATTACTCACTCTCGTATTTTGTCGTCGCTTCTATACCGTCACTTTACGTTTTCTGACAGCACTGCCATACAAAATATTCGACTCGTCCTGTCAAACTTGATGTTTTCTCGTTAAACCATAACATGGCACATAATATATCTCGCATTTTGACAATCCAACATGAGAAAATCACAGATTTTCTCTAATTTAGTCGTCCTCAATCTTGACGACGAGAAGAGTAGACAAAATTATGATACAATAAAAATAAAATAAAAACTACAAAATAACATGGCAAATTCATAATCTACTAAGCACGGGCGTATTTAAAACTAGCTTATTGTAAAGAAATGTGATTTGTATGGCTCCGGTAATTTTTAATAAAATACCTGACAAAATTAAAAGCTTACCATTGCAAAAATTAAAAATAAAATTGACAGAACTACTTGTAGATAAATGTTACTATTCCGTGCACGATTTCTTAGATGATAGTTTTTTGTAATATTTTATTATCCTATATTTCATGTTATATTTGCATGCTACATTAAAGGCAGAATTTACAATGATCCTATTATTAATGTATCAACTTATTTTTATGTACTTACCTACATTCTAAGCAAATAAAGACCTATTCTATTCTATTTTACTCATCATTTTATTATAAAACATAATGTTAATAAAAATGCTTGGTAATACAATACTTTCGACGGCTGCCAGAAAATGGCGGAGGGGAGCACTATTACATGGATGAGCGTCACGTGCAGTAATAACTAGTCTCTTTGCCAATTATGGTGATTATCGAAATCTAGGAGGTTGTGGGTGTATGGCAATAACAAACTTCCGCAACATTATAACAAAGCCACTATTTTGGTATTTTTTTTTAGTAAAAAAAGTCGGTTACAAGAAACGAAACACAAATAATTAAAAGAGGTAGACGTAAAATCATTATAGTAGGTACATACTTATTCCACGAGTAAAATCGACCGATGTTGCAATGATAAAAATTATTTGTTATTAATAACTTGCTACATCGGTATCTCGTCGCGATATAAAGAAATGTCAAAGTGCCTTTTTCGAGTTTACTCACGCCTAACGGTCATGTTAGGCATTTTATTAACGTCAGATTCTTAGACAAATCGAGATAGAGAGCGTTCTCGCGCTTGTCCTGTTAGCCCTGTGGAGCTGTATTCGGGAGGCACTGCGGTATCATCGGGTGCCTCTCTACCTCCGCCGCATCGTTGGGGCTTATCTGGCACATGTCGTGCGGTGTTCCGCAGGGCTCCGTCGTCAGGCCGCTCTTGTGGAACATCGGGTACGACCGGGTGCTAAGGGGCGAATTCCAACCGGGCGTAGAACTGACGTGTTACGCGGACGACATGCTGGTCACAGCCCGGGGGAATTCGTACAGGGAGGCAGCGTTGCTGGCGACGGCTGCGGTCTCACAGGTGGTGAGTCGCATACGATTGGTGCTCGACAGCCGGTGGGATTTCGGCCCCACTTTCGGCGCCAGTCCCACCCGGCGACACGCTCCACACATACACTACAACAGTACCCGAGAGCACGACGGTGCGGCCGCTCTGCAGCGCGCTGAGCACGGTGCTGCCGTCGTCCGTGGGCAGCAGCGTGATGCCGTGCTGCCGCAGCAACGCCGCGCCCGCGCCAGTCCCACCCGGCGACACGCTCTACACATACACTACAACACATTAGGCTCGGAACCCATAACTTCTTAAATTAACTTTTTCTGAACAAATCATGAAAACCATACCTCAATGTTTAGTTCTTGCTTTATAACCTTTTCAGCTTGCTTCGGTTTAGTAGGCTTTAAATCCTGAATTCCTATGAAAAAAAAAAAACAAGTAGGTAGTACTGACAGAAACTAATAAGTTTGTACAATTAACTATATACCTACCTAAAATAAAAATGAAATGCTTTTCGTTGGTAATCGCATCACTTCAGAACTATGTTCCTTATTTAAGCATCTAAATGAAAACCCAAGATGGCGGCTACATTTTTTTTTTGTTTTGGATTTCGTTAAAGTCGCTTAGTTTACAAGGGTGCTAAAGCCGATAGAGGTCGAAATGTAAATCCAAAATGGTGGCTGTATTTTAGTCCGAATTAGGTTAACGTGGATAAACTTTATAAGGGTATTTCTTTTTTTGCATTTTTGTATAAATTTGGACACGACCACGTCTGTCGGGTCACCTAGTGACTACTACTTAGAATAAAGAACAAAACTAAACACTAACTCACTTTGTACAGCTTCAAATGTTTGTATTTGAGGTTCTTCCGTGGCCGTTTCTGCCATTTGTTCTACAATGGAAAACATTCACACATCATTTTAGAATTCAAAATGGTAACAAAAGAGATAAGTTAAGGAGACGAGTCCCGCACCGTCGACGAGCGCGGACACAGAGCGCGCGGCCTCGCGGTCCTTGAGGGCGTCCTCTATGAGGCCGCGCAGGTCGTCGCGCCGCAGCTGCAGCGCCAGCGAGTGCGGCGTCTTGTGGAACTTGTTGAGCGCGGCCGGGTCGGCGCCCGCCCGCAGCAGCTCGGCCGCGGCCTGCGCGTGCCCGTTCTGCACGGCCCAGTGCAGCGGCGTCATGCGCAGCATGTCGCGCACGTCCACGGCCGCGCCCGCGTCCAGCAACAGACGCAGCACGCGCGCGTGGCCCGCGCACGCCGCCAGGTGCAGCGGCGTGCGCTCCACCTTGGTGCGCGCGTCCCGCGACACGCCCGCGCGCAGCAGCACGGCGCACGTGTCGGCGTGCGCGTTGCCGGCCGCGAGGTGCAGCGGCGACGTGCCTAGCTGCAGGGGACGAGCTTATCAAATCGTTACCCCTTTTCTTTGATCGAATATTGAAGGAGTATAAGTATATCAGAACTAGATAAAACTTACCCCAGTGTTCATCTTACCCCAGTGTTCATCTACGGATAAGTTTTACTTCTGATAAACTTGGGTAGGAACTACTAAGTTAAAGTATTAGGTACCTACCTACGAGCGACAGAAAACACAAAAAATATCCGTCAGCCTATTTGGCGCCAAAGGAATAAAAAAAAGGTGGCATTAAAGTAGTAGAGTATAAGTTTGGAATTGCCAACATCCTGAGCAAGCGTGGCGATCACTGCTCACGCCTTCTCTGTATGAGAAGAGCCCGTTGCCCTGCATTGGGACTGTAACAGGCTGGTATTATTTCATCCATCGGGTGGGTCGTGCATGCTTACCATCTAAGCATGCCTACGGCCCACCTGATCGTCAGTGGTCACCACCGCATGGACATTGCAATAGCAAATGCGCGCGTCGTCTGAGATGTTTGTCGTATGACAGCACAACAATATGTCTCTCGAGAGCAGAGCAGCGTGTAGGTAAGAGATTAGTATCGCGCTACGTACCCAGTCAGTGGTGAAGGGAGCGCCCTTGGCCATGAGGTCCAGCACGAGCGGCGTGTCGCCGGCGCGCGCGGCCAGCAACAGACGCCGGCCCAGCTCCACGGCCGCCGACGACGCGGCCACGCGCGCGCCCGTTGCGCCTCCGCCCGAGACTAGCGTCTGCGACTGCACCGCGAGAGCGGGATGTTATGTAATATGCATTTGCTGTTCGTTAGACACGCTAAAACTCAAAAACGGCTTAACCGAGTTTTGTTCGCTCTAATACAGGGGTGGTTTGAAATAATAAAAGACGTAGTTAATGAAAATGAATGGAGCCTATGTTGCTATTTTAGCAAAACCCGTTCCATTAATTTACACACGGGCACAGTTAAAATAGTGTTAATCATAAGCCATGTCTAGAACAGAAAAACTGTAAATAGGTATACACCAATTCATTATTTGATCGTTTGATTGTACACAAGTGATCACAGTAGATATTTACATAAGCATACATAGTTAGACCGTTTAATCAATATAGTAATTATCAATGATGCAGAGCAATACAATCACAGAACACAAATACCCTGACGGAATACAATCTATAAAGGTGCAGCGTTAAGACGTACTCGTCAGCAATATTTGATAAATATTGTATTTAATAATAGTGACCTCCTTAAGTGCATTGTCGTAATGCCTGTGTAAAAATTTGCTTCGTGTGTACTTAGTTTTGTTAGTGGTAAATAGACCCTTTAATACAAGCGGCCCAGTGCAACCCTCCTCTGACGATAAAGGACTCGATTCTGCAGGAATTGCTTCTTTTGCCGATATGGTGAAAAAGGGATCAAATGATTTCATTCGACCCAATAAGCTAAGCTCTGTTGTCATTTATCCCAATGATAAATTTAAATCAAGTGACGTAGGTACCAAAAGAACTCGTGCATAAAATCATACAGACCGAGCAAATGAAGCTGCACGTTCGTTTGGTGTCCGTAAAACAAAAAAAAAAACATGTGAGGTAGGGGGATCCCCGTTAGGAACGACGTCCCTTGCGCATAATCTTCAACTCCGAATGTAATTGACGTCACTATCGGCTATTGGCTTTAACACCCACGACAAAAATTTGGAAGTTTTCGCAGCCGCCATCTTGGAATTTTAATTTGACCTCACTAGTGGCATCAGCAACCAGGAAAACCGAGTACTCTTTGGTGACGATTCCTAAAAAAATAATAAATTTTACTCCTACCACCACGACCCTTACCGCAAGCTGCCATAAAGAACTTCGTTCCAAAAATGGGGGCGTAATTATCGGTACCGAGACGAAACTTACGAATAATCAACCTTGCTTGTACCGTTTTGTCAATTTTATACATAAGTTTTTAGAAGTAAGAAACTTGTAATTGTCTTTCTTCTACATATTGCTTCTGACTAATTGAATGTGTTAGCTGTAAGTTTTATTTTTTAATTAATAAAATAAATAACGTTCCCACTATTGGGACACAAGCCTCCTCTCTGTGAGATGGAGTGGGCCATAATCCACCACGCGGGTCCAGTGCGGATTGGAGGATGTCACGACATGCCGGTTTCTTCCAGACGTTATTCGAGAGCAGCGGTGATGACATTATAAACACAAAGTAGGCGCCTGGGTTCGAACTCACGACCTACAACTCGTAAGTCGGGGCCTAAACCACTGCTCTCAAACGCCTTGATAAGTTGTTATTGTCAAGATACAATAATTTGTCACTATGGTAAAGTCGAAAAAGCACACATTAGCTTTCCTATATTTAACTTTAATACACCACACCATCCACTATGTCCATTCTGGTAATACCAGTACTATTACCTACATAACAGCAACACCATTTTAGAATAATGATCAAGGTTCGTGTTTGCAATGCTTTTAATAATTTGTTGGCTAACGTAATTGAGTAAAAAAAAACCAAAGCCTGAACCTAACTAGTCACAAAAAAGGTATTCATGTGTTTTCCTGTGTATTAACACAGGTCTCAGCTGGAAGAGCCAACGCCAGAAGGGGCAAGTCAGGCTGAGGCTACAGAGTTTTTTGTTGGTTGGCGCAGCTGCCTGAGAGACTATTATTCAGAGACTCGCACTCGCACCCATTGCATTTTACCAAATCCAGTAGTATGCCAGCCTCAAACAAGCGGTCACTTAGTTGATGTTGTGAAGTCTCATGTATTTCAAAAATATCCTTTGGAAAGTGCTCCTTCTGTAATATTTCATTATACCGGAACTGGATATCAGTATCATACTTTTCCCTACATTTATCTAACTCAATAGTACAAATATTTAAACTCTTCAATAGGACAATCCATTCCTTTATGAGCGAAGGATTTAATTTTGTTTTTTAATTGGTCTTGTGAGCATTTAATTAGTTTCTTGATTTCAATATATTTCTTTAATTTGTTTTGACTCATAATAACAAAAGGACATAATGGTATGGTATCAGCACCAGTCAAATCTAATGATAAAGCTGGACACACTGATTTTGTCTTACTAATGAAGCATAACACCATCAACACATTGAAGTTTCACTTACAGTTATTATCTGCGGTGCTGTGATGCGCACCACCACATCCTCTGAACACAGGTCTGATGTCATTGTAATTCATCTGAAAAGATTATATTACCTCCCTATAAATAATGTTTCACAAAGTTCAGACAGATCATACAGATAGAAAACCATAATGGCAGTGGTAGTTGTAATGAAATAACTTCTCTGAAACTGACTTTCTATATACCTAACATGGTTCTACTTTGTTCTCTTGGGGCAGTGAGTGTTGGAAAACATTCAGTAGGATAAACAACCTACTTAATAAGTAGGTAACTTCCCTTGCAAAATATTTACTAAGACAACCTACTATATACTTTACTCATGAAAAATTGTTGTAAATTACTAAATTTACAACATAAAATTGGATATGACTAACAAAAATAAAAAGATCAACTCTGATTGAACATAATTATTACATTTTATTTCGCCTGTAAAACTAGAAAACGTTCGTTGTATTGTTTTTAGTTCATTGTCTTATCATGATAATGAGGCACATAAAACACAGTGGACGAATTCTTTATTCTTGAACATTTCAGTTCGCGCTTTATACATCTCAATAATAATGATTGAAATTCAACAGGATAAGGATGTCAAGCTTGTTGCTAAAGCCATGCCTTTGACCGCCATAAAACACACTTCCTTTTCCTGTCGCAACGGAAGTGATCGGCTGTTCCTCCACTTAGAACAATAAAATACATATTAACGCAACTTACCTACGCTTTGTGTCTTTCATAATACCAGTTAGTACTTAAAATAAGCGCCCCGTAATGGAATTAAAGTACAGAAGTGTAGACGTCAACAGAATTCTATACGTTTCAATGAAAGAATCGTCGTTTGTCTACCGCGAAAATAAACGTCAAAGTTAAAATGTGAAGTTACAATCGCCTATTACCATTCTTAATATAGGCATGCATGTATTTTTTTTATATGTAACCGTATATTATGTATAGAATTGTACATAACATTGATTTCCTATGTTTTCAATTATCATGTAGAATATTTCCATAACATTTTGAGGTTAACATTTTGTTTCTAAATGTTGGTATCAAACTTTGTGTCTTTGTCTCTTTGGTTTGGGTTTACACACAGACAAAGCTATCTAAATCTATAAACCCACATTTCCACTAACACTATCTAATCATAATTTGTCGGGTTGGGTTTTAGTGTATTATTATCGAAACATAAAAATCTTCTAACAAGTCGTATTCCATAATCCTGAAGCGGGTTTGAGGCCAAATCAGTAAAATTTCCACCATACTTCTGGGGGTCTACTCTCTTACTCCGTCAACGACGATACGGGACGGGTCCTTCCCACAGAGTACTTTTACTATTTGGGAAAAGAGATCTGACAGCGGTGGGTAACTCCGGAGGTACTGATCCAAAGGAGCCGGTACCGAACGCGGATACGTAAACCTTATTTATTCCTCACAATCCTTACCGGCACCGCGGTACCAAATGATTCCGGAGCGCGCGTTCACTCTTCACTCTCGTTCACTCGCTCAAGTCACTCGGAAGTACTCGGAACACGTCGTATCGCTCTAACTAACCAACTGTTCAATTCAAAATGTGCCAAATGATCCAGTGAACCAAATGAATAAAATGTTCTGCGAAACCGGGGAACCAAAATGAGCGAGTGAGTGCTTGTGCCAAACGAATAAATAAGGTGAACCGGTACCGGACCCGGAGTCGGAATAAGTTAGACATGGGTAGTTCGCGAACGATTGAAGGAAATGAAGTACTTCATTTCACAAAATAAACTTATCACTCGGAACTTTCGTTGGTAGTGGTGAAGGCTAAAAACGTGCTTTTGTCAGTGCTACGAATTTTTTCGATTTCGAGTGAATCTTTGTGTGAAACTTGGTCGAGACTTTTCCTAGTGTTTGACAGACTAACTTACACAGCCAGAGATAATCCACCGTATATTGTCCATGTTTCACTTAAAGATGGTCAGACTTCAGGCACTGTGCTTCAACCAGTCAAGTTTGGTATGTTTTTGACGACAAATAACATCAATAACATACACCTGGATGGGGTCAAACGCATAGGTAGAAATAAAGTGTCGGTTGAATTTAAGACATATCAGGACGCAAACAGTTTTTTAATGAATAATTTGTTAGTTCAAAATAATTATACTGCCTCCATCCCGCAATTCAACATTACGAGAATGGGTATTGTTAGGGATATCCCTGTTGAATGGTCGGAAGAGGAAATAATAGAAAATATTAAGGTTCCTGAAGGATGTGGTGCTGTTGTGAAGGCCAGGAGGATGAGCCGCAAGGTGACCTCTTCTGGTGTACCTGAGTGGAAGCCTACGCAGACAGTTGTAGTAACTTTTGATTGACAAGTTTTGCCTAAGCGGGTGTATTGTTTCTACTCAGCTCTTCCAGTTGAGAGGTACACATACCCAACAATCCAGTGTTACCTTTGTTGTCGTTTTGGTCATACCCGTACACTTTGTAGGTCGAAACCACGTTGTTTCAAATGTGGTGAAGATCATCCAGGTGATGGATGTGAAATCACCCCTGAGTTAGGATTCTGTGTATCATGTTCTGGAAACCATTTCGCAAATCACAGTGCTTGTCCTGAATTGGGTCGACAGAAGAGCATCAAAGCTCTGATGGCGGAAAAATCTATTTCATATGTGGAAGCAAGTCGAGTTTTCCCCCCTGTTTCCAGATCATATGCCGATGTTTCAAAATCGTCCCCTCGTAACAAGGTTTCAATAAACCAATACCAATCCCAGTCCTCAAGCCCAATCCCGACTTCCCAAAGGTCATACCGCAAAACAGCCTTACTTAACCCTAAACCCCGTACCCCCCCCTCCTCCTGGTTATAATAAGCAAGCTCATCAAGAACTTACCCAAAACTACTCTTTTTCCCCCTCCAAAAATGGCTGCGCCTTCCCATCGGAAGCCGCCGAACCAATGATCTTCAGAAATGAGGACAGCTCGAAGAACATACTGGAATTAATCACTAACATGTTAATGACTGTTCTTACCAATAGTACTCAATCCATACCTGACCACGTTGCCTTAAAATTGACCTCAATATTAAATTATATAAATAATGTTCCATCCCCTGACATTCCTTCAATGGAACGTAAGGAGTATTACTCCTAGGAAGCATGATCTTTCATTTTTAATTAATAAGTATAAACCATTGGTCTGCGGCATTGCCGAGACGTGGCTCTTACCTGAAAGTAATTTCAGGATGCCGCGTTTCGGCAGTGTTCGCAATAACAGATCTGATGGATATGGGGGATGTGCTTTGCTCATCAATAGCAAAGTTTCATTTTCCCCAATTCCTCTACCCTTTGTAGGCGATAACATAAATGTTGTTGCTGTTAAGGCTGAGGACATAAATGTTTTTACTTTTTATATTGCGCACCCACAACTAGAATATCTTTCGGTAATTAGAAATTTGTTATGCAGTGTTAATGGTCCAATACTTGTTATGGGTGATTTTAATTGTCACCATTACCGTTGGGGATCAGATACTTGTGATAACTTTGGCATTGGCTTGCTGGATATATTGGATGATCTGGAGCTCTGTGTCATCAACGACGGCAGTGCCACCCGCAGGTCTGCACCAGGGCAGAGTAATAGTTGTGTTGACTTGACATTCTGTTCATCCAATGTATCTAGCCTCCTCATTTGGCGTCGCTTGGATAAGACTTATGGAAGTGACCACTACCCCATCATGATTGAATTCCCCTCTAAAAATGTTGCCACTAAAGTCTCCTGAGTTAAGCCGGTATTTTAAAAGGGGAGGCCCTTTTAAAATACCGGCTTAACTCAGGAGATTGGGATTTATTTTCAAAAATTTTAGATTTAAGAATATCTTCCCTCCCAAAAGTCAACGAGGTGAATGCCCAGGAATGTTTTTTGTCCTTTTCCTCCACCGTTTCTTCTACAGCAGATGACTGTTTCCCTTCCAAAAAACCCCAATCTCAAAAAATTCCTTCTCCGCCATGGTGGGATAGGGAATGCACTGACATGGTCAGGGCCAGGAATTTGGCTGAAGAGACTGTTAACTGCGATATGAACCTGGATAACCTCATCGCCTTCAAGCATATATTAGCTAAGTCCAGGAAAGTACTTAAAAAAAAGAAACGAGAAGGTTGGTCAAGGTATTGCAGTTCTCTGAGTCCATCCACTCCGGTTTCGGTGGTATGGCAGAAGGTAAAGCGTTTTAGGAGTAGTTTGGCACCTACCTCTTCGAACAACTTATCAGAAGAACTGGGATACCAGTTTTTCTCAAAAATTGCTCCAGCTTATGTTCCAGGTGTAGAGGACATTTGTGTTGGCATCGATGATGTAGACAACACTAATGACCCAATCAACATGCCATTCAGCTTGGAAGAGTTAAAAACTGTGCTATCCCGGGTCAAGGACTCCGCACCAGGGGTTGATCGAATCCCTTACTCTTTTATTGTCAAAGCGGGTCCAAAAACCCACCAATACTACCTGGACTTGGCTAATTATTGCTTCACTTCCGGATTTATTCCCACAGACTGGAAGGTTCAAGTAGTGATTCCAATATTGAAACCTGGCAAAGATCCTAATGATCATTGCTCATATAGACCTATCGCTCTATCGTCCGTACTAATTAAACTCTTAGAACATTTAATCAAGAATCGTTTAGAGTGGTTGGTGGAGGGCAGGAGACTGTTACCAACGACTCAGTTCGGCTTCAGGAAAGGTCTGGGGACAGCTGATAGTGTGGGTACCCTCACATCAGCGGTCCGGCTGGCCCTCAGCAGAAATGAGTCTGTGGTGGCCATTTTCCTGGATATATCAGCTGCTTATGATTCGGTCCTCCTCCCTGTTCTCAGGCAAAAGCTGCAAGAGCTGAGAATCCCGGCTAGGATTTGTCGTATCATTGGTAGCATTTTTACCAATCGCTCCATTCAATTAAGAATCCCTGGGGTTGATTCTGAACAAAGAACAGTATGGAGAGGGTTACCTCAAGGATCTGTTCTTAGTCCCCCATTATACAATATATATACGGCGAATTTGTCCTCATCCTTAAATATTAACTGCAAGATCCTTCAGTATGCGGACGATATTGCATTACTGGTAACTGAAAATTCCATTCAGGATGCCGCTCTTTCGATGAATGTCTCTTTGTCTTCACTGAACCAATGGCTCCTTGATCACGGGTTATCTCTAAGTGCACCAAAGAGTACAGCGATCATTTTTACCCGCAAGCGTTCTGTTCCCCAAGTAGATATAAATATTGATGGAAAAATAATTCCAGTTAAGGATAAGGCTAGGTTTCTGGGAGTAACGTTGGACTCAAGATTGTCTGGGGTTGATCATATTAACAACACGGTAAAAAAATGTGAACGCTCCGTGTCGGTTCTTAAGGCTTTGGCCGGGGTATGGTGGGGAGCTCACCCCTACACCCTTAAACTGGTCTATAATGCGTTGACCAGGAGCGCCCTAGACTACTGTTGCTTTCTTATTGAGCCTTGCAACAAAGAAGCGCTCAAGAAATTAGACAGCATCCAGGCCAAATGCCTGAGAATTATTATTGGAGCCATGAAGTCGTCTCCCATAAATGCCCTTCAAGTTGAATGTGCGGAACCGCCCCTATATCTTAGAAGACAGTATTTGGCAGATCGTTTCCTATCTAAAGTATTCTCTCTTTCATCCCATCCTTTACTCCCAATTTTAGAGCAAATCGACCTTTCCTTTAATAATTCTCCGTATTGTAACAATAAAACAGTTCCTCTATTGATAGATAGGCACAGAGAGCTTAAACACCTGTCCTCGCCTGTTTGTCAATATCCAATTCTTCCTGTGTTTTCTGCTGCATATGAAACGATTCACTTCGAACCAAAAGCCGTTTTGGGACTAGGTGTATCTAGGAATTCCCAAAACGCAAGACGCGACTTCGAGTTAGCCGTCAAACGTTACTGGGATGGATGGAATTATTTCTTTACTGATGCATCAAAATTATCACAAACAGAAAATACTGGGGTAGCAGTTTATTTTCAGAACTCAAAAATTGCCTTACTTTTTCAATGCCCACCAGAAGCATCAGTTTTTACAGGAGAGTGTATTGGCATTTTAGAAGCCATACACTATATCAAATCGCATAAAATAACAAAAGCAGTAATTTTTTCAGATTCCCGTAGTAGTATCCAGGCCTTAAAACAAAATCAACTTCATAGTAAAATTCATAGTCAAATCATAGTAGAAATTAGAGCTTGTTATTTGAGTGTTCCCAAAACCGCTTGGACATCGAGATAGCCTGGATCCCCGGTCACTCGGGTATTGTTGGCAATGAGTGCGCTGATTCGTTAGCAAAGTATGCCATATCGAATCCGGTGGATCGAAAGCACTACGTAGCTCACAACTACGATTTGCGAAATGGTGCCAAGCCCAAATTGTTCGTCTCATGGACAAAAACGTGGAATGAGACCTCAAAAGCCAAGGGTGCCTACTACGCAGCTATACAGCCCAACATCCAGCGGGAACCTTGGTATTTCAAATTTCCAAAATTGACAAAAAGGACTGTATCGACGCTTTGCAGGCTAAGACTCGGACATTGTTGTAGCCCAGTGTTTCTGAATAAGATCCATGTTAGGGACAGTTCCCTGTGTGAATGCGGTCTTGCGGAGGGTACTTTGGACCACATATTTTTCTCCTGCTCCTTGAACACCAAATCCATCGATCTCTATCGAAAAATTTCCAAATTGAACATTCCTCTCCCAACTAACTTCCGTTCTCTTTTATTCCACTTCTCTCCTAAAATTATTAACATTTTAACAACTTTTTTAAACGAAAATGATATTAAATTGTAATTGTTGCGTAATATTATGTAAATATGAATTATATGTCTTTGTGCTGTTTGTCACCCTACTTATAAGATAGTAATTTAGAATAATATTTGTTATACTAACCCCTGTCCTCGTCTTTCAGCGACTAACATCGGTAGTTCTACCACAAAGTGCAAAGTCGATGGCGCGCCTATACACTGCCGTCTCAACGTGACGCTGGCAGAATAGTCGACTCAATATGCGACTCAATTGCCATTAACGGAAGAAAAAAAAAAAAAAACTTATCACTCATTCAGTAGTCATTCAAATGTGTCTCTACTTCATTTAGTTCAGTCTTTCTTTTCGTTCGCATCAACTGTGTGCCGTAGCGGTGGGTAATCTTTATTCCGGAAAGTGAATTGATTCACTTATTCCGACTCCGGGTGCGGTACCGGTTCACCTTATTTATTCCTTTGGCACCGTTTGGCACCGGCACTCACTCGCTCATTTTGGTTCCCCGGTTTCGCAGAACATTTTATTCATTTGGTTCACTGGATCATTTGGCACATTTTGAATTGAACAGTTGGTTAGTTAGAGCGATACGACGTGTTCCGAGTACTTCCGAGTGACTTGAGCGAGTGAACGAGAGTGAACAGTGAACGCGCGCTCCGGAATCATTTGGTACCGCGGTGCCGGTAAGGATTGTGAGGAATAAATAAGGTTTACGTATCCGCGTTCGGTACCGGCTCCTTTGGATCAGTACCTCCGGAGTTACCCACCGCTAGTGTGCCGCGTCAGGCGACTTCATCCCCACATGTAAACATTCGTACACGTTCGTGTCACTTCGCCAGCTGGATAGCTGGATTGATACGTTCGGTCTGACGGACGAGCGACGGCGTCTATCTAAGGGTGGTAATAATAATCGCTCACAGCGCTTACATCAATAATAAAACACTACTAAATAAAAATATTTTTCATATTTCTTGGTTGACAGTCCTAAAGCCTGTATAAAGTATGCAGGATAATCGAGAAAAAAAAAAAACAAGTGAAGTGTATCATTCGTCGTAACATTGCAATCGGGCTATGGACTACTCGGGCGGGACTAGTTCTGATTTGCTGAACTAAATGAAGTACTGAACTAAATGAGTGGACTACTTCGTTGAGCGAAAAGATATACTTCATTCATTTCTTTTCACTGACACATTTTGCGCATGTCTAGAATAAGTGAATCAATTCACTTGCCGGAATAAAGATTACCCACCGCTAATCTGACTTCACGGGTTTTTTAAGTAATGGACACCAGCGACATCTCGTTTTCTCCGATTGAAACTATAGCTGCTTAGCATATCACTCAAATATAAAGCTTACTCATTCTTTTTTAGTGTTTTATGGATTAAACAAAATGTTTATTAAAAACCAATAGTATCTTAATCCACACATTAATATTAAAGAAATAAAACATCATAAAATCAATGATTAATTACGTTTATTTAATCAAATATGAGGCCTTTTAGTGTTTTTTTGAGTAATTTCTAGCCATTACTTGGTATTTATCGGTGTCGCTGATAGTATCATGCTTTCCAGTAAGAATTTTATTAATTGTTTTGCAATAATTAAATACAAAAAATCTTATTGCTAAATTTGTCATGTACTCTTGCAATTTTACTTTATGTATATCACATTTTAAACATTTATAATCTGCCGAAATATACAATAAGGTTTTTATGGATTCTCCAATATTCTTCATTTCTAAATTTTCTTTTAACTCATCTGTAATGATGTCCTGGAAAGCAGAAACTAGAGCAATCACCGACTTGGTAGGACTGCAAAGCCAACGTTTCTTGGAGTATTCTCTATACCGAATGTATCCTTTTTGTTAGCAAGTTATTACGTATCCTCTTCAACAAATGTGGCGGATCGTATAACGGGATTATTTTTTGTTCATTTATTTGAAATATATTACAAATTTCCTTAGGGATTTCTCCTCTTAGTAAACAGTTTCTTTTTGTTTTATCCGTTAATATTTTGATGGCACTTCTGTTGTTGGCCTCTGATCACAAACTGTAGCCAACACTATAAATCCAGCATCCTGTAGTTCCTTTATTATACTTTTTATTTGTTTTGCTAGTTCTGAAAGAAAGAAAACTATTTATTAGGACTCGCACAGGAATACACATTTACCCAATATACAGTATGTTGTGTGATACGCAGTATCACAAACTGAAGTAAACACACTCATAAAAACATAAAAATTAATAACACCAAAATAAAAAATAAAACACAGTCCTGTACGAGGCTAAAAGGCCCCTATCTCAGCATAATGCTGTAACACTTTAAAATAAGTGTCACAGCGCTGGTATTCTGATAGGGCCCACTGTGATGTCACGGACAGATACAGAAATATTTAATCGATCAAATAATACATAAATAATATAAATGCAAATCGGACGGAAGTTCTGGACTCTTAGTTGCTCCTGCTGAAAATGTATAAGCAACTGGCTGCTTATAATTCTTAATAAGTCCACGTACCATGTACACTTGAGCATGATCCGCAAAAATTGGGCGCGTTTCTTCTCCATCCGTTACAAATCCCGTTACTGAATCTTTTCTGGTGTTAAAAGTCAGACTGGGTTTTAGAGACATTTCATCAAAAAGTAATACGCATAGTCGGTCTATAGTCGTCATTTTATCTGTTCTTGCCTTTAATTGGACAAATACATTCTTATTTATACCTGGACCAATATTTGCATGATTCAAAAGGGTCCCCAAAGTTTGTGGAGAAACCAGTATAAACATTTTTCTCAAAAATCTGTATGCTTTTGGGCTTTGCTTGAATATAGACAAAGATACATTTTTTCTTTTGCTGAAAATCTTCGCCCTTTCTCCTTCTTCTTGTTCTCCCTAAACTGCATAAGAGTTATCAACCTTCCTGTACTTGGCATATTTTCTAATGCTTTTATAAATTTAACATTTGTAAAAAGTTTCTTAGCACTTTTTAATTCTGCTGCTTGTTTTTTAGATTTGTTTCTGCATTTTGACAGTTTCATCTTTACATCAACTAATTTCTTAAATAGTTCATGTTCAGTTTAAGTCATCTTTGACCTCAAAAACGTAGTTATTTTCAATGCTTGCCCTGCTGAAAATTAAATAAAAATATTTTTATCTTTGTTGTGTAAAACAAATCAAGTGTGAAATACATAGTAATATATTTAAAGGCTTTCAGCTTTTCCTATTTTAGCGGACTTTGGACACACCATAGTGGGCATTGTCACCACTGCTACGATAATGATGCACACAAATGTCATTCACCACAAAATTATACCGCCGTCATAGCAGTGATTACAATGGTCACTTTGATCCGTATGTAGTGTACTAAAACCGAAAAAAATTATCTATGCAGACTTTGCACACAATGTAAAACCTATTATTAGAATGTATATTATAATAATGTATAACTTACTTTTCTGCATGATTTGAATAGCATCCTTATGACACTTCATAACTTATTTTGTTCTCTGAGAAAATAGATTCTTTCCCCTTCTTTCTTTCTATTGTTGCAGCAGGAATAGAAATCATATTTGGTTCAGGGCCAAGTAGTTGACTTGCTGAAATTTGAAAGGATACCATTAAAAAATTCGTTTCGTGACATTGCAAAGTTTTCAAAACAGCAATTGTTTTACAAGTGTATATGGGGGAGGAGCCTGCTTTTTATGCTTTCACGGTTGCACAACGACATGCTTTGCTTTGCTTGGTAGTATAGATGCAGGCCTACCCTGCCGCCTCCCTCAGAGGCGGCAAGGTGGCGGGGTCTTGAGGGAGAGCGCTACAGTCGTGTAGATCCTCAAGGCATGTCTGGAGGATGTCCCTTCCCGAGGTTGCCACCCCGTTCTCGGTCTAATTCCTTAAGAAATAGACGTAACGAAAACCTCCAGGCGCCAGCACAGCACAACCTTTCCCAAAAGTCCCTTTACCCCTATCTTTCCCTTCATATGCCCCTCCTGCCCCAAATCTCATCCTTCCCCCACCCCATCCTACCTACATCCCTACTCCCTCCACCTCCATCTCCACAATTCCCACTCCTTACTGCGACCCCCTGTAACTGGGTGGTGGCAGGCTCGTCCGTCACTAAAGACAGCTGATGGCGAGTAGGAGTAAGAAGTTACCTGCGCTAGGACCTGCGCAGTTGAGCGCCGTGAGCGGGGATGAAGGAGTCCTGGGGGGTTGAGCCGAGCGGCTCTGGTTTGTAATGTGCCCGTAAGGCAACACGCCCCCTTTGGTCTGGATTTCAAGCGAAACGGTGGCCCTACCCATTAGCCAGGGGTAGGGAAATGGTCATAGTGTCCCGTCAGAGGGCCACAGGCGAGGTGCGTGAGGTCCGCTGAGGTCGTCCTCGGACGGCCGAAGCGGTAGGTAAAGGTCATGCTGACGGTGTAAGTGAGGGTTGATCAGTTCGAAGGGGGTGGCCCTTAGGACCCCCTACGCCAACCCGATCGAGCGCCCGATGTCGCACTGTAAGCCAGCCTTGCGCCCCTATATCTCTCTGGTAGTCCTAACGTTCGAGCTATTTTACAGTAAGACGTTCCCAGTTGCGGGCTCCATGGAGGGTGGGAGCCAGAGAGACGAAATTTTAAATTCACTTTTAATATGGACAGAAAAGGCCAATTAAAAAAACACGAACACACCGGAGTGGAGGCGAAAGCCAATGAGACTCCCAAGGGAGGTGCTTGCACTTCCCTCGCCCCTGGTGGCCATGCGGCTAACGCTGCTGGTACCAGCGCGGGCACCGGTCCGGCTGTGGCGAAAACCGCAGCTATGACCAAAAAACACAAGTCCCAGTTGAAACAAAGAACGTCGGCGCTGATTGGGACCAGTACCGACCCTTCTAATACAGCGGCGAAGACGGCAACGACTCATACCACTGCCGGTCCGACCCTCTCCACACAGACCCCGGCGCTAGGTAATACTGGCACCGGGTATCCTACCAAACCACCTCCTCCTCCTGTGGCTCTTCTAGCCTCCCCTCACCAGAAGGCCGTCACCGGTCAAACGGCGACGGCCAAGTGCACCGAGGACGCGTTTTCACGCGCATGGCAGGTACAGAAACGCAAGGGCAAGGGTAAATCCACTCAACAAGCCCGTTGCCCTTGCACTGACCCTTCTGGTCCACCGGCTGCCTCAGTACAAGGCAAGCAAAGGGCTAAAACCACGAGGAAGGAGCGTCGGCAAGCACGCTGGAACCAGGGAAAAGGCTCCCGGAACAAACAGGCTACTGCCGCTGGGTCAGTCAAATCGACTAGCGGCCAGCTAAACTTCTCCGCCGGTATGCGGTCGCAGGCAGAGGCCGGCACTAGCCGACCAGCGCCCAGTCAACCGCCAGCCAGTGTCCCGGAAAAAGCTGAAGGTGCCACTAAAACACAGCGACCCGGTCGGATGGATCAGGCCGCGGCCAAGCGAGCCCTCAACGAGACTTTGACACCTCGAGGAGAGCATAAGCGGCCGCGCCTTGACCAATCCAAACGGGTCGCCCAAAGAAGCTACGCCCAAGCTGCCAGCGCTAACCTCGACGTCGCGATCACTTGCGACCGCACGGGGATCCTCAGCAAGGACGTATCGGACCAGGTACTCGCTGCTATCCAGAAGCAGATCATTCTCGAGGCCTGCTCCCCCAAGCAAGACACTCCAGGGCCGACATTCAACGCCAAGCCGCTGTTCGCCGGGGGTGTATTGAAACTGTGGTGCGGTAACGACCACACCTTAGCCTGGCTAAGGAAAACTGTCTCCGACCTTTCTCTCCCAACTAGCATCTCGCTAGTTGTCAAGAGTCAGTCGGAGATTCTAAAGCGAGCACGATGTGGTGTCGTGATCCCAGACGAGCAGGGGGTCTTCGGAGAGCCGACCAATATTGGGCGCGCTCTCAGCTACCAGAACCCCTGGGTCGACATCAAGAGGTGGGTGCTCTTGCATGCCGACAAACAGGCTGCGGCATGGTTCGTGGTGGTCGGTGTCCCTGAAGACCAAATTCCGACCCTGATGGAGGCTGGACGCCATCTCTCAATTGGATTAGGGACGGTGTACGTGAAGTTTCAGGGTCGGAACGGGAGGTTCACCGACGTCCCCCAGGGTTGGGACCCCGCCACGGGAACCATCGGCGAGACGCCAGCACCAGCAGGGGAGTCCACTCCCCCATCAAACAACCCGGAAGCATCAGCGGCCGAACCTGCAATAGCAGAGTTGGCCGCTCCTGCTGCCGCCACCGTGGTCGCCGTTCCTTCATCGGGTGAGGAGATGGATGACATCATCCTGTCCCCGCCCTCGGACCGGGGGGGGGGACGGCTTCGACGAGGGCGACCTGTTTGCCGGGCTGAGACTGGAGGGGGACGAAGAGGGTTCGGCCAACGATGGCGTCCCTTTCGTCGACCTGTAGAGTCCTCCAGGCCAACCTCCACCACAGTCAGACCGCGACGGCTCAGCTTCGCAAGTGGCTGGAGGTTCAACACACAGCCATTGCCCTGATCCAGGAGCCGTGGGCGGGCCGCATACAAGGACTCTCCAATCTTGGCGGTAAGCTCCTGGTCACCACAGATCACGTTCATCCTAGATCGTGCATCTATGTCACAGGTAACCTTAAAACACAGCTTTTAAATGACTTTTGTTGCAGAGATGTCTCTGCAGTAAAGCTGCAAATACAGCGTGGCGAAGCCGAGGAGATGGTGATCGTTTTCGCCTCGGCATACATGCCCGAGGCGGAGGCGCCGCCTCCACACGACCTCGCCCGCCTCGTGAGCCATTGCGAGAGAAGCGGGTTTGAGGCCGTCGTCGGGGCCGACGCCAATGCTCACCACCAACTTTGGGGTATGAACACGCAAAACGAGAGGGGTAAGGCCTTAGTTGACTACTTATTCTCGACTAACCTATCCCTACTAAACACTGGCTCCGAACCAACATTCGTAACCAGGCGAAGCCGCACAATCATAGATCTCACTCTGGCAATAGAGGGCGCGGCGGAAATTGCCACGGGCTGGCAGGTCTCTAAGGAGGCCTCCTGCTCCGATCACAGGTGGATCCGCTTCGACATCCAGGTCTGTGTCACCCCAAAACCACCACGGCGCTATCCGCGTAGCACGGACCGTGCCACCTACACACGCAGCCTTGAATGTAAGCTGTCGTTATCAAATCAAATCAAATCAAAATATTTTATTTCACATAGACCTACATGGGCACTTATGAAACGTCAGATTCTAGGTGCACGGTTCCAATTGGTCGTTTCCCATGGAGAAGAGCCGGCAAGAAACTCCATGGTTACTCTTTTAAAAATATGTCTTTTACAATGTTTTCCAATTAGTGATTAACAGGTATGGGAGGACAGTGTAGGCCTGTCAACAGTTATATGTTAAACAAATAGACAATTGTCTATAATTTATAATCCACATCAAGCGTTCCGACGACTTTTGCGGATACGACACAAATTGAGGCACAAGTAAGTCATCTTACTAAATCAATGATAGACAGCTACCAAATTGCCTGCCCAGAGACCACCCCACGTAATACACCGGGCAAACAACCCTGGTGGGGCGCTGATCTGGAGCGCAAGCGCGGCAAGGTAAGGAAAGCACTTAATAGAGCCATGAACACATGTGCGGATGAGGACTGGGATAAATATTACGCAGCCAAATCCAGCTACAAAAAATGCATCAGATTCAGAAGTACTACGGGATGGCGCAAATTCTGTGGTAGCATTGAATCCTGTCAACAAGCAAACAGGGTAAGGAAAGTACTGGCGCAACAGAACACACCTGGGCCCGCTACCCTCCGGAAACCCGACAACACACTCTCTTCCTCGCCAGAAGAAGCGAGACGCATCCTTATTGAAACTCACTTCCCTGGATGTATTTTCGCGCAGGGTATCGACTGGCAAGAGGTAATTCAAACACCATCAGACAATGATAGACTTTACTCAAGCAGGGTGATCACGTTGGAGAAACTCCAATGGGCCATCCAGAGCTTCCATCCTTTTAAGGCAGCTGGTCCTGACGGTGTGTTCCCCGCCTTACTACAGTGGGGTGGCACCGGTGTCGCAATAAGACTGGTGCCTTTAATGCGGGCGTGCCTGGCCTTTAGATACGTTCCCAAGGGATGGAGGGAAGTGAAAGTTATATTCATCCCTAAGCCAGGTAAGGGTGACTACACAAACGCCAAATCCTACCGACCGATCAGCCTGACCTCCTTTCTATTAAAGACTCTGGAAAGACTGTGTGATAGGGAGCTGAGGGACGGCGCTCTGAAAACCTTACCGCTACACTGTAACCAACATGCATACAGCTCGGGTAACTCGACCGAATCCGCTCTTCACCTGGTAGTCAGCCAGATAGAGGAAGCGATTAATCAAAAAGGCACCTGCCTGGGCACCTTCATAGACATCGAAGGAGCTTTCGATAAAACCAGCTTCTCCAGCATCAGCAGCGCTCTCTCCAGACATGGAGTAGAACAGGTACTAACGGACTGGATTACAAACATGCTTAGCAAACGTGTGGTTCGCCTTGAGGGTGAGCAGCAACTGGCCATGATAGCCAGAGGGTGCCCCCAGGGAGGGGTGCTATCCCCCCTTCTATGGAATCTGGTGGTCAATGACCTCATCAACAAACTCAACGCCAGCCGCTATTATACTATAGGATATGCAGACGATATCGCAATCCTTGTTTCGGGGAAGGTGACGGGTACGATCTGCAACCTAACTCAGCAAGCACTTCGTATCGTAGAAAATTGGTGCAGGGAATATGACCTATCAGTGAACCCCACCAAAACTGAACTTGTCATGTTTACCCAAAAACGAGCATTAGGCCCTTTCCGCCTACCAAAACTGTTCAATACAGAACTTCAGTTGGCCAACGAGGTCAAGTACCTGGGGGTCATTCTAGACAGTAAGTTAAACTGGAGTAGTCATTTGGATAACATACTAAACAGGGCCTGCATAACCTTCTGGCAGTGCAAGAAAATGATAGGCAAAAAGTGGGGACTATCCCCTAAAATTATACTATGGCTGTACACCACAGTGATCCGCCCCTTATCACCTATGGAGCCGCGGTCTGGTGGCCCCGAACCAAGCTGGCTACAGCCTCAAACAAACTACAACGCATACAACGACTAGCCTGCTTGGCGGCTACGGGCTGCATGAGGACCACTCCGACTGCAGCAGTTGAAGCCATGCTGGAACTGCCACCGCTCCACCTGTTCATACAGCAGGAAGCCACACTGGCGGCGGTGCGTCTTAAGACACTAAATCTCTGGGGTAAGAGAGACACACCACACACCGCGCTACTTGAGGGACTCAACAACGAGTTCCCCATTACGAGAGCCATCAATGATCGGGTACCCAAACAATTTATCTTTGATAAAAAATACAAGATCCAGCTTCACGAGGATCGCAGATGCGAGGGTTTGTGCCCTGCAGAGCTGCGCATCTTTACAGACGGTTCCAAAACAGGTAAGGGCACAGGTGCTGGAGTCTTCTCGGAGGACCTCAACATACGTATAGCCACACCATTGGGGGTCCATAACACAGTGTTCCAAGCCGAATGCATGGGTATTTCTCTGGCTGCTTCGGCCATCATGGCCAGGGAGGTCTATGTTCTATGTTAGAGGGTATGGTTTCCGCACTTAGTCCTACATGTGGACCATTGTACGTGGGCCATAGCGGCCGTCGGTGGTTTTTATTCCAACCAGCCCACCTCCCTCCAGAAGCCGATCACAGCTTCTGGTCTGTTGAGAACCTCTGTGTAAGATCCGAGTGTCCCGAGTGTTTCTGTTCTAATCTGGGTAACGCCTGTGCACTCAAAGAGCACGTGCGCAACGGTCTCGTCCGACTCCATGCAAGCTCTGCACAGAGGGCTGTCCGTTATACCTATTGTATAGAAGTGCTTATTTAGCGAGCAGTGTCCTGTGATGGTCCCCGTCATCAGGCGCAGGCCATTTCTATTCAGACGTAATAAACGTCTGGTTAGCCTGCCGTCTAAGGTTGGCAAGGCTTCCTTAGACTGCCTGCAGCCTGGTGTCGAGGTCCACCACCTCTCGGCTTGTGCATGGGTGGACTCCTGCAGCCACCTGCGTATCTGGTTGAAGGGGATGGGTATGATGGGTTCAGGCCCGCATGCCGACGTGCTGGATGCTCTCCTGGCTAAATCGTCAGCTGCGTCATTGCCCAGCGATCCGCTGTGTCCTTTTATCCATTGCAGTGTCACTGTGTTGCGGTTTAATACCGTTACTCGTTCTAGAGCCTTGTGACATTCTAGTACTATACTTGAGGTAATATATTTTTTCCTCAATGATTGGAGGACTGAGGTGCTGTCGGAGAGTATACGTATATGTGTGTCCGTAACTTTCCTGGTTTCTATGGCGTACACCGCTTGTATAATGCCCACACACTCCGCCTGATAGACAGTGTTGAACATTCCCAGCGGGTTTGATATGTTTATGTTGAGGTCGTGTGAAAAGACTCCAACTCCGGTCCCGGATCCGGTCTTCGAGCCGTCGGTGTATACTCTCATCTCGTTCGGGCGTGAGTAGTCACACTGTTCTTCCGAGAGAACGATGTTGTAGTGCTTTTGGAAGTAGTGTTGCTTCAGGGTTTTGTCGCAGGGTGATGCTAACATCGGCTGTTGTTTGACTGCATCCTCCTTTATGCGTGTGTGCCTGACCCTAGAATCTTTGCTTAGGGTTCCCGATATATGAAGCCTAAAGGCAGCCAGGGTCGCCTCCTCCCGCACGATGAGGTGTAGGGGTGGCAGCCCAAGCATTGCCTGTAGGGCAGCAGTGGGTGTGGTTCTCATGCAGCTAGTGATTGCTACACAAGCAAACCGCTGCAGTTTTTCGAGATCTTTTTGGGCTGTGCTCAGGTCTGTCCTAGGCCACCAGACTAACGAGCCGTACGTGATAATTGGTCTGATGACAGTAGTGTATAGCCAGTAGGTTACCTTGGGATTAATCCCCCAGTTTCTGCCAAGCATTCGCTTGCACTGCCACAGAGATATGCTTGGCCAGGGAGGTTAAGGACCACTCGATCCGTATACTCTCAGACAGCATGGCTGTTCTGCAATCGCTAAACAGCTACACAGTTGAATCTGGGCTAATATACGAGTGTCACCAGCGCCTTAACCAGGTGGGTAGACTCAATAAAATAACCATTCAATGGATCAAAGGACACAGCGGTTCGCTGGGCAACGATGCAGCCGACGAACTTGCCAGAAGGGGGTCGAGTGAGACAGCAGTGGGACCAGAACCCATCGTGCCACTCCCTTTCGGATATCTACGCACTCTGGTAAGGAAACGCACCAGGCAACAACATCACAAACAATGGTTGGAACAAGGTGAGTGCAGGCAGGCTAGGGAAGCACTCCCTGCAATTGATAGCCGCCTCACGAAACAAGTTCTCCGACTAACTAAGCAACAGCTGCGCATAGCTACAGCAGCCTTGACTGGCCACGGGTCATTTAACAAACACCTCTTTGTCATAGGAGTCACAGACAGTCCGTTGTGCAGGGCCTGCATGGAGGAGGACGAGACAGCAGCTCATTTGCTTCTAAACTGCCCGGTGGTCGCCACATACAGGGCAAAGCACTTCGGTAACCCAGGTACCCTAAGCGAGGCTGTCAGTAACATCAAGGCGTTGCTGGCCTTCCTCGAGGAGCTGGGGTGGATCGAATGATCGATTTTCCCACCGTACGCAAAATACGCGCATTGACGTGGATTTGCGGACACCAGCCCTTATTACCTATTACCTATTAAGTGTATATGGCTTGTATGAAACATCACTTAATCGTAAGGGTTAAATCTCTTGGTGTCACTGACACTGAGGTGTGTTGTAGCAAAAACAATACTTTTAGAAGTGTCTAGTTAGGTGTTGTTTGAGAATTCAAGGGTTGATTTGTTATTATTTAAATCTTAGAAAGGCTTACCGCTTAAGTTTAGGCTTAGAAAAAAAAAAAACTTACCAACGTTTTCTTTCTCCATCGGAACTGAAGTACTTATTTCTTTACCTGGATTTTGGAGATCAGTACATACTGAAAATTTCAAAGTTTTACATTAAGTATCTGTAAGCTAAGTGCCAAAAATTTCTGGAAAACAATGTGTTAGATACCCAATTCCGTGAAGGTACCAATGACAGTGTTGTGTCAAATCAAATTAATTGTATGTGTGATTTTTGGATACAGTGCACGTTAGTATAAGGTCATAGTCATTATTTGTGTTTCTCAAAAATCTGCTACAAAGGAATAAGAAAAGAAGAAACAAATAAAGGAAGAGAAAAAAATATATACATAACATATTATCTGTATTTTAATAAATAGGACTTCATTTTTTAATTAAGCAAAGATTACCTTTAGTAGACGGCAAAATGTTGGACACATTTTCAATAGATTTCAAAGGTCTTCTTTCTATTGAAGTAGTATTGAACTTGAGTGTTGATAGGCCTGTAAATAAAGGGTCAGTAAAAATTTAAGTGTGTGTGAAACTACAAGCAGGTCTGAGAATAGGTTGTACATATTAATTTTATTTTTCAACATTAGTCTAATAGCTGTGAACTTTATTTACTCACCTGGCAAATTTAATGTTGGGACAGCAATATTGCTGATTCGATTATAGCGGCAACAATATTTGAGTTCAAAATGAGCATGATAAACTCGTCGATTTTTGTATATGTACTCATTACTGAATTTCATGATGTCCCCACCAATATTAAAGACCCATGACATGAAGCGATCCATATCCCTAGCAGGGTTCGGAAAAAGATGCAGGACAGTGTGGGAATCTGAAAAATTCAAGACATCAAATTCAAAACTTTTATTATGCAAATGTTGTTTCCTATACATATTTAATAAAACAACAAATCGTTTTTGACTTTACTATCTGGAAGCTATCAATTTTGACCTTACTGTCTGAAAGCTAATATGGCTTTGTCCACTAAATAACCTCAAATTAAATTTTAATTCTATAATTTTATTTTAACAACAAGGACTAATAGCATGTGCATACGTTTTTGGATATTTCAACACAATCAGAGTATTACAAATACCAAATGTTAGTCATAGACAGATGTCAGTTTTCTTGCTATTGCATCATCATGTCAGCCCCTTTTTACCACAGCTGGATGTAGGCCTCCTAATGAAAAAAAAAAAACTCTGTATTAACAGTTTTTTTTTTCATTTGTTTACAGCATTACATTACCGTGCGTCGTGCACGTCCACGAGTTCGGCGACACCTACCTGCAGGCGTTTTGTTGCGTTTTCAAAAACCGCTAAACTACTAAATGTAACTTACTTTTCAACTGAAATCTACTAAAGTTTTGGAAAAACCTACTAAAATTGTACTGACACAGTTTTTTTTTTTTTTTTTTTTTGTATGGCATCTCGTAGTTGACCTTGAGAGGTCGTGACTACTTAACCGGACTATCCTGTGGCTGCCTTAAGCAGACTCAAAGCCTCCAGCCAGGGGCGTAAAACTACTTACATTACTAAGCGAACGCTCGCTAAGGGCACCCCCTGTGGGGTACGGACCTCGGCTTAGGGCGTCGCTGACGGGAGGACAGCAAGATGGGACAGGCTGGATCAAGTTTTGTTGATTATTATTATTCGGGGAATTTAAAGCTACAGGCTCAGCTACGGCGCGGGCTGGCACTTCGTCGAGCAAGGGTCGGGGGGGACAATTACGTCGGGATCTTCGCGAGGAACCTCGGCGGCGAGGTCGGAATGTCGGTCTGTGTTTGTGCACTGTACTGGTGGCCCTACTGCTCTCCTGAATGAGAGTTATGTGGTCATCGGGATCGGTGAGGACATGCTTGGGACGGCGGACTTGGCTGATGGAGGAGGGAATATAGCTAGCGGCTTTCACAACCAGAGGGTTGCGGTGATTCGCGGCGGTCTCGAAGAAACGCTTTGAAATGCGTTTCATGAACTGACGGATAGTGGGAATCCTGAGGTCTACGTGGAGGATTTCGTTGCGAACGTACCAGGGGGAGCCTGTTATCCTACGGAGGAACTTGTTCTGGAGGGTCTGCATTCTATTGAAGCGAACGGGCTTGGCGTGTGCGAAGACTGCACTGGCATAGGTCATGATCGGGCGGATGCACGCTGTGTAGATACGCATTTTGCACTTTCGTGACAATTTGCTACGTGCATTGAGGACAAAGTGAAGTCTACCTAGAGCGAAGGTGGTGCGCGAACGAGCCGCCTTAATGTGCTCTGAAAAAGAGAGGTGTTCGTCTAGTACGACACCCAGGTATTTGGCTCGCTTCTCCCAAGGGATCGGCTTGCCGAACATGGTGATCGGTCGAGGGGGGCAGGGGTTGCGACGCGGTTTTGAGAAAAGAACCGCTTGACTTTTGTCGGGATTGACTTCGATTCGCCATTTTCTAAACCAAGCGCCAAGCTTGTTCACTTGGGTTTGGAGAATGCGAGCTATCGAATTTTCATCACGGCCGGTGTAGTAGATGGCCGTGTCGTCTGCGAACAGGGCCAACTGCGCCTTGCTACACTTGGGCATATCGCTGGTGAATAGCGTGAAAGCTAGAGGAGAGATCACAGAGCCCTGAGGGACTCCTGCGCGAATTGGGTGGGGGGAGGATAGCGCTCCTTCGATGCGATAACGGAAGGTGCGATTCGACAAAAAGTCCCGTAAGATGAGCACGAGACGATCTGGCACACCGAGTTGGTACAGCTTATATAATAAGCCGTTGTCCCAGACTTTGTCGAACGCTTTCGCTATGTCGAAGAAGACAGCACCGGTCATCAAACCTCGTTGGAAACCGAAGTTGATGTGTTCGACTATACGGTGGACCTGTTGTACCCACGAGTGTTGGGTTCTAAAACCAAACTGTTCGTTGGGGATGAGGCCCTTTGTCTCGGCGTAGTCTCTGAGGCGCTTATAAATAAGCCGCTCATAGATTTTGCCGAGGACATTGAGCAGACTGATGGGGCGGTAACTACTAGGCTCTGACTTTGGCTTGCCGAGCTTCGGGATACCGATGACGGTGGCTTCTTTGAATGCCTGTGGGAAGATGTTGTTGCTCAGAGCACCATTGAAGATGGTGGTCAGTAGCATTATCAGGTGGGCAGGGAAAAGTTGGAATACCCTATTGGTGATTCCATCTGAGCCGGGGGCTTTACGAGCCTTAAGACCTTTGATGAGGTCGTGCACTTCGTCGGGCGTGACTGGGGGCAGTGGATACTCTGGGTCTTCGACGGGAGGGAGGGAGGCTCTATGTTCGACTTCAGCGTCGACCTCCGAGAGGTGAGGTTGGTCTACTGGTTGAGAGCTAGGCGAGCATTGGACTTCTAGACTGTCGGCTAGAAGCTCAGCCTTGTCGACATCATCGAAGGCGATGGTCTTGTCGGGATGGATCAGGGGGGGCATGGAGACTATTTCTCCGGATCTGAGCTTCCTCTGGAGTTGCCAGAAGGCTAGGTGGGTGGGCTCTAGTTCGCTCAACATCTTGTCCCAGCCGGCGGTACGCAGCTCCTCTATGCGTGTTCTTACAGTACGCTGTAAGTAACGCATATGGGCTTTGTTCGCGTCGCAGGGGAAGTTGCTGTAGGCACGGGCAGCCGCGTTCTTCTCATTCAACAGTTCGCGTACATCGTCCGGCAACTTCCAGTTTCCCTTGAACAATCGTTCAGGACTGATTGTACGTGAGCTGTGAATGAGTCAATCGCGGCCGTCGTGTCAGCGATAGAGTCAAAATGATCGGGGATTGGGTCCAAGTGGGGGGACCTGGTGGATTTTAAGCGATCGCTTACTTTCCTCCAGTCCGTTACCACTTTGTTGGGAAGGGGTTGGGTGGAATCGGGCAGACCTATGCGGGGGACCAGTTTCATGACTACTGGACGGTGATCGGAAGCGAGCTCTTGTACCACTTCTATAGAGTCCAACCGTAGGTTGACGTTCTGTAGGAGCGCCACGTCGAGTACATCGGCGGTGTGATTGGGATCGGGGGGAAAGTGAGTGGGAGTCATCGGCGCGATGACATCGAAATTCTGAGAGGAGGAGAGGTTGAACAAGTGTCTCCCTCTGGAGGAGGTCCTGGTGCTATTCCAGGAGGGATGTTTAGCGTTGAGATCACCCGCTATGATAACGGAGTCACTCAGGCTAAAAAGGACAGAAAGATCTTCAGTAAGGAGTTGGAAGTTCTCCGAAGTATTAATGGGGGGGAGGTAGGCCGAAACTATGGTGATCGGTTGATGACCTGTCATGCCAAGCCGGCAGCAAGATACTTCTAATCGTGAGAGTGTGGGAGGGTCTATGGGAATGCAGTATAGCTCTTTTTTGTAATAGATAAGGGTACCGCCCTTATGGCAACGCGTCCTGTCATTGCGAACTGTACGATAGTTTGCAATTGACGGATTTCGGTAACTCGGTTTAAGGAACGTTTCCTGAACAAGGAGGATGTCGATGTGGTGGTCGCGGAGGAACTCGCTGATTTCAGCGCGTTGTCGCAGGATGCCATTGGCATTGAAATAACCTAACTTTAGGGATCGGGGTTTGGTTCGCGCGAGGATTACTTTATCCATGATTAGGGTTGGGTTGATTGTTAAAGGACATCAGGGCTTGCGTAATGTCCGGGTACGCATTGTAAATATTTTGAATCATATAAATGTTGCCGGCATTTCTGGCGGCAACAATTTCACTGGCCATTTTCCTTGCGCGAGGGGTAAGGAAGGCCGTGAATGTACTTGATATGACATTAAACGCGTCCATCGGGTTCTGACCGACCACCCGGGTGGCTGCGGGTGGAGCTGACGCGGCCGGAGCGGCTTTTGAGAGGCACAGGAATGCCTGGAGGCGCGTTGACGCGGATGCGGGGGTCCATAAGTGGAGGGATGGCCGCAGGAACGGGTCTAGGAGCTAAGGCTGGAAAAGCCTGCTGATGGTGGAAGTAGTTCCAGGGCGAGGGCCTCTGAGGACTGAGTCGCTCCTGATGTTGTGTGGTAGGCCACGCGTGGGCGTAGCGGGGGCTTTACCTTTGCTGACGGGCGTCCGCACGCTTCGTCAGTTTGGGAGATGAGGTTTTGGGAGCCTTGGGGCACCCACGATAGTTGGCCGGATGACCTGAATCTCCGCAAAGCACACAGCTTGCCGGCTCTGTGCACAAGGTGCGGTCCTTAGGACGAGTGCAATCAGCAGTGCCGTGATCGCCCAGGCACTTGACGCACCTGGGTTTCGCGTGGCAGTGCATCTGCGAATGTCCGTAAAGCTGGCAGCGGTGACACTGCCCTATGACACCGGTCTTAAACGGCTTCTCGATCTGCAAGCCGGTGAGGTTGCAGATGGAACGGACGTTGAAAATGGGGTGGTGGCCCTCAGTGGGAGGACACACTACGAGGACCATATCGAAAGGCACCCTGCCTCGGGCGCGGTGCATGCGGTGGACTTCCGCAACGGGGACGTTTTGCGACAGAAGGTCGGCTTTAATATCCTCCGCGGGTATCTCCTTCGGGATCCTACGGATCACTACTCGAATTTGACGGTCTTCGGGGAGGGCGTAGGTGTGGAAGGACACACCTCTAAGACGGAGAGTCTTCGTGAGCTCTCTGTAGTCGTTTGACGTCGGGACGGTTACCTTAATACCCTGTTGGGTAGACTTCGCGCTGGTGTAGCCTATACGCAGGTCGGTGCACCATTTGGACACGTCTGTCCACTTCCCCTTGTCCTGGATGTACACAGGGGGAGGGGGGGCGATTTTCTTTGCCGCAGAAGGCTGGGCAGCGGGCTTGGCAGCGGGCTTGGCAGCATTGTGGCTGAGGGAAGAGGTTGAGGCCGAGGCGGCCTGAGAGGGGGCGGTGGCGGATGGAGCCACGGGAGCGGAGGTGGCTTCGATAGCCGGTTTCTTTGTCCTTGTGTCAGGACTAAGTTTGAGGCTGCTCTTTTTTGAGCCGACCGTCTTAAAGACTTTGTCGGAAGAGGGGGAGGAGCTCTGGTCGTCGCTCGAGATTAAGTACGGCGAGGTCGGGCGAGGGGAAAGCTTAAGGGAGGGAATGGTGAAAATTAAGTTTCCACTTAGAGCCTATTAACCCTATACCTAACTCCCCGGGTGGATTGGCCCGGGGATGAGTTCCCTCCCTGTGGGGTGCAGACAGGGAGGTGTGTCTATTGGTGAGCCCTAAGCTTGTATACCCGTCGCCAGTCTTATTGTGCGAACGGGGCCCTGACCAGTCTAGCGCGAAGGGTGTAGACACACCCTAAAGACACTAGGTGAGTAGCTGGAAAGCAAAACTGTCACCAGAGCCGACTAGGAGATCCCCCAAGGCCGGTTATCTGGGACCCGTCCAATGGATTGCCTCGCCCTGAAGGGGTTCGGCGGGTGTGATTGGGTCACCACCCCACTCGGCTTCGTTGGCACCGTAAGGTTTCCACCGAGGACCACGAAACTGTGGTTTTACCCAGAAGGGGCCTAGTGAAGCTACACACGAAAGTCTGATGAAGAAATAAGATTTGCCTTGAAAAAGGCACTTTTTAATTGATTAAAATCAAAATCAATTTCTTGATAGTGATTTTATATCGGGGTAGTCGGGGCGACTACGATAACGTCACGTGGTAGCGACGAGTAGGTTCACGAAACACAACACTGGAGCGGGAGAGCGCACAAACACGTCCGTCCGCGGCGAGAGTCGAGCGTCGAGTGTAAAAAGACTTCGTGGGAAGTCGCTACGTCCCCGCAAGGGGGCGCGGCGAGCGGCTCCGGGGCTACGCCCCCCGGCCGCGGAGGCTTTACGTTGGCCCGTAAAAACGGGCCCCTCGTCGTGTTGGCTACAGTGGCCGGTAAGGTGGTTGGGTGCGCGAGCAATGCGCGCCCATGTGAATGATTGCTATTTTGTTTCTGTAGGAGCGCCGCGACGCTTATAGTGAAACGTCGCTTTCTTCACGACATCCCGGCGGTCTGCCGCCGCCAGGTGAGACCCCTAGTTACCTAGGGGAGGCCCAGCGACGGCGACCAGCGACGGAGATGCCGACTCGACGCGCCTACAGAACTCGACGCGCCTACAGAGTAAAAAGACTGACACAGTTTGTGGCTTAAGTTCACTTATAGGGGGAAGGTCGGGCAAAGCTAATTGTAGATGGCGTGACCATAGCTAGGTCACTAAGACCTTCAATAAATTTGACATCTCGTTCATTCAATCCATTTTGTGTTCATTCATGAGTTTGATTTTATTTCACTATTTCGGTATTTCTGTGATTTCAATATTTATTATCAAGTACTTGACATGGAAAGTGTCAGAATTTTAAACCTTGAATATTTCCTCGTAATCACTTTCTTCAGAATGATTTCGAATCAAACTCGAACTCAAAAAAATCTCTACGAATAGCTTTAAACCACAATTTTCTAATTTTAGGATCTTTCGGGAAATGGTGCACTCCAATTTTGGTGTATCTGGGATCACAATAACGCGTTAATTTTCGCTAAAATAAAATAAAATCACATCACGCCTTGTATTATTAGCTTGTGTTGGGAACTAGCTACGACAGCGCCATTTTAACAGTTGCCTTCCCCATTGACAACTTTTGATGAGAGAGAAATGAAACAAGTTTAATATTATCAGGTTTTATTAATAAATTGTAATTATTCATCATTGTCATGTTTCGATTTTTTTATTAATTTAACCATATTATTTACTGGCTGGAAATTCGTGCAATTACCGCCGTTATCAATTAAACTTTGCTTTACATGTAAAAGCGATGACACATGAGTGTTTAAAAACCTATTGCGCTGCTCTGTTTTCACCATATTGACTTGTGAAAATAAACGCTCACAAGAGGCGTTTGATGCCGGCAAACACATCATCGCTTTTGCAAATCTACTAAGATTATGATAATTCAATTTATTGTTAATATCTGTCAATTTTGTGAACTGTGAGCATTTTGGTCGGACCTAACGTACAGGGTTGGATTTAGTTATGTTGAAAACGACAGCACAAAAAAATGTCAAAGGATATTTTAAAAATTATAATACGATTTTATTATTTTTATTAATTTAACGTAATAGTCATTAAAATCAACACCAGTTTAAGCAACATTTAGTCCTCTTCTAAGTTTATCAGTTTTTGAATATCCCTATTAGTTCTATCTACATCCTTGGCATTAAATCTCATGAACATTCTATAGTAGAAATAAAATGAGTACAATTCCCACTTTCGCTACCGCCTTTGGTAGCGACTAATTATTATAGTACTCTTTGGTCACAAGACAACAAAATAGGTCTATGGATTGTGTTGCCAGTTTGTTTTGTCTTGGTGAGGTTCACATTACTAAATATTCGTTCGCAAACGAGATAAAACTACGCAATCGGGAGCAAACTTAAAATTATAGTATTTTAGCGTACTATACTCAGATGTGGATAGTACAAAGGGCGAAATTATAGTACAAAATCCAACATTGGTAACGTAGGAGAGCTGGGGATTCCCCGATAATAAACACTCTATTCCTCCGTTCGACGTGATTCGCAGTAGTGCCAACAGAGTTTTAACGAAACGACAGCTGTCTGAGGTAAATTTGCATTTCCGATGTTGCCGTGTTATGAGAAAAATATTTGCTTAAGCTTATAATATTGCCAGGATATTCTACTGAAATCCGCTACTTTTTCAAAAAATACTGAAAATCTACTGCACTACCAATTTTACAACGAAAATCTACTGTTGCAGTAGTCAATCTACTGCAAACGGTAACACTGCCTACCTGCCGTTTCAGCAAGAAGCCGAGTTGTATTAATTGAAGCTAAATAAAAATTTGTTACCAAAAACAATCCTTTTAATGTGTAAAATTTGTTTTTTAACAGTATCTTCCGCCTGTCCTAACACCCATTATGTCCTGTAAGCAAAATATCAAGTTTGAAAATTATTATACTATTAAGTTTGAATACAAATACCCTATTTATTGACATGTTTTAACAAGAGGCTATCGGCGACGCCTCCGTTCTACCTTTAAAGCTTCTTCGAGCAGCCAGATTTTCAATTTATTAAGGCCGCATTCCGAGTTAGACCATAATCGCTGACAGCGCTCACATCGATAATGTGCGTTCCGATTTAGTTATCACGATTATGACAGATGAGAGCCGCTCACAGTGATAGTATTATCGGGCATGGTCGGAGTTATCGTAAGATGCCGCATAGTATGACGTCATCAATGACAGTTCACGGGACATCGTTATTGCGCTCACGCTAACTCGGAACGCGCTCAAACCGATTACAGCTCAATTTGGAATGCGGCCTAACTTTCGTCAGCAGCACGATAACTATTTTGATATCGTATGAAATGACATAACGTTCCGTCAAAACAAGTGTCAAATCCAACTTTTCGGACGGGCAAAAACTCATCGGGAGTAGGGACAACAGTCAAAATCGTGATGTCATTCATTCTTAGTTCGAGTTCGGGACTAATCGTAAGTCCGTAGGTGATACGGAGTACGAAACGTCCGAAACTACGGACTTCGTGCTTAGAGAGTAGACCCCCTGAGTGGAATCAATACAAAAGAACGTTATAAGGACGTCTGTCATTTAAGCCGAGAAGAAGTGATCAGGGGGTCTACTCTCTAACTCCGTCAACGACGATACGGGTCCATCCAAAGGTAGTTCGAAACTAAGCACTAAACCCTACTCCCGATTGATTTCGGATACATGAGTTTCAAACGGAATCATAGACACTATTTGTGAACGCATGACGTATGACGATAGAGCTGCGCTATTTTACGGGTCGATTACCGGTTTACTTACTTTGAAGTTTTCTAGCTTATTAAACAAAAAATAATATTGGTATTCTTAGAAAAAAACAAATTTCTAACAATATAGTTTTTATTATGTCTTTAATTAAATAATTGAATAATTTTTGCCATTTTAATCCGTATCGTGGCTTTATCCTGTTAATACCTTTGCCCTTTTTCTTTCTGACGGCAACTTTCAAATGAAATGTCTGTTTTTTTTTCAAAATATTAATTTACAATAAGTGTACTTTCATAATATTACTTATATGACCAACCGCTCCAGCAGCAATTCATGCACAAATTCAGGCCCTCCTCGATTTTATGTGTGAGCATAATGAGTTGGCTCGCGGACTATTGAGGGGTGCCGACGGGAGAATCCGAACAAAACGGCTGTGGGAAAGCCTGTGCAACTCCCTTAATTCAATGGGGAGTTGCACAAAGTCCGTGGAGCAGTGGCAAAGGGTAAGTTTAATACATTACTCGTATTTATTAAAGTGCATACAATGATAAAAAAACATTTGGCCGAAAAAGCTGCTGGATCTGCCAGACGTTCAGCATGTGCTACAGGTGGAGGCCCATCGGTAGCACCAACCCTCTCGCAAGTTGAATTGAGGATACTGTCAATTATGGGAGAGGGTTTTAGAGAGCCGCAAACTGAGGCAAGAGTGCCAGCTTTTCCATCAGTAATAATTAAATTTATAATTGAACATAGGTAGTAAATTTGTTTTGTAGCATTAATGTATTTATAATTATTTTGCATGGAGTCTTTCCCGTGACTTTCAAATGTAAAAATTCTACTTAACAGATAGGTACATAATTATACATTTCTTGTATCTGTCAATGATATTCAGTTTTTGTTGTACAGGGTCCACCTGTAAGACAAGACCCAGCAGTCATCACACCCACACAAATATCTGCTGCTACACCTGCCAACCCACTTTCCCAGTAACAACCCGCAGTGATCACTGAGGCACTGGTAAAAGGAACTGCCAATGCATAATCAGCGATGTAAGTATTATTGATAAATAGTAAATAGATAACATAAATCATGTTTATAAAATACTAAGCTAATACTGAGTATTTTTTTTTCATTTGTTTCCAGCATTACATTCTCGTCGTGCACGTCCACGAGTTCGGCGACACCTACCTGCCGATTCAGCAAGAAGCCGAGTTGTATTGATTGATGCTAAATAAAAATTTGTTACCAAAAACAATACTTTTATTGTGTAAAATTTGTTTTCTAACACTATCTGCCGCCTGTCCTAACACCCATTATGTCTGTAAGCAAAATATCAAATTTGAAAATTATATAACCTACTGACTGACTAATCGTAAGTCCGTAGGTGATACAGAGTAGCAAACGTCCGTAACGAAGGCCGAAACTACGGACTTCGGTCTAAGAGAGTAGACACCCTGAGCCGTAGGAATGATGAAAGCTGGTTCTCGGCAACATGATGTGGCAATCGTTCTGGGCACTACGCAGTGTTATAAGTCTACTTTGGTATGATGCCAGATGCTAGACGTACATGGTATTGGACAGAGGACTCCTGGTCGCCATGAACGTTTCGAAATCATGCCAGGAAGTCCATACATACAGTGGTGGAATCATCACATTTGGATCGGTGGAAGAACTGAACTGATTTGGATCAGAGGCAATCTCAATGCACAGATTTAAGCAGAAAAAAAGAAAGAAATAACGTTTATTTGCGGTAAACATGACGCAGAGAACGATCACAAACACAAAAATTACAAGTTTGGGGAAAATATACGTGATATCCACGCAAAACGGCCATTGCTCAGCATAATGCTACGACCCTATGCGAGACAGAACCCCAGCGCTCACTTTCAGCGAGAGCCGGCGTTGACGTGATGACGTCAACCGGTGCAGCAAACGCTAAGACGCGAAAGCACGAAGCGAGCGGCGCGATTTACGCTGAAAAGATTATATCAGATGATGTTATTCCTTTGCGGACCCAATTTGGTGCTACATTTCTGCTTATGTGTCATAATGCACGTCCACACATTGCCAGAGTCGTTGCAAACACACTTGCCGCAGCTAAAATCAATGTCCGGCAATGGGTTGCTCGAGAAGAAGAGCTCTGCCTGCTCTGCGACATTAGTTACGATTTTGGCCACTCGCTAAAATAACCTTGTAACGTTGTACACTAGCCATTGTTGTACAAGAATCTTTTGATGCGTGGCCAAAATCAGAACTAACGCCGTCTCCTTGTTTTTTCAAACATTTAAAAAGAATAATAACGGGAGTGAGTGAGGGGATTCGTTACTTCGTTTTTCTCCGCCACGCGCGACGACGACTACGCTAAAAAGCCAGGGGGTCTACTCTCTTACTCCGTCAATGACGATACGGGTCCGTCCGAAGGTAGTTCGAAACTAAGCACTAAAGCCTACTCCCGATTGATTTCGGATTCATGAGTTTTTTTCGGAATCATAGACTATATTTGTGAACGAATGACGCATGACGATAGAGCTGCGCTATTTCACCGGTCGATTACCGGTTTACTTACTTTGAAGCTATTAGGAGTATTCTTAGAAAAATACCACATTTCTAACAATATAGTTTTTATTATGTCTTTAGTCAAAGAATTGAACTATTTTTGCCATTTTAATCCGTATCGTGACCTTATCCAGGGAGCGCAGGGCTCTGTCTGTTAGAGCTAATATGCTGGCTCGTAGGTTCGCGCGCTGTACTACGGAAGTAAAAGCTACGTTGTTTAGAGCATTTTGTCAATCGTTTTACACGTGCAGCTTATGGGTCAAGCATACAAAAAAAACGTACGACACTCTGCGTGTTCTCTACAACAATGCTTTCAGGGCGCTGATGAAGCTGCCTCGCTACTGTAGTGCGTCAGGTATGTTTGCGGGCGCAAATATTGATGGGGTTGGGGCGATTATTTGTAAAAGAGTTGTCTCTGATGCGCCGCATACGGGGCAGTTCCAACAGATACCTTCAGCTGTTCGCATGGAGGATGGATTTGGATCTGGATTGCCCAATAATGCGGTACTGGACTAGGCTGCATGTTGAGCACTCCGGATTCAAATCTAAGAAATTATCCACACGTAAAAAAATATCAAACCCTGGATAACACCAGGTTTGTGTCGTTGCATGAGAAACCGTGATAAACTTCACCAGAAACTTAGATTTGATCCAAATAATGAGGTACTGAAAATTACAAATAAACGTTATCGCAACACCTGTAATAAATTATTGAAAACTATAAAAAATAATAATTTTAAAACCAAATTCGAAAATAGTAAAAATAACATAAAAAGTCAGTGGGGCTTAATAAAGGATATGTGCAACTTGGACAAAACAGATAAGTCTGCGGCGGACCTTTTAAGTAAAGAGCGGGACAGTCAGAGCTCACTGAATCACATCAATAACTATTTTGCCAGAGTTGGTGCCGATCTCGCCAGTACTATATTACCTAGAACTAAAACAAATGAAAAGCATCTTAGCAGAAATTGGAATTCAAACAATATCAATCCAGCTCTGCACTCGTTTATGCTTTTCCCAACAGATGAGAGTGAAGTGAAACGCATTATCTCAAATCTCAAAAGCACAGATTCGTCAGGGTGGGATGGTTTAACTACGAAGTTTTTAAAAAAAGCGGTGAATGCTATTGTAAAACCAGTTACATGCATTTCTAACATCTGTTTTACCAAAGGAACCTTTCGACTGGCTCTAAAAAAGTCTGTCACTGTTCCAATTTTTAAGTCTGGAGACTAATATAACGTGTCGAATTATAGACCTATTTTCTTGCTGCCTAGTTTATCAAAAATCTTAGAAAAACTAATTAACTGTAGAATAAAAACATAATATCTAGAGTCAAAAGGATTATTCTCGTGCAACAAATTTGGATTTAGGGAAGGCAAATCTACCAGTGATGCGCTACATAAGTTAACGTCCTTTATTGTTGATGCCTTGGATAGTGGAGATAGAGTCCTAGGTATATTTTTGGATCTCGCTAAGGCGTTCGATACGGTCTCCGTCCCTATTCTCCATGCTAAGCTGGAATACATGGGAATTCGAGGTATAGCTCTGGATTTGTTGAGAGAGTTGAGAGATTATTTGAGTAACCGCAAACAGAGTGTCAAGTTTAATGATGAGTATAGCCAAGAGGTCGATATGGCTTACGGAGTCCCACAGGGAAGCGTGCTAGGCCCAACGCTCTTTTTGGTATACATTAATGATCATGTGACCTTTTTATGTACAGGGGACAAATTGTCACATTTGCCGATGACACAGTTTTATTATTTAGAGAAAAAACATGGGTGGATGTAAATAACATAGCAAATCAAGGAATGCACACAGTGGCAACATGGCTTGATAAAAATTTACTAACTTTGAATGCCCATAAAACCATGTATATTTCCTTCAGCACGTCAATTAAAACTCAGCCTCCAGCAAACACCATGGATATAAAAGTACATAAATGTCACAACGTACTAACATGTAATTGTCACGGTATTATTAATACCACCTCCACTAAATATCTCTGTGTTGTGGTTGATCAGTATCTTAACTGGAAAGAGCAAGCCAAAAAACTAACTGCCCGAATACGAAAACTAATATATTTAAAATACTCAGAAACGCTTGTTCATTGCATCTACGCACCACTGTGTATTACTCACTTTGTCAGTCGATTATAAGCTACTGTCTAACGATCTGGGGTGGTACATCAAAAAAGACCTTGTTGGTGGTAGAAAGAGCTCAACGTGCACTACTTAAGGTAATGTTTTTTAAAAACTACAGGTATCCTACTGATCTCTTATATAAAGAAAGTAATGTACTTTCTGTACGGAAACTATTTATCCGGCTTTTAATAACTGCACAACACAAAGTGAAACCTGACTTCGGGACTAGGCGAAGGCTGGATATAGTTTACAATACTCCCAAATGTAAAACTAGGTTTGCTCAGACATTTCCAAATTATCTTGGCCCCAGCATATATAATAAGATAAGCAAAAAACGAAAATTAAGAGATCTTAGCTGTCGTGAATGTAAAGCGTCTATTGAGGAATTTATTAAAGAACTAGATTACGATGAAGTGGAAAATATTTTGAGATGATATAATGTCACACACTCACATACGCACACATACACACATAATTGTACAAGAAAACACACAATATGGCTTGATAACTTAAAAGAAAGAAAAAGAACATGTTATGTTTTATTTTATTTTGTTCTAAGTTAAAATTTAAATATTTTTTTTTTTTTAAATTTATATTTTTTAAATTAAATCAGCTTCATTTTTGGTTATATATAAAGTAACAAGAGAACAGTACAAATATTTGTAAACAAACTTAACATCTATAATTTTTACTTTTACTATGTGAACTTACGCTACTACCCACAAAGTAAAAAATCAACTACTAACAATTTGAATTTGTAATATGTGATATTTTTTTATTTACCCACTGTTTTGCTTTGTATTACTTGAAAAGTGAGATTATCTTATTATTTCGTTCAAATCGGCTTTAATATTTATTGTAAACTGAGAACGAGGAAAACTGTCCCACCGTAATACAGTTTATAACTAGTACGGGGGTCAGGGTGAATCGGTTTCGTAACAAACTGAACTTAATATTGTGCACTGAGTTAATAATTGGGTATCTAATTGTTTAGATTCATATAAAATAAGTACTAATGTAGAATTTGTTATAAGGTTGTTATTCTTTTGGCAAAATAAAGATTATGATTATATGATTATGATTATGTTCCTCAAATTCGCACCACTGCCCTAATATTACGGACTTATCAGCGATTACTTTATCATGGGGAGTTCCAGCTACCCAGTCATGCCAGAAGCAGGGGCCGGCCACCCTTGGCCAGACACGTTGAAGACGCCATACTAGATTATTTCCAAAGACACCCGAGAAGGAGCACTCGGCAAGCCGCTCATCGATTTGGCGTAGGCCAGTATATGGTGTGGAAGCTACTCCATTCAATGGATATGCACCCACACCATTTTTCACGAGTGCAAGCTTTACATGCACCGGACCCCGGGCCCCGCATAGAGTTTTGTCACTGGCTACAGAACCATGCGGAGGCTAACATCTTGTGGAGCGACGAGTCCATATTTAACCGCGTTGGCATTTACCACGTGCACAACGAGCACTGGTGGAGCTTCCAAAACCCACACAAAGTTAAAGAAATTGCACATCAAGTTCGCTTCAGTGCCAACGTTTGGGCAGCGATAATTCACTTTCGCATAATTGGTCCAGTTTGGATAGAAGGTCATTTGACCGGAATAACGTATCTACAAATGATACGTTCCGTCATTGACACCATGTTGGATGACGTTCCTGTGCTCTATCTCCGAGATATCTACTTCCAGCACGACGGATATCGAGCTCACTATGAACGATCTGTACGTGCATATCTCGATAATGAATTCGGTAATAAGTGGATAGGTCGCGGTGGACCTGTGAACTGGCCGCCGAGGTCTCTAGGCCTAACACCACGAAAAAAGTTAAAATTGTACGTTACATCATAATAAACAATAGTATACTACAGAAAACGAAATAAAGGAAGAAAAAATACTCATTACAATAACATGGATTACAGCAACAATAAGAAAAAAAATATTGAACATGCTGATGACGAAGTAAATGATAATCTATGTATCCATTGTGTTTTCGACAAAGAATTTGATAAAAGAAATTTCTATTTTGGTAATTCGCTCATAGGAGAACTGCAGTACTTACCTCCATGTATGAGATCCCAGGCATGCAAATATATATCAAATTACGTGCGATCACTTAAACATAAACATACACAAAAATGGCACTGCCCAAAAACACGTAGGCAAATCAAGTACATGCCTATGTGCATTGCGGCTCTTGCGTGCCCTAACGACAACAAATAAGTTTATATTTTATCCAATCATTTATTGCCTTTTTTTATTATTTGAGATGTGTTTGCTCTTGACTCTAGTCTAGGTCAGAAGTGACAGAGACAAAGTCTACGATGGAGTGAGCTAACCCAGAAGAAGCCTGTTCACTGTAACTTTGAAGAGATTCGGGTTGAAAGATGTTTGGAAGCGCTTAGTGCGAATTGGTGGAATGACAACTAAGTATGGATGGTAATTAGCAGTACGTCTAGATGTCCGATGGTAGAAGGGGGCAGGTGAGATGAGGTCGTGGAGTTCTTGCGCACACTCACCGAAGTACAGTCTATAGAAGACCGACAAGCAGGCAACCTTGCGGCGATGAGCTAAGCTGTGAAGCTTGGCATCCACCAGTTTTACGTCGCCTATGAGCCTCTTAGCTCTGCGTTCCACTGAGTCGAGTGCGGCATGTTGGTATTTTGCTGAGCCATCCCAAAGGTGCAATACTCCATGCAGGATCGGACTTGCGCTTTATAAAGAGTTAGAAGCTGTCCAGGCGTAACGTATCGCTTCACTCTATTTAGAATGCCCAGTTTTTTGGCCGCAGTTTGAGCTTTGTGCTCAGTGGGTGCGCCAAAGTTGAGACTGGACGTCAACTCCATGTCTAGGAGCTCAAGCCGATCAGTTACAGGAACAGGTGTACCCCGAAAAGTAGGAGTTTGGTCGAAACGACTCTTTTTGGCAGTGAAAAGACAAGCCTGTGTTTTGGCGGAGTTAAAAGAGACCAGATTGTCATCACCCCACCGGGAGACAAGGCTTAAGGTCAAATCAGTCCTCTCTACCATGGCCTCTTTTAAGGAACGAACTTCACCTCCCCTGGTTTTCGGGCTGGACAAGTATCTCTCTGAAACAGTACTGTCATCTGCGTACCTAACAATACCAGGTTGGAGTAGGTCATTGATGTGCGCCAAGTCTACGGCGTGGGGATCTCCGGCGACCGATGCTAGGGGTGAGGCACTGGAGGTGTGGTTGGTCACGACTAGCCTGGCCGTCTTGAACCGGGGATCGGTTCACACGTGCGTGCGGTAGCGGGGTGGTTCAATAGTGGACGTGTCGTTCGCTAGCCCTGCTGTCGCAGGCCGTGTTCGCGACTGGCGTGTCGCCGTGGAGGTGGAGACGTTGTCGGATCATCGTTACATCCGTTTCGACGTCTCCGCCCAGACCACTGGCGGCCGCAGTTCACCGGTCCCGCGAACGGACGGTCCGCGCTGGGCGCGCAAGCTCATCGACAGGGAGCTCCTCGAGGAGGCCGCTATTGTCCAGGCCTGGAGCCGGGAGTCGGCAACTAGCGGACCCGTCGACGTCGACGTCGAACAGGAGGCGCTGTGGTTCCGCGGGGCGATGGAGCAAATTTGCGACGCGTCCATGCCCCGGGTCCACACACAGTCCGCAAGGCGCCAGGTGTACTGGTGGTCCGCCGAGATCGCGCAGTTACGCGTCGCGTGCGTGGCGGTTAGACGCCAGTACACCCGTTACCGGAGGAGACGTCGTCGGGTCCCTGACGAAGAAGCCGCGCTGTACGAGGTGTACCGCGCGGCAAAGGAGACTCTGTGGCTGGCCATCGGCGAGGCGAGGACGGGAGCCAGGGAGGAGATGTTGGAGACTCTAGACGGGGATCCGTGGGGGCGCCCGTATAAAGCGGTTCGAGGGAAACTTCGAGCCGCGGCGCCTCCAATTACGGAGAGTCTCCAACCCGAGCTGCTGGAGGAGGTAGTCGCAGCCCTCTTCCCGGCAAGAGCGGAGCATACCCCGCCGCCGATGGCTTTGCCCACAGCCGCAGGGTCTACAGAAGAGAACGCCATCAGCGTCCCAGAGGTGACACAGGCAGAGATGGGGGCGGCCGTGATGCGGCTCCGGGCCAAGAACGTGGCTCCGGGGCCCGACGGGATTCACGACCTAGCGCTAGCCCTCGCTCTGAAAGAGTTTGAGCCCCAGCTAAGAGGACTCTTCACAGCGTGCCTTGAGCGGGGCCAGTTTCCCACTTTGTGGAAAACAGGTCGCTTGGTCCTGCTCAGGCAGGCGGGGCGCCCTGCCGACTCACCGTCTGCGTACCGGCCCATAGTGCTGCTCGACGAGGTGGGCAAGCTGTTCGGGCGCATACTCGCAGCCCGCCTCGTTGGCCACTTGTGCAGAGAGGGGCCGGACCTGGACGAGAGCCAGTTCGGCTTTCGGCATGGGCGCTCTACCATCCACGCTGTATCGAGGGTGAGAGTCCTGGCGGAGGAAACAGTGTCCCGGGGCGGGGTGGTGGTGGCGGTGTCCTTGGACATCTCCAACGCCTTCAACACCCTGCCCTGGAGCTGCATACGGGAGGCTTTGCGTTATCATCGGGTCCCTCTCTACCTCCGCCGCATCGTTGGGGCTTATCTGGCGGGGAGGTGTGTCACCTACATGGGACGTGACGGCGGAAACCAGCGCCAAGTGTCGTGCGGTGTTCCAAAGGGATCGGTCGTGGGACCGCTCCTGTGGAACATCGGGTACGACTGGGTGCTGAGGGGCGAGCTCCCGCCGGGCGCGGACCTGACGTGTTACGCGGACGACACGCTGGTCACGGCCCGGGGGAGTTCGCACAGGGAGGCAGCATTGGGGTGCAGTTGAAGAGCCTCCTCGTGGCGCATCCTGGGCAACGTCAGCTCCAATCGCCCACCGGTTCTGGTGGACAATTGGCGCTGGCGGCAAATCTCAACAAACGGGGAAGGGCACGGTTCCATTCCCCGATCATCTTTGATGGTCGTGGAAGGGAACCGGGCTAGGGAAGGGACGGCTAGTCCGTCATTGGAGTAGGTCGTACGCCCACCCCCTCTCTGCTTTCAGAGGGTGAGTTGTGTGGGTGTGGTCTTGTGGGAGGAGAGGAAGAAAACCTCTTAAAAAAAAATAACCCCAACTCCAAGGTCGAGCGTACCGAGGGGGTGTATGGCCGGAGGGTATCCGGTCTTTAGCGCTGGGGGGGGATCCAGGGGGATCAAAGGGACCGCACCCTTCAAAGGAAAACCAAAAATATGAGTAAGACATTTGAAAATATATTACCCCAGGGCGGTACCAGCTGCGCAGCAGCTGGAGAATCCGCCACGCTACCTTCAGTAGCGTCATGCCCCACGTATTCTGGGGGGGGGCATCAATTGTCATCCGCTTGCCAATGGCAACAAGAGCCGAGGAGGCTCCTGTCCCTCAGGGGACGAACAGGTGCGGTGTCAGATTCCGACACTGCATCCGAGAGGATGAGTGTGGTGAGCGTGGCGAGCGTAAGCTCAAAGCGCCAGACCCAAGAGACTGGAGATGAGATGGTTGGTTGCAAATTTTGGAAGAAAAGTCTTTCCTACAGCGAGGAGAACCTATCGGCCCCCATGGGGCCAACGGGCACAAGAGGGCGAGCGAAAGGCAGATCGTCAGCTTCGACGTCGCGCGACTCTCGGGGACGCTTTCTCAAGCGCCCCGACCCACCACCTCCTGTGGCGAGCGTTGACAGAGAGGACATTGACTCCGAGCCCGTGGTGGAGGTTAGCGGAGGCTCCACTACGTCCCCGTCCCAGTTGGGAACCAACAGGGCCGAGGCGAGTGCGGCAAAGCGGGCGCAGCAGAAGACTGTCGCGGCTGACGAAGTCAGCGAGTTGACCCGACAGGCCCGAGAGCGGCGCTCTGCTCGAATGGCAGCGGGGGGGAGCATAACGGGGGTGGCACTAAGTCGCCAGGTTTTGGACGGCGTGGATGTCGTCCTGAAGGTTGCCACCAAATCTGGCAACCTGAAGGGCACATTCACGCGTGCTTTGAAGGAGGCGGCTGAGGGAATTAAGGAGGCGGTTGAGGTCCTCCTTAATCGCACTACTACGGAGGAGACGGCGAAGCTATGGGAGGAGAATAGCCGTCTCCGATCCGAGTTGGAGGACCTCAAGCGGCAGTTCGCCGCCCAGAGGGCAGCACCCTCGGCCACCGACTCCCCTTCCGTCACGGCCCGGTTGTCGGCTCCATCGCCGGTCCCATCGTCGACACCTGCACTTGCGGATGCGGAGATCGAGAAGATTGCGCGCATCTGCATGATGCAGTGTGGACAGATGGTGGGTGCCCGCATGGAGGCCATAGAGGAGAGGCTCCTTCCGGCGGTGAATCTCCGCCCACCGCTCGCTGCGGACAAGCGTAAGGTTACTTCGGGAAGTACCTGTGTCGCATAAACAGGGAGCCGGATGCTCGGTGTCACCACTGCGTCGACTGCCGGGAGGACACGGCGTGGCATACGCTGGCAGAGTGTGCCGCTTGGGAGGAGCCGCGCCGTGCCCTCATCTCAGAAGTAGGCAGTGACCTGTCGCTGCCGACCGTAGTGAGTTCGATGGTCATTCGGGGGTATCGCACGATCTCCTTCGAGGCGGGTTGTGCACTGGCCGGATCAGCGCCCTGGGACCTGGAGGCGAAGGTGCTCGCGTCACTGTACCGGTGGCGCGAGTCAGCGCGGGAACGGGGCGAGCGACCGATGCAGCAACATATCGAGCAGCGTCGGTTGCAGCTCCGCGAGGTCATGGTGGCGGAATGGCGGGTGAGGCTTTCACGCCCTATCGCCGGCCTCAGCACCATCGAGGCGATCCGGCCAGTGCTCGACCGCTGGCTCGGGAGAAGGCACGGCTCCCTGACATTTCGGGCAACGCAGGTGCTCTCGGGGCATGGTTGCTTCGGGAAGTACCTGTGTCGCATAAACAGGGAGCCGGACGCCCGGTGTCACCACTGCGTCGACTGCCGGGAGGACACGGCGTGGCACACGCTGGCAGAGTGTGCCGCTTGGGAGGAGCCGCGCCGTGCCCTCATCACCGAAGTAGGCAACGACCTGTCGCTGCCGGCCGTCGTGAACGCAATGGTCGGCGGCGCAGAGTCCTGGGACGCAGTGGTCTCCTTTTGCGAAACGGTCATCTCGCAGAAGGAGGCTGCGGAAAGGGAGAGAGAGATCTCGACTCTCGACCCGGCCCGCAGCAGACGCACCGGGCGTCGGAGGAGGGCGGACAACGCCCTCTTCCGGCCCCCCTAAATGGGTCCAGGGGCGACGGATTCGGGGACATCCGTCGCCCCCCAACATCAGGACCCGAGAAGGCGGCGCGCGTAGTGTTCCGCGTGCGCCGCTCACAGACGTTGCGGGGGGAGTACACCTCACTCCCCCCGCCCAAGACGGGGCCCGCGCAAGCGGGCCGGCACTAGCCGGGGTTGTGGAAGAATTATGTGTTCCCACGACCCCGGCGTAGGTGTGAGATGGAACACCGGGGTGGTTTTTAGTCAGTAAGAATCTGACAGACCCCTCCGCCCGCCCCAGGGCGGAGGACATCCATGAGGATTTTCCACCGGGTGCAAAAAAAAAAAGGTCATTGATGTGCAGCAGGAAAAGAGTTGCAGAGAGAACAGACCCCTAGGGAACTCCGGCATCAATAGTCATACGCTCAGAGGAGCAGCCGTTGACGACTACTCTAATCGATCGTTCACTAAGGAAGTCTGATATCCAGCTACAAAAATCAGCGGGGATGCCATAAGCAGGAAGCTTGATGAGTAGACTTGCGTGCTAGACCCTGTCAAAGGCCTTCGAGATATCTAGCGATACAGCTAGTCCTTCGCCATGTTTCTCGATGGCTTAGCCCCAGCAGTAACAAGAAGATCTCCAGTTGACCGTCCAAGGCGAAAGCCATATTGACGGTCACTGAGGAGATCATTGTCTTCAAGGTAGGTCAAAAGCTTTCTGTTCAGTACCTTTTCCATAACTTTGCACAAAATGGAGGTAATGGCGATCGGACGGTAATGGGCAGGGTCTGCACGGTCGCCCTTTTTGGGCACTGGTTGTAAATTCGCAAGCTTCCAGGATTTTGGCACCGTTCTTTTTTCAAGAGAGAGGCGAAACAAGCGCGTCAACACAGGAGACAGTTCTGGCGCACACTCACTTCTGCCTTTCTGACAGTTGCTTGAGAACATAACTGTTACAGATTTTGGTCAAAATAAAAAAATATTATGTGAACTACCTGTTCTCATTTAATGTACACACGGCCACTTATCTAGCAATACCTTTCCAGCTAGGTCAGCTTATTGACCTCACACCTATAAAAAAATTTTACTGGAAATGTATAGCTTGATATGTAGCCGTTTGTACCTATTTATTTAATTCAAGAATCAAATAAGCATTTATTATTTTATAATATACAAGTAACCCAAAAAAACACATATCTTAACATGATTTTCATTTACAAAGGGTACATGATATTTTCATTTAATTTTTGTTTACCTTTGTTTATTACACCGCACCCTACTATTTGAAAAACATAGAATTAATAATCAATTAAATTAACAATAATATATAAAAACAATAGTATTTCTACTTATAATAAGTAAAATCAGTCTTGATTTCAATATTGGTACGTAAACTCAACAACGAGCAAATCACTACCAAAATATAAAATGTCATAATTTAAGCCATACTTACAATTTACTCATTAGTAATTATTTCAAATTTACAACAATATAACAACATCTTTATCTAAAACTAAATAACATTTTATTTTAGCTTCAATGTCAATTTAAATAAAAAATGATACATAAAAGCCTAAACTGGCTGTTAACTACGGCGGATGACGGTGCGGCTGGCGCGAGGCGAAGCGGCAACAGTGCATCGCACAGTGCGGCCGATTCCCAAAAAACTGGCCAAAAGTCGAAAAAAAAAGTTTCTAGATAGAGTTTGTTTGTCTTTGGGTTGGCTACAGTAATCCCTTGAGAAGTGAAAACTGTTCATAGCAACGTCCTATACCCTAAGTATCCTCTGTATTTTCAGTCGCAACGTGGCCTTCGTTTGAGCATCGTATTACTGTCGATGAATAGTGAAAGTTGTACACATGGGAAAGATTTTGTAATGAAGTAAATTGAACAAAACCAAATGGAATCATCTTCGGAAGGATAGTAAAATACGAGAAATCTTTCGTACATATCAATACCTCGAAACAAAATTTTTTGCTGCAGGAATACGTAGATACATTTTTTGCATTTTTTTTAAATAAAATTTGAGTTTTCAAACTGTATAGTAATACAACGCCGTCATATGCTGCTTTTAAACCTATTAGAGGTTACTCAAAAAAGTAATAGTTACTGAATAAAACAAGATTCAGCTGCTACCACTTGCTACCTTGGCTTTTATGCTATTTTTTGTGCACAAGAAATAAATACGAAGAGAGAATGGGAGAATTGGATCCACCATTTTGAATATCATAATTCTGGTGGAAAGGGGTGGATTTTCAAAATTTTAAGATCAAATTCGTAATCAGCGACCCCGAAAACATATAAATTGACATGAATCTTGATTGTGTTCCTGAATATACGCTATTTCACGTGAGGGGGTGGCCAATAGGGGTAGAAGGGGGTGGATTTTCAAAATTTTAAAATCAAATTCGTAATCAGCGACCCCGAAAACATATAAATTGACATGCATCTTGATTGTGTTCTAGAATATACGCTATTTCACGTGAGGGGGTGGCCAATAGAGGTGGAAGGGGGTGGATTTTCAATTTTTTTTAAATAAAATTCGTAATCAGCGACCCCGAAAACCCCCCAGTAAGAAATTTTGAATCAATTACTTGACTTTTCGATTTTTGGCCAGCTTTTTGGGAATCGGCCGCACTGTGCATCGTGATCCATTGCTAACCGAGCGCGAGAGCAAAAAAATGTAAACCTACGTACGGGACGACAACGTTGCTAAATTAACGGTAATGATAACGTTAGTTATCGTATTTTGCGATAACGTTAATCAACGTTAATTTACTGGTAATGTTATCAAGCAACGTTACATTTTTGTAACGTTATTAAGATATCACATTGAAATTAACGTTATGTAACGGTTAATATTTTGTTATTTGGTAACGTTAACAAGCCCTGCTCCACTGTATACAATATTTTTTTCTTCATGTAGAATGCTTTTGCAAAATGTCACAGCTTGCAAAAAGACGAGGTCTTTTATAAATCACGAGAGAAGTGTTAACTCGAAGAGAGGAGGAGGTAGATTTAAATTGTTTGACAGTGGGCCGATAGCACTACCTCCATTATGCGGTGATGAATCAGAGGTCGAGCGCAATGTCTCACTTGGTCTCCGCTAACTACCTTTCTCTTTCCCCCGTGCAGCAACCGCCGCCGGTGTCGTCGCTGGCGAGCGAGCCTAAGGCGATTGTAACCGAGACAGATGGATGCGTACTATTATCAGCTGATAAAGAGGAGCCGTCGCGTACTTATTTTGCACCGCGATCGCCAGCGCCGATTAACGAGGTAGCTAATCGATGTAAACAAACGAATGTTGCAATTGAGAAGCGTACCTCGTTTTCTGAGGTTATTCAAAAGGACGGTGAATGGATGTTGTTGAATAATAATGAAGAATGGACCGTTCAGAAACGGAGACAAAAAACGATTTGTTTGCCAAAAAGGGAGTGCGGTGGTTGATGTTGAGGAGAAAAGTGTACAGTTTAGAGCGGCGGCGGAGAAAACTCGAGACCGACTTTCACTAATTATCCACTGACGACATATAGACTAATTTAGGTTTGAATTAAAGATTTTATTTATTTATTTAGTGTACACGTGATCAGTTTTGTTTTTGAAAATCTGCCATGCTGCTTTGCCTTTATTATTAGCCGATAACATTATCTTAGAATTAATGAGGTGTTTTGCAATTTTTGAAGATAATACTATATTTAGTATAGTTTGATGCATCATCTTTAGATTTCGACATGTATTGGCGATACCTTAGTTTTCTTATTTGTTTACTTGAATTTCTGATTCCTGTTGTGATCCACCTTGGTGACTTACAGTTTAATTGTATTCTTATTTTGTTGATCCGAAAGCAAAAGTTGTAAAATAAACAAAACGTATCATGAAACATATTAAATGCCGAACTTAAGTTTTCTTGGTCATATATTTCTGACCAACTTAGTGCAGATAAACAATTTATAAATTAATCTATGTTATTTTAAATGTAGTCCCTTTTATAACCATAATAATTTTAAGTCTAACTGGTTTTTAATGGGGAAATTTAAAGTTTGACCTGTTTTGTGGTCGGAAAGAAATAATTCGTGAACTTTACCATTCGCATCTTTAATGTTACTTAATTAATACATCATTATAGTACTAGAAATCGGGACCTATTAGTTCAACCAGGTTTCAGACTGGCTAAAGTAGACTCATATTTCATGGGGTACTGTCTAAAATGTTATAATAAAATACCTCCCCACATTCTTCAACTGAATGAGACGAAATTCAAATCCTTTGTCAAACGCACACTATGAAGGCAGGCATATTATAGGATATGGGATTACATAACTGATAAAAATGGCTGGCATTAAGCCAGCCATTTTTATCAGTTATCAGTTATGCTTAGCTGGTCCTGCTACACACCACAACTAATTAATTGACATTTGAAATACTGTTGAAGCTGCTGAAGATTGTAAGAATATATTTGCATTATATAAACTCAATCTCCTTTTTATTATATAGATGCATTGCACAGATGTGAGTACTTTGTACTATAGAGCTACCATTTACCGGGTAATGTCATAGATTGACTTGAATGTGCCTTGGCGGCTGATAGTATGTCATGCTCCCTCAAATGTCTCGCTGACGGTGGCGCGTGTGTCGGGTCATTTAGCTCCCTTCAAAATGGTTGAGCTGAATGGTGCTGGTCCCCATGCGTCATATTCGTGAACGGGCGCCGTCAGTTGGGACTGGTCATCTCTTAGTTGCCACGGCTTATTTAAATAATTTTTTTTTTTGGATTGTTTTTAATTATGTTTTGCTGCACTCTGGACGCTTTTAACGTGTACGGTTTTTGTACATCGTTCTCACTTATAGTGTCAACATTAATCGATGTAACGAATATATTTGTAACAACAAAATTATTTAAAAGAGTGTCCATGGAGTTTCTCGCCCGTTCTTCTCCATAGGTACCCACTGCGCTTTGGAATGGACAACTAGCTTCATATTTCTGACTGACCGACTCCTTGACAATTCAAAAGTGCCTGTAAATGGTTTAATTGAAATAAATAATTTGAGTTTGAGTTTGATTTATAAAGTGGTCAATGCAGGCCTTATGTCTAGTCTGACGGTGAGCCGCATACGGCGCCTCGGCCTGGAGGTGGCCCTCAACAAGTCGGAGGCCATGGTGTTTCATGGCCCCCGGCGGGCGCCGCCGGCCGGATCACACATTGTGGTCGGGGGGGTCCGGATCACTGTCGAGCCCACCATGAAATATCTGGGATTGGTGCTCGACAGCCGGTGGGACTTCGGACCCCACTTCCGGCGGCTGGCGCCCAAGTTGTTGGGCGCGGCCGGGGCGCTGGCAACGCTGCTTCCCAATCTGGGGGGCCCGAGCGCCGCCTGTAGGCGGCTCTATATGGGGATCGTGCGATCGACCTGAGCGTCTGCTGGGCGTCTGACCTGACGGCCGGCAGCATAGCTGTCCTGCGCAAGCCGCAGCGGGCGATGGCCGTCAGAGTCATTCGGGGGTATCGCACGATCTCCTTCGAGGCGGGTTGTGCACTGGCCGGATCACCGCCCTGGGACCTGGAGGCGAAGGTGCTCGCGTCACTGTACCGGTGGCGCGAGGCAGCGCGGGAGCGGGGCGAGCGACCGATGCAGCAACAAATCGAGCAGCATCGGTTGCAGCTCCGCGAGGTCCTGGTGGCGGAATGGCGGGTGAGGCTGTCACACCCTACCGCCGGCCTCAGCACCATCGAGGCGATCCGGCCAGTGCTCGACCGCTGGCTCGGGAGAAGGCACGGCTCCCTGACGTTTCGGGCGACGCAGGTGCTCTCGGGGCATGGTTGCTTCGGGAAGTACCTGTGTCGCATAAACAGGGAGCCGGACGCCCGGTGTCACCACTGCGTCGACTGCCGGGAGGACACGGCGCGGCACACGCTGGCAGAGTGTGCCGCTTGGGAGGAGCCGCGCCGTGCCCTCATCACCGAAGTAGGCAACGACCTGTCGCTGCCGGCCGTCGTGAACGCAATGGTCGGCGGCGCAGAGTCCTGGGACGCAGTGGTCTCCTTTTGCGAAACGGTCATCTCGCAGAAGGAGGCTGCGGAAAGGGAGAGAGAGATCTCGACTCTCGACCCGGCCCGCAGCAGACGCACCGGGCGTCGGAGGAGGGCGGACAACGCCCTCTTCCGGCCCCCCTAAATGGGTCCAGGGGCGACGGATTCGGGGACATCCGTCGCCCCCCAACATCAGGACCCGAGAAGGCGGCGCGCGTAGTGTTCCGCGTGCGCCGCTCACAGACGTTGCGGGGGGAGTACACCTCACTCCCCCCGCCCGAGACGGGGCCCGCGCAAGCGGGCCGGCACCAGCCGGGGTTGTGGAAGAATAATGTGTTCCCGCGACCCCGGCGTAGGTGTGAGATGGAACACCGGGGTGGTTTTTAGTCAGTAAGAGTCTGACAGACCCCTCCGCCCGCCCCAGGGCGGAGGACATCCATGAGGATTTTCCACCCCGGGAACAAAAAAAAAAAAAAAAAGGCCTTATGTCTAGTGGGTTGGTCTATGTGTAAGCTGAAACCAAAATTTACTACAGTATCATTTAGATTTAATGCTATTTTATTGCTTTTGAGTTGTCTATATTTAGATCACCTGTTACGTTTTTTTTTGTTAGGTTTATTATAGATCTTGTGTAGAAGTAATTCAAGTTTGTCAAAGAATAAGTTTATGTTACTATCTGGGGTTCTATTTAAGCAAATCATAATTAAGTTCAGAGAAGGAAATTCCACGCCGCAATATTCAAACACTTTGTAAATACTTATAATCTAAGGAATTTCGAGCAAGAATGCAAACACCACCTCTTTTTTATTTTACTTTAGAATATTATGTTATTAGTTTAAAATCTATACAACGTGTAACAGAATAAGCGCAAGACCTGAAAGTAGTTTGCTCTGAATCAGCTTCTGAATCCATTTCCGTCATTATATATGTGTTAATTTTTCCCGGAAAAATCTTTAATTTACCTGAAATTAGTACCACCGCGTCGTAACAAGGTAATACAGTATTTGATTTAAGAAAATTTAAGCCTTATCACAAGGGAATAAAGCCTTTTCAAATGCACGACCGAATTTGCAACTCACTCATAGTTATCCTATGTGTAAAGCGCTTAAAAAAAAGTCAATTTAAGGAAACTTAAACCTTGTTCCAAAGCAGTACGTCTTATTTAAATGCAAAACCGAATTTGTAGTCCGAAAATAGCTTTCTTACACACATAGGCATTGCTTTTTAATTTTTATTACATTTAATCTTGTCCTGTTAAAAAAAGAAGTTAATTTAAGGCAATTTAGATCTTATCTCAGAGAAATAAAGCTATTTAATTGCGCGACCAAATTTGTAGATTAAAACGATCTACAAATTTGGTCGCGCAATTAAAAAGCTTTGTGTGTGCCACATTCGTTTGTTTAGAAAAGCCAAAATATTAGAACATTTGTACGAGTAGTACTTCTTTTGCAAATGAAAGATTAATGTGAAAGAGCGAGATGTATTAATTTGCCGACTTACAGCTTTGACTTTTGACATGCAGACGCACGCGCCGCCACTGCCCGCCTCACATCAAAGGTTTAGTTATTCTCCGGCAGCGACAAGTGTTCCCGAATTTAATTATTGTTGCTGTCACATTTATTTGTTAACGCGCGCGATGGCATTCCAGTACACCAATATTCAGTACACGGAGATGGTGAGGACACTGGCTCGTTGCAACGATAATGTCGAGTTAGCATGTCGAGAGTTCAACGAACGATATGATACTAGAGTGATTGCCAGGACAATGTTAAGTGCAACTCAGCGTCTGAGGGACTCCGGTACCTTTCGTCCTAACACGGCAATAGATAGAGGGGCAAATGTGCGCTTACAACCAACAATATTAAACTATTTTGACGAAAACCCAGAGAAGAGCACAAGAGAAGCAGCGCCATTATTCGACTGCAGCCACATGTACGTGTGGCGAACGTTACTCCCGTACGTGAACTCCCGTATCACCTGCGACGTTGTCAGGAGCTGACGCCGAACGACTACTTGCCACGTCTGGAATTTAGTAGATGGTTGTTAGAGAACTGGCAAGGAAACAGCATCTGGACGGACGAGAGCACCTTCACGCGAGTTGGCATTTACAACCAGCATAACCAGCATTTGTGGAGACATGAGAATCCACATGCATGCCGTGTTGATTCGTTTCAGCACAGGTTCTCCGTGAACGTGTGGGCGGGCGTCATAGGTACACGTGTACTCGGCCCTGTTTTTCTGCCGAGATTAACTGGAGATACCTACCTACAGTTCTTGCGGGAAACATTGCCCGAGTTATTGGAGGACGTCCCGCTCTTCTTTTTAAGAGGCGTGTTTTACCAACACGACGGTGCTCCCGCGCATTTCTCATGGAACGTTCGGCAGCATCTTGATGCGGAATATGGGCCCCGTTGGATTGGTCGTGGAGGGCCAGTGCATTGGCCTCCCAGATCGGCTGATCTAACGCTTTTAGACTTTTATTTGTGGGGTCGAATAAAATCGCTCGTTTACGTAACGAGGCAACGAGTGTAGAAGACCTCAGACAAAAAATTGAACTCGCCTTTGGTATTGTGAAAAGTGACACTGAAGTACTAAATAAATTAAAATTTAACATAAGAAAGCGTGCAATAAAGTGCATCGAGCAAGGCGGTGGACATTTTGAAGGTTTACTTAAAAGGAGACGAAGAAATAGTGTAGTGTAAATAGCTCAAACCTGTAAGTAATTACTTTTATCTTTACCGAATTTAATTTGTGTAAATATTTATGATTCAAATCATTTTTACACGCCGACTCAGAATATGATATCGCAACAGTTAAGTACGCATCAGAGATAAAGGCTCGCACAAACAGGCACGACGGGACCGTGGGAATGAACCTTAAATGAGTCAGTCTCCGGGACGACCGTGCGGCGAAAGGGCGCGGGCGCACGCCGGAGGTAACACCCTATCGCAGACGGGCGAAAAGTTGCTCGATTTGAAAATGCTTCCCCTTTACTAAACCTAATAACTTAGAATAAAATAATCCAAAGCTTATTTATTAAGGCTCCCACAAACAGGCGCGACGCCACAGCATGACACAGAGGCACCACTGCACCACTCGTCGCGCGACACGCGGTGCCTTTGTGTCGCGCTGCGGCGTCGCGCCAGTGTGCACGAGACTTTACGTGTGATCTAATAATAATAATAATAGCCAAAGAGCTAAGAAACAAAATTTGTTTACCGAAATAATAATAATCTTTATTCGGAACAAACACACATTTTACAAAATTGATTGCGTACGTAAATAGCTACATTAGTTACAAACTGTGGCGCAGCTATTAACGCCAACCTCCAAGAAGGAGACTACGGCATTCCAAATTCCAGGGATAAAAATACAAGGGTTTAAAAAAGAACTGTTACAAAGAATTAAAAATAAAATTTTAAGTGTTTAACGTTGTGCATGTGGGGGTGTTGTATGTGAGTGTAGTGCGTGTCTGTAGGGTGTAAGTGTTGAGTGCGCTTGTGGAACCCCACGAGCACACTCTACGCTACGTGTATTTGGTGTGCATGTTTACGGATGAAAGATCTTTAGGGTTTCACTAAATTCTCAATTTCTTCGTATGTGAGAGTATGAAGCCATTTATCACTAATTCTTTTGCAATCCCGGAGAGTACATGGATAAATAGTAAGAACTTTATTAATTTTGTTATAAATCACGGGACTGCAGAAAGTGAACTGTAAGCGGACAATTTCCAATTTAACACCTGATGTCGAACAAACTCTGTCAGTCCTACGTTTATGTCTTCTAAACTCAGGGTCAAAAGACAAACTTGAATGCTTCCGCAACACTGTACTTAGCACAAAAGAGTGCCTTACTGTAGGTAGCTTCCATAGCGTGTACAGTTCGCTGGTAGGGAAGCGATAGGGTTTGAAGGCCATTACCTTAAGGACAGCCCTCTGCGCCCTCTCCAAACGCAGCAAAAGACATTTACCAGCACCACCCCAGGCCGAAATACAGTACGTTAAAACAGAATGGAAAAGAGCAAAGTACACAGTTCTCAGGGTAGCGAAATTGGCAGAGGTCCTTAGATTTTTAAAAACAAAAATCAATTTTCTCACCCTAGAGACCAGTGAATTTATTTGCCCACTCCATGTCAACGTGTCATCGACCCAGACTCCAAGATATTTTATTGAGTCCGTGCGCATAACTTCAGGAGAGCCACAGGTGGCAGTCCTCATTGTATGGCATGCATGAGCTGTCAGACGGAAGGGTGGGGCTGGTTGTGACGCTTTCCTTGGACTAAAAGTTATAAATCTGGTTTTATCCACGTTGAGGGTGAGCAAATTATGTGTGAGCCATCTCATGATAACTTGCAACGCTGACTCTGCCTGAAGCCGAGCCTCGTTCCAGTCACAGCCACTAACCAGAACAACAGTATCATCAGCGTAAGCAATTACTTTGGTGTTTGTAAGATCAAGTTTACAGAGCTCGTTTATGTAAACCAGGAAAAGGGTAGGTCCTAAGACACTACCTTGTGGTACTCCATAGGTGAGGAATGCTTCCTTACTAGTGTGGTGGTTTATCTTGATGATTTGCGAGCGATCACTAAGGTAACTTAAACAAACTAAGCGGTAGGCCTCGTACACCAATCCTTTCTAGTTTATTGAGTAGAAGGGGGACAGAGACAGTGTCAAAAGCTTTAGAAAGATCAAGGAAGATAGCTATAGATTTATCCTTGTTGTTTAGATTTTGCGCTACTGAACCTATTAATTCTAATATGGCATCCTCTGTGTTTTTGCCTGATCTGAATCCATATTGGTTATCTGCGAGAATATTTTGTGAGCTAAGGTAATCCAGTAGACATTTGTTTATTACTTTTTCGAGGAGCTTAGACAGAATTGATAATACCCATATGGGTCTGTAATTGTTGACACTGTCTCTGTCTCCACTCTTGTGAACAGGGTGCACAACAGCCTTTTTAAAGACTTTAGGGAATAATCCAGATGTAAGGGCAAGGTTGAAAACATGGCAGATAACTGGGACAAGAGTGTTTCTAGCACTGTAGATTACAGTTGCAGGGATACCATCCCAACCCGCAGCACTAGTTAGTCGTAGGCCACGGATAAGATAATCTATCTCTTCATTGTCCGTGCCAAAAATAGCCATCGTGTTCAAACTCAAACTCAAACTCAAAGCATTTATTTCAAATAAACCAATTACAGGCACTTTTGAATTGTCAAGGTCGGTCGGTCAGAAAAATGAAGCTAGTTGCCCATTCCAAAGCGTAGTAGGTACCTATGGAGAAGAACGGGCAAGAAACTCCACGGACACTCTTTTAAATCAAATTATGTTTACAATAGATTGGTTACATCATTCATGTTGAAATTATGCATGTGAAAACGATGCAGAACGTTAAAAGCGTCCGTTATTTAAATATGAAAACAATTCGAAAATAAAATTTAATTAAAATACGCCGTGGCAGCTAAGAGATGACCAGTCTCAACTGACGGCGCCCGTTCACGAACATGACGCATGGATTAGCACCATTCAACTCAACCATTTTGAAGGGAGCTAAATGATCCAACACACGCGCCACCATCAGCGAAACATTAAAGTGAGCATGACATACTCTCAGCCGCCAGGACACATTCAAGTCAATGAAAGACGTACCCTGTAAATGGTAGCTTTAAAGCATGTACATAGTACTCACATATGGCATATAGCAATTATACAGTACTAAAAAAGTTGAGTTTATACAATGCAAAGATTCTTGTTTTTAATCTTCAGCAGCTCCAACAGTATTTTTAAATGCTAATCAATTAGTTGATGCGTCCTTGAGGAGCAGGACCAGCGATTAGCCAAGCATTTTTATCAGCAATGTAATCCCCTAACTTATAATATGCTCGGCTGCATAGTGTGCGTTTTATACAAGATTTAAATTTGGTTTCATTCAGTTGATGTATGTGGGGAGGTATTTTATTGTAACATCTTAAACAGTACCCCATGAAAGATGAGTCTACTTTAGCCAGCCTGAAACCTGGTTGAACTAATTGGTCCCTATTTCTAGTGATATAATTGTGTCTTTCACCTCTTTTACTAAAAAGATGTAGATTTTTCCTTACGTACATGATGTTTTCATAGATATATTGACAAGGTACCGTCATGATGTTAATAGCTTTGAACAATTCCCTTAGAGAGTCGCGCCTGCGGAGGCCATATACGGCTCTGATGGCTCTTTTCTGCAGAATGAAAATGGACTCGATGTCTGCAGCCCGTCCCCATAGTAAAATACCGTACGACATAATACTATGAAAGCAACTAAAATAGACTAGTCTCGCGGTATCTACATCAGTAAATTGACGGATTTTTCAGATCGTTCCTTCCCCAGTCGGCATTTGCATACCCTGTAATAGTAAATTCACCTTTATGAAAATTTAGACACAATTCTTTTGAGCCTTTGAGATAGCGAAGTAGTCTCTTCGCTGATTTCCAGTGTGTTTCATAGTAACAGTCATTAAACTGGCTCAGGTAGCTGACTGCATGGGTAATATCTGGTCGTGATCCTATTAAACATCTATAATCAAAGTCGTTTTAATCAACGTTTGATTTTTCAAGTTTCATACCAGTCTCCATAGGAGTCGCTACGGGTTTGCAATCATCCATTTGAAACTTACTTAACACTTTCTCAATATACCTCCTATTTAGTTTGATCCAAGATTATTCTATCCTTAAACTTGCAGAGTCGTATTCTTAAGATATACCTTGCTGGCCCTAAATCTATTATTTCAAACTCATTTTTGAGTTTATTCTTAATATCATTTATTTCCTTATATGTATTAGATGTTGACATTAGCAAAATGTCATCGACATCCAGAGCTATTATTATAAGATTATCATTACTGTTGTACCAAGTTTTTTTTATACCGTTCCATTATAGTCGATTTCGGAACGATTTCTAAATTGTATTTTATCTGTGATGCATTCGGCTGACATTTCGACGTCAAAATTTGACAAGTCACTTTGCTATCTTTGTTCGTGAAGGTGACAGGTCTCCTGATTTTCCCTAAATGGAATCGTAATAGATCAGGCACATCGGGCGATTGTGTTGTGCCCTAATCCTAAACCAGAGGACCCGTGGAATGGTCCCGGAGTGTATTTCAATCGGATTTTTGAATCCCTCGTTCGCCTCCCTGTGGCTTTTGATACCAGCTATCTTCACGGTACACCGAGGGAGACGCGAGTTTAAGTACCAGGAATAAGCGCCTACAATTTTGGGTGCTTAGTCCACCTTTGAATACCGAGGAATTTCTACTGGCCTCCCACGGGGCTGATTACCTGAAAGGTACCACCTTCCGGCTCTTGGGGTCACCTTCAAGTTTCTTTTTTTTCATATTTTTTTTTATCATAACAAAACAGCCTTCCGCTGCGAATTTAAAAATTACTGAAAAGATGCAATGATGAAATAACTAAATAATAAATTTATAATAGTATAATTGTAGCCAATAAGCTAAAGGTAAACAATAAACTGGGAACGTTGAAGGTAGTGAGACTTTTAATCACCATTGACATCCACAGGCCCCCATCCTAAGATTAATTGTTCTATCGGTTAAAGTTTAGTATCGTTTGGCAGGAGGAAGGGGTGGGGAGGTGGTGGGGCGGATGGAGGGGGGTGCTCCGTCCCCCCTGGTACCACTCCCGGGTAAAGCACCGTCCTTGAGAAAAACTAATTATTGTAACCTAACCTCAAAACACTTAAATGTCGCTATTCTAACGTCTCCGGCGCTGCGGGAAGTGCAACCCCTTCGCCCTTGCGTAACAAAGGATAGGCACCCATGCTCCTATGCTTTGTTACAGCGGGCGGGGGTTACCCTCCCTTCTCGCCTCCGGATTTTTATAAACACTCTAGGGGTAGGAGCCAAAAGACCACGTGGAGTCGGGGTGCCCCGATTCGGTTATGGAACAATGTCGACCTATTTTAACCATGAAGTGGGGGTACACTAACTTCTCCCAATGAGGGTTTTCTGAAATGATCTCCGATAGATGGCAGGACTGTAGCGGCAGGTCCAATGGACTGTCAAAATACATACGCAAATTGTAATATTCTATATATTTTTTGGTTTATTTATTCTTAAAATCATTCCTTTCGGAATATCGTTGTTTAAAATGCCACAGTGTTGTGCAGTGCCTATGTGTGCAAATAAAACAGGAGGACATAAGTTCCCTACGAGAGATAAAACCCGATTAAAACAGTGGCTTGTAGCCATTCGCAGAGATAAATTTACTCCAACGAAAAATAATCCATAATAAAATCAACAACACTTCCAAATACAATAGAATTTCAATAATTTATGTTCAGTACCTACGACTCTGTGCTATTTGACAGCTGTTTGGACCTGACGCCTACGAAGCGCCGCCTAGTGGCAGAAAAAGTTTCGAAAACCCTCATTCTGGGAGAAACGGAATGAACGTAAACAAATGACACTGACACATGACGCAAATAGCGTTTTTTTTTTACGTTCCGTTTCATTGATTTTGCACGACAGTTTACACCACAGACAATACACTAGTACAGATTTGGTTATCAATCGCCGATTTTAACGTTTCGTTACGCTGTAATCTAATTTGAGGTTAGAAACATTTATTATTAATTTCTCGAAAAATACGCATTACCTTGTAATAAGAGTGGTAGCGTTATAATCAGGGAACCCACCCCTACCATCTTCAACCCTTTTTACCCCAAAACTTCTGCCAAACGATATTAGACTCAAGCCGTTCAATCTCTCCAATGTTATCTGGCTATCCATTAATAGTGTGTCGCTCCCCGGCGCCCGAAATTTCATTTCTTACATTTACATACTTTTTTTTAGGAGATCACACACTCAGAAACACACACATATTGTCTATTTTTTGTACTACAATCCATCCCAATCAGGGACCTTTTCTTCTTTTTTTTGGCTTCCCAACTAGGGACTTCTTTTTTTTATTTTATATTTGTCGCTCAAGCGAACAGGGACCTGAATTAAGCTTATTTATTTTGTTATTGATTCATTGCATATTGATATTTTGTAATAAGTAACATTATTGTATTATGTAATTTAAAAAAAAACTTAATTCTTTAGATGTTTGCTTTTAAAGTAAACAGTATTTTCTACTAACATTATTGTACTTTGTACTATTGTGTATGTTTAATGTCTATGGTTACAGCATTACTTCTTATTTTCTCTTACAAAACCAACATTTTGTATGGTAAGACAGTTTGTTTTATATAAGTGTCTCAACAGTGTAAATTAAGTGCGGTGAAACTTTGTTTCATATTTAATCTTAAGCAAACTTTAGTTTAACTTAGTAATCTTACTTTTAGTAACTTGAATTGATCTTGTAAATTGTTACTGCATTTTTTAACCTTGAAATTATCATAAAAACATAAACTAAACTTGAAAATATCTTTTTAACTTTAAGTATTTTACAACTTTGGAAGTTTTGTTTCATATTTATCTTAAGTAAACTATGGTTTAACTTGGTAACGTTACTTTAAGTAGTTTTAACTTATCCTGTAAATTACTATTGCATCTTTTCACTTTGATAGTTTCGTCAAAACAATAACTTAGAAAATATTTTACACTTAGGTACCCTCAAATATTTCACATTTTTAAGAAATTTTACATCTTGTTTTGCTCATCAATTTTCGTTTAGTTTATTCATGATGGCTCATGAAGACCAGTCTTTTCCGCCTATTGCTAAAGACCACATAGAATCTGATGGCGCTTGCGCAGATCCTAATGTTGCACAAACTGCTCCGGACATGATTCATTTGACAGAAGTACCACACCCTTTTGATCGTAAGGATTGCACACTATTCCTCAGCTTTTGTTATGCACGCTCTGCCTTCGTTTAATTCTGTGAATGTTTTGGTTAATGATCATATTAAGAAAAATTTGCCATCTGCAATTAAGTTGCCTGACTTGAAAAAGAGTAGAATTAAATTCGATGGGAAATCTTGTGTTAGGGAATTTATTATTGAAGTTGAAGAATACTTTTTATACAAAAATTTTGACGAAATTTTGATGGTTGGTTCATTCACGGATTTGCTTAGCGGTATTGCTCTGAAATGGTTCCGCACAGTTCGTTTTCGTATTCCATCCTGGCGTGAGCTTAAGCTTGCTTTGCTTAAACGTTTTGACAGGCCGGACTTTGAGTATTTTTTGGAACATGACCTTCGTACAAGGAAACAAAAGACTTTATTACAGAAATACTGGACATGGCTAGTCGTCTTTCTTCGCCATTGTTTGATGCGGTTTTGGTTACTATTATTAAACATAACATGCTACCTATTTACACACCTTTTATATTTGGTAAACCTATAGATTCGGTGGAACAATTTCTCAAAAGAGCTTGAAGTTTTTGTAAGTCGTAAAACTTTTAAAACTGAAAAACCTACTAAGTCTAATTCGTTTTTATCCTGTTTAAAGTGCAAAAAATCTGGACATCATTATAAGCATTGTACTTCCATACCTGGCGTAATTTGTTTTAATTGTCAAAAGGTTGGAGTTACATCCAAGAGTTGTGATGTTTGTAACGAAAAGAAAAGCTCTAGCGAGTCAAACAACTGATTTGGTCGCATCGAGCCCCTGTTGTTACTGACATAACCGCAAACGTCTCGATGAAAGAAAATTTTGCTGAATATCACAAACCTGACGATGCTACTCGTAACAGAGATTTTGCGAATTGGTTAGATTACATATAGACATTTTTCAAAATTTATACAGCATGTAACGAAAACCCTGTCCGATCCTGAAGGGTATTATTTGGTATCGTACTGCGTACACAAATACGTAATCATTTAATGGATACGAGATAATTATTTTTCCCCAATGAAAATGATTAATTTAAAAAATTAAAAATAATCATACCACAGGCAACACTGATCGCTCGACAGGGTTCACCTACACTGTACCTACAGTTTCGTGTCAAAGAAGCCGCCTGAGCGCGGCGGTGGTATCAGCTGATATTTTATTGTAGGCATAGACGCATAGTGACCCCGATTTCTGACCTTCTGTTTATCAAGAAACAATTTTTACTGAGTTATTGTGATGTGCTTTTGGCAATGTACCGACTGTAGGTATCAGTATATTAAAACATTTACTTGTTGCATACCTCGGAGATTGTGCTCCACATTTTGCGTTGCAGTCCATCTCGAACATTAGTACACAATCGACACCTTTTTATTAAATTTGCACGTACTCTTCGCAGCGCACTTGTGTACGATTTCAGTGAGTCGAAAGCTTCCACAATCAGAGTTCTTACTTCGATTTCCGAATCACACACACTCACAAATAAAAATTAACAAATTCAAATATTCCTGATTAGTATACGACATTGTTCGCGATACGATAGCGGCACGTGATACGTACGGACATCCGATCGCAAGCTATCTCCACGTGAGACTGGCGAAGTGGCCAAACAAGTAGCGTGCCAGTAGGCAACCAGACGGCTACATCAAAGGGTCGAGGACCCGTTATGAGTACCTACAGTGCGGCTAGTGCACGGCGGTGTCCTTTGAAATAAAAATAGGCAAAAAATAAAAGATTTCACCGGCCGGTGGAGTGTTGTCAACTTATGAAAATTTACCATATTTAGTGTTACATTTCGCATGGTAACTAAAAATAAAAAATCTATAACTTTTGGTTTTTATGAGTTACATTTTTTTTACAATTTTTTCTGGTACGTATGTTAAACCGGGAATACGCCTTTTTTGGATCGGACAGGGTTTTTGTTACATATTGTAGATCAGCTCCTGTTTTATTTGTTACAGATAATTGAGATAATGCATAGAGTATAGTAACTAAAATAGATACTTTTTCTGGTTTATTAGATAGTGGCTCAAATAGTTGTATTTTGGGTTCCAATAGTCATAGACAATTCTTACAGTTAGGCTATAAAATAAATTCTGTTTCTAGCTCTGCTTATACGGCCGATGGTTCTTCACAGATAATTATTGGTACCATTGAATTACCTGTTACTTGTGACAAATTAACAATAAATATTAATTTTCAAATTGTACCTTCTTTTTGAATGAATTGAAACATAAAATTAATGTTATAAGCGAATCTTTTAAACAACGATATTGGCCTTTAAGTCCTGCAGAAGGAACTTTTTGATGAAGTAGAAGTCTTATTAAAGGAAGGAATCATCCAACCTTCTAAATCGCCTTGGTGTTCACCTGTCTTAGCAGTAGAAAAGAGGGATGGTAGTACCAGATTATGTTTGGATTCAAGACGTTTAAATTCAGTTACTGTAAAAGATTCTTACCCTCTTCCTTATACTCTAGAATTTTAGAAAATCTTGGGGGAGCTAAATTTATTAGTACCATTGACCTTTCTAAAGCATTTTTGCAAATAGCCCTGGAAGAATCTTCTCGAGAAAAGACTGCTTTTGTAGTTCCGGGAAAAGGACTTTTCGAGTTTGTCCGTATGCCAATCGGTCTCACCAACGCACCTGCTGAACTGCAGAGACTTGTAGATGAACTTTTTGGACCTGAATTCGATAATACTGTGTTTTGTTTTTTAGATGATTTAATTTGCGTAATTTCGGATTTTAATTTACATATAGAGTATTTAAATAAAATTTACAATATTTTGAAAGATGCTGGTTTGACAGTTAATTTGAAAAAGTGTAATTTTTGTAAAGATAGACTCCGCTATCTTGGTTATATAGTTGATAGTAATGGTTTGCATACTGATCCTTCTAAATTAGATACCATTAAAAGTTTCCCACGTCCTGAAACTGTTAAACAGCTTCGTAGTTTTCTAGGTTTATGCTCATACGATCGTAGATTCATTTGTAAATTTGCTGATATTGCCTCTCCTCTAACTAAATTAACGGCGGGAAGTAAGAATTCTAAGAAACCACTTTGTTGGAATGATGAAGCTGAGAATGCATTTGATGAGTTGAAGCAAGCTTTGATTACTGCTCCGGTTTTGCAATGCCCTAATTCTGAAAAAGCTTTATTTTTACATTGTGATGCCAGTTCTGTTGGCATTGGTAGTGTTTTGAGTCAAGAGGATGATAATAGAGATCAACATCCTATTGCGTTCTATTCTAGTTCTATTCTAGAAACTCAACATACACACACACATGTATGTCATTAAAACGGACACACACTTCTCTGTGTTTTAGTATTCTGGCGTATGGCACTCGTGGGTTGCAGCTGAAAACCAGCGTCAGATGTCACCTAGTGTTGTCATCTGACATTATGCTGAGCTGAGGCCCTTTTGGCATTACTTTGTTTTCTGTTTTTTATAGTTTTAAGGTGTAATTGGTTTGTGTTGTAATGCCAATAAACGCATTTTTCTTTCTTTCTTTCTTTCAATAAATGTGAACGCAATTATAGTACCACAGAACGGGAATTACTTGTTATTTTAGCTTCAATAGAACATTTTAGACCTTATATTGAAGGAATGAAGTTTACAGTAATAACTGATCATGCTAGTTTAAAGTGGCTTTTAGGTCTTAGCAATCCTAGTGGACGCTTAGCACGCTGGGCTGCTAGAATTTCTCAATTTACTTTTGATATAGTTCATAAAAAAGGATCTTTACATTTAGTCCCAGACGCTTTGTCTCGTATTGAAATAGCTGCTATAGGAATTGTGGCGGCATCTACACCGCCACATGCGAACAAACGCGTCAATCCTGCATCGCGCAAGCAGGGTTTACCGCGCAGATAGCCTATATACAACTTCCCGACAACAATCATCGGGCAGTTGCCCACCAGATACGACATCCATCTGGTCGGAGGATCCTCCCTTTTCCAAGAGTATGAGTGAACTTTACACCCTGTTCCTCATATCTCTAAACTGGTGACCCCGAGTATGAACGTCAGCGCAGCCTTCGTGCAACTACTTCAGCGTGACGTCATCATCATCACTCCCGCAAGTCACTCAGCCAGCCAGCAACCACGGCTTGAACAGTTGTCCTGACCATCACCATGCAGCGCAAGCGCATACCTGGTCATCACCTTCAGCCTCATCAGCAACCTTGGCACAGCACACTGCACATTCGGCCGGTCTACAAGCAGAGTGCTTAATCCCTCTCCTGGTCGACATCAGCAGTCAGCCACCCCGACTCACTGGGGCATCTTCGCAGACAGTTCCGACTCACCGCGACACCCGGTTCCAACCCACTGGGAGTCAACTGGCATTGGCAAGCATCGCAAGATACAAGACTTAGTCCACTATCGACCTCCGGTCTTCGGAGGGGAGTGATGTGGCGGCATCTACACCGTCACATGCGAACAAACGCATCAATCCTGCATTGCGCAAGCAGCGTTTACCGCGCAGATAGCATATATACAACTTCCCGACAACAATCATCGGGCAGTTGCCCACCAGATACGACATCCATCTGGTCGGAAGATCCTCCCTTTTCTAAGAGTATGAGTGAACTTTACACCCTGTTCCTCATATCTCTAAAGGAATCTCTGAAAATAATTTAGTTTTACCCGATGATTATATTTATGATCCTTGGTATAAAAAAGTATTTATAAATTGTCAAAAGTCTCCTTGCAGATATAAGAACTTTAGAGTAGAAAATAAAGTCTTATATAAGTTTTGTAAAAGTAAGTTTGATCCTAATAGTAATCTTAATTGGAAGATAGTTATTCCTAAAGAACACAATATTAGATACGAGTACAATTCGTTCTAATCATGATGTTATTAATTCTGGACACTTAGGTATTCATAAAACTTTAAATAAATTAAAACAACACTATTTTTAGAAAGGGATGTTTAATGATGTTCAAAAATATGTTCTAGCTTGCGATACTTGTAAAGCTTATAAACATACCACTCAACCTCCTTTTGGTATTATGGTTAACCCTAAAAAAGTTGATCGTCCTATATTGATGCTTTCAGTAGATATTATAGGTATATTGCCTAAGTCTTATTCTGGACATAAATATATTCTTTAGATCTTGATGTTTTTACTAAATACTGCTGGATTTTTCCTATGATAAATGCTACTACTAGAGTAATAATTAAACTTTTTGAAAAATAAATATTTCTTAAATTTGGTTGTCCCAAAGTAATTGTTTGTGATAATGGTACACAATTCACTTCTAAACATTTTGTAGAGTTTTTGAAGGGTTTTAATATTAATAATATATTTTATAATACTTTATACACGCCTCAAAATAATACTGTTGAGAGATATAATAAAACTGTTGAAACTTGCATAGCTTGTTTTTTCAAAGATGATCATAGAACTTTGTCTAAATATTTACCTAATATTCAACTAGCTTTGAATAATAGTGTTAATCTGGCCACAGATTTCACACCTAACTTTGTAATGTTTGGTAGAGAACTAATTTTTTATGCTTCTTTACATCGTTTTAGTGATTCTATCGATAACATAGTTGAACTGGAAATTTCCAATAGAGTTCACTATGCCGATTCTCTTAATTCTCTTGGTAATATTTTTGTTAAAGTACAATCTCATTTATAAAAAGCATATCAGCGTAATGCTCGCTATTATAACAAAGGTCGCAAAGTCATTTCTTTTGATGTAGGTGATGTCGTATGGAGAAGAAGTTTCGTGCAATCTTATGCACCTACTTATTTTTCGGCAAAACTTGCTCCTAAGTTTATTAAATGTAAAATTATTGAAAAGATGAATGTTTGTATTCTGAAAGACCTTATTAACAAGGGAACGACTGGTCGTTATCATGTTTAGGATATAATAAAATATTAATTTGGTTTTTCATTGTTAATCTTCATTTTGATGGAAGGCTGTTTTTGATAGTGTGAAGGACGTTGGGATGGATGATAGGTTATCGACAGTTTGAATGAAGATGTATATTAGCTAACTTCTTATAAATTTATTAAAATCTTGACTTAACATTCTAAATTACAACTTAGGACATTTTTTTTACTTTTTCAACCAACACAGATACATTTTCCATATCGAAAGATCTTATTTTTTTTTTTTTTTTTTAAACAGTATACAATTATCCCGTGTAAATTTTTGCATGCAATTCCGGAATTGGTGCCTACTACTTTTGTACGTTATGTTTACACTTGTAGAGGTTTACCTATTTTTTTATCATTGTGGTACTCCTATAGTGACTCTGTCACCCCGAATATTTCGCGGTGCACTTAGGAAGAACACAGTGATTTCTTTCTGTTTGTGCCCGGAAAGTTGGTGGAGTTGAGCCGATCACAAATTTTTTTTTGTTTGTGCCCGGAAAGTTGCTGGAGTTGAGCCGATCACAATTTTTTTTTTGTTTGTGCCCGGATAGTTGGTGGAGTTGAGCCGACCACAACATTTTTTTTTGTTTGTTCCCGGAAAGTTGGTGGAGTTAAGCCGATCACAACATCTTTGTTTCTTTGCGTCTTTAGAGATGTGAAGGTTCTTATACTATTTCTCACAGTTATAATTTGTTCTTGCTAGTCGGTGGCGATGGTGCCCAACCGCACTCAATTGGGTATAGTTCTGTTGTATTGTTTTACAGTGTTAAGCGACTGCTGCACTTAACTGATTGTATAATATTTATTGGATTTAACTTGTTAGTCAGTGGCGAAGGTGCTTGACTTTACTCTTGTGGTTCTTTTGATATTGTGGGTCGGTTGTGCTAGTATCTAGTCTGCACCTGTTAGTGTAGTTGGTATACACGTTGTTGTTTATATTTCCTGTTTTTTTGGGAAACTGTTCGTTTTACCTTGACCGTTATTTTTTTTGGCATAAAAGAAATTGCTTTCTTTTATTTTTTTTCGGGGAGGGATGTAATGTTACGAGTTTTTTATACCGTTACATATTTTTGATAATTATAGTCGATTTCGGAACGATTTCTAAATTGTAATTTTTTATCTGTGATGCAATCGGCTGACATTTCGACGTCAAAATTTGACAAGCCACTTTGCTATCTTTGTTCGTAAAGGATAAATTTATAATAGGACTGTTTTACACTAAAATAAAACAGTCATTATGTGCCGAAAGAAAGACACAGCGTTAGTATGAAGAAGCTGTCTATGATTCTGGCTTCTAGGAGCATAAATATTGAAAAACATACCTGATTCTCTATGGATTTATGTTGTTACCTCTCACTTCCAGCAGGGGTCGCTACCACTGGTTCCGGCGAGCGGCCCGTTAAGGTTTTCATAGTCTTCGCTCACCAGCAAGGTCCTTGCTCTAACGCTGTGTCTTTCTTTCGGCACATAATGACTGTTTTATTTTAGTGTAAAACAGTCCTATTATATGCCTAGCAGAAAGACACAGCGTTAGTATGAAGACTTGTTTGATATCTGCTGGTGAAGGTAACTGTAAACGCTATGTGAAATAAATAAATGTTTTTATAGAATGAAAGAAAATTGTTTCATAATAAACAAACATTTATTAATGATTACCCTAATCAGTAAAGTAATATTACTACTAAATATAATCATTTAAAATCAAACAAAACAAACAGTTTTGTACTTCAAACCTAAGCTATTAACTTTGGCACATAAAATGGAATTATTCTTATTAAACACCAGAGAAGTTTAATCGTAACAAATCATCCTCTTTGTTATTAGAATTGTTAATAATTTCTCTACAGTAAAACTTCCTAAAGGTCTTATCACTCTTCCAGTTTCCTCTAGCTAATATCTCCTCCACAGGTACATTCTCCCACCATCCCTTGGATGCCACAGCTGCTCTGACGCTTCCTGGAGTAGCTTCTAGGTTTAAGTCTTTAAATATAGATTTAATCCACCCCGCTATGATAGTTCTTGTAGCTGGTTTTATTTCGCCTTTTATTGAAACAAATAAACTTGTAACATTACTATTAAGCCGTCTATGTTGTGAAGCTTCAATCAATTGTTTAATATGTCTCAGAGGACAAATATTAGCATCTGGGTGCTTTAATAAAGACCATCCCGACTGTCTATATTTACTTGAGTCTGTTTTTGATCCAAATTTGGGCCATAATAAAATCTTTTGTTCCTCTTGTATGAAATTGTTTTGAGATATATCCAATAAGGTAAGATCATGTATTCTTCTGCCTGATGCTAACAGTAAAATAATTGCAGTTCTTCTTGAAATATCAAAAGGTGAATTTGTGCTTGGAACTGTTTTTAACCATTTGAATAGCAATTTTGTGTCCCAAATAGGGGATTTTGAAGGTAGAGGTTTTGCCAATGCTATGGCTTTTAAAACTTGCTGAATAAAGAAATTTTTTGTAAGATTTTCTGTATTTGAAGCACAAAAGGTAGAAATAGCCGATTTATGTAATAATATTGTGTTCAGTGAAAAATTTCTTTTTAAATGCAAATCTGCTAAAAATCTTGCAACGTCTTTTCCATCTGGGTTTTTATGGTTCATATTGTTTATGGCACAAAACGATAGCCACCTTTTTATAGGTGCTTTGTAAGTATTTAGAGTGCTTTTGCGCCAGCTATTACTCAATAACTTAATTTCATCCCTACTCCAGTTAGCTACCTGGTCTGACCACCCCCAATTTTCCAAGCCTGTAGGGACAACTTGTCCACCTGTGGGGGACAGAACCCCGTTGATAGATCTATGAGGTTCTTCCGCAGATTTGTTATTGGTATTGGATTTGACAGGGCCCTGGCTTGTAGATCGGTCAGCCAGAAACACTGATCCCATTGTGGTGCTATTACAATGTATGTTCCTTTGGCCCTGTTCAGATGATCCAACACCCGAGGGATCAGGTTGGGGGGGGGGGAACACCCAGCCCAACTGAAAGTCCCAATCTCGACTGAAAGCGTCGCAAAAAATTGCTGACCCATCTGTCGAGTCCCACGTTACGTATTGTGGGACAACTGCGGTTTCTTTTGACGCAAACAAATCTACGTCTGGAACGCCCCATCTTTTGAATATTGCGTTCATGGCTTGGGATTGAAGTTGCCATTCGGGAACAGGTTTTCCTCTTGAGAGGCGGTCTGCAATCCCGTTTAACCTCCCCGGGAGGTATGATGCCGACAGCGTTATGTTGTGCTGCTCGGTTAGGTGAAGGAGTTTGTTTGTTAGGCCCAACAGGGCTAAGGACCGGGTGCCCCCCTGGTTCCTTATGTAAGCTATGAGGGTCCGATTGTCGGATTGCAATAGAACGTGTGCATCGTTCATTTGTGCACCTTGTTTGACCAAGGCTGCATACACAGCAAACATCTCCTTCACATTGGAATGCCATTTTTTTTGGGGGCGATTCCATTTGCCTGACAACATGATGTTGTTCAGGTGTGCTCCCAAGCCCGCGTCCGCCGCGTCTGTGGTGAGAAAGTGGGTAATCTTGGGGCTGTGCATTGCTTTTGCACTTTTGCCCACGTTTTTTACCCACCATTGCAACTCTCGAGTCACTAGAGGTGGCAAAACCTTTTGCCTGGGTCTGCATCCTCTGAACGATTTTAGGAATATTTGAGTTCGGCGACAATGAAGGCGACCGTTTGGAGTTGCTAAGTTCGCGAAATTTAGTACACCCAGTATTTGTTGAGTTACTCGGAGACAAGACTCTTTCTTTTGTATTAAACTCGATGCAAACTCTTTTATTTTTTGTACTTTTTTTACAGGAAGGGAAATTAATTTTGTTTTTGTATTCCACACTATGCCCAAATATTCTATTTCCTGAGTTGGGGTGAAAAGTGATTTTTGATGGTTTACATGCCAACCCAACTTTACAAGAGTATCAACAGTTACTTTGGTTTGTTCTATGATCTGTGCCTGATTTTGACTGGCTATTAAAAATCGTCTAAATATACTAATATTCTTATGCCTTGTCTCCGAAGGATTTCCGCAATCCAATTGGTTACCGATGCGAAAGAGTGAGGAGCTGAAGAGAGACCGAAAGGCAAGGCTGTTAACTGTAATATTTCGCCTCCATATATTATGCGCAGAAACCGCCTGTGGGTTTCCTTTATGCTTAAGTGAAAATATGCTTGATGTATGTCGATTTTTGTCATCCAGTCCCTGTCTTGTAGGAACTGAATTACATCCAGTCGAGAAATTAGCTGGAACTGGCGAGTCGAGACATGTAAATTTAGACTTTTTAAATTGAAAATAGGGCGTATCCCCCCACCTTTTTTTATTTTACTAAAAACATTTTGGTGTGAAAGCCGGGTGTTATGATTTTCGGTTTTTCTAAAATGACTGTTTCTTTTAACTGGTCTATGACTTCTGTCATTTTCTTGGATGGTTTTGTTGCAAACTTGTTTATGATTCTTTTGTACGGGTAATGTAATGGAGGTTTTGTTAGAAATGGTATGCGGCTCTCGGCTATTATTTTTTGAATATATTGACTGGCCCCCAGTTGTTTCCATGCTTGAACATGGAATTTGTTTTATAAGATGGTTTGGTATTTCTCTTGTTTACTTGACTGTTATTATTGCATTTGTTTTTATCCCTTAAATAACTGGGCATGTTAAGCCAAACCTGGGAGCCTCCTAAAGAATCAACCAGAGGAATGAGTGCTTCTCTATTAAAGAGATGCTCTGCACTAGGTGGAATATTTTGTAATGCTAATTTAAGGTTTATGTTATTAACTTCTTTTAAAATGCGGTCACGTCTAACCTCAATACATTCTGCCCGCTTGCCACATATGACTTGCATACAGGATTCCATATTTTTGTAAGACAGAGACGTTGGGACCAAATTTTTCAGACAACTTACTACACAGAGTATTTGCATTGAGCTCTGTGTCAGAACTAGCAGCCCAATTTACGACCTCCTGCAGAAAGTTGCCTGTTCTCCAAAACAGCATTTGACAATCCCGCTAACAATTGTTCCGTACTAGACACATAATCAATACCTTTATTTAGATGGCACAGTTCCTCATTCAATTTTAATCCTATAAAACCTGGTGTTGCTAAATGTGCTTGCAAGTCCTTCTTATATCGAATACCCTTCCAGGCCTGTGAGTTAAATTGTTGCAGATTATTTAACTCTGCTAGTTTTGCGGGGTTAGCTACGGGTACAATCTTTGATTCGTCAAAAGTTATTTTTAAATCCCCCAAACACATATTATTGTTATTCGATGGTTTATTTAAAAATTGGTTACAAATTGCAGGATTCACGGGATCGCAACGGCCGCCATTATTATTTTCTTTGTTATTATTATAATTCGTACTAATTGCCGTAAAAATTTGCGGCATTTGAGCTACACAGTCTGTTAAATATGTAACTTGGTTAATAAGAGTATCCATCCGAGGATCCGAACAGGTTCCGACCTGTTTGTACTTGCGCCGCTTAGACCTTTTGTTAGGTGGCGGTGAGGCAAAACCTTCTTCGTCTTCCGAAGACGAGGAACTGCTTTGCGATGAGCTTGAGCTCACAGCTCTTTGCCCTCCATCCGGAGCGGCAATTTGAGCTACATGTTCAGGTACAGGATCCTCAGAGTTCATAATGGAAGGTACTTACCGACTATCCGTCGAATACGCAACACTGAACTAAAATGAAAAACACTGAATTTACATAGAATACTCGTGTATTAATACTTTAACACTATATTCCAACTGAAAGCAATAAAATATTAGAATCTAATAGGATTTTTGTCAGTTTTTAACTTGAAAAGAAAACTTTTAATAGTGTGTCGCTCCACGGCGCCCGAAATTTCATTTCTTACATTTACATACTTTTTTTTAGGAGATCACACACTCAGAAACACACACATATTGTCTATTTTTTTGTACTACAATCCATCCCAATGAGGGACCTTTTCTTCTTTTTTTATATTACATTTGGCTTCCCAACTAGGGACTTCTTTTTTATATTACACTGTGTTTATAATAAACACATGCTTCTAATGACGACTTATTGAAATTTAATATGTCACATAAAACCTTATAAAATCATTCCAGGCTTTAGCAGCTTGCTTTAATCCATAAATTGATTTATTAAGCTTGAAGACTTTATTCTCCTTGCCCTTTATTTTGTAACCTTCAGGTTGTTCCATAATTACCAATTCTTGTAGGTCACCGTTGAGAAACGCTGCCTTTACTTCTAAGTGCTGAATATCCATGTTATATTCAGCAGCTATAGCCAAGAGTGTTCTAATACTTGAATATCTGACCACAGGAGAAAAATTCCCATTGTAATCTATTCCATATTTTTGCGTGAATCCTTTTGCGACCAGTCTGGCTTTATATCTGAGGAGTTCACCATTAACACCTAGTTTCTTTTTAAATACCCATTTACATTTTACAGGCATTTGACCATGCATTTGACCATGAACTCGACCAGTTAGTGTCCAGCATTTATTGATGATAACCGAGTCATACTCGTCTTTCATCGCTTGCTTCCAGCCATCTGCTTCTGGACTACCCAGCGCCTCCTGTACTGTCTCTGGTTCATCGGTATCGCTGTCACGGGATATTTCTTTGACGAGACGAGCTACCATGGAGCCATCTGAATGCGAACTCTAAGATTCTACGACTCTTCTGTATCTATATCAGGTTTATAAGTTTCATCCGAAGAATGATCTGAATAAAAGCTTTCTTCACTATCAGAATCATTTACCATTATCACACTATATCTTGGTTCAGGCTGACTTGAAATTGTGTCATCAGAATGGACCTCATTAGACATATTTTTCTCAGTAGATGATTCTGTGTTATTCTTTACATCCAATACAGCTTGTGTAAATGACTCTTCACAATGATTGTCATCTTTAGGCACAATATTTTCATTAATAAATTTATCTTCTAAAAATGTAACATCCCGAGCCTTTATACAATATTTCGGATTTTCAGGGTCTAATAATCGATAGCCCTTAGTATTTTCGCAATATCCTACGAAAATATACTGCACAGCTTTCGGTTCTAGTTTTATTCGACGGTGTACATGTACATAAGCACAGCAACCAAAAGTACGTAAATGTGAAATGGATACCTTGTTATTCGTCCACTTCTCCTCCAGAGTGCACCCTCTGACGGCTTTGGTGGGGGAACGATTCTTGATATAGACAGCTGTATTGACAGCTTCAGCCCAGTATTTCTGACCAAGGCCCGCTGTTTGCAGCATACGTCGTGTCTTTTCCATAATGCTTCTATTAGCACGTTCTGCGACTCAATTCTGTTGCGGAGAGTATGGTACTGTTGTCTGGTGTACAACACCCGAGTCCTTCAACAGATTCTGAAATTTTAAATTACAATACTCAGTTCCATTATCACTCCGTATTATTTTTAATTTCTTGTTCATCTGATTTTCTACTAGAACTTTCCAAGCTTTGAATGTATCAAACGCTTCATCTTTCCTTTTTAAAAATAAACTAAAGTTTTTCTAGAGTAATCATCTATAAATGTAATAAAATATTTGCTCCACTAAACGAAGTAGAAGGCATCGGACCACACAGGTCAGAGTGAACCAACTCTAGAATTTCTTTAGCTCTATTAAACGAATTCTTAAGGAAAGATGTACGAGTCTGCTTTCCCTCGATACATGATACAAATTTCTGAAAAACACTGTTACTATATGAAATGCCTGAAACCATACCTCGCCTGAGTAACTCCATGCTTCGATGATTGAGATGTGCCAGACGACGATGCCAAACCTGCTGAGAAGTGTTCTCTTCCTTCTCGATGACAGCAGGCAGTGCAACAGCCTTTGAACTTTCTTCACTTATAGCTGCCTCATCCACAATGCATGTCTTCTTAGCACGAACACTATCTGAAAGTCTGAGGGAGGCATCGCATTTCATAGTAAACTTACAATTTCAAGTAGTTGATTCTACTGTGTCTAGACGATAGATGCCATCACACAGCATTCCTGTAGCTATCATAACCTTATTGTCAAAAATTTGACACATGCTAGAACTAAACACTACTTTAAAACCTTTTCTAACCATATCACTTACAGATAACAAGTTAACGCCAGTATTTTATGATGCTCTGTGAGTTAACGGTCCGCTCAAGTCCCGCTGGTCCCATTTGGGTTCGGTAATCGAAAATTCTCTCAAGCCCCGCTGGTCCCATTTGGGATCCAACCGTTTCGCTCGGTTTTATCTCTAATAGTAAAATAAATAAAGGTTATATTAGTCTGTGGTTTGTGTCAGGGTCGAGCCAGATAGTTACTCTATTCATATCAGTCGTTCGAAACCATAAATTTTGTCGGAATATTTTTTTAAAAAATGTTAAAGTCCCGTAGTTTGTCGCCGTGGGTGGTCTGTCAATGGCGCATGTTCGTTTTTTTGTGAATTTAAGTGTTTTTGTGTTTAAATTGACTGTGAGTGGATTGATATATACTTGTGAATAGTTATTTCATTGTTGTGGATAGTTATTTGAGCGAAAAATCATAAAAAAAAGTTTTTGTGTGCAAAAATGTGTTACGTAAACAAGCCGTTTTTGAAAATTGTAAGTATTATTTCGTCATTTATTTACAATATTCAACTCTCGTATTACGAATACTGTTTTTATTTTGTAATATGGTATGTTTATTCAAGAACCCAAAATAATTTACTTATAGTGGGTGGAATCTACCAAAAATTTATGAAAAAGTTTTTTTTAAAATCAAAACCGCGTAAACGGCGAATTTCCGCGATTTCGCGAAATTTTGCGAGCGTTTTGCCACATGACGTTTGCCGTTTCCGGGGCCGAGAAAGGTTGGGTTCGGTAATCGAAAATGTCAGTGTTGCCTACCCGAATTTTAGAAAATTAGTAGATTATGTGCCAAATGTTGGTAGAAGTTGGTAGAATGTAAAATGCAAAATTGGTAGATCTACTTTTTAATATTAAAAATGCATGAACTGTTCTTAAAATGTTTTTTTTTGTGGAAATTATACATATTTTTATTGAAAATTTTTAAATCTTCTGCGCTAGGCTTCCCGTTGTTTGCTATGAATCTTTTCGTACGCAACAATCCATCTCTAGAGTCTCCGAGCAAATTCAATTTCTCTGGAAGGTTGGTACTTTCTTGAAGCCAACCTGAAAATTCCTTGTCTTTCTTCCATAATTTCGATGTTTGGTCATAGTGCCTTTTCTAGCTTTTCGTGGCGGAGTTCCTAACCTAAAACTCTGTGCATCGCTTTACCCTAGCAGAGGGTAATGAACCCATTAAAGGATGTAAAGACCGAGCGGAATGACGAATGCAAATAACACATTTGCGTACGAAGTGTCTAACGACGCCCTTTGCGTTTGTTATCCAATATTTGGATCGCAGATAAATAAGCACTAACTGAGGCTCGCCATGCAACGTGCTCTCATGAGCGTCAGCTATCAGGAGGTGGGTTAAATGTGACTTACGAGGAAGAACAATGGGATGCTGCCAGATGGCGCGCACTAGTTAACATTGTATATTTTTGTGCTCTGTGATAAGTTAGTTAAATAATAATATTTTTCGTATATTTGGATAATGTGCTGTGCGTAAAAGTGAAAAGGAACTTACAAACGATATATGACAGTGTAATTGAGTATTTTTGTTGAGTAATAAACAAATTAGCTGTGATGTATGACCGTTAAAAACTGTGACTTCATTCGCACAAGTGAGAAAAACGAGTGAACTTTGAACTGTTATTATCATTTTTTAAACTGTTAATAAATAGAGTGAACCATTAAAGTTTTTCTATAAAATAGTGATCAGTAAAAAATTCAAGAAAAAACACTAAACATTCCGTTTTTTATTCAAACGATCTACATATGTTGGTAGCAGCACCATCTGGTGGTGAATAGCTAAATTAAAACAATCAGTGTTACAAGACTCATCATAGTGCTGCAAGACATCAATATTATATTCTACAATTAAATATTGCGGTCAGCGACATCTATTATTCAGTAGTAACTATTTCAATACTCATACAGTGTTACCAAACCCATTTTAGTGTTGACAGGGCAAAAAAATATCAAAGTTTAGTAGTTTTTTATTTATTTATTAGTGAAAAAAAATAAAAAAAATAAAAATTGGAAAAAGCTCTGCCAATATGAATTTCTTGGATAACATAACATTCCGTCGTAACCGCAGCAGAAGATCGGAATCTAACAATGATGACAGCAGTAACACGTCTCGAACTTTGAATTGTACTACAAATAGTATGCCAGAAATTTCAGAAGATGAAGAGAACAATCAAATCAAAAAGTTGCAAGATAAGATTAATGATTTGACCTCTCAACTTAATAGCGCACATAAGGAAATTGATATATTATGTTTAGAAAATAGCAGTTTGAAACAAAGTAATGAAGAATTATCTAAAAAAAACAATCTCTATAAAAAAATGCTATTTGTCCAGTCAAACTAAAGCCAACAACACCCAATAAAACTCAGTCAAGACAAACCAAACAAACACAAACAGGTGTAAATATTGGCAATACTTCTATTCACCAAGACAGCAAAACTGTAAGCATAGATGTCACTCGTACTTCTTCTCCTAATAATGAAGTATCGAGCAATGTTATTATACTGGATCTACAACAGGCGCCTCTTAAGCATAAAATATGCATAATTAGTAGTGAAAATAGCAGTAGAATATGTAAAAAAATTAATAGCACTAGTTTACTAAATAGTCATGTAATCTGTCACTATCGTAAGCCGAATTGTAATTTAGAACAAATACTAGACAATATAGATAAAAAAGTCCAAAACTTTAGTAAATCAGATTTCTGTATTATCTATATAGGTGAAGAAGATTTCAAAAGAACACAAAATTACATAGAACTTGTTGTACTCATTCGTAAAAAAATATTACCTTTGAATCATACTAATTTTATAATATATGTCTACCAAGTTATAAATACATGAATGATGTTAATATTATGTTCAACAGCCGAGTTGAGACTTTTAATAATCTACTCTACATGGATGTAGAAACATGTAATTATGCTTACGTATTAGATTCTAACCTTAATTTACCATACACTTATGAAACATACAACCCAAATTACGGGACACTTAATAACAAAGGTCTACAAATTATTATATTACATTTAATAGACATGATCTTATACTGTAGCACTATGACAACCACTACTACTACTACTACTAGCTCAGAAGTTGATTGTTCCCAATTTGATACACAAAAAGAAATAACAGGTCTAAAGTCACAAAATAATTCTCAGTTTTTTCTAAAAGTACTTAAATATACTTCACCAAAATATAGCGGGACTGATGAACAAATTAGATACACTAACAGTCAAAATAGAAGAGCTTCACAACACTGGAACTAATATTGATGTAATTTGTATAACAGAGCATTTTATTGAGTCAGGGTATGAAGATTTGTTGCATATACCTAACTTTGTACCAGCAGCATTCTTTTCTAGAAGTGCCAAACGCGGTGGTACGTGCATTCTTGTTAGAGCAGGAATTCAATTTAGGGCATTATCTGACGTAGTAAAACAGTCGGTGTCGGGTGTCTTCGAATCCTGTGCCATAGAACTAATACATCATAAGATTATTATTATTTGTATATATCGCATACCTAAACACAATTACAACATATTTTATGAAAAATTAGAAAATATGTTAAGAAAAATTTGTTCACTTTCTAAGAAAAATATAATCTAAACTGGAGACTTCAACATTGACATCTTAAAAAGAAATAAAATTACAATAGAATTTGAACAGTTTCTTACCCAATTTAATCTTAACTTAGCCCTATACCAGCCTACTAGATTATGTAGCAACTCCTGTATAGATAACTTTGCACATACCTACAGAAAAGACTGTAAAGCACAAATAATAGCCCTAATTCCGTCAGATCATACATCTCAAATACTAAGTGTGCCCATTAATAAATCATGTAAACTTAACCCTTAACCCCAGACAATTTAGAGAAGTTTAAAAAATATTTGAGCAGTCTGTCTTTCACGCAAGTTTATAGCACAAATGATGTGAATGACTCATATGACTTTTTTGCAGAGGATTTTTTGATGCTAAATGAATTATGTTTTCCATCAAAATTAGTAATGATAAAAACGAATACTAGAACCAAATGGATATCTCAGGGTATAAAAATCTGTAGTTAGAAGCAAAGAAAATTACTTTGGTCGTATAGATTTAAACCTGACCATAAAAATAAACTAGATTTTAAGAATTACACTAAGATATATAAAAAAATTATACGACTAACACAGAAAGCTCAAAATAACCACTTTATCAACACTTCTCATAATAAATCAAAAGCTACATGGCAAGTAATTAACAAGTCCAAATATCGCCTACCACAACAACTAATACCGTCCATAAAGAAAAATAATTCCACAATCACACATCCCACGGATATCGCAAATGAATTTAATGATTTTTTTGTAGATGTAATTGAAAATAACATACATAGTAACATTTCTTCGGATAGTATAAATATTTTTAACAACTTAACTTCACAATCCTACCATAAACCAGTTCATGAAACGCTTATCGAAGCGCTTCTTTGACTGTGGCATAAAACACTCCAACCCCTTGATCTCAGCGGCCGCCCGCTACACTCCCTCCCGCATTAGCAGTATTCGCCGACCAAGGCATACTTTAATCGCCCCCGACGACGCCACTACCCTCCTCCAGGAGAGTAGTAAGGCCACCAGCACACTACACAAGCCCAAAACCCGATCGCCGTCCTACCGTCCTCGCCGCCTAGGCCCGCCGCGACGCCCAAATCCACGCCCCTCCCGACCCTTGCTCGAGCCAGCCCGCGCCGCTGAGCCTGTAGATTTAAATTCGTCCCTAAATCACTCAAATCCTGATCCAGCTAGTCCCTTGCTGCCCTCTCCCAGCGACGCCCTAAGCCGAGGTTCGTACCCCGAAGGGGGTGCCCTTAGCGTTGTCGCTTAGTTTTTTAGTTAGTACATACGTTTAAGTCCTGGCTGGAGGCCTTAATTTATTAGGGCAACCACAGTCAACAAGTCCGTCTAAGCAGACGACAACCTCATAGGTTGACCTGCGAGAGGCCATTCCAAAAAAAAAAAAAAAAAAACTTCACAATCATTATACATGCAACCAGTTTTACCCATTGACCTTATCAAAATAATTAATAACCTCAAAAATACAAACACTGAAGGCTATGATGGAATATGCACACAAGTTATAAAATATGCCAAAGAAGTTATAGCACCACCACTAGCGCACATCATTAATTTATGCATAACAAATGGTGTATTTCCTAATAGTCTTAAGAAAGTAATTATTACGCCTTTATTTAAAAGAGATGATAAATCAGATGTAAAAAATTATAGACCCATTGCGAAAATTCCGATTTTTTCCAAGGTTATCGAAAAGATAATTTACAATTCCATTTATAATTACTTTGAAAAATATGAATTATTTTGCAATGAACAAAAAGGATTTAGAAAAAATATTAATATCAATATGGCATTGTTCGACCTCCTCTCTCATATTATGTCGTCTGTCGATAAAAGAGATCCAGTATGTGGTATATATACCGATATGACGAAAGCGTTTGACTATGTGAATCATAAGATTTTGCTAAAAAAAATGTATGGCTACGGAATCCGAGGAAATATTTTGAAACTTTTGGAGTCATATCTGGATAATAGATCTCAGTGCACCGAAATATCACAACTCTGTCCAAAAAGCAATTTATTAACCATTTACACATCTCAATTAAGAACTTTCAAATACGGAGTACCTCATGGTAGCGTGCTGGGGCCGCTGCTTTTTTTAATATATATCAACGATCTCCCACTAGTCATATCTCAAAATATGGTTCTTTTTGCAGATGACAGTACAGCTGTTGTAAAGTGTACTAATCCTGTCTATTACAAAAATGATATTAATGATTGTCTAAAAAAAATGATTAACTGGCTTAATAGCAATAACCTAGTAATTAATTTAAACAAAACAAAAGTAATGCACTTTCATCAAAGGTGTGAAAAACCTCCAGTTCACGTTACATATGAAAAGTCTAAAATAGAAGATACAAACAAGGCAAATTTTTTAGGTATAACGATTGATAGTAAACTAACATGGAAACCACATATCGAAGAAATTTGTCTGAAATTAAATAAATCTGCTTACGCACTGTTTCAGCTGTCAAAAAAAGTTAATACACAGACACTTCTAATAGCGTATCATGGATTGGTTGCATCAATTCTGAGGTTTGGTGTTATTTTTTGGGGGCAATCTACTGAAAGAGAGACCGTTTTTAAAGCACAAAAACGATGTGTTCGATCCACGGGTGGCTTAAAAACTACCGAGTCTTGTGCACCCCACTTTAAATCTTTAAAACTACTTACTATGCCAGCTATGTACATCTACGAGACTGCCTTGTTTGTTAAAACTAATTTACACCTCTTTCAAAAAACTTCCGATGTAAAAAAGACTCCAATGCGTTCTCAATACATAAATCAATTGTTCGACATAAAATGCAGATCCACTTTGATGAAAAAGAGTTTTTTTGGAATGTCTTCGAAAATTTATAATTAAATACCCGATAGTATAAAAAATATGCCACTAACAAAGTTTAAGAAAGCTCTCTCCTCGATATTAATAGAAAAATGTTACTATACTGTTCCAGATTTTATAAATGATAATTTTTAATATTTTTTAATTTATTTTGTCTAGTTTTATTAAGTTTTTAAGTATTTTAGTTTTTAATTACATTGTACCTTATATTTGTACGCCTTCACGGCAAAACATAGCGCCCAAATATGTTAACCTTTATGTAAATACCTATGTTTTACAAATAAATATTCTGATTCTGATTCTGATTCTGATGCTTCGAGTCTTCGTGAAGGTTGGCCCTGTGTAACCTACCTCCAACCCTCAAAATCTGTTCCTGATCTAGATACGGATTGAGCGAGGTAAGTACCCCCTTTTTATTTAGTTCTCCCCTTGACTTTAAATAATCCATTTCCGATCCAAAATGTTCTTCTTGACATACCTAAATGAGGTAAGTAATGCCCCTTGAATTTCGGCATGTTTTAGAAAATTATCAAACCTATTAGAATAATTATAATTTTTAAATTTCAAGAACCTTTTACAATAAGCTATTAATCTGGTAAGTTTTCTAAGAGTTGAATATTTTGCAATGATAGAATTTTCACTACTGTGTTGCATGCTACTATTGATTTCCTCTCCTCTAGGTTAGTTTCTTTAATCTCCCTTCTACTATAGTTAATTTCTTTATTTTTCAGCCAACTAGGTCCCTGTGTCCACAACTCTAGGTTAGCGCACTCGGAAGGATTCACGCCACGCGATGCACTGTCTGCGGGATTATCACTAGACTGGACGTGCGACCACTGACTATTCTCCATAACGAGAAGTATTTCAGACACTCTATTGCCAACGAAGGTCTTCCAGCGGCTAGGGTGGCTGCTCAACCAGGCGAACACAACTGTCGAGTCGACTTCACGCAGAAGTTTTGAAAGCAGCAAGGCGCCACATAACTACCAAACGAGGAATGGACACCTGTTTGACAGGGGACACCTTGGTCTTAGCTGCAACTAAACTAACATGAACGTGACCGTTGACATCAATACACCGAACATAGACAGCGGTTGCGTAATCGACATTAGAAGCATCAGAGAATCCGTGCAACTCTAGTAAGACGTCAAGTTGACTAGTGTGAACCCATCGTGGTAGACGGAAATCCCTAAGATGATTAAGGTTGTTTCTGTAACTAAGCCATTCCTTTAACAGGTGATCTGGAAGTTCATCGTCCCATTCAGATCCTGCTTGTTAGAGTTTGTATATATGTCAAAACTCTTTGAAGGTGAAGCTATGGAACCTCCATAGAATAATGGAATAACCATTGGACATTCTTAAAAAGAATAGTAACAATGGTGTCACTTCTTGATTTATATTTTTCCTTGTAAAACGTCCTGTACATAATTAAACTTACATTATGATATTTATGCCTCTATTTCTATTTCTTTAATATGGTAGCAGAGCGCTGAGTTGCCCGAGGCTAAAATCTAAATGGGTGGATAGCTAAATAAAAGTAAGGAACTTGAATTTTACATTAAGTCGAACTGAACCTACAAACAGTAAAATTTACGATCGTCATCATGCAGTCTGTTGCTGGGGCAAAGATCGAAATACACAAATTGGATGGACAGAATTGGCAAACGTGGAAATTCATGATTACTCGATTACTTAAAAGTTATCCAGGTACAACGGATGTTATAAAGGGTACAATTAAATAGCCTAATCATCCTGGAGCATTGGCCATACCCGAAATAATGGACAAATATAAGAAACAGTCGGAAAAATTTGAAACATTAGATAACACTGCACAATTAGTACTTTCGGCAAATATGACAGAGGATATGTTGCACAAGGTGATGAGATTTAGCACAGCAAAGGATATGTGGGATAAACTTGCCAGGCCATACGACGGAGCTACAGAAGATAAGAGCTACGACTTATGCATGAAGTTCTTCAGCTACCAAAAAGATCCTGTGCATGATATGACCACACATATATCTGCAGTAAAATCTTTGTTATACGACCTGAATACTAAATTAGAAGGAAATGCTTTACCAGTAATACTAGTAATTTGCAAGATACTAGATACACTTCCGGAATAGTTTTTTGATGGCAAAACAGGATAGAAACATTGAGAATCTGACAATACAGCTATGTGCCTATGAAAGAGCGCTAATAAATAAAGCAGAGTGTAGTACTAATGTGAAAGCTCTTGTAGTAAAATCTGAGAAGAGTAAGAACAACTTTAAGAAAAAGGATTTAAAGTGCAAGTATTGCGGACAGGTCGGTCATATTGTCAAGAAATGTCTTAAATGGATTTCCGACGGGAGACCACCAAAGAACTCGACCAGTAGTGTGAACATCATGAATTTAACAGTTCTGTCTGTTGAAGATACAAAAGAAGCAGATAAAAATAGTTGGTACGTAGACAATGGCGCAACTAGTCATGTCACGAACAGGTCTGACTTATTTGAAAGCTTTGAATATTTTCAAAATAATCACACTCACTACAGCATCTGGACAGACAATCAATGCTATTGGCAAAGGAACTTTGCTTGATGCTCATGTAAATGGACGAGTCGAACCGCTTCTATTAAAAGATGTTTGATATATTCCAGCATTAAACATACTACAAACTACAGAATAGTACATTGGAATCCCGCACAGAATCATGTACGTTGAAGGTAAACGGTAAAGAAATAGTGAACGGAAAGCGAAGAAAGCTTGGTGGGCTTTATATACTTAATGTTAAAGTTGTCATACCAATGCAAGAAGTAAATCTTGTCACAAATTTACAATCGTTACAATTGTATCATGAACGTTTAGGACATCAAAACAAAAAACATGTAAAAAAAATAGTAGAAAAGGAATTAAACATAAAATTGGACTATAATACAGAATTATGTGAAGGTTGTATCAACGGCAAAGCACACAGGTTGAAGTTCGGAACACGAGAAAGAGCGACGAAGCCTGGAGAGCTTATTCACTCTGATGTGTGTGGACCTTTTATGTACTCAATTTCCAAATATCGATACTTTGTTGTTTTCAAAGATGGTTACTCTCGGTATCGGCATGTCTACTTTATAAAATACAAAAGCGAAGTTCACAGCAAACTTAAACAGTTTCTAGCTGAGATAAGAACCGCTGGCCATGTTGTACAAGAGTTCCTAAGCGATAATGGAGGAGAATTCAATTATGAGCAGGTATGCAATACATTTCGACAGAATGGTGTAAAACAGCGTTTCACTATGCCTTATACGCCAGAACAAAATGGATGCTCGGAACGAGATAATAGGACTATAGTAGAAACTGCTAGGGCAATTATGCATGCTCATGGTGAAATACCACAAGGACTATGGGCGGAATTAATTAATACTTCTGTCTACATACTTAATCGAATGGGACCGACAACAGTTGAAGGAAAGTCACCTTTCGAATTATTTTATGGAAAAAAACCAAGTATCAAACAGTTGAGGATAATTGGATCGACGTGTTATGCACACATACCGAAACAAAGGCGAAATAAACTTTGTAAGAAAGCTGAAAAAGGCATACTAATCGGATATGATGGAGATGATGGCTATCGAATATGGTCTAAAGAAAATTATAGGCTTATCAGATCGAGAGACGTGATTTTTGATGAACGCCCTCTCATAGAAAAACCTATAGATCAGACAGCAGAGGAAGTACCTAGGGTAGACAAAAACAGTTTTGAAATACCATTAACCTCTATTGCACCAGATACACAGCCTATCATAGTAGACGATGATTCACAGATTGGACACAGTCAAGAAGCTGTTGAATCAAATCATGTACCGATTGATCCAAATAATGACTCTGTTAATTTTGATACTGCTGAGTCTGACTGTGATGTTGATGACACTTCATCAACTGAAATGATTTTACCGCGTCGTGATACAGATTTACAAAATGAGTCTAGAGATGATATATTAAGAGAAGATATTCAAATTTAAGAAGACGTTCATTTTGATCAACGTCGATAACAAGTTCAACATAGAATGACTTTAAGAGATCGTTCAACAATCAAACCGCCTGATAGATTTGATGAATTTGTTCTTAATTGTGTTGAAAAGGTCTATGATCATGAAGAAGAACCATAGACGTTCAAAGATGCGATGAAGTCTATTGATAAAAATAAATGGCGAAATGCCATGGATGATGAAATAAGATTCCTGAAAGATAACGCAACATGGGACTTAATGCCATTACCTAAAGGACGCAAAGCTATTACAACTTAATGGATTTACAAGATTAAACGAAACTCGAATGGAAATATCGAGAAGTATAAAGCCAGACTAGTAGCTGTTGGTTATTCTCAAAAGAAAGGCGTTGACTATGAGAAAACATTTAGTCCCGTCGCAAAAATGAGCTCAATCAGGACGCTACTAAGTATTGCAGCTCGAGATAGTGTGATGCTTGCGCAATTTGATGTATCTACCGCATTTCTTTATTGAAATTTAAAACGAAGAAATTTACGTCAAACAGCCAGAAGGATATAACGATGGAACTAGCAAAGTAGGCAAATTGAAACGCAGCTTATACGGACTCAAACAAGCACCGTTGTGTTGGAACAATTGCATCAAAGGCTTTCTTCTCGAACAAGGGTTCAAATCTGGAGAAGATCCTTGTATATTCTCTATGAAAAAGGGAGAAGACAGACTACTTCTAGCCCTATATGTTGACGATGGCATGATTGCTGGCACTTCCCAGGCACTATTCGATGTTTTTTCTGGAGAATTTAAAGAAGCGATTTAAAATAAAGGTCCAAAATAACAAAAATTCCTATTACTTCCTAGGACTTGAAATTAAAAAAAGGAAGATTGTATCAAAATACATCAAGGTAATTGAAAAATGTTGTATGCAGAATAGTAAGGCTGCAGCTACACCAATAGTTAAAGACTCTGAATTGAGAGAAGATGCTGGAGGAGACAATTCGTTTCCTTATAGAGAAGCGGTTGGAGCCCTTGCATATCTGATGTTGGGCACAAGACCTGATATAGCTTATGCTCTTAGTGTTGCATCCAGACACTTAGAAGCTCCTACAAATAGAAATATCACAAAAGTAAAAAGAATATTTCGGTATTTGAATGGTACTCGTGATTACTGCATTACGTATAGAAAAGGCACGGAGAAAGAACTGGTCTGTTACAGCGATGCGGATCATAGTGGTGATCCTGACACTGGAAGGTCGACTTCAGGACTTGTCTGTGTTTACGGAGGTCCAATATCATGGAGAAGTAAACTACAGACATCAGTCGCGATCTCTAGCACAGAATCCGAAATTGTAGCTGCTAGTGAAGCTGCAAGAGAAATAATATGGCTTAAACGATTAATTGAAAACATAGAGCAATCAACGATGACTCCTGTACTCCGTGTTGATAACGAGTCTGCCATAAGCTTGCACTGAATCCGCCATATGAGTTCCACAACAGAACCAAGCACATCAAGCTACGACATTTCTCTAAACGAGAAGCCATAGCTGATGGGACTATGAAGATTGCAAAAATTGGTACAGAAAACCAAATTGCTGACATGTTTACGAAGGCACTGTATAAGCCAAGACTGGCTATGCTTTGTCGTCATATTGGCGTGCATGTTTAAAAGACTGCTGTTCCCTAGCTTCAAGAGAAGATGTTAGAGTTTGTATATATGTCAAAACTCTTTATAGGTGAAGCTATGGAACCTCCATAGAATAATGGCATAACCATTCGACATTCTTAAAAGGAATAGTAACAATGGTGTCACTTCTTGATTTTTATTTTTTCTTGTAAAACGTCCTGTACATAATTAAACTTACATTATCATATTTATGCCTCTATTTCTTTAATACTGCTAACCACAGGCGTTGAATAAACACCTTGGCTGTTATTATCACCGGCGCAAGCCAGCCGAGAGGATCGAACAAACGAGCGATATCTGATATCACCTTTCACTTGGTCATGGGGGTTTCGGGTGGAGGAAGTTGGACAGTATATTTAAACTCATCTGACCCTCTATCATAAGTTAACCATAAAATATTCGTAAGAGCATCTGTTTTAAGTTCTAAGTTGTCGTCGTGTAAGAGCCCCGAGAACGTAGGCAAACTAATTTGTGGCAATTTCACATTTGAACTATTTTGAATTCATTTTATTATTGTTTATTTGTAAAAGTTTATTTATCTTAAACACGCCCAATAATTTATTAACGATTATATAATCTGGGGAAGGGCGGAGAATCCTAACACAAGCAAACTATTTGCTTAAAAGGATTCTCCCCAGTGTAACTAGAATAAGTTATTTAAGTTGATGCAATAAAGTTTTTTAATTTTAATTTTAATGGGATCAGCACTTTTGCACGGACTAATTTGAAGTAATTGCTCTTATAATTCACACTTATAGTTTATGTACAAATCTTCAGTTAAATCATATATTTCTGCCGTAAAATAAATATTATTTTTTAATTCTTCGTCGGTTGCCTTTTCAATTATGCGTCTATGAGTTTCCGCAAATTGTCGCCACTGAACTTCTTATGCTTCTAGTCTTGTCTCAACGTAAGTATGTGAAATACGATCCTTAGGTGATTTTTTAAATTAATTCTATAAATATTTTATTGTTTAATTGCAATTTACCTAAGGATTCCATTGTGTTTCACGCTACAGCTTTTTGAGAGAGCAACCAACGAAAAATTATAAGTGTACTCCGTAATTATTCTAAGTCCAAACTTCTACTAAAATTTGTATTAAGACAAAGTCTAAAGTCTCAAACACTTGCAACTGCACACAGTTAATCTTCAAAATTCACTGATATTTAAGTCTACAATATAATAACACTGGTAGTTGTAACTCACAGTTTTGTCTGCCAAACCTCTCCAAGCACGCTTCTGCGCGTGCGTCGTCACTGCTGATACCGCCGAGTGTGTCGTCACTCTTGATGTCGTTGCTGATGTCTCGTCGCTCTATGGTCTCTGCTGATTTCACCGTTGGAGTGGAGTGGTAGCGCGCCCTGGCGGAGACGGCCGCAACCCCGTTGCTGCACACCGCTGATCACCACACCGGGGATTTTACAGGCACTTCAGGGCGATCCACCACTGGTTTCTTACTGTCACTTCACTTGTAGACGCGATTTCACATTCGCGATCCGGCTCGAATACTGCCCGAGGAATTTACTTAAATAAAACACCTTGTTCCACCGAGTACAAAAAAAAATTATTATTCAAAACCTTATATGATATTAGCGGAGACTCTTGACATCGCGATTCAGCGAAACACCCAAATGGTACAACGCCATCTATCGAGCGTTGCCGAAACACGCGATCGAACACCAGCAGTGTATAACTTAATTACTTAAAGTATAACTTAAGTCGATAGAGGTAAATATAGCTAACACCGTTAGCAAAATTTACCTCTATCGACTTTTTGTCACTCACAAAATCACTCATGACACCTTTATCTCCGCACATACGTTCTGTAGCACCGCTATCTATGTACCATAAACCATGCTTGATGTTTGCTGACAGCGCAATTAGTAGGGCTTTCGATTGTTCCGTATTGGTCTTCCAAGTTTTCTTTTGCACGGACTTAGGAAAATCTTTAATAAAATGTCCCACTTTCTTGCACCTGTAACATCTTGGTTGTTTCCGAACAAGCAAGGCTTAGCCAGCCTCACTTTTGTCACTTCTGCGGATGTTTTCCTGCAACAACTTTCCTTTTACTATTTCACTGGAAAGTTTTATATTTGAATTCTACATATCATAACTGTTTTCGCGTTGTGTATGTGTGGAATGACTGAGGATTGAACTGCTAAAGCGATCCGTGATAAAGCCTTTAGTTGTTTCTTTCCAACATGTGCTTCATTTTCCACACACTCCCATAGCTCTTCCTGTATTAACATCATCTTCATCATAAATTTCCACGAGTTGTAATTACCTATTCCTTTTAATTTCTCGATGGACAGAAAACTTGTTGGAGATGTGCCCGCCATGTTGTTGACGAAACCAATTCACCGTATTTTCGTGGGTTAAAATTTCGTTGGTTTACTTTTATTTTGCGTAAAATACATTAACATTTATATTTGTGCGACGCTCTGGGCCCATAACCTGAAGGATTAGTCGACGGTCCCAACCAAACAAATAATGAATAGTGGCCCTTATAGATTTGCAACGTTCAATTGCAAGAATGTAAAACGCTCCATCGGTGACGTCAGAGACCTGTGTAGCACGTGCGACGTGGTTTGTCTCCAGGAGACTTGGTTGATGCCGCACGACATACTCTTTATCAGCACCATCGACAGCGGTTTCGGATACACTGCGACGTCTGCGGTCGATACATCCGCGGGGATATTGCGCGGGCGTCTGTATAGCGGCGTCGCGTTGCTATGGAAATATAGTGCGTTTCAACAGGTGTCAGTGTTACAGTGCGATAACGCTCGTATTTGTGCCATTAAAATGACAACGAGTGATACACAAGTGATCGTAAAGAGTGTTTACTTGCCAACTAACTCTGCAGATAATTTACAAGATTTTACTGATTGTTTGAGTGAGATAAGTGCCATTATTGACGAATATGGAATCGAATCTGTTTTTAATTTGGGCGACTTTAATGCGGATCCGGGTGAGTTGTTTTTCAGTGAGCTTATGCATATTTGTAGCGACCAACAATGGTCATGTACGGACGTAGAAATGCTAGGGTTAGACTCGGGTACTTTTACTTTTGTAAGTGATGTGCACGGGACTACCAGCTGGCTGGACCACTTTTTAGCTACTCACGCGGCTAAGCAGGCTGTTGTTAATGTAGATGTTAAGTATGGCACTATTTGGTCTGATCACTTCCCACTTGTGGTTAAGTGTCATTTAAAATTACTGTCCTCTAAGGTCACGTCTCAAGTTGTAAATGTAAATAAAGACGTAGTTCAAGTCTCGATTCAAATGGTGCCAAAATCATCAGGACCAAATAAGAATGGACGCTCTAGCTGTAAAACATTGTAAGGGGGATTTCCGCGGTTTCTGGAAGGGCACCAAAAAAGAAAACTTACGCCCTGGCCTTCCTGTGAGCATCGATGGTGTTAATGACCCGAAGATATATGAAATGGCGCGATCTATGAAATGGGTCCTCGCGAGTCTCTTAGAAACAAATTCAAAGAAATTGATATACTCACTCTGCCTTCCCTTTATATCTTAGAAAGTATTTTGTATGTTCGCAAAAACTTAGAACTTTTTAAAATAAGAAGCGATTTCCATAATATAAATACACGTAGTAAAAATGAAATTGTTATACCCAAATTTAGATTAACTAAAACAAGCAACTCATTTCTGATAAACAGTATCCGCTTTTATAATAAGTTGCCTAAGTCGGTTACAGAACTTAGCGATGGAAAGTTCAAAGCCTACATTAAACGTGTCCTTATCAAAAAAGCGTACTATAAGATTAAAGACTACGTCGAAGACAAGAAAGTTTGGCAATAATTCCTTCTGCACATGTGGCTTCCCTGGTACCTCATGAACGGCATCACTATTTAAATTTCTAATAACTGCTCCCAAATAATGGTGTTTAATTTTTATTTTTTATTATTAGATATGGACTTTTACATATCTCTGACATAATTCTTTCATTATTTGACATTATATACCTAAAATTTTTAATTATTTTTTGATTTTACTTTATTAGATTATTTTATATTTTGTAAATGTGAGAACGTCGAAGGCCCTGTGGATTATAAATTATAGACAATTGTCTATTTGTTTAACATATGGTACCTGTTGACAGGCCTACACTGTCCTCCCATACCTGTTAATCACTGTAATTGGAAAACATTGTAAAAGACATATTTTTAAAAGAGTAACCATGGAGTTTCTTGCCGGCTCTTCTCCATGGGAAACGACCAATTGGAACCGTGCACCTAGAATCTGACGTTTCATAAGTGCCCATGTAGGTCTATGTGAAATAAAATATTTTGATTTTGATTTTGAAGGAGATTGCGAATCTTTTTAAGAACCATTTTTCGGTCAAGAATCCTTTGGGTACAGCGACGGAGTTGCTTAATGATGACGTAAACAGTCGAGAGGTGGCAACTGCCTTTCGGGCGAAGGACGTAATGAAAGCCATAAACCTTATCTCGAGAGGTACGTCCCCGGGTCATGATAGGCTCAGCATTGAGCACTTTCAGCACGCCGGACGTCACATTGCTAGGGTCTTGGCTATGTTTTACTCGCTGTGCGTGAGTCATTCCTACTTGCCACTCGACTTTATGGAAACAGTGGTAGTGCCTGTAGTGAAGAATAAAACTGGTGACCTTACTGATAAGAGTAACTACAGGCCTCTTTCTCTTGCCACTGTGACTGCTAAAGTGTTTGACGGTTTGCTTAACGCTCAGTTAAATAGATCGGTAACACTGCACGATAACCAGTTCGGGTTTCGTCCCCGGCTGTCTACTGAAAGTGCAAATTCAAATTCAAATTCATTTATTTGCCAGAATGTAGGTTTACATGGATAAATTAGCAAATGCATGCAATACTGTGCCTTAAGCATACCGTCAGGTACTACACAGACCGTAAAACACCTGTGTACGCGTGCTTCCTTGATCTTTCCAAGGCCTTCGACCTTGTGGTGTATGATCTGCTGTGGAGCAAGCTGAGGAGTGTAGATTTGGCGCCGGAACTCATCAGCATGTTCCAGTACTGGTATGCGCACCAGTCTAATAGTGTTAGGTGGGCGGGAGCAATGTCGGATGCGTATCAGCTTGAATGCGGAGTCAGGCAGGGTGGCTTAACATCTCCTACCTTGTTTAATTTGTACATTAACGAGCTGATCGTGGCGCTCAGCAGTCAGCATGTCGGCTGTCACATTGACGGTACATGTGTCAATAATCTAAGTTATGCTGACGACATGGTGCTGATGAGCGCTTCGGTCTGTGGCTTGAGGAAGCTGTTACAAGTATGCGAGGAATATGCCTGTGGTCACGGTTTACTGTATAATGTAAAAAAGAGCCAGTGTATGATCTTCGAGACCGTCAGTGCGAGATGTCCGAGAATTATACCTCCGGTCAAACTCAATAGGGTTCCTTTGGAAAGGGTTGACCAGTTTACATACTTGGGCCATGTTTTGACTGTCGACCTCAAAGATAACGCTGACATAGAACGGGAGCGGAGGGCGTTGTCTGTTAGAGCGAACATGATCGCCCGGAGGTTTGCGCGGTGCTCGAATGAGGTTAAGGCTACGCTCTTTAAGGCGTACTGTACATCGCTGTACTCCTGCAGTCTGTGGGCTCACTACTCTAACAGAAGTTACAGCGCCATCCGCGTCCAGTACAATAACGCGTTCAGGGCGGTGATGGGGCTACCCCGACACTGTAGCGCCTCGGGTATGTTCGCAGAGGCGCGCACCGACTGCTTTCACGCGACCATGCGCAAACACGCCGCGTCCTTGGTGCGCAGGATACGGGTTAGCCCCAACATCGTACTGTCGATGATTGCGGGGAGGCTAGACTGCCCCTTCATCCGGCATTCATGTTCATGTTATTGTTCCAGCAGACATGTTGCTGTACCAGTGTCGGAGAGAAGGTATTAATTATATTATTTGCTAATTTATTAATTTTGATTCCCCTAATTTATTATTTTAATCAATTTGTCGATTAATTAATTTTATTTAATTTGATTTATTTTGTTTTCCTTTATTTCGATTTTTATTGTATTTGATTATTATTAATGTATGTTCGGAAATGGGTGATAATTACCTGAAATAAATGAATTTATTATTATTATTATAAAAGAAATAGGCAGGATTAACATTGAAGTAATAGGAGGATAGCACACAACGTTCTTAGTACAACAGCCCTAGGTATGCGAGAGAGAGAGGTCGACTTACGTAAAACTTGACGTGCGTTTTGACACATTGACATGTTGCGTTTACAGATCTACCATCAGAAATAAAGTTATTCTACTCTATTCTATTCTAATATTCCTGTTTACTTACCAACCCCAGCTACGAACAGTTAGTTCGGCTCCCCGACAGCTTACATAGTGATATGTTGTGGTGTGATCACAAGTTAATGAAAATTAACTTGTGATCACACCACAACATAATTAAGAAATCTCTTTCGACGCGTCATGTACCGGTTGGGGAGCTTATTGCAGCACAGACGAATGTTTTGGCTATTGGGAAGATACTGAAAGAACCGTACAAATTAACGTGTTAGAGTTAAAAGCAGCTTTTCTCGCACTAAAGTGTTTTGCCCACATATCGTTTATTTAACTTATTATTAGGAATTGATAATGTTACTGCCATATCTTGTATAAATCCCATGGGCAACATACAGTTTGAACACTTGCATCATATCAATAAAGAAACATGGCAGTGGTGCGAAAGGCGTAGAATAAATATTTTTGCATCTTACAAAGATAATTATAAAGCAGATTAATTATCGCGCATGAATTTTCAGGACACTGAATGGGAACCCAATAAAGACGCATTCAACCAAATAACACATTATTTTGAATGCCTTGAAGTAGACCTTTTCGCGAGTAGGTGTAATGCTAAGTGTACTAGGTACATAACTTGGCCCTGACGCTTATGCAATCGATGCGTTTACCATCCCATGGAAAAATAAACTATTCTACGCATTTCCACCGTTTTCACATACCACAAAAACCACGCAAAAAAATATTAATGAATAAGCAAATCAAATGGCATAGTAGTTGTACGATGTTGGTTTTCCAAAAAAAATATACTTTGATCCAAACGTAAATTTGTTAACTTCACCTTTCAGAACTGAAATTGGTTGCCGTGAAGATTTTAGGCAAACAATTTAAAAAAGCATTTACATAATAAATCCATTGAAATTATGTTAGCGTCATTTTCTGATTCCACTATTAACAATATGATGTTTGTATAAAATCTTGGCTAAAGTATTATATTAAACATGGTTATGATAATTGTGAAGGGATATGAGGAACAGGGTGTAAAGTTCACTCATACTCTTGGAAAAGGGAGTACCCTCCGACCAGACGGGTGTTCTGTCTGGTGGGCAGCTGCCCGACGTTTGATGTCGGGAAGTTGTATATATGCTAGCTGCGCGGTAAACTCTGATTGCGCGATGCAGGAATTGTGTGACGTCAGTGTGATGCGTTGTTCGCATGTGGCGGCATCTACACAGCCACAATTGCTCGGCTTCAGTTCACAGGAACTGAAACATTGATTTTCTTACCACAATTTTTTTTACTATAAAACATAATACGGTACTATAAAAATTCTTAGAAATCTGCATTATCTTTGTTGTTAAGTAATGTGGCAAACGATGATAGAACGTTACAAAATGGTGCGGGATAAACTCCGCCCATGGGCGCCCCCACTGACGCAGAGTCTCCGGCCCCAGCTTGTGGAGCACTTTGTTCCCTTCGCATGGGGAGCATACTCCCCCGCCCATAACTCCGCCTACTGCGGTGCCGGATGCGGACCACACCGCCGACGACGACGACGATGCTTCGGAGGTGACTGAGGTAGAGATGAGAGTGGCGGTACATAGACTTTATGCCAAAATTACCGCCCCAGGACCCGACGGCTTACCTGGAAAAGCCTGGGTTCTGGCCATGGAGGCTCTCGGGGGCTCCTAAGCGCATGCTTGGAGGGGCTCAGTTCCCACTTCGCTGGAAGACGGGGAAACTGGTCCTCATTAAGAAACCGGGGCACCCTGTGGACTCTCCGTCCGCTTACCGGCCCATCGTGCTGCTCGACGAGGTGGGCAAGCTCTTTGAAAGAGTCGTTGCAAACCGCCTCGTCGGGCGGCGGGTGCGGGTGGGTCCGGATTTGGCGGAGAGCCAGTTTGATTTCCGCAGGGGGCGCTCTACAGTGGACGCCATCATGCACGTGCGAGCCCTCACGACGGGTGATGCTGTTGCCCAGGGTGGGGTCGTCTTGGCGGTGTCTCTAGACATTGCCAATGCCTTCAACACCCTGCCCTGGAGTTGCATCAGGGAGGCATTGCGGAATCACCGGATGACCTATTGGACGGACAGGGCCGTCATCTACCCCGGTCACCGGGGGGAGTGGAATCGGCGAGAGATGTCGTGCGGTGTCCCACAGGGATCGGTCCTGGGGCCGCTTCCGTCGGATATTGGTTACGACTGGTTCCTGCGCGCCGACCTCCCGAATGGCGTCAGCGTGGTGTGGTACGCTGATGACACGCTGGTCCTGGCACAGGGGAGGTCGCACCAGGAGGCGGCCGAACAAGCGACACTCGGGGTTGTGACAATCGTCGAGAGAATCCGGCAGTTGGGACTCGAAGTGGCCCAGCACAAGTCCGAGGCCATGTGTTTTCATGGTCCTCGGAACGCGCCACTCTCGGGTTCCCAGATAACGGCGGGAGGAGTTCACATCGGCGACGAGTCGACGATGAAGTACCTGGGACTCGTCCTCGACAGCCGGTGGAACTTCGTGGAGCATTTCCGACGTTTGGCTCCCAGACTGGAGCGGGCTGGGGCTGCCTTGAGGCGGCTCCTGCCCAATCTAGGGGGTCCAAACGCCTCCTGCCGGAGGCTCTACGCGGGAGTCGTGCGGTCCATGGCCCTTTACGGGGCACCGGTGTGGGCGCATTCTTTGAGGCGTCGACCGGCCCGCCGCGTGAACGCCCAAATGGTTATGGCCGTCCGGCAGGTCCGGATATACCGCACGGTCTCCTGCGAGGCGGCGAGCCTCCTTGCCAGATTGCCGCCATGGGATCTGGAGGCAAAAGCCCTTGCGCACGTATGGGAGTGGCGCGAGGAGGCAAAACGCCGGGGTGTTACTCCGCTGAGACGAGAAATCACGGTGCAGCGGACAGAGCTCCGGCGGGATCTCATGGCGACATGGAGGGTGCAATAGTCGCAACCCAGTGCTGGGCACGCCACAATAGCGGCGGTTGGAGAGGCGCCACGGCGTCCTCACCTTCCGCCTGACGCAGGTCCTCACCGGACACGGTTGTTTCGGGAGGTTCCTGTTTCGCATAAGGCGGGAGGAAACGCCCGGGTGTCACCATTGTGTGGATTGACCGGAAGACACGGTGGAGCATACGTTGGAGGTCTGCCCAGCTTGGGCGGAGTCCTCGTGGAGGCGATCGGCGGCGGCGATCTCTCGCGTCCGGCCCTGGTCCATACCATGGTACGGAGCGAGAGGGAATTGAAAGCCGTCACCTCCTTCTGCGAAGCAGTAATGCTCGCGAAGGAGGAGGTGGAGTGCGTGAGGGACTGAGCCTTGCGCCCTCAAGCCCCTAGTCGCCGCAGGAGACGCCCTGGGCGTCGGGAATCGCAAGCAGATTTCCGGCCACCTTAGGCGCGGGCTTGCGGACGGCGAGCCACGGGTAGCTTGCCGTCCGGTAGGGACCAGGCCCGGGTCGACGGCGCGTCGTGTTACAAGCGCGCCTCAAAGAGATGTCAGCACAAAATGACGGGGTCCGATAGGGCCGACGTCTCAGGGTCGCGGGTAATTCGATAGAGATAACCGTGGCCCTGGCACAGGCAACTGAAGGAACACGGGTGAGTTTTAGTCAGTAAAAGTCTGACGCGCCCTCCCGCTCCACCCAGAGCGGGAGAAGTCATTTTATAATTTCGCAACCAAAAACAAAAAGGGGTTGAATTCCTTTTATCATTGATTTGTAATCGGCAAGTTCTACTGAAAAACAATGTATTATGAAAAGTTCCTGTAATCATTACAATTATTTTAATTTCTTGACATTTCCTGTAAATAGCTGGGGCAGGACCTGGCATTGTCATTTATACAGTGTCGCCAAAAAAATATTGTTCACTTACCTCTAAAGATCCATGCAAGGCTGGTACATGGAGGCGCTGCTACAATACGTAAACAATAAATCGCTTCGAATGAAGCTGTTCACATAATTATCATCGAACTGCACTTCGTAAGTTCGTTTGATTTTTAATTATACACGGGTTATACACTGCTATCTAGCAGGAGGTGATTTGAACACGCAATAAATGAGCCCCTGAAAACGGCAGCACATAAAAGTTACGATGACATGCGATACGATGATGTAGCGACTTGCAAAGTCAAGGTCAAAAAAAAAATTTCACTCGGCACATATTAGGCACTTTTGAACGTCAAAATACACAAAAATATAGAATGATTCTAGTTGCCCCTTGCAAAAGTTAGTTTCGTATGGAAAATAATGGGGAAAAACTTCACCGTTACTCTTTTAAAATGTTCTACAATATTTTGTACCTATACAATAATTTTTCAATTTTAATATGTGAAAACGATGCACCAGAACACAATTTATTACAGATATTTAAAACATAGATGATTTTCCAAAAACTTTTTTCTTTACAAGTAATCATAGTGTGCGAGTTAAAGTAATCACAGAATGTGAAATCAATATCATAATAAAAAATAAAAAAAATAAGCAATTGAGTAAGCAACCAGTTTGATTTTGTCTAGATTCTAGATTGTCCTATGGAGCTGGACCAGCTTGGTTCGAAGCATTCTTATCTGGGACTAGCACTTCACCCGCGACTTCGTCCGCGTGGATTTCGAAAAAAAAAGTAGCCTATGTCCATCAGACATAATTTCAGTATCTAATGGTAAAACATTTTTTGAAATCGGTCCAGTAGTTTCGGAGCATAGGCTCTGAAACTACTGGACCGATTTGAAAAATAGATTTTTCGATTTTGTGATTGATGGATTACAAACAAACAATCAAATCTTTCCTCTTTATAATATTAGTATAGATATGATATTCTAATTTGTAATCTAGTGTTTCTTCTAAATTAACTAACAAACTAAATATAGTAAAGTAAACCTAACTAAAACTATTAATAATAGATGATAAGCTCATACTTATACTAGAGGAAAATAAATGCCTTAAAACGGAGATAGAAACATTGAAAGGAAAAATAAAATATTTAGAAGATAAAAACAGGAAAAATAACTTGATCATACATGGTGTAAAAGAGACGGAAAATAATAACCATGATTTATTCAACATAGTAAAAGAACCCCTGGAAAATCTAGATATTAACATCGATACTTACGAAATAAACAATAACTATAGACTGGGTAAAAAGTGGATGAGGAAAAAGTAAGACCAATACTCGACAGCTTTACGCCATATCTTAAAAAGGGAACTATACTTAAAAACAAGATTAAAATGCCAAAACCAACATACATAACTGAAGATTGCTCGAAGGAAACTATGGAAGTACGCAAGAACCTACAAGAAAAACTTAGACGTGAAAAAGAACAGGGAAAAGACGCATAGATTCGAAACTATTAAATAGGAATAAATGAAATACCAGAGGTCCAAAACCGGAAGAGAGAGACTTCAACGTCACCTAATAACATACATACACCACCACCTTTCACTGGATCGGTAAATATTAGCGCACCTTCTAAAATACATAAAACAGATGCATTTGCATATATGAGGGCCAGATCTTTCTCATTAACCGAAAAAACTCAACATAAGGCATAGGAATCAGTAGACACCGGGAACGAAATCGAAACAAGCAACATAGTCAAAACAATAACAATGAACAACCAAAGCCCCAATACGGTTGGTCACCGCGAAGTTAATGACCGCACCCCCCAAGGTTTCATTTTAATAAATAACAAATCAGCAACAACCCTAAAAAATAAACTAAACATAGCAACACTCAACACAAGATCAATGAAGTCGAAGGAATATTTAACAGAACTAGAACAAGCACTTAACCGCACTAATTGGGATATCCTAGGCATATGTGATGTACGTAGATCGGCGGAAAAAATAGAAGAACACGAAGACAATATTCTATTCTATAAGAATGAAGTACCGGGATTATATGGAGTGGGTTTCTTGGTTAAGAAATATCTGAAAAATAAAATAATAGAATTCATTGGAGTATCAGATAGAATTGCCGTCTTAAATATTATATTACCAGGTCACAAGCATTCCACTTCAATAGTGCAGATATATGCTCCTACTGAGATAGCCAAAAAGGAAATAAAAAATAACTTCTATGAGATATTGAACAAAACAATGGAAAATTTTAATAACACTGTTATTGTGATGGGAGATTTGAATAGCCAAATCGGAGAAAGAAGGCAAAACGAAGATAAAATACTAGGACCCTATACATCTGGAAAAAAGAATGATAATGGGCAAAGATTTATAAACTATGCTTTAGAAAATAACTTACATATCATGAATAGTTTTTATAACAGAAAACTTAACAGGAAATGGACTTCGGAATCTCCCAATGGATTAGTAAGAAACGAAATTGATTTTATAACTACAAACAAACCAAAAAAATGTTTAAATGTCGAAGTTGTGACCCAGTTTAACTATAATACTGACCACAGATTACTTCGTGGTCAATTATACATGTTCGAGCCAAAAAATTCAAGAAAACATATACACAATATGAAGCTACCGATTACACTTGGTTATGGTTTAGAAAAAGAACTCAAAGTAACAGAAACAGAAAAGTAGAGTGAGACAAATCATCAAAAGATAGATTGGGACCAAAAGCAAGAGAGTTAATTGAAAAAATGGCTAATTTATTCAAAAATAGAAAGGAAAATAAATAAAAGATAACAAAACCAAGTAAAGAAATTAATTTTGAAATAAGAAAATACAGAAAGACAATTAGAAGCGAAACAATACAATTGCACGTAACGAATTCAGGAGGACTAAAGAAAGCATGGAAGGAGCCTCAAGACCAATCATGTTGGATTAGTAATATAACACACCATAGGACAAAAAACATAAATCTAAAAGAACGGAAATACTAGAAGCAGCGACTGATTTCTACCGCGAACTTTACAAGGACGAGAGAACAACACCACAAGCAAGCAACCATGAAGACATTGAAGAACCAATTCCAAACATACTAAAAGACGAAGTAACCAACGCCATCAAATCACAAAAGAGAGGTAAAGCCCCAGGCGAAGATGGTATTTCAAACGAAATCTTAATAGGAACATCACAGATTATTTTAAATTCAATAACGGATTTATTTAATGACATTTTAACGGCTGAATATATACCGCTTCAATGGACTACATCAACCATAATCTTACTTCATAAAAAGGGGAAAACAGATGACATTTCTAACTACAGACCCATCTCGCTAATGTCTAATGTGTATAAAATATTCTCTAAGATAATGCTAGAACGTTTGACAAACACTTTGGACGAGAACCAGCCAATAGAACAGGCAGGGTTTCGAAGTGGCTATTCAACCATGGACCACATACATACCATAAAACAATTAATTCAGAAATGCAACGAATATGGAATAAAATATTACTTGGCGTTCATAGATAACAACAAGGCTTTCGACTCTTTAAAACACGTGAAAATATGGGAGACTTTCACCTTACAAGGAGTCAATAAAAAATATATACGTATAATTAAAAACACATATGAAAGCTAAAATACGCACAGAAAGGGTAGGAAAATGTTTTCCCATTAGACGTGGAGTTAGACAGGGAGACCCTTATCACCAAAACTTCTCTGCAACCCTAGAACATATATTTCGGCAACTGGAATGGAGTAATTACGGAATAAATGTTAATGGAGTATTACTAAACCATCTAAAATTCGCCGATGATATTATACTAATAAGATCCAGCGATGTTACAGAGCATGATTGAACAACAGGCATATGAAAGCGAAAAGGTGGGATTATCTATAAATACAAGTAAAACCAAATTGATGACAAACCACACGGACTCCCAATAAAACCTCACAACGTTACTGAGCTGCAATATGTAAACGAATATCTTTTTATCTTGGTCAAATAATATCTCCAACAGATCTCACAACAAAAGAAATTAACAATAGAATAAACATAGGGTGGGCAACATACTGGGCTTTAAAAGAAGTCATCAAAAACTCGGATATACAATTAAAAAAGTTAGAAAGTATATGACACATGTATTCTGCCAAGCATCACATACGGGTGTCAGACATGGAGCTGCACAAATAAGGATATCAAAGCTTTAGAAGCCTGCCAACATAGAATGGCAAGAACAACAACAAAAAAGAACAACATAAAAAAAGACATAAAAAAAGACAGTACGAATAAATAAAACTATTAATAAACTAAATGAAATGGATGCGTCGAAAAATTCCGCATCGCTGTCGTGTGGTAATGCACCCTAGACACTGGCGGCATTACCACGTTGTATGGCAATGCTCAGCCTCTGGCCAAGATAAAAGCTAGGTCTTGAGTCGCGGGAAGTGTGTCAGGCGTTTAGAGATTTCGTTGAACAAACTATGAGCACTCTGACTCCACGGCCTGAAAGTTTTAACCCCAAACGGTTCGAAAATATAATTGTAAGGTATTGTGTCTACTTTTGTAATGTAGTAACGTGGGTATGCGCTAATATGCATAAACCAGTCAGCTATCCATTTCCGCATTTACGAGTAATTGACCTCCCATTTGGCGACGAGAAATTCGAATTCTAATTGCGTGTAAAATTGTGATTAACAATGCCATTCGGTCGCCTAGAACCATTTGACATTAATTCGAAGCAGTGGCCATCGTATATTCGCCGTGTCAAACAGTACATATTACTTAATAAGATTAAATATACCTAGTGCGTGCCGCTGTTAATTACGGTTGTGGGTGAAACTACATACTCGTTAATGTGCGATCTGTGTGCTACGGCGGATCCAGAGACGAAGAAATTTGACAATTGGTGACCGATCATGTAGAACCACAGAGATCGGAGATCGCCTAGCGTCACATGTTTCGCTTACGTAGACAGCGTCTTGAGGAATCCATGACAGACTATCTCCAAGATTTAAAACATCTCGCGACCACGTGTAACTTTTGGTACAATGCTAGAAGAAAACCTTCGCATCCAATTTGTTTCGAGACTATCCAAAAGCGCGATGCGATCGCGTATTTTTGCTGAGAAAAATATTAAATACAAGGGGGCGGTGGAGCTGGCTCTGGCGTTAGAGGCCGCAGAGCTGCACGCAGCAACTGCCGCCGCAGCCACGAAATCAGGTGCTGGCAGCGATGCGGGCGAACGCCTGCACAGGACCGATACGGGCCGAGCACGTGGAGAAGGCGAGCGCCGGCCGGGGCGCAATGCAGGCGCTAGGGCTGACGGTACGGCGTCGTTAGGAGGCGGCCTGCGCCGGCTCGGTGAGGAAAGCCGCATCGGCCAGAAAGATGTCGTTACATCAATTACCATTGTGATGAGTGTAACGTAGAAACTACTTTCATTGAAGCGGGCGAGGTCATGGCGGCACGCTTAGATGTCGCGTGGCTTTTACGAATGATCAAAAGAGACCCGAGCCGCGGCGCCGGCGCCGCGCACGTGTGTTGCTTCAGTTGCCTCGCCCCCCGCCCGCCTCCGTGTTTAGGACATTAGTTTTGTTAACAGTTGACATATTTGAAACAGATTTCCTCAAGAATTTACTTGTTGATGGCGTTGTATAGTCGTCGTTTTTTGACTCACTTTTTGCTTGTCTTATAGGTATGTTATTGTTGTTCTGGTGTAAATAGGAATGATGACCTGTTTTACCACAATATCCGCAACTTTTATTGCTGTGACATTTTATCGACTTTTCATGACTCAAACAATTTTTGCACATTTGTTTTTAGTTCACGACCTTATTGCGATCTTGCACTGATAGCGTTTTAAAACTAGAGCATTGGTAAATGCTGGGTTCGTGATTTCGACAAAACCAGCACACACGATTATCTACTTGTTTGGTTGTTGTATTTAATGACTCATGGCGCGATCTGTGAGCAGGAAATTCTTCCCGCAAGGAGCTTGAAGTTTCCAGACACTTAAAACTTTTTTTAAGAATTGCATCATTGCCGAAAATTCTTGCAATTTATTTGGCTCTTCTAGTTGATGTTCATATTTTTCATTTGTTTCTGAGTCCCATATTCTACTTATTATTCTTGTCAGAATAGGATCCCAAGTTGAAATATCGATTTTTTTACTTTTTTGTGCTTCTAGGTTCTCGTTGATTGTGTCATGGAGATTTCTTAAGATTGAGGCATTACTTTTTCTTATTTTTGCCGTACTTAGAATGTTATCGATATAAGCATAATCAGCCTATAACGTTCCCACTGCTGGGACACAGGCCTCCTCTCTATGAGAGGTAGTGAGCCGTAATCCACCACGCGGGCTCAGTGCGGGTTGGTAGATGTCACATGTCTTCGAATTTTTGGTTCTAGGACATGCCGGTTTCCTCACGATGTTTTCCTACACCGTTTGAGAGCAGTGATGATTAAATTATTTACACAAAGTAAAGCGCCTGCTTGGGTTCGAACTCACGACCTACAACTCGTAAGTCGGGACCGTTACCACTGGGCCACCACTGCTCTCGATATCGATATGCTTAGTGATAATTATTCTTTCATTTTTGTATCGTCTTGTTATCAGATTCCATGCAGTTGTGTAATTAGCGTCACAGGCTGGTAAATGCCTGATCAGCTTAGCGGCGTCACCTGTTACATGCGTTTTTAAATACTGCAATCATTCCGTGTCACTTAACTATTTATCTTCGTGTATTATTTTCAAGAATAAATCATAAAAAGAATTCCATGACTCGTAACTTCCACTAAACGTTGGTATTAATAATTTTGGTAATTTAACCGAGGTTCTTTGGTTTTTGTGTATCGATTTTTGACATATTGTCGCTAATAATCTATCCATTACAAGATCGTTTTCCGTTTGTGTTTTCACAAATATATTTTCTTGAAAATAGGTGTGTTCCAACGTACTATCTTCCATTACAAGGAGTACGTGTGTATCTTCAATTTCTTGCCACTGTTTTTGTAAAGTAGTCACTAAAGATTCTAAGTGCCAACTCGCTGTCTCTTCAGTCATCGATTGAGTTGCTGAGAGCTTTTTTTGCATCTGATTTACCCGAAATAGTTGAATAAATAATTTGGGTGAGCTAGTGCATTCTTCCTCTTCGAGTTTTACGTCTTCTAGCTCATACAGTTGGTTCACTACCTATAACCTTTTCTCACACATTAAGAGGTATTCAATTGCCTGTGTATATTGCGTTTTAATAGAACTATTGTAATTGGTAGTGATATATTTGTGATCACACAAAATATCTTGGTCTTTTAGTTGTAAATGGTTTTTAGTTGTTCTAGTAAATATTTCTGTAAGTCGAGTTCTTTTTTCCGTTATATATTGTGGGTTTTTCTAGAAGCTGAATCTTTCTTAATGTTGATGAATATTTGTCTCAGTTCGTTGTGATCTGCTTCTTGGCTTTTTATAACTTCGTTTATTTCTTGTATGTCCATTTTTCTTTACTGTCCCTACTAGTCCTATATGTTCCGAACGTTACCTAACTGCCCCTATGATACTATTTAGTGCGACTTCTCAAAATATCGGCGACCCGCTTGTCGTGGTACCGATTTCCGATCCGTTATCGTATAAATGGCGTGTAAATACGTCAGTCAGTCAGTAATTGCACGAGACAAAAAGAAGAACTTTTTATTTTATTATTATTATTTCGAAAATGTTACAATGTTGAAGTACCGATTAAAACAAATTACCCTGGTTTCCCTTAAAATAGCTCGAAGGACCAAAATGTACGCACCGGTACTAACAGCTTAGTACGGCCGTTATTCCAAATGCGTACAGTTGGCTATGTGTAATCAATTGAGCCTGGTACCTATGGATTTACCTACGACCCTACTGACTACAAACCTAGTCCTCTGGCAATAAGCTAGCACTCTAATTCTCCTGATGCCCTACCTACCATACAAACCATGCCAAAAGCAGGTTACGTTGGTTTCACTTGCGGGAAATCTGTTACAATGAGACCTACGTACGAAGTTGGGTAGGAAAAGTACGCAGGAGCGTACTTCTAGAAGCTATCAATAAATCGTCGATGTATGGAAAACAGAAGTCTAAATCGCGTACCAATCCATCGATGAAACGTTGAAATGTCTGCGCTGCGTTCCTCAAACCAAACAACATGAATGGAAATTTGAAAAGTCCGAACGGTGTCGTGATGGCTGTCTTCTCGATATCAGCTGGATTTACTGGAATTTGTTGGTATGCTTTCACCAAATCAACAACTGAGAAGATAATACTCCCATGTAGCTGAGAGAAATCCTCAATGTGCCGGACCGGGTACCTATCTGGCACGGTCCTGGCATTCAGAGCGCGGTAATCACCGCATGGCCTCCAAGTGTCGTCGTGTTTAGGCACCAGGTGTAAGGCAGACGCCCAAGGTCCACTGGAAACATGAACTGTCCCTTCCTTAACCATTGCTTTAAACTCTGACTTAGCTATCGTTAATCGATCAGGCGCTAAACGGCGTGGCTGGCAGAAAACCGGTGCGTCCGGGCGTAGTGTTATTGAAATGTACGGTTGGATGACGTACCTGTCTTGGTGCACCGGACGGCCGTGAGATGGTCTGAAATTCTCGCAGCAGCTCATGGTACCGAGAAATTCCAGTAACTTTTGCGAAGATGGAGATCCCCAGCCTTGACGCTGGGGATCTCCATCTTCGCAAAAGCTCCGCTAACCGAAAGGTTAGTTAATCCGTCGATCAACCTGCTGTTGCCATTTGTAGTGTGAAAGAAAATCATACCCAATAATTGTTTTGGTCACATCGGCGACGACGAAATTCCAGCTAAACGCAGGGAGCGTAGACCTAAATTAAGCTGCAAATTAATATATCCGTACGTGGATATAACATAATTATTAGCTGCGCTGAGGTCGCAATTTACACGTGTCCGCTTTTCATTTAAATAGCTGCGGGGGTAGACGCACAGATCGGAACCAGTATCAACTAGAAAAGGTTTTCTAGAATATAGATATGTGACGAATAAACGGCTGGAAATACGGCAGCAATCGCTCGCCGTAATTAGCGACTGGCTTTGGCGTTTACCGAAGCGTAATTACACGGCTTAATGCAGTGATGAGCTTTCTCGCCAAACTTATAGTGGTACCAGCACGTGCTGCGATTGTCCGCCATTTTGTATGAACGGTCCCTGGAACGGCTGCGTGAATGATAAAATCGCCGGTTACGACTCCCATTTGACTTACCTTCTGTGCGTGGTCGTCGATCCACGGCAGTGGATAACTCGTCCAGCTTCCGCGTGAGACTGGCTATCTCCGTACGCATTACCTCTAATAAGCTCCCTGAAGAGGATGAAACGCTCGCAACCTGGGCCACTGGGTTACCGGAGTGATCTCTAAAACCCAGTCTGCCAGCTCCGCGACAGCTTCCAAGGTCGTACTGGCCTGAGACGCCACAATCGCCTGCAGACGGTTGGCAGACGGCTGGTCCAGATGGTGCGTACGCAGTGGCAGGATGTGGCAAAGAAATGCGGATGGCTTGCGGTCTCCCAGTTCCTCGTGATTGAGGAGTTGACGCACTTTTTGTTCCTGCGAAACTGACAAACGCTTAATTAGATCTGTCCCAAGCTTATCATACTTATTACTGGCGGGTGGATTTTCCAAAATATCCTTTAGTTGAACCACTATGGAAGGTTCTAGATTTCCCAATACAGTAAAATACTTCGTCGCGTCGGAAGTAATACCTGACAAAGCAAACTGGGCTTCCAGCTGGGCAAACCATACAAATTATTTAATCGTAATAATCTTCCACCTCATTAATTAGATTTTCCCGGGGCTTACTGCGGGACAGTAAAGACAGGGTTATGTTTTTCAGGCGTGTATCTCTGCATCTTTTTGTATGTGGGATTCTTGACCTGGGTACCCTCGAAGCATCGTTACAGCTGCATGGATTAATTCATAAGTTCCTATCGACTCGTCTAGGCCACGCAGATGTACCTCATAAAAAAATATCAAAATAGATAATTTTAAAATTATCTATTTTGATATTAATGGCATTAATGGCAAAAAAATAATAAGTACCTTAACCACGTGGGGCTAAAAATAAAGGACTTGCGGAGACGGTTTCAAATATATAGGCAACATACTAATAGAAAAATCTAAAGCTCAAAACAAAACAAGCTCACTTTCCTGTTGCAGTCGGGTTTCTTTCTTATATTTTTTATGGAAGTTGTTAAGTAATGTTACAAACATTACGTATTTTGTAGGTCAAAATCTTAATAATAACCATACAAAAAGGAGGTACTCGTACTCTAACCTTAGCGATTTCTGCTGATCCCAATGCTGTAACCAACGCCTCGGTATTTCTGTCCTCCGCCATTTCTGCAATCACGCTCAGAAGAAAATTATTTCACACGAATTGTTCTTAACGTTCTCGAAACTTCGCTGTGTACACGCGGTCGCGACTCGATAACTTCGCGACGCGTCTAACGTACGGGGTCACCACTTTTGGAAGCTTATGTGGGAGCGTGTTCAATGAAAGAGGCGCGAACAGGATTACAATAGTATAATTATTAAAATAAAACAAATGCGTTACAGCAAACAGTTAAAAACGAAGTTAATACTAGCAACAAAGAAATGATTCTACGGCGGTGCGGGGCGAGGTAACGGCCGAACAGGTGTGGCGGCAAGCTCGTAAGCACACCAGCACAGAACGCACCCCGGCGCGCAACTATCGCGCTCCGACTAAACCCAAAGGGTAAGCAGAAACTCTGTGGACACAAAAATACAACGTTAGTGTGGTCTTATTAACATGACGCCACAGACTGTCCATAAATGGTTCACTGCTGACAGTTCAGTTACATGTGTCACCGTATCATGTTGTTTACTAACTGTAGAAAGTAGTGCTCGGCGCTACGGTGACCTAGCACGCCTTTCTATTGGTTGAAGTGGTTTGGTTTGGTAAAAGTTAAAGTCTTGAATTATAAGGGAAATAACAATATCTAATCACTATAACACTTATTTACAAGAAATTGTAAAATGGTAAACTATATCACTAACTTATTGGTAAAATGTTAATGGTTATGGTTATGAGTACGAGGTGTCTCTGATGAGATCTAAACGCGAACTGGCCCACATTTTGGTGGACGAGCGAATGTGCATACTTGCGTTCGCTGCACTTATGCATTTTCGCTGAGTGTTTGATTGAAACTCGAACATATTCCCGAGAGCAAGAAGAAATGCGGGATGATGGATAAAACTAAATGATATGGTGTGTACAAAAACATTAAACTACTTAAACACATTCGTTTCTAGACATCTTAATTGGTATGTGTAAAAACATTGATAAAACGTATTAAAAGCAAATTATAAAAGCATATTGGTTTACTTAAATAATTATGAAAAACATAAAATTACACTATTGAGTCTTCCACAGTATAAGCAATATTGTGATTGCCTGTGTCCGTATTTGTATCCCGTTTGATTGCACTATAGGTCCTCGATGCTCGACTCTCGCCGCGGACGGACGTGTTTGTGCGCTCTCCCGCTCCAGTGTTGTGTTTCCTGTTTCTACTCGTCGCGACCACGTGACGTCATCGTAGTCGCCCCGACTACTCCGATAAAATAAAATCAAGAAATAGATTTTATTTTTAATCAATTAAAAAAGTGCCTTTTTCAAGGCAATTCTCGTTTCATTAACAGACGTTTGTGAGTAGCTTCACTAGGCCCCTTCTGGGTAAAACCACAGTTTCGTGGTCCTCGGTTGAAACCTTACGGTGTCAACGAAGCCGAGTGGGGTGTTGACCCAATTCACACCCGCCGAACCCCTTCAGGGCGAGGCAGTTAGTTGGACGGGTCCCAGATAACCGGCCTTGGGGGATCTCCTAGTCGGCTCTGGTGACAGTTTTGCTTTCCAGCTACTCACCTAGTGTCTTTAGGGTGTGTCTACACCCTTCGCACTAGACTGGTCAGGGCCCCGTTCGCACAATAAGACTGGCGACGGGTATACAAGCTTAGGGCTCACCAATAGGTACACACCTCCCTGTCTGCACCCGACAGGGAGGGAACTCATCCCCGGGCCAATCCACCCGGGGAGTTAGGTATAGGGTTAATAGGCTCTAAGTGGAAACTTAATTTCCACCATTCCCTCCCTTAAGCTTTCCCCCCACTCCGACCATGGAGGACGCCCTGATAGTGGCGTTCTTCAAGGAGGTCCTATTTAAGGACCCCGACTTCCTCGCCAAGTATGGCGCCAAATTCGCTGCTCTGCAGCAGTCCGTCCCCGGTCCCTCTGACCTTGTAGGCACCGACAGCTCTGACATCGCTACGTTTAGCGATGCCCTCGAGCCCTCTCCGTCGCAACTTCTAAGTTGCTCGCCGCCAGCTGTCCACATGGACACCAGCGAGCCGTCCCCTCGCCCGACCTCGCCCTACTTAGACGAGAGCGAATCTCAAAGCTCCTCCCCCTCTTCCGACGAGGGTGTATTCAAAACGGTCGGCTCCAAAAAGAGGAGCCTCAAACCGAGTCCTGACACAAGGACAAAGAAACCAGCTATCGAAGCCTCCTCCGCTCCCGTGGCTCCATCCGCCACCGCCCCCTCTCAGGCCGCCTCGGCCTCAACCTCTTCCCTCAGCCACAGTGCTGCCAAGCCCGCTGCCCAGCCTTCTGCGGCAAAGAAAATCGCCCCCCCTCCCCCTGTGTACATCCAGGACAAGGGGAAGTGGACAGATGTGTCCAAATGGTGCACCGACCTGCGTATCGGCTACACCAGCGCCAAATCTACCCAACAGGGTATTAAGGTACTTGTCCCGACGTCAAACGATTACAGAGAGCTCACGAAGACTCTCCGTCTTAGAGGTGTGTCCTTCCACACCTACGCACTCCCCGAAGACCGTCAAATCCGAGTAGTGATCCGTAGGATCCCGAAGGAGATACCCGCGGAAGACATAAAAGCCAACCTTCTGTCGCAAAACGTCCCCGTTGCGGAAGTCCACCGCATGCACCGCGCCCGAGGCAGGGTGCCTTTCGATATGGTCCTCGTAGTGTGTCCTCCCACTGAGGGTCACCACCCCATATTCAACGTCCGTTCCATCTGCAACCTCACCGGCTTGCAGATCGAAAAACCATTTAAGACCGGTGTCATAGGGCAGTGTCACCGCTGCCAGTTATACGGGCATTCGCAGATGCACTGCCATGCGAAACCCAGGTGCGTCAAGTGCCTGGGCGATCACGGCACTGCTGAATGCTCACGCTCAAAAGACTAAGACAACTACGAACCATTTTTTAAAAGGAATGGAATAACATTAAAACTTGCATTACTTACATAATTGGCTGTAACTTTAGTTATTTTTTTAAAAGTAAACTGCGCTAAGATTGCTGTGGATTTTGTGAATAAATAAATAAATAATAAAACCTATCTAGACTACATTCGATTTATCACATTTTATAAAAAAATACTCTATTTTCACGATTGTCTCCAATGACGTTCTAAATTCAAAATGCATACAGCCAATCATCCAAAACCATTTTACCAGCCCTGTATAAAGCTTAGTTTACACAAATGCCACTTCTATGAGAGTGATATCCATAGACGCACACGACAAAACCGTAGAAGAGACTTTTTTGTTTGAAAATCGAATTGATCGTGTCTTGGCTACTTATTGGTAGGCTCAATAAAGGCGCGAACTTTTGGCATTTAAACTTTAAGTTTATCAACAAAGTATTATAAAATGTCGAGTGATGAAAGTGATTGTACTCCTGAATTCATTACAACCGAAGCTAATAATATTTCCGATGATTTACTGCCGGAAAAGTCAAAGGAAACTTATATAAAAGCCTACGACAATTTCCAAAAATGGAAAAGTACGAAAGGCGTCAAGTCCATTTCGGAACCTGTTCTATTAGTGTATTTTCAGCATTTATCTTGTACTCAGAAGTCAAGTAGCCTATGGTGTACTTATTCAATGCTTAGGTCAACAATAAGCATGAAACACAATATAGATATCAAGACATACGCTAAGCTATTAGCATTTCTAAAGAGGAAATCGGAAGGTCACCAATCAAAGAAATCGAAAGTTTTCACACCTATGAATGTTGAAACTTTTTTAAATGAAGCTCCTGATCATAGTTATCTTGCCGTAAAAGTAAGTACATCATTTTATTTATAACTAAATAAAATACAACATGGTAGCAAATAACAACAAGAACGCTTAAGTATACTTACTGAATTTACGTATGTTGTTAGTAAATTTTTTTTTTATTTTTGTTACAGGTGGCTTTAATTATCGGAGTGAATGGGGCTTGTCGTTGTCAAGAAATGGTAAACATGAAGGTCCAAGATATAGAAAAACACTCAGAAGAGTTGTTATTGATTAAGTTGCCAGACACTAAAACCAAAAGGGAAAGGTCATTTGTCATCCGCGGAGCATCTGTAAAGGTTGTGGAAAAGTATCAAGCTCTGCGGCCTCCTAACATAAACACTAACCGATTTTTTGTAGCGTTCAGTAGTGGAAAATGCACCCGTCAAGTGATTGGGAAGAACAAAATAAGTGCCATGCCAAAGGAAATTGCCAAATACTTAGGATTACCAAATATCGAGCTCTATACAGGTCATTGTTTTCGTCGAACGTCGGCTACACTGTTGGCGGATGCGGGAGCAGATATAACCCAAATAAAACGCCATGGTGGCTGGAAATCGGATACAGTAGCGGAGGGCTACATTGAAAATTCTGTACAAAACAAAAGTAAAATAAGCAGTCAAATTGGTAACAGCATCACATTAAAAACGTCATCTGATTCTTTTTCACCACAACCTTCAACATCACACCATCACATTCCATCTTTCCCTGAGCCTCATGCACCACCTTCACCAACTTTCACCACCCAAAATGCTCCTCTGCAAATACAAGATTCTGAAGCATTGACGAGCAATACTCAAATAAATTCCACATCAACATCTATAAACGTACCAAATGAAAACTTAACTTTATCTTTGCACAACTGGACTAATGTCTCAAATGTTACCATTAACTTCAATTAATATGTAAGTGCATATAACTAACTAGTTCCAAATATGTTATTCTTACTGTTTGTTTATTTAATAAATACTTTGTTTTTCGTACTATGGCTATTATTTTCTCACAGTAGGTGTAAAAAGTAGAGTATCCTCCTCTGGGCTAAAGGTGTATTTGCCTTGGGCTAGCTTGAATCCCTCGCTGCATTCAGGATTCTTGTATTAACTCCCTCGCTTCGCTCGTGAGTTAAATCCCGAATCCTTCATTGCGCTCGAGATTCAATATGACGCCCGTGACATAAGACACAACTTTACCCCCTCGGTGCATAATCTACTATTAAATCACGAATGCTAGGCGGAAGTGAGTTCCACAATCTTACAGCATGGACAGAGAAGGAATAAGAATAGAAGCTTGTTTTATGAGGGTGAGATTTAAGGAGGGATCTACGGTGCGATCTACATGGTGCGTCGAAAGAGCGAGCGTAAGAAAAACGCTCACGCAGGTAGGAAGGATAAGACGAGTTGTGTAAAATATTGAAGAGGAGATATAAAATCCGGGTGTTCCTGCGAAGACGGATTGGGAGCCGCTTGAGTTCCTTGCGAAGGTGAGAAACATGGTCATACTTTCGAAGACCGAAAACAAAGCAAATGCACAGGTTTTGCAAGCGCTCAAGCTTGTTTAATAGCTCCTCAGTAGCATCCAGGTAGCAGGCGTCAGCATAATCTATAATCGTCTGAATAAGTGTTTGTGCCAAAGTAATTTTAGTTTTCAAGGGTAGAAGACTTTGAAGGTATTTCAGCGAATGAAAGGAGAAATGTACCTTTCGGCTGACCTCATTGACCTGAGCACGCCAAGAAAGATTGGAGTCAATAACTACACCCAGATCCATAGCGGTTTCGGTATAGTCAATGCGAACACCATCGAGATACGAGTATAAAGGCATCAGGGATGTAACATCCGCTGCATTGCGAACGAATCTGCTACCTATGATCATGGCCTGGGATTTAGTTGGGTTAATTTGCAAACCAAAATAACCCAACTAAATCTAAAATATTTATTTCTTTTATGTCTTATCCCTAATTTACTTGATGAGTAATTGGAAATAGGCTATTTCCAATTACTCATCAAGTAAATTAGGATAATGATCTGTGTTTTGTATTAGATTCCCATACAAGTGCATAATAAGTGTTAATTAATCAATGTGATTCGGTGACAGTTACCGGCTCAAGTGATTTTTGCATTGTCATCTTGAAACAGGTACAATACTTAATATTTTACTTGCTTTTAGTTTGTTTGCGTATATAATTACACCATCAATTACATTGTTCAATTTTACATACGGCTAGTTACTGATGCCAATGACCTTTGAACGTAAACATAACCTTAGTTTGGTGACAGAACTTCTTATTTTTCATCTAAATTTCGTTTTTACTTTAAACTAAACATCTTTTAAACTGCTGCCCCAACTACCTCCTCTCTTCTAAATTGTTTTCTCTTCCTTATAATCATGATTATGACTCGCAGCGCCCGTGCTCGTCTAGAAGAGTCTAAACTCAATCAGGCTTTGAGCGAATTGAAGGCGTCAAAGAAGTACTGTGACCAACTAAATAAGGAAATAGATGAGAATGAAAAGGTGCTCTTTGACGCCCATGAAATGAATAGGAAGTTGAAAAATGAAATGGCTCATATATATTCAATACACTGATGCCATAGAAGCCCGGGATAGGCTCCAAGTTGTTGTGGACGGGTTCAGCCAGTGTAGCATAGAGTATGAACAAGCTTAGTCACAAACATTTACTTAAAAAGCAGCTACACGAGGCTCAAAGTCAGATTTCACAACTTGAGACTACAAATATTAACATCACTGCCTCGCTGAAACAAAGTCTGTTCCATGAATTGGTGCCTATTGCCCCGTCAATGATTTCGGCCATGAACCCCTCTTACACTATTGATTTGACAAGTGATGATGAAATTTGACAGTATGTGTTTGTTGACATTATAATGCCTGGTTTTAATTATATAATTTTAATTTTTAATTATTATTTTTCGACAATTTTAATTTGACTACGGAGTTAATTATTTTGTTAAATTTATTTTCAATATTTGCATGCCTAATTTAAGGTAGATTGTACAGGGATCACAAAGTTTGTAAACACCTTATTTATGTACCTACTTTCTTAGCAAATAAACATATTATTATTATTATTAACATATTATTATTATTAAGAGTAGTCACCAGTAAAAACAAACTTAAGAAATACATCAAAATCAATAAATATATTGTGAAAACACAAAAAATTTTAAAAAGACAAAGGTTTTTTTATCAAAAATGTTAAACTCAATAGAGAAAGGTTAAACTTACTGAAACAATTAGATGTGTACTCTTTTAATTTGGACCAAAGTACTAGGAAATACAACATTGACACACAGGACTTGCAATCTCAACTTGACCATTTGCAAGAGAAACTTAGTGCAATGACTACTAAATATAATACCTCTGAAGATCTTATGAGGGAATATGTGTTGGCAATGAATGAGCTGGTAAACTCACAATCAAACACCAGCTGTGAGCATTGTCAAATACCATCTAATGTTCCTACACCGGACCATTCATTGTCAACATACAATACCACCTTAGTGCAGCCTTGTGTTGATTTGACTATTCCTGCTACTATTAATAGTTCCAGTAAACCATGTAAACAAATAGTACAAAATGATATAATATTATTTTGCGATGAGATTGGAAAGGACTTAGGCCACTTATTGACAGATGAATATCCGGGACACTCTGTAATAAACTACTGTATGCCTGGTTGTTCCTTATTTGATATTATGAAAAAAAATATTAAATGTAACTTTAACCAGGACACTACATTACTAATTTTTATGGGTAATAGGGGAAACATGAACAAAGGAGAATTGCTCCAATATTATAGAACATTGTCTAATCTTAGTTTAAGAAAAATATTGTTGTTTACATTCCCCTATAGTAACAGTTTGCCACAGGAGGAAAATAACGTAAGATTTGAAATCAATATGACATTACATAATTTGACATTTAATAATATCTATTTCAATTAATTGATACTAACAAATATGTTGGTAATAACTTGTATTTGACAAAAGATAGGTATAATATTATTATGTACTATCTTTCAAACTATCATAAAAGACAGATAGCTGTGTCGCTACCATATTTTTTTTCTATTACAGCCAAGAATTTGGCTAAACAACTTGCTTCTTTTGAGCAATGCAATGACATGTTAGACTATTCTGCCAATAATTGGTTCCAAGTTATTGGCAGAATAGTCTAACATGTCATTGACTTTCATTTAAATGAGAAATAAGGACAATAGAGGCAACCTCTTGCAAGAATGTAAGGAAAGCAAATGGTAAACCAACCAAATGTGTGTGTAAATAAATTTAATAATATCAACCTGGTGCATCAAAATATTCAAGGGTTTTTAAACAAAGATTTAGAAGTAGATTTATTCCTGAATTTTAACAATGTAGATATTCTTTGTGTGACAGAACATTGGCTTAAAGGCCACCAGTTTATATTCAATTTTAGTAATCACCAGGTTGGTAGTTCGTTCAGCAGAGTAAATGCTATACATGGTGGCTCATTAATATTAGTAAATAACCAGATCAAATTTAAAGACCGTAAGGATATTGTGTGCCTCTCTGTTGAGCGAACAATTGAGATAGCCTGTATCGAATTGGAGCAGTTCATTATATTAAGTGTGTACAGACCGCCTTCAGGATTGTATGATTGTTTTGAAAAGGTTATGGATGAAGTGTTGAACAAAATCTGTAATTCTAATAAGTCTATTATCACTTGTGGTGATTTTAATGTTAATTTGTTAGAAAATTTTGGGTTAAGTACTAGAATTATAAGTTTGTTTCAGTCATACAATCTTGCTAACCAATTTTTGGAGCCCACTAGAATAACTCCCACTAGTGCCACTTGCCTAGATAATGTTTATACAGATGTTATACCAACCCACAAGGAAATTATTAATTTAATAGACTCAGATCATTGCGGACAGTTGGTCACTATTTTTAAATATTAACAAAAAAACTAAAAAAAAAGATATCACTGTTAATCCAAAAACTAATAATCGTTTGGAAACATTTAAAACTAAACTTCTAAGTAATTTACCACTTTTTTCAACTAATGATGACTCTAATCAACAATATAATGCTTTTTTCAAAATGTATTGTACACAATTTGATAATACTTTCATTCCGAAGACATTTTCGGTTAATAGTAATGCTTCCTTCAGTGACTGGGCTACCATTGGTATACATAAAAGTAGAAAACGACTTTATGAGTTGTATGATGAACGGACTTGTATAAACACTGCTGAATTTAATTTATATGTTAGGAATTATTCAAAATTATTTAAAAAAGTTTGTTGTATGGCCAAGTCACGTTACTTGAGTTCAAAAATTACCACCTCCAGCATAGCCAAACTGCCACGGCTAGCTTGCGCAGGGCACTGGAGGTAAAACCCCGAACCATCGCACTGATCAGGAACAATAGGATATGCGGCCTCGGCAACATCGGAGGTAAGCTAATCCTCAACACACATAATTCAGACAAACCAAGAACCTGCGCCTACATACCCAATGGAATTCCTACCACACCACTCACTCAGTTCTGTTCCAGAGACCTGACAGCTGTCAGGCTCCAGACCGAAGGCGACGTTCCCGATGTTGTATTGGCCTCGGTATACATGCCAGGCGAGGACGCAAACTGCCCGCCAAAAGAGATGACCGACCTAGTACAACACTGCGAGCGTGCCAACCTAGACCTGATCATCCTCACCGACTCAAACGCTCACCACCCACTCTGGGGCAGCGACGCACCGAACCTTAGAGGAGAAGTACTATCCACCTATTTATTCTCTACTAACCTTAACATTGTTAACCGTGGTGCTGAACCCACTTGGGTCACAGTCCGAGGGCAAACGATCATAGACCTAACCCTTGCAACAGAAAATGCAACAAACTTTATCACAAACTGGCACGTATCCGACGAGCCTTCTTGCTCAGACCATAGAAGGATTCGCTTTACATTAACTACCAACACAAGTAAACCGGTTCCTAGGCGGAACCCGCGGCGCACCAATGTACCCGGGTATAAGCGCCTCCTAGCCTCCCTACTAGGCAGACACCTATCACTAGTAACCATAACAGACCACGCACAACTAGAATACTCCGTAAACAAACTATCAGAATATATTACCGAGGCATACCATGCATGCTGCAAACTAAGGGCGCCAAAAACTAACAGCGAGAGGAACCCCTGGTGGAACGCTGAACTTAGTAAACTCAGAGATGCATTACGTAAGCAATTCAACAGAGCCAAAAACACCAGACTCCCGGACGACTGGGAGTCATACAAAGAGACCCAACATACATACAAAAGGCAAATCAGAACTGCCAGAAGAACAGCATGGCGGAAGTTCTGTGAATCCATCGAAACCAATAATGAAGCCGCAAGGGTAAGGAAAATCCTATCAACTGATCAGGACCGAACCCTCGGCGCGCTGAAAAAACCCGACAACTCATACACACTAAATGACCATGAAACCAGTAAAATCCTCCTCGAGACTCACTTCCCAGACTGCAAACTCCTAGAGGACAAGGTGTGGGAAGCTGAACCAGGATGGACCCCAACGGATCAAGACTGGTCTAGAGCCCGCAATATAGTAACAGAAGACCGGATAAAGTGGGCCATCAACACCTTTCAGCCCTATAAGTCCGCTGGGCTGGATGGCATCTTTCCAGCCCTCCTACAATGGGGGGTTGATATCATGACACTATGCCTGGTGGAGACCTTCCGAGCCTGTATAGCACTCAGACACATACCCCTAGCTTGGCGCGAAGTGAAAGTCATATTCATACCCAAACCAGGCAAATCCGACTACACACAACCCAAGACCTATAGGCCCATAAGCCTCACATCCTTCCTACTGAAAACCCTAGAGAGACTCTGTTATAGATACATTCGAGACGGACCTCTTCAGGCAAAACCACTTCATAAACAACAACATGCGTACTCCACAGGCAGATCAACGGAATCTGCATTACATAGCGTGGTTTCCAAGATTGAATGCGCGGTGGACCACAAATGCTCAGCACTAGCCGTCTTCATTGATATCGAGGGTGCTTTTGACAAAACCACGTTCGGTAGCATCAACATGGCCCTCGACAGACACAATATAGACCCGACCCTGAGCGGGTGGATCACTAATCTGCTCAAATTGAGAGCTGTACAGGTAACAGTGAACGACACCACAAGGGCCATTGTGGCGAAGGGCTGCCCACAGGGGGGCGTTCTCTCGCCACTTCTGTGGAACTTGGTTGTAGACAGCCTCATCAGAACACTCAATGACAAAGGCTACTTTACTGTAGGCTATGCCGATGATATAAACATAATAATAAATGGCACCCACGAAAATACCCTATGCAACCATATGCGCCAAGCCTTGAAAATAGTAGAGGACTGGTGCAACAGACACCAGCTAACCGCCAACCCCACAAAGACCGAACTGATCCTCTTTACGAAAAAGAGGAAACTGACGACACTATAACTACCACGATTCTTCGGAACTACCCTAAGCCTATCAACCGAAACCAAGTACCTAGGCATCTATTTGGATAAACAGCTGAATTGGGCAAAACACACCAACTACATCACTACAAAAGCCAGCATATCTCTGTGGCAGTGCAAGCGAATGCTTGGCAGAAACTTGGGGATTAACCCCAAGGTAACCTACTGGCTATACACTACTGTCATTAGACCAATTATCACGTACGGCTCGTTAGTCTGGTGGCCTAGGACAGACCTGAGCACAGCCCAAAAAGATCTCGAAAAACTGCAGCGGTTTGCTTGTGTAGCAATCACTAGTTGCATGAGAACCACACCCACTGCTGCCCTACAAGCAATGCTTGGGCTGCCACCCCTACACCTCATCGTGCGGGAGGAGGCGACCCTGGCTGCCTTTAGGCTCCATATATCGGGAACCCTAAGCAAAGATTCTAGGGTCAGGCACACACGCATAAAGGAGGATGCAGTCAAACGACAGCCAATGTTAGCATCACCCTGCGACAAAACCCCGAAGCAACACTACTTCCAAAAGCACTACAGCATCGTTCTCTCGGAAGAACGGCGTGACTACTCACGCCCGAACGAGATGAGAGTGTACACCGACGGCTCGAAGACCGGATCTGGGACCGGAGTTGGAGTCTTTTCACACGACCTCAACATAAACATATCAAACCCGCTGGGAATGTTCAACACCGTCTATCAGGCGGAGTGTGTGGGCATTATACAAGCGGTGTACGCCATAGAAACCAGGAAAGTTACGGACACACATATACGTATACTCTCCGACAGCACCTCGGTCCTCCAATCATTGAGGAAAAAATATATTACCTCAAGTATAGTACTAGAATGTCACAAGGCTCTAGAACGAGTAACGGTATTAAACCGCAACACAGTGACACTGCAATGGATATTTTCAAAATGTATTGTACATAATTTGATAATACTTTCATTCCGAAGACATTTTCGGTTAATAGTAATGCTTCCTTCAGTGACTGGGCTACCATTGGTATACATAAAAGTAGAAAACGACTTTATGAGTTGTATGATGAACGGACTTGTATAAATACTTCTGAATTTAATTTATATGTTAGGAATTATTCAAAATTATTTAAAAAAGTTTATTGTATGGCCAAGTCACGTTACTTGAGTTCAAAAATAAAAAATAGTAGTAATGTAATTAAAACGACATGGAATATCATTAATAGCGAAACGGAAGGTCATGCAACCGAAGTAGTGACTTCAGCCTTGATATTGATGGCAACATAATTAATTCAGATTCGCAAGTCGCCGCGGCCTTTGAAAATTTCTTTGCAGAGATTCCCGTATCGACTACTAAATCTCTGAACTCATCGCCCACTACTGCAGAGTCTTTGCTTAAAGAAAACGTTCCAGTTTGTGATTCTGAGTTTAATTTCCAATATGTCACCTGGAGAGATATAATTAAAACCTTTCACACATTAAATGTTAAAAAGACCACAGATCTATGGGGTAATTCTGTGGACGTTGCTAAGTCAATTATAGATATTGTAGCACCTACTTTAGCTGTTATTTTTAATAGTTGTATTGACCGTGGTGAGTTTCCTGATCTTATGAAAAACAGTAAAATAATACCATTGTTTAAATCGGGTAGCACATCTGACCCTACTAATTATAGACCTATTTCAGTGCTACCTACCTTTAGTAAAATTTTTGAAAAAACTTATTTTAGATCAAATGCAAAGATTTTTTAATAAACACAAATTACTGCATAACAAACAGTTTGGTTTTACAAAGGGTCGTTCAACTACTGATGCCGGAGTTGAACTTTTAGGACATGTTTATAATGCATGGGAGGACAAGTGCGATGCTTTGGGCATCTTTTGCGATCTGTCCAAGGCATTTGATTGTGTTCTTCATGAAACATTAATCAGGAAACTGCACCACTACGGAATACAGAACGCCGCTCTGGATCTTCTTACTTCTTACTTAAGTGATAGGATTCAAAGAGTAGATGTTAACGGAAAAAGATCACCTGGATCTGTAGTTAGAATGGGGGTCCCCCAGGGCTCAATTATTTGCCCATTTTTGTTTCTTATTTATATTAATGACTTGCCATACCTCATAAAGGATAATCATGATATAGTGTTGTTTGCAGACGACACTTCACTTTTATTTAAACTGAAACGTCAGCAGCTGGTTACTGACATTGTTAATAGCGCCCTCGCTAAGGTAGTTAACTGGTTTAATGTTAATAACCTACTTCTTAACGAGAAAAAAACTAAATGTATTAAGTTTACGATACCTCATGTTAGACAAGTAGAAACTAGTGTTCTTTTAAAGGGTGAAGAGTTGAAACCCGAAAACTCCACAGTGTTCTTAGGCATAACTTTGGATGCCAAGCTTCAATGGGGCCCCCATATAGATAAATTGTCAAAAAAACTAAGCTCTGCAGCATACGCCGTTAGAAAAATTCGTAATTTAACTGATTTAGAGACAGCGCGTTTAGTTTACTTTAGTTATTTTCATAGTGTGATGTCGTACGGTATTCTTTTGTGGGGAAATGCCGCCGACATTCAAACAGTTTTTGTTTTACAAAAAAGGGCAATTCGTTCAATTTATAAATTAAGTCTCAGACACTCCCTCAGAGACAAATATAAAGAGATTAATATAATGACTGTGCCTTCTCAGTACATTTATGAAAATCTTTTATATGCACATAAAAATATTAATCTGTTTAAAACATACAGTGATATCCATAACAAAAATACTAGGAATAAACACAAATTTGTTGTTCCCACTACCAGGCTCAAGAAAATAGGTGGCTCGTTTAAATGTCAATGTATACGTTTTTATAATAAACTTCCTAGACACATTCAAGAACTAAGCCTTAATAAATTTAAAACTTTTATAAAGCGGAAATTATGCCAGAAAGCCTATTATACTGTCAAGGACTATATTGAGGACAAGAAGGCTTGGGATTGAGGTGCTCCAATAAGTTAACACAGACATAATTGATGTGTAATTTGCTATTTTTTCTTTTTTTTTCTTTTAGTGTATTTTTTTATATACGTACCTTTTATCTAAACAATGACATGTATATATTTACTGTATAAAGCATAATATTGTTTTAATTTTTGTGAATGTGCGGACTATGTGGGTCTTTGCATTTTTTTTTTCTCTTCTTTTAATGATGATGGTCTGGCTGTTTGAGTACTTTACGCGGCCTCCCCAAATGTCCTTTCTTTTGTATTGTTCGTCGGATCGTTGAGCTCCTTAGTTCTGAGTTGAGCTGCACGATGATTGACAAATGCGTGCACTGACTGGACAGGTCCACTCAAATCCATGTGGTTCTTTCCTCAAAAGACCATTTCAGACACCAGTCTACATAGTCCTCATATGATATGACCAAGATTATTTTCATATTTTATTTACACTTTGAAATTGATGCACTTTATATATGCAATGACATTTAATTTGTAAAGGATTATACTATTTTAATTATTGTGAATGTGAAGACATTGTGGATTTGTTATTTTTTTTAATGCATTTTTTTTTAAATTATTAGTTTTAATCATGGTCTGGCAGTTTGAGTAATTTATGCGGCCTACCCAAATGTCCTTTCTTTGGTTATGTTCGTCGAATCGTTTAGCTCCTTTAGTTCTGTGTTGAGCTGCATGACAACTGACAAATGCGTGCACTGACTGGACAGGTCCACTCATTCTGTGTGGTTCTTTCCTCGAAAGACCATTTCAGATATCAATCCACATGGTCTTCACATGACCTGACCAAGATTATGTCTGGACTTTAAAACAGACTGTGACCTCTGAGTTTGTTTCGGCGTTTCTTCTCAGAGTAGTCAGATAGGAAATACCGATCTCACCTAGTTTTTAAAATATGATTGACGTGTAAAAGTGTTTGTACAAACCTATTTACAGAAAAAAAAAAAAAAAAATATATATATAAAAGGACACAGTGGATCGCTGGGCAATGACGCAGCTGACGAATTAGCCAGGAGAGCATCCAGCACGTCGGCATGCGGGCCTGAACCCATCATACCCATCCCCTTCAACCAGATACGCAGGTGGCTGCAGGAGTCCACCCATACACAAGCCGAGAGGTGGTGGACCTCGACACCAGGCTGCAGGCAGTCCAAGGAAGCTTTGCCATCCTTAGATGGCAGGCTAACCAGACGTTTATTACGTCTGAATAGAAATGGCCTGCGCCTTATGACGGGGACCATCACAGGACACTGCTCGCTAAATAAACACTTCTACACAATAGGTATAACGGACAGCCCTCTGTGCAGAGCTTGCATGGAGTCGGACGAGACCGTTGCGCACGTGCTCTTTGAGTGCACAGGCGTTACCCAGATTAGAACAGAAACCCTCGGGACACTCGGATCTTACACAGAGGTTCTCAACAGACCAGAAGCTTTGATCGGCTTCTGGAGGGAGGTGGGCTGGTTGGAATAAAAACCACCGACGGCCGCCATGGCCCACGTACAATGGTCCACATGTAGGACTAAGTGCGGAAACCATACCCTCTAACATAGAACATAAACCGACATGGAATATCATTAATAGCGAAACGGGAAGGTCATGCAACCGAAGTAGTGACTTCAGCCTTGATATTGATGGCAACATAATTAAATCAGATTCTCAAGTCGCCGCGGCCTTTCAAAATTTCTTTGCAGAGATTCCCGTTTCGACTACTAAATCTCTGAACTCATCGCCCACTACTGCAGAGTCTTTGCTTAAAGAAAACGTTCCAGTTTGTGATTCTGAGTTTAATTTCCAATATGTCACCTGTAGAGATATAATTAAAACCTTTCACACATTAAATGTTAAAAAGACCGCAGATATATGGGGTAATTTTGTGGACGTCTCAAAAGACCATTTCAGACACCAGTCTACATAGTCCTCATATGATATGACCAAGATTATTTTCATATTTTATTTACACTTTGAAATTGATGCACTTTATATATGCAATGACATTTAATTTGTAAAGGATTATACTATTTTAATTATTGTGAATGTGAAGACATTGTGGATTTGTTATTTTTTTTAATGCATTTTTTTTTAAATTATTAGTTTTAATCATGGTCTGGCAGTTTGAGTAATTTATGCGGCCTACCCAAATGTCCTTTCTTTGGTTATGTTCGTCGAATCGTTTAGCTCCTTTAGTTCTGTGTTGAGCTGCATGACAACTGACAAATGCGTGCACTGACTGGACAGGTCCACTCATTCTGTGTGGTTCTTTCCTCGAAAGACCATTTCAGATATCAATCCACATGGTCTTCACATGACCTGACCAAGATTATGTCTGGACTTTAAAACAGACTGTGACCTCTGAGTTTGTTTCGGCGTTTCTTCTCAGAGTAGTCAGATAGGAAATACCGATCTCACCTAGTTTTTAAAATATGATTGACGTGTAAAAGTGTTTGTACAAACCTATTTACAGAAAAAAAAAAAAAAAAATATATATATAAAAGGACACAGTGGATCGCTGGGCAATGACGCAGCTGACGAATTAGCCAGGAGAGCATCCAGCACGTCGGCATGCGGGCCTGAACCCATCATACCCATCCCCTTCAACCAGATACGCAGGTGGCTGCAGGAGTCCACCCATACACAAGCCGAGAGGTGGTGGACCTCGACACCAGGCTGCAGGCAGTCCAAGGAAGCTTTGCCATCCTTAGATGGCAGGCTAACCAGACGTTTATTACGTCTGAATAGAAATGGCCTGCGCCTTATGACGGGGACCATCACAGGACACTGCTCGCTAAATAAACACTTCTACACAATAGGTATAACGGACAGCCCTCTGTGCAGAGCTTGCATGGAGTCGGACGAGACCGTTGCGCACGTGCTCTTTGAGTGCACAGGCGTTACCCAGATTAGAACAGAAACCCTCGGGACACTCGGATCTTACACAGAGGTTCTCAACAGACCAGAAGCTTTGATCGGCTTCTGGAGGGAGGTGGGCTGGTTGGAATAAAAACCACCGACGGCCGCCATGGCCCACGTACAATGGTCCACATGTAGGACTAAGTGCGGAAACCATACCCTCTAACATAGAACATAAACCGACATGGAATATCATTAATAGCGAAACGGGAAGGTCATGCAACCGAAGTAGTGACTTCAGCCTTGATATTGATGGCAACATAATTAAATCAGATTCTCAAGTCGCCGCGGCCTTTCAAAATTTCTTTGCAGAGATTCCCGTTTCGACTACTAAATCTCTGAACTCATCGCCCACTACTGCAGAGTCTTTGCTTAAAGAAAACGTTCCAGTTTGTGATTCTGAGTTTAATTTCCAATATGTCACCTGTAGAGATATAATTAAAACCTTTCACACATTAAATGTTAAAAAGACCGCAGATATATGGGGTAATTTTGTGGACGTTGCTAAGTCAATTATAGATATTGTAGCACCTACTTTAGCTGTTATTTTTAATAATTGTATTGATCGTGGTGAGTTTCCTGATCTTATGAAAAACAGTAAAATAATACCATTGTTTAAATCGGGTAGTACATCTGACCCTACTAATTATAGACCTATTTCAGTACTACCTACCTTTAGTAAATTTTTTGAAAAACTTATTTTAGATCAAATGCAAAGATTTTTTTATAAACACAAATTACTGCATAACAAACAGTTTGGTTTTACAAAGGGTCGTTCGACTACTGATGTTGTTGAACTTTTAGGACATGTTTATAATGCATGGGAGGACAAGTGCGATGCTTTGGGCATCTTTTGCGATCTGTCCAAGGCATTTGATTGTGTTCTTCATGAAACATTAATCAGGAAACTGCACCACTACGGAATACGGAACGCCTCTCTGGCTCTTCTTACTTCTTACTTAAGTGATAGGATTCAAAGAGTAGATGTTAACGGCAAAAGATCACCTGGATCTGTAGTTAGAATGGGGGTCCCCCAGGGCTCAATTATTGGCCCATTTTTGTTTCTTATTTATATTAATGACTTGCCATACCTCATAAAGGATAATCATGATATAGTGTTGTTTGCAGACAACACTTCACTTTTATTTAAACTGAAACGTCAGCAGCTGGTTACTGACAATGTAAATAGCGCCCTCGCTAAGGTAGTTAACTGGTTTAATGTTAATAACCTACTTCTTAACGAGAAAAAAACTAAATGTATTAAGTTTACGATACCTCATGTTAGACAAGTAGAAACTAGTGTTCTTTTAAAGGGTGAAGAGTTGAAACCCGAAAACTCCACAGTATTCTTAGGCATAACTTTGGATGCCAAGCTTCAATGGGGCCCCCATATAGATAAATTGCCAAAAAAACTAAGCTCTGCAGCATACGCCGTTAGAAAAATTCGTAATTTAACTGATTTAGAGACAGCGCGTTTAGTTTACTTTAGTTATTTTCATAGTGTGATGTCGTACGGTATTCTTTTGTGGGGAAATGCCGCCGACATTCAAACAGTTTTTGTTTTACAAAAAAGGGCAATTCGTTCAATTTATAAATTAAGTCCCAGACACTCCCTCAGAGACAAATTTAAAGAGATTAATATAATGACTGTGCCTTCTCAGTACATTTATGAAAATCTTTTATATGCACATAAAAATAAGAATTTGTTTAAAAAATACAGTGATATCCATAACAAAAATACTAGGAATAAACACAAATTTGTTGTTCCCACTACCAGGCTCAAGAAAATAGGTGGCTTTAATGTCAATGTATACGTTTTTATAATAAACTTCCTAGCCACATTCAAGAACTAAGCCTTAATAAATTTAAAACTTTTATAAAGCGGAAATTATGCCAGAAAGCCTATTATACTGTCAAGGACTATATTGAGGACAAGAAGGCTTGGGATTGAGGTGCTCCAATAAGTTAACACAGACATAATTGATGTGTAATTTGCTATTTTTTCTTTTTTTTTTCTTTTAGTGTATTTTTTTATATACGTACCTTTTATCTAAACAATGACATGTATATATTTACTGTATAAAGTATAATATTGTTTTAATTTTTGTGAATGTGCGGACTATGTGGGTCTTTGCATTTTTTTTTTTCTTCTTTTAATGATGATGGTCTGGCTGTTTGAGTACTTTACGCGGCCTCCCCAAATGTCCTTTCTTTTGTATTGTTCGTCGGATCGTTGAGCTCCTTAGTTCTGAGTTGAGCTGCACGATGATTGACAAATGCGTGTACTGAGTGGACAGGTCCACTCAAATCCGTGTGGTTCTTTCCTCAAAAGACCATTTCAGACACCAATCTACAGAGTCCTCATATGATCTGACCAAGTTTATTCTCGGATTTTTACACACTTTGACATACTATACAATGACATGAAAATTTACTTTGTAAAGTATTATAATATTTTTATTATTGTGAATGTGAAGACATTGTGGATTTGTTGTTTTTTTATTATTAGTTTTAATCATGGTCTGGCAGTTTGAGTAATTTATGCGGCCTACCCAAATGTCCTTTTTTTGGTAATGTTCGTCGAACCGTTTAGCTCCTTTAGTTCTGTGTTGAGCTGCATGACAACTGACAAATGCGTGCATTGACTGGACAGGTCCACTCATTCTGTGTGGTTCTTTCCTCGAAAGACCATTTCAGATATCAATCCACATGGTCTTCACATGACCTGACCAAGATTATGTCTGGACTTTAAAACAGACTGTGACCTCTGAGTTTGTTTCGGCGTTTCTTCTCAGAGTAGTCAGATAGGAAATGCTGATCTCACCTAGTTTTTAAAATATTATTGACGTGTAAAAGTGTTTCTACAAACCTATTTACAGAAATAAAATCATTTATCATTTATAAAAGACTTAGCCCAAATGCTGATGCAAGCCAGGTCATGATTCATTGCAGCAATCGCAGAACCCGCGTCAGCCACAGTAAAATGTCGGTAAAGCTGCAAGTCATCTGCGTAGAGATGAAAACTAGAGGAGATTACTCTGGTAACAAAGTTAATGAAAATTTAAAAAAGAAGAAGAGAAAGAACGCTACCCTGAGGGACACCCTCAGTGAGGCTACACCAATCAGAGAAGGACTCCTCCAGGCGAACACACTGAGAGCGTCCCCGAAGGTAGGATCTGAACCAGGCTAAAGCGGAAGAAGAGAAATTGATAGATTTGAGGATAACTAGTAAAATTTCGAAATCCACTGAGTTGAAGGCGCTACTAAAGTCAAGCAATGCAAGCACAGTAAAGGACTTATTCTCCATTGCCCAGCGGATGGTTCGTGTCTCTTTGGTTTCGGTGTTAGCGGAGCCACTGCTAACTCCTGTTGACAGCGACTCAAGCTGCGGCGTCGAGGTTTCGGAGGTGGCGGGGTCAACGCAGTCTGCTGCCGGCTGGTTCCCTCGCCACAGTGCACAGCGGTAGGCTTACGGCACAGGCGACATCGCCCAGTCCGCCACATCCAGACTACTCCCACGCACTCCAAATCGCTTTTCTTTAGTTTCTCTATCGCCTCCCCCAAACTGGTCATGGTTATGGTTAGGTTTCCGTCATCGGTCTGCTTTTCGTCGGGGATTTTGATGTTAATCAAGTGGTTAATCTCATGGAATTCAGGTATGTAAATGGTTGGTGAAATGTTCATGTGATTGGCTTGATGACGTATTGAATACAATGTGAAGTCCTTTCCTTTGATGACGCACTGTTGATCTATAGCAATGACCCCGGCTTGGCTCAGCTGATGAACTGTTACATGATAGCCGCATATCACTTTTATTGTGTAGGTGTCACAACAAAAGTAAAAGTGCTGAGAAGTCGAATGTAATTCTAGCCATTCGTTGGTGCAGTTGTTTTTTTCTACTTTACATGTTTTGGTTGCCGAGTTCGTGTCGCAAAAACTTTCGTCATTTTGCAGGTCTTTAATTAATTGGTTTTAGGAGCTGATACATGTAAGTTGGTCCATGGTGTAGACATGCCGTTAGTTCTTGTGTGGACATGCTAAAGAAGCTGTCTTTCTTTAGGTTGACTGCCACGTATTCGGAGACTGGTATTATTCAGCACCCTAACACATTTTCGTAAACGATTTCGACTAATCGGTTTGATTTTGACAGTTCAACAACATAATGAATGTTGTTGAACTGTCAAAATCAGCGTTGTTTACATTGTTGAGCAGAATTTTTTATCGAAGTAATGAAGCCTTGGATTAGCAATCAGTTTCAAAAGATTCAGATTCCGATTGATTGTGTATTACGCAATTAGGGTCCTGGTCATAATGGTGTTTGTTTGGTGTGGTACTGGTATTGTTTTGTACAGTTTGAAACTTTCTCTGGCTACTAATGGAAAAGTAACTTCAATTATAACATATTTTTGCGTCGCTCTGGCTTGGACCTTCAGTAGTTTGTAAAGATACTGAAGATCAGCGTCTAAATTAGTGATTGGTAGTGTGAGTTCGCTTGGCATCTGGCCATATTTGGTTTGAAGCTCACGTTTAAGTTGCGTTGGTGGCAGTAAATGTATGCTAATTTGACCGTGGTAGATGTCTGTTAATGCATGGAGCAACGTGTCTTGAAGTCGTCTTAATCCTTGCAGCAGGCTGTTTGCAGACATCGCTGACAATGTGAAGTCATTGGCGTATAATATATTTTGTATTTCGCGTTGGAGAGAAGAAAGAAAGAAAGAAAAATATTTTATTTGGGACACGCACAGGGAATACAAATAGTAAAAAAAAAAAAAAATAACAAACAATGTATAAACTAACAGAATAACAACATAAAATAGTAAAAAGACCTGTGTGAGGCCAAAAAGGCTCCTATCTCAGCATAATGGTCCATCAGTGGTCTCCATTCTCTTCATGAGGTTGAACTCTGATTCAATTATGGAAGTTTGATTTTTCCACAAGTTAGAAGTGTTTCTCATTGCGATGTATGGTTTCAATGTCTTTTTCATACTGGTCTGCAAAACGCGAGTCCAACACTCCGAATAAGTCATTCGCTAGATACCCGATACCGTTGATAAGGCCTCGTCGGCGCCGACCCGTCTTCCCCGTGGCGCGTCGCCGTCTAGCGTAGACATCAAAATGCTGTGTTAGCAAAAGTTCATTGTAGTATTTGAGTTCCTGGTAATCGTGCCGGGCTTGCTGCACGATCGTATTACAATGGCTTCGTGTTTCAATGGTAGCGCACCATTGTTCTTGATAGTGTGCTATTTTATTATAGGTGTTTATGCCTGTCCAATAGGGTTCCATGTCGTAGTTCATGACCAACGTCCATTTATCCCTGATTAATTGTACTTTTGAAATGGGATCAAAATAAAGTTTCTGGTTGCTTGGTAATGGTTTGACGTCGTCCAAACCGTAACATGGAAAAATCAGCATAAAAAAAACTCAGTAAAACAGTAACTACAGTTGCGATTTTTGATCTTGGTTTTCTTTTCCTTTCTGTAAATTTGGTTGTGGGTTCTGGTTCAGATGTCGTTGCGTTGCGTTAGTTAGTTCCTTGAACATATAATGTATAATTTTTCCTGCTTTATTTATCAACAATGCAAACAATTTTATTTCATTTATTTTAATGGTTTATTCTTTATAATCATGATGTTAAATAGATAATTATTTCGTACTTACCATTTTGCCTTAAAAAAACTGTTTCTCCGTTATGTCACCGAGTTTGTCATCAGAATTTCTTTAAGTAACACACATTTCACAAACACTATTTTACAATAACCATACCAACACAGTCTCCAAACACATTGTTTTGTTTTGAAATTCCATATTAAAATTCATTACGTAATACACCATCTAATTATTACGTAATTATTACCTGGTAGAACAATAACAATCACAGTATGTCAAAACCTCGAACCTATTTTAAATGACAGCTGTGCGACAGATTATCAACGGCGCGTGAGCTTTCAATGCCCGGAATGTTACCATTTTTATAAATATTGTTTATTTTATTTTTTTGAACACTTATCTAGTTATTAAGTGTATGTATTTTTACTTTTTATTTTCATCTTAGCGTTTGCTACACTGGTCGACGTCATTCAACGCCGGCTGTCGCTAAAAACCAGCGCTGGGGCTCTGTCTCGCATAGGGTCGTAGCATTAAGCTGAGCGATGGCCGTTTTGCGTGGATGTGACGCATATTTTCCCCCGATTTGTTCTCTTTGGTGTTTGTGTTCGATCGATACCGTAAATAAACGTTCTTTTCTTTCTTTCTTTCTTTCTTTATTCTGGTTAACGGGCAAAACTGAGAGTTTCACAATAGGGCGTTTCAAGACCCCATTTTTGGTTTTTAGTGAAACCGCTCTGGTTAAACCATCGTTTCCTGGATGTGTGTCCACCACACGTCCATGAGCCCATTTTCCTGGAGGTAGATTATCATGGTGAATCACCACTAGATCTCCAATTACGATGTTTTTCTGTGGTTCCATTCATTTACTTCGAGATGATTTTCCAAAGATCTTGGAATAATTTGTTGGTTAGATGCCATCGGGTTCGAGCATCTTGCTCCGTTTCTATTACAGTTGTCCCTGGTCTCCCTGATAAGAAATGTGCTGGTGTAAGGAAGTTTACATCATCAGGATCCTCGGATATTGCGCAAAGAGGTCGAGAGTTGAGGCACGCTTCTAGCCTAGCTAACAATGTGGTGTACTCTTCGAAGGTAAGTCTTTGTAGACCGATGACCCTCTTGAGATTATGTTTTAGACTGCGTACAGCTCGCTCCCATAGACCGCCGGCATTAGGCCAGCTAGGTACGTTAAAATGCCATTCTATACCCATTTCCGTTATCTCGGTAATAAAACTTTCACTGAACACTTCGTGAAGCTGGTTGTATTCTTCCTGTATCATTCTGTTTGCTCCCACGAAGTTACTGCCGTTGTCACTGTACATAAGCCGTGGTGCTCCTTTTCTGGCTGTCATTCTGGTTAGAGCTGCCAAACAGGCGGAGCTGCTCAGGTCCGACACGAGTTCTAGGTGAACCGCTTTCGTGACCATACATACAAAAACTGCTATGTACCCCTTTGTAGTTTTGATTCCCCGTCCTTTATTAGCTTTTACCGCTACGAAACCCGTGTAATCTATGCCGCAGTGGTAAAACGCATGCTCTGGATTCACTCTTGGTTCTGGTAAATCTCAGATGAGCTGGTGCTGCCGTACGGGATTCTGTTTTCTGCATGACACACATTTTCTTATAAACTTTTTAGTTGCTATATATCCGCCTATAATCCAAAACTGTTGTCGAAGGTTTGCTAACGTTATTGGCGCCCCGCCATGGAAACTCAATTTATGAGCTTGATCGATGAATAATGTGGTTAGCAGATGATCGTGAGGTAAGATGATGGGATGTTTCATCTCGAGACTTATGTGGGCGTTTTCCAATCTCCCACCTACGTGTAAAATTCTACAAGTTAGATAAGTTATACAATCATCTCGTCGAATACAGTATCGATTGGTAAAGCACACAACTTTGTCACACATCGCTTGGTTATACTGTCACCGCTTTTTACGCCATACACTCTAGTAAAACCGTCGGGGCCGGGGTGCTTGTCGGTGATGCGTCCCATGGACCATTTTCCCGGCGGGAGATTGTCTTGCTTGATCAGCACAATATCTCCCTTCTTAAACTCTTCTTCGCGCTTTAACCATTTTGGTCTCTGCTGGAGTCGCGTTAGGTACTCCTTCTGCCATCTCGACCAGAAGTCACTTAATAATTTTTGTGTGTATTGCCAGCGTGTCAAACTATTTATTTTTGCGTCCCTTATGTTTGGGTTTGGGACGGTGACTGGGGCTTCCGTTATTAAAAAATGACCTGGTGTCAGTGCTTGCATGGTGTCGTCGTCCATTGGACATAACGGCCGCGAGTTGAGGCATGCTTCTATTTCGCAGAGAACCGTCGTCATCTCTTCGAATGTTAAGTTGGTAGTGAGGACTCTCTTCATGTGAAATTTTATTGATTTCACTCCGGCCTCCCATAGTCCTCCGAAGTTAGGGGAATCTAAAGGAAGTATAAAATGCCATTGGGTCCCGTCGTTAGCAAGTAGTTCAGCAATTTTTCCATCAAATTGCAAACCAGCTTCTTTCCAGGCTTCATGCAGTTGTTTGTTAGCACCAACAAAATTTCGCCCTTGGTCGCTCCACAGATTTATACATTTTCCTCTGCGGGCACAAAATCTTTTGAAGGCTCCTATGAATGCTGCTGTACTTAGGTCGCCAACCAATTCTAAATGAAGTGCCTTAGTTGACATGCAAATGAATAAAGCTATATAGGCCTTGCTAGTTCTAACTCCTCTGCCCTTACTCATCAATACTTGGAATGGTCCCGCAAAGTCGACACCTGAATTGCAGAATGCTTGTGCTGGTTTCACCCGTACGCTGGGTAAGTCACCCATTACTTGTGTTCTCACCTTTGCGTTTAGTTTAGCACACACCAAGCAACGATGGATATACTGTTTGCTCATAATCCAATATTTGGATCTGAGGTAAGTAAGCATTAATTGTACACCTCCATGCAACGTCTTCGAGTGGGCTTCTGCAATTATGAGATAGGTAAGTTTACTGTTACGACCCAAAATTATTGGATGCTTGCATTCGTTACTCAAATCCGCGTTCCTGAGCCGGCCGCCCACCTTGAGACCTCCATTTTCGTCATGGTATGGATTTAACGATTTTAATTTGCTTGATTTTTTTACTCTATTCTTTATTTTTAATCCTTCTATCTCTTCTTTAAATTCTTCCTCTTGTTCAATTTTAATACAGGTTTGCAGGGAAAGTTGGAGTTCTTCAGTTGTGATTGTACTACCTATGTTTCCCTTTAATTTATTTTGTTTCGGGAATCTTCGGCAGTAATTTTTGCTCTCAGTAATTCAGTCAGTGTCTCAAAGTTGTCGAGTTGTGCGGAGAATTTATTACTTTCTTTATTTTCGTTGCTTGTTATTTTCAAAGCTTGTATGGTGTTCTTCTTTCTTTCTAGATCTGTTGGTGTTTCGTTTAGTCTAGTGAACTGTGTCTTCTGGTGTAACAACCACTGTGGTCCGTTCCACCATAGGTCGCAACCTTTCAAGTTGGCTACTAACATACCCCTTGACGCAATATCAGCTGGATTATCTTGGGATTGGACATGATGCCACTGACTGCAACTTACATTGGTTGTGATCTCGACAACGCGGTTTGCCACAAACGCCTTCAATTTGTTGGGATTTCCATGTAACCAGGAGATAACAATAGAAGAATCTGTCCAAGCATAGATTTGTGTTGCAGATATCCTCATTGCTTGCCTTATTTGCTTTAGTAGTTTGGATAGAAGCAAAGCTCCACATAGCTCTAGTCGAGGCAATGAAATGGTTTTCAAAGGAGCTACTCTTGTTCTTGCAGCAATGATTGAGCTTTTACTGTGCCGTCAGAGTTTGTACCTCTGCAGTATGCCACAGCACCATATGCTTGTCTTGTATAGAGGCATCGCAGAATCCGTGGATTTCTATAGAATCTTTTCTTGAGCTAGACGTTCCCATCCATCTGTTTATGTAGATTCCGTTTACATGTTCGAGATCAGTCCGTATTGTAGCCCATTTTTCAGCCAGTGTCGTATTCAAAACTTCGTCCCAATCAATCTTTTCTTGCCAGAGTTGTTGAATTAAAATCTTCGCCATTACAAGGCAAGGCGCAATCCATCCGAGCGGGTCGAATAACTTTTGAATGTCGGATAGAATGCTTCTCTTAGTAATTGCTATGCCGATAACAGGTAAGTTCAGATTATATTCGAATTGGTCTTTACCCAAATTCCACTGTATGCCCAGGGCTTTAATTGTTCCATCAATCTTTAATTCTAGGTGTGCGTTGGATGATCTTTCGCTTGGTTCAATAGTCTCCATGAAATCACGGTTATTAGAAGACCGCTTCTTCAGTTCAAAGCCACCTAGACGCAGTAGCTTTTTGAGATCTTGACTGATTCTTATAGCTTCTTCCAGATTATCGTGTCCGGACATGACGTCATCGACGTAAAAATCTTCACGCAATATCTTTGCAGCTTCGGGATATTTATCACCTTCGTCATCAGCCAATTGTATGAGTGTTTTTACGGCGAGATAAGGTGCGGAAGCAGTTCCGAATGTCACAGTCAAAAGTCTTTAGTCTTTGATGTCTTCCAATGTATTATCTCTCCATAGAATTCTTTGATAATCGATATCTTCTGTTTGTCCAAATCATTCTATACATCTTGTGAATGTCAGAAACATAACAAACAGCGTAAAATCTCCATCTTATGATTATGCTTCTCAAGACATCTTGTAGCATTGGACCCAACAAGAGTTCATCGTTTAGTGAAGTGCCGTTGGAGCCCTTGCACGAAGCGTCGAATACAACGCGAGTCTTCGTTGTTTCCTTGTCACTTCGGATTACTGCGTGGTGAGGTAAGTAAACTGATTTATTATTTATTTTATCTTTAGGTATTTCTTCTATATGTTTTAATTCTATATATTCGTTGATCACCTTTATGTATTCTTGCTTCAATTCTATGTTTTGATTAAATATTATTTCTAGTTGAAGGAGTCTTCTTTTTGCTATTTCTCTTGTGTTGCCTTCTACTGATTTTGGTTGTTCTGCTTTGAAAGGTAGCTTGACTATGTATTTTCCGTCTTTATCTCGCTTGTGTGTCTTCTCGTACATAGTTTCACATAGTTGTTCAGTTAGGATAAGTTTTCTTTTCGTGTCCGTGTCAACTTCCCATATTGTGGTCAGTAAATCTTCTATGTTAATTTCATGCTCTATGGCCGTCAAGGATTTTTCGCGTGCGTTCATTTTAATGGTTATTCCACCCATTAAGATCCATCCCAGGTAGGTGTTTTGGGCGCATGGTGTATCTGGTGGACCTTTAACAAGTCCATGCTTGAGAATTGATGCATACTCGTTTACACCCAACAACAGATCAATAGGTCCTGATGCATAATAATTTGTATCTGCTAGTTGGAGCTTTGCTATATGCGGCCAATCAGTCCCCATCGTGGTGTTTATAGGAATGTTGGAGGTCAAGTGCTTGGACATCACGTAGGCTCGTATAGGTAAGTGGAATTGGTTTTCCCATCGTGACAATACTTGAAACTTGACCTCGGAGACAATTAGATTTACTGATGATTTTTCTAGGTTCAGGATCTGAGTTGCCTTCTCGCTTATAAAACATGCTTGAACAGTAGTGTGTCCATGATCACTCTTCAAAATTACTACTGCTGTAGCCAATAGTGATATCTTCTGCCCCGCGTTATAATGAGACGCAATCATTGTGTGAACTTTCTTTTCTTCTACATCTGCTTGGCTGGATAAAGTCGGTTGCTTGGTTTCTACATTTGAATCCGCTTCATCAATCTTGTTGGGTTGATGTAAAAGTGTGTGATACTCGTCTCTTACAGGTGCGGCAAGACATTGGCATACGGCACTTGATCACCGAATGTCCCGCCCCAAGGCAGTTGAAACATAGTTTGTTTGCTTTGACATGTTCGCTTCTCTCATTAATCGTCATTTTATTGAATATGCTGCAATGACACAGTGTGTGCGTTTCTTTACACAAAGCACATGATTTTTGTTTCTCGTTTTCTGTTGTTGTAACATGAAGAACACGCTCTTTGGTAGGTTTAGTGGTAGTCGTTGGGGAAACCATTTCAAGCATCCGGAATTTGGATTTTAAAAACTCGCGTAATTCCTTCCATGTGGGCAGCTCTTGAGCGTTCACCGAGTATGCAGTCTGTTCCCATTCTCTGTGTGACTCCGGGTCCAACTTCTGCACAACCAGAAATATAATTACTGGATCCCAGGAATCGGTAGGCACTTCTACGTTTTTAAGGCTGTTAATAACCTCAGTGGTACAATCCAGGAGGGCTTTCAGCTGTGCTGCAGTTTGATTGGTACATTTTTTCTGATTAAATAATCGCTTCATTCGATCGCCTATTGTCGTATCGGTGATTCAGCGTTTCCCAAGCTTGAACATAATTAGCATCCGTGGTCTGTATGTGCTTTAATAATGATGCCGCTTCGCCCGTGATACTGATCTTCAAATAGTGTAGTTTTTCAACTTCACTTAATGTAGTGCATTCATGAATTAATGTCTTTGAATGTAGGCCATTCTTCGTAGTTACCGGAAAACAGAGGGAGTTGTATATTAGGTAGCATCACTTTAGCCCGTAATTTTCCATCACTCGACGTATTGCTGCATGAATGTTGGTCAGTCGGCTTCGAAGTACATGAAGTCAGCATGTCTCTAAGATCTCCCAACATACATAGGTATAAGTCTTCATAAAGGAGGAATTCTTCATTCACGTAATACGGAATAACTCCACGTTGTTCCCGAGTTGTACTTTTTAACAGATCATGGTGTGCTTTCTTAAAAGCTACCCGGTATTCTTCGATCGTTTGAATACGAGTTTGTAAATATCCAGGTTTCGATAACCGTTCTTTTGGGCACTTTTTAAGGTTTATTTGTGTCTTTTTGAGTAACGACGCCAAATCTTCTAGTGCACTTAACGCTTGGTATGCTTGAGTTGTCATTTTATGTCATTCAAAGATGTAGTTTATTTGTTAAGTTATTCATGTTCAAATGATACACCGATACACTTTACACACACACTAATTGACCGATTCTAAGAAATCCGTGCAAAACAACACCAGGTGTTCCATTATCGCTCAATGGAATGTTAATTCTTAATGAGGTTCGATCCGGCTATATATGTATTCGACCATATGTTGTGGTGTTAAGGTTGATTTTAGTTAGCACTGTGTCAATGGATTATGAAATGAAATGCGTCTGTCCTTTACAAGGTTTATTGGCAACTAAATCAATGTTGGTCATGCGTCTCTTAATAAAGATGAAATTAGCGTTAACAGGTACCGTCATCAAGTTTTTGCGCTAGTAGATGCACTAATAGTGGATCCCAAGTTGCTATATCTACACCAAGATTCTGAATAGAGTGTAACGTCTCCTTGGTTACGTTATGCAGCTTCTTTATCATGGCCAAAGATTGCTATGTATGTTGGAGAGTCCAAGTAAAATGTTGATATTGGGACGTGAAAATCAATTTCTTGTTACCATACCTGTGGTTTAAAATCTCCCAACATCCTTGAGAATTGTCATTGACGACGTACCTGGTTGTGGCTGCGCCGTCTCATCTTCCGGCCGACGATGGTCTGCGCTTTGCTGTTGCCTAGCCCGGATACCTGGTAATGGTACCTCTTCCGCTTTTGTTCTACGGAGGGTTTCTTCTTGCAGCTGCAATGTCCCTAGCTGCTCAAGGGTGTTATCAATAATCGCCTTGCTGTTCAAATAAACTTCCTGGACCGTATCGAAACAACCCTTTTTGAAGTAAATGTGGTCGAAATTTGCTAACTGACACATTTTCTTATGGTTTTCTTGGTAATCGTGCCAGTATGCTTCCAACATGTTTGCTTTGCGCTTGTAATTATCAGTGGTCTTTCTTTCGGATCCTTCTTTTTTTATATTAGTTGAACACTTGTTGAAGATTTCATAAAGCTCCGTTTGGTTGATAAATAGAGTATCGGAATCCATGGTTGATGTTGATTTGACAAAAATATCTGGTAATGGTTAGTGTGAATAAATGTTTCGATCTGACCTTATTTGCTCCAACCGACCGTCTCTGCAATCCCAGGTTCTCCTAATTGCAGCGATCTTCTGGTTCGCGTGACACTGTTTCACTTCGTAGTCACTGGTTTGAAAATGCTCGAAGGACCATGTAGAAATTAGTGCTCGGCGTTATGGTGACCTAGCACGCCTTTGTCGTATTGGTTGAAGTGGTTTGGTTAGGTAAAAGTTAAAGTCTTGAATTAAAAGGGAAATTTGATTCTGCTTGTTTCTGTCGTTGAGTGAGAACGTGTGTTCGGTGCGGTCTCTTTGTTCCTTTCTGATTGGTGGACAAGTGTCATTTTGAATTCTCTGTCTTTCCTTAAGTGCTCATATGGACTGTTAACACCTCCGGGGCGTGTCTAGAAAGGGACATATTGATTTCGTAGATCTGTCACCAAATTTTGTCTTCGGCCGTTTTTGGTAATTGGTGGGATTCGAACTGCCGGACGCGGGTGCTCGGTGTTGTGGGGTGTCGTCCTTGTGACCGCCGAGTCATATCAACATTAAGAGCTAACGTCAAATTAGTGAACAACCTACGAAGTGGTATCTGCTACGACGCGCGGCGACGTCACACTGCTACGCGCACGGAGACGCCTTCCACTTGCTACGCGCTACGGTCAGGTGTCCCTCCCCACCGCACAGTGCTACGAGACGACTATCTGCTACGCAAATCGCCTACTCGTGCGTGCCACACCTAGAAGACTTGTGTTTATTGACGACTGATAATATATTAACTTCATGGCGTTCGTGCAGCGTTCTCCGCCTAATAAAACGACGAAGAGTCCAATTGCTACGCTGGCGATGGATCAATCGCAGTCTGTCCCGGAAATAACCCAGGCTGTGAGTGAACCAGAATTTATCAACGTAACCGCACGCCATAAGCACCCGAGGCTAGATGATTCCTCGATTGACCAATTGGAGGAATTTAAACGTGAAATTAAGCAAATGCTGACGTCATGGAAACGTGACTATGATGACGCAGTGGCGAAGGTGATGGCAGAACAGACAGCACTAGTCACCAAACTGGTTTCTGACGTGGCAGAATTGAAAATTCAAAATCTACAGATTCAAAAGACAAACAAAGAGATTGAAAAATCCATCACTACTACAAGTGAATTGTACGAGATATGAGGGACCAAGTTAAGGTATTGCAGGATGAGTGTAGAGGGTACAAAACATATACGGAGTCCCTGGAAAAAACTGTAAGAGATCTGCAGCATATATCGCGATCCTCCACTGTTGAGGTTCGAAATATACCTCTACAGCCTAATGGGTCGACTGCAGATCTCACAATAATTATTGCAAATATTGGAAACGCTGTCGGTTTCCCAATACCTTCAACAAGTATCCGAGACATACACCGCGTCCCAGGCAACTCGCCCAACAAAGCAATAGTTCCAGAGTTTACTAGTGTGCAAGTCAAGACTGAACTGATCTCCCGTGTTCGTGGATTTAATAATAAAAATCCAAATAAAGACAGCAAACTCAATTCACAACTGATAGGACTTCCAGGACAAAAGCAACCCGTATTTGTGGACCAGCACCTGAGTCTATCTGCAAAGAAACTTTTTTATTTGGCAAGGCAGTTCGCAAAACAGTATGACTATAAGTTTTGTTGGTCTACTAACAGCAACATCTTCCTACGCAAACAACTTGAACATAAACAAATACTTATTAAATCGGAAACTACTCTACAGGAACTCCAAAAAACCTATGACTACCACTAGTATCGGTAATACTAGTTTATTTAAATTGTCAATTCCTATGTCGTAACATGTACAACATTCCTCTTTTTATACTGCATGATATAAATTTGTGTGTAATGATTTTATTAAGGGAATTTATAAACACTCACCGTACTAAACAACACACACTAACATATCTCCAACCCACACACACACAAATTCCTTCTTATCGTACCACCAACATAAATTTTACATACATTGCGCAAAACACTAAAATATTAAAAGCTCACCTGTTCGATGGTATGACCCTATTTTTATTTAAATTTATTACTGTGTTCAATAACATTGGGTATTGCTTATTCTACAAATGGCTAATCTAGTAGAAAACATTATCACTGACTTAGACGATATTGAAGTCGCGAAGGCCTATTCATGTATTCCGGAAGATTGCAATAAGTGTTTAAATGGTTTAAACGGATCTACTATTCTTCATATTAATATACGTAGCATAAAAAGGAATTTTGATGATTTAGTAGCGTTGTTATCAATAATTAAAGTTAACTGCGACGTACTTGTACTGAGTGAATGTTGGCTGAGCAAAATCACAGAATTACCAGTATTGGAGGGCTATCATTCTCACTACATAAAGCAAACAAACAATCAGAATGACGGTGTAGTTTTATATATTAAAAATCAAATCCAATACAAAATTGATGAGCCCGATTTCATAAACGGCAACTGTCTCACCTGCCAAATAAATAACGAATTAGCAATAATTGCCATCTATCGATCTCCCTCAAACAATACAAAGCAAGGGCTTGAGCTCTTCTTACATAGTCTGGATAACGTATTAACCTCCCTTAAGAAATACAAAAATTTATGTCTTATTGGTGACGCCAATATAGACATCTGCCCCTCCAATATAGATGAACGTTCAGCCAATTATTTAACACTCAACGCTTCTCATGGTCTTTTACCTGCACATTCTTTTCCAACTAGAATAAACTCCTGTATCGACCACGTTATCCTAAAAACTAATAAAACTACAACTGTCCTTATCTTAGATTCTCACATCACCACCACCTTCCGCTACTTGTAAAAATCGAGGACATAAAACCGTTAAAACAAACAGTCCCGGCATACAAAACTCCTATGATAGACTACCTAAGTGTTAAAAAAGATATTGAACACCTGGATTTTTCCCAAGTCTTAAGTGCAGATGACCCTAACGTTGCCTCCAACGCTCTAATAAGCACAATTCAAAATACTATTAATGTGAACACAAAAATAATCCAAGTTTCCAAAATTAACAGAAACCTAAAACCATGGATCACCCCCGGTCTATTAAGGTGTATTCGCCATCGCGATAGACTCCACAAAAAAGCCCGGAAATCACCTGATAATCTAGTCCTACAAATTACTTATAAAAGGTACCGTAACTATTGCAATGGCCTTCTTAGGAAGCTTAAAACATTACACGACAAACACGAAATAAATAAAGCAAAACATAATCCCAAAGCACTTTGGAATAAAATAAAAGACATCACAAACACAAAAAAGATATGTGCACCACCTACAGAACTGCTGAATGCCAAATCTGATTCAAGGGAGGCAACTCCACCAGGTAACTCCACCTGTCATTTATTTGCCACCATTGGAGCTGAGCTAGCCTCTAAAATTCCTGCAGCTTCGCAACAGCCCATCAAACAAAAAACCTCCAACAACTCTTTTGTGATCCTTGAAGTGGATGAATCAGAGGTAAAGTCCACTATCATGAACCTTAGGCAGGATAGTGCAACTGGCTGGGATGGAATACCGTCTACCCTGTTGAAGGTTTGTCGAAACACCCTTGGCCCTCCAATAACACATATTATTAACACTTCTATTATAAAAGGAGTGTTCCCAGAACCTTTTAAAAAGGCCTTAGTTCACCCCATACACAAGAGCGGGGACAGGGATTGTGTCAACAATTATAGACCCATATCAGTACTCTTGGCTCTCTCTAAAGTTATGGAAAAGTTAATTAACGGTAGACTGGTGAATTATCTTATCAGATACAAAATTATAGCGTCCAACCAGTATGGATTTAAAAAAGGTATTTCTACCGAAGACGCAGTTATCGACCTAACTCAGTTTGTATCAAAAAAACTAGACGAGCAACAAAAATGCGCCAGTATCTTCCTGGATCTAAAAAAGGCGTTCGACACAGTCTCTGTTCCCACCCTTCTCTCCAAACTGGAGCGTATAGGTATCCGTGGCAAACCCCTTGATCTCTTCAAGGATTACCTTCATAATAGAAAATTGGCGGTTAAAATCGATTCATGCGTAAGTGACGAAGAAACTGTCACATACGGTGTCCCGCAAGGCAGTGTGCTGGGACCTACACTTTTCCAAATCTACATAAATGACCTATGCACGCTGCCTTTACATAAATCACAAATCTTCACTTATGCAGATGACACCGCAATTGTGGTCTATGGTAATACTTGGAGTGAGGTAAAGAATATTGCAGAACAGTCCTTAAAAACTGTTATGAACTGGCTGATATTCAACCTACTCACCCTCAACGTGGCCAAAACAAACTTCATTCCCTTCTTTATGAGCTATAGGAATAAAGCGCCACCTGAATTTGTAATCACGGCACATACGTGCTCTGATCTCAGTTCTTGCTCATGTGCGACTCTTACTCCTGTTAATCACACGAAGTACCTGGGTGTAGTGATTGATGACGGACTGAAATGGTATAAACAAATAGAAAACACTGCTTCAAAAGTCAGAACACTTATTTATATTTTTAAATCTCTGAGACATTGCGCAGACTTTAACATTTAAAAAATGGCTTACCTAGCACTCTGTCAGTCTGTTATCACCTACTGCATCCCGGTATGGGGAGGGGCTGCTAAAACCAGGTTTATTGTAGTGGAACGAGCACAGAGAGCTGTTCTTAAGGTGATGCTTGGCAGACCTTTCAGATTCCCTACTTCAGAATTATATGCAGAATGTAAATTACATACTGTGAGACAGCTCTTTGTCCTTCGAGCCACTCTCAGAAAACACAAACTAATTCCCCCATTAGATCCCACTAAGCGCAAAGCAAAAGATGTATGCCCGACAGTACGCTACAAAACTGCTTTCGCTAGGCGCCAGTTTTACGTACTAAGTACAATAATTTACAAAAATATATGTAAAGCCATCCAGACAGCTGGGCTAAATCACCATGAGGTTAAGAGTAGGGTGGAAGATTGGTTGCAAGAGCAGGACTACGCTCGAACTGAAGAACTACTACACCACCAGCAATAATGGTATGATTATCTAAACTGTTCTACTGTTGTTTTTTAAATTTTCACTTTATTTTGAACATATCAGCAGCATATATCCAAATAATCACGCTTCAACACACCCTCACTCAAACGCTAAACACTGCTATACACACTTCTACATACACCCCCTCACATACCTACATACCCTCATTCTAACATACACACCCTCACTCACATGCACACATTTACACCTTAAAAGTCATCCCTTAATATTCCTTTGTTTTTAATTTTAATATTAACACACAAAGTTTGTAACCTGAAATCTTAATGATAATTTTTGTAATGTTAAAACACAACATAAAAGGTTTTGGTACCACAGTGACAGCAGAACACTGACTCCTAAGTCACAGGATCACCTAGTTTAGGAGTCAGGCTATGTATCCTAGTCTTAAACAATGTCAAAGGTTTTTGTATCAATAAAGATTTTTATAACTATTATTAGCTATTATTATTATTAATAACAATATTTAATCACTATAACACATATTTACAAGAAATGGTAAAATGGTAAACTATATCACTAACTTATTGGTAAAATGGTAATGGTTATGGTTATGAGTACGAGGTGTCTCTGATGAGATCTAAACGCGAACTGGCCCACATTTTGGTGGACGAGCGAATGTGCATACTTGCGTTCGCTGCACTTATGCATAAACTCGAACACTAACACTTAGCTTTTAAGGACTATGTTACTAACCCTATATGAATCTTCGCTCGAAATAAAGAATTTAAATTTGAAAGAAATCCAAAATACATCGAACAGATACTTTGTCAGGTTATTATACCGGGCTTTCGTCAGAATGTTGCCATTCCACATCGCCACCAAAGTTAAAATCACCAGTTACGAGAAATGTATCTAACGGGCGGTTACTAAATGGTTAAGTTTTGTAATTGAGCTACGTACAAATTACAGACATTCTCCTCGCACAAATACAGGCCGCAAATATTAATGTTATAACTTACTGCTGGTTTCGACCTCTTTAGGACGATGGATACCCATATATCATCAGCGGAGGTGCATCATTCACATCTTTACTCAACGGTCAGATCATTTCTCGCCGCGATCAACACTCCACCACCCCGTGTCTGTGCCGTTCGCCAGATACCCCCCGGTCCTGCCTCTACACAAGATATCGTCCGTCAAACAACTCACTATTACTAATACTACTTTTAATATGAGTTTTAAAATTTATTTTATTTAATTGTAATTTAACACAAGGTATTTAACAAAGTTCCGCATAAAAGATGTAAGTATGTGATATACGTATGTGTGAAGCTAGTCTGAAAAGTGGTTGATCTATTTTATTTTTATATCTAGTACGAAAATTATGTCTATCACATATTTTATTAAAAGATGTAGATTTTTTCTTACGTAGGTACATAATATTTTCCTCAATGAACTGGCAAGGTATCGTCTTAATATGAATCTTAATCTCTACTAATATAATATCATAAAGAGGAAACATTTGATTGTTTGTTTGTATCGAATAGGCTCCGCCAATACTGGACCGATTAGAAAAATTGTTTTACCATTAGAAGCCGAAGTTATGTCTGATGAACATAGGCAACTTTTTTTTTTCGAAATCCACGCGGACGAAGTCGCGGGCGAAGTGCTAGTTATAAATAAAGAGATTCGCGGCGAAGTAGACTGTAAATGGATCTGGTAGCTCCCTTTTGCAAAATAAAATAGACCATATGCGCGGTTTCTACATCTGTTATCTGTCATCTTTCTAACAGCACAAGCGGCCGAGCTTAGCCGTCCCGCAAGAGATGTTATATGAGGTCCCCATTGTTATTTCTCGTCTAGTGTGATTAATAGGAAAACCGTCTGATTTATAAATTCTAGTTTTTTCCATTCAATATGATGTCACATTCGCAACACGCAATAATTTAAACCTAATGCACAAAATTTGTTTTTTTTTGTCATTTAGTACCAAATTATTCACCGTAAACTAATCATGGACCTGAAGAATAGAGTTATTCACGTCTTCAATTTTATTTAAAGATCAATGATGTGTCATCTGCAAATAACACCATCTTCGGTGCATGCATGGGGGCAACGGGCAACATATTACTATGAGCCTATTGAATGAAGACAGGAGGTATTTCACGGTAATCAGAACAGTTACCGTGATCAGTCAAGAATTCAAGATGCTTACCGGCATGGAATTCCTCCTTCCTCCGAGCATGTTTGCTCTAGCGAATCTCCACTCAAGCCGGCCTTTTTAAGCCAAGAAAGAGGTGGAAGCTCAGCAGAAGAACTCAAGTGTGAATGTGATAGGTAGGTAGGTTAGCCGGTATATAGCTACAAAGGTACCTCTTAGAACTTCAGTGAACCAAGCATGAAGAGTTAACTTTGTTAAATAGTTTTACTCCAGAGCGCTTACACCATTAGGCCTACCGCCTTTCGCAGTTTGCTGGCAGAATTTCAGACATTGTTGGTCGCTTGTACCGGTTTGCGGTTAAGCAGCTGCCTACTATAATGACCTACCATAACTTGGCAATCGAATTACTTTACCTGATTAAGGTTCTCAAGATCACCTTGTGAAAAGTCCACGATAACGAAGTCAGTGGTTAACGCAATCGTAATTTTTTTTAAATATTTTAAAATGACCGCAAAGGAATTGTTGTTCCAGCAGCAACTGACTTGTTGTTTAGTAATGAACCATGAGTGAGCAAACAGTAAACAGTGCGTAGGCGCGCGCGTGCAGCTCGCGGCGAGCCCGACAAGTTCACAACACGCGCTGTTTGCACACTTGTTAATTTCAAACACGCACAGCTAGAGCGGCCGCTTTGTTCCGTTTCCAATGTTCAATCCGTTTTAATCCGAAGCGAAGCCGACACGGATAATAAAACTATTTATTTTTTTAAAGACATAGCGAGCTCTGTGGCCGCTATTTAATTACAATATGAGAGGTGCACGCACGATAACCGTAATTCGTAACGTACGGCGCGGGTTGAGCTCATTTTCAGATATAGCGTAATAAAATCAACGCCAGCTGGGATTGCTGTTAGGGTTGCCGCTCGTGGCTAGCGGTGACTACATACCTGACGTTGAAGCAAAAGTCAAACAGACCACATTGACTGACTTGATGTGGTTCTAAGGTATTGTATGCTATCATGAATCATGATTACGTAACTGTCACCCATGAAATATACTTAGGAAGGTAAAAGTAGGTATTTTCTATTTTTAAATTCTTACATCCGTGATATGAATATTTTTTTCCACCGAAGAGCTGAGGGTGATACAGACAAGCCGATCACGATCAAATCCAACGAAGACAAAATTCTCAAGAGAGAGCGACAGACATGTTCCAGAACTGTCACACAAGAAACAAAATATGAAAACTTTATAGAGAAGTGTGTAAATACTAGGTACATTGTCAAGGTGGTAGCCGGCTTACACTGAACTTGGCAATTGTTTCGTTCTGGCTGCCCCGGGGAGTTAGCGTATACGTCGAGTAAATAAAACGGATCCGGTTTGTAAGAAAATGCGAAACTGGAGCTGCGGGCTCGTGCGCGGGATGTGCGGCAGCAGCCCTAATGGCTACAAGCTCGTCTGTTAACTGGAGTGAATTGGGAGCAATCTTTCCGTATTGCACTACCTCGCGCCTTTATTCGGTTATAGACTGGACGACGGCGACGTACAACGTGGTTAAACAAATTAATCGGCGCAACCGTAACCGATCGTAAAGGTCAAGCGAACCGGATTTAAAATAAAAATCAGCAGTAACATTCGCATCTGGGTTAAGATCTCTATACTTATAGTATTTGTAGAAACCGAGAAGGTACAGGGTTCGTGCCAAGAGTGGCGTGTTCGTGCCGTCACGTAACCATTCCGACTGCGGACGTGATGGCCGCTACTCGAATATTAGTATTCGCGCTCGCCAGCCATACTGCTACCTCGCCTCAATCCAATACTCTTGGAGTTTGAAGCTATGATTGCTATCTCCATTCAAAAGGAGTAATGTATGCAGTGCCTGGCGAGCGTGTCGGCGGGGCAGGTGCGCGCGGCAGCGGCGGGGGCGCGTCGAGTTATTTGTCTAGATCGTGCGGAATGCAACTATGGCCGGCACTAGCTACAACGCTACCCCCGCGTTTAGCCCCCGTCCGCCATTACTTCACACTAGCACACGAAAACAACGCTCCCTGCTATGAACCACTGGCAGGAATATTTAAGGTTCACTTGAAGCGGAAATGCTGATCTAACAAATTACGAAATGCAATAAACATCTACATGAAAGGGGTTAAAGAGAAAGGATGAACAGAAAACAGTGCCAGAGTGAGCAGATAGAGAAAGGAAAACAGTGCCAGAGTGAGCAGATAGAGAAAGGAAAACAGTGCCAGAGTGAGCAGATAGAGAAAGGAAAACAGTGCCAGAGTGAGCAGATAGAGAAAGGAAAACAGTGCCAGAGTGAGCAGATAGAGAAAGGAAAACAGTGCCAGAGTGAGCAGATAGAGAAAAGAAAACAGTGCCAGAGTGAGCAGATAGAGAAAGGAAAACAGTGCCAGAGTGAGCAGATAGAGAAAGGAAAACAGTGCCAGAGTGAGCAGATAGAGAAAGGAAAACAGTGCCAGAGTGAGCAGATAGAGAAAGGAAAACAGTGCCAGAGTGAGCAGATAGAGAAAGGAAAACAGTGCCAGAGTGAGCAGATAGAGAAAGGAAAACAGTGCCAGAGTGAGCAGATAGAGAAAGGAAAACAGTGCCAGAGTGAGCAGATAGAGAAAGGAAAACAGTGCCAGAGTGAGCAGATAGAGAAAGGAAAACAGTGCCAGAGTGAGCAGATAGAGAAAGGAAAACAGTGCCAGAGTGAGCAGATAGAGAAAGGAAAAGCAACAATGATTGATCACTTAATTAGAAATGACCAAGGTACGGAGGCACCATACGAACCACCGTTAGAAGGAAAATGAAAAGAACAAGAATGAGAAGAATTAATTACTTATTGTACTAACTGAAGTAGGTAGGTACCTTAAAAGCGAATCTACATCTAGTTTATTCAAAAAATCAAAAGCGACTCAAATTATATAACCAACTGAAGTACCATAAAATCGATTGAAGAGTGGGATCGAAATAGCTGCACGAACAAGTGCATCACTTGCTAGCTGGGTTGCATAGTTGCATTGTAGGATGTTTCAGATCGCATTTCCACATATATCTTACATTAATAACTCACAAAGTAATTAGTTATAAAAGTCGTAAATACAAATACATTGTTTAATATTTACATAATCAAAAACAAACAAAAAAACATTTATTCAAACTAGGCTACGAATCAGTTCATTTTGCACGTCAAAATTACATAAGACAATCCCCCAAAACGCCCGCCTTTCACCACTTCTTAAGTGCTTAAGCTGGGAAGAAGTGGTTCAAAAAACTCCACACCAAAATAATAGTAATTAATAAAATAAAAATGATTTTAAAAAGGCTAAAATTATGCACTTAAATCAACGCTCCTTTACAATGATTAAACTAGATTTACGCTAAGTAATAAATAACATTAACGAAGTGATACAACAAAAGTTTAATGACTTATTATTGAAATGAAATTAAGTAAAAAGCATATATGTACATGTATACCTATATGTGTCCGAAATCCACACTAATAGTCTCACCTAGAGACTATTAGTGCGGATTTCACCAATGAAACTGATCAGGGTGGCTTCACCAATGAAACTGAATGGGATTAGTACTTAAATTAGGTTTAAGGGCTGTCAGTGTCATTACTTTCAGTGGACTATTGACACTGACAGCTCTTGAACGCGTTTCAGATGAGCTGATCGCGTTCAGTTTTGTCAGTGAAACTGGCACTAAACTCAAACTCAAAGCATTTATTTCAAATAAACCAATTACAGGCACTTTTGAATTGTCAAGGGGTCGGTCAGTCAGAAATATGAAGCTAGTTGCCCATTCCTAAGCGAAGTAGGTACCTATGGAGAAGAACGGGCAAGAAACTCCATGGACACTCTTTTAAATAATATGGTTACAGAAAATTTGTTACATCAGTCTTGTTGAAATTATACATGTGAGAAACGAAAAAATCGGATGTAAAAATAAAAAAACCCATGACAGCCAAGAGATGACCAGTCCTTACTGACGGCGCCCGTTCACGAACATGACGTATGGATCAGCACCATTCAGCTCAATCATTTTGAAGGGAACTTAATGATCCAACATACACGCCACCACCAGCGAGACATTTGAGTGAGCGTGACATACTCTCAACCGCCACGGCACATACAAGTCAATGACAGACGTGCCCAGTATAGAGTAGCTTTATACGTAGGTACATAGTACTCACACGTGTGCTTTGCAATTATACAATATTAAAAGATTGTATATATACAGTGCAAAGATAGTTTTTACAATCTTCAGCAGCTCCAACAATATTTCCGAATGCTAATCAATTGTTTAGGCGCCCTTATGGAGCAGAACCAGCGTTGAGCCAAGAATTTTTGTCAGAGATGTAATTCCCCAACTTATAATATGCTTGGCTGCATAGTGTGCATTTGATACAAGTATTGAACTTTGTTTTATTCAGTTGGAGTATGTGGGGAGGTATTTTATTATAACATTTTAAACAGTACCCCATGATGGATGAATCTACTTTAGCCAGCCTGAAACCCGGTTGAACCAATTGGTCCCTATTTCTAGTCCCATAGTTGTGTGTTTCACCTATTTTACTGAAAAGATTTAAGTTTTTCCTTACGTACATGATGTTTTCATATATATAGACATGGTACGGTCATGATGTTAATATCTTTAAACAGTTCCCTTAAAGAATCGCACCTGCGGAGGCCATATATTGCTCTGACGGCTCTTTTTTTCAGAATAAAAACAGGCTCGATGTCTGCAGCGCGTCCCCATCCCATAATAAGATACCGTAAGACATGATACTATGAAAGTAACTGAAATAGATTAGCCTCGCGGTATCTACATTAGTAAACTGACGGATTTTTCTTACAGCATATGTTGCTGAACTTAGCCGTCCTGCAAGAGATGTTAAATGGGGACCCCATTGCAGCCTTGAGTCGAGCGTGATCTCCAAGAAAACCGTTTTATCAACGAATTCTAGTTTCTCTTGATTCAATACTATGTCACAATCAGTACTTTTAACATTCGGAAAAGCAAACCTTATGCATTTTGTTTTTTTCCCATTTCATACTAAATTATTAGCAGTAAACCAATTTTGTACCTGCAGCAGGGCGTTATTTACGTCGTCAAGATTTGATGTACGTCTACTTTTCTTAAAAATTTAAGAAGTATCGTCAGCAAATAACACCATTTATGGTCGGTTTTTTAATAAATGGGGTAGATCATTAATATATACTAAAAAGAGGAAAGGACCTAATGTCGAGCCTTTTTTACACCCATTTTTACTTTTAAACCAAGTGAATTGACACCACTAATTTGAACTTATTGCCGTCTATCTTCTAAATAAGATCTAACTAAACTTAACGAAAGTTTACCTATTCCGTAATGCTCCAGTTTTAGGAGCAAGGTTTCGTGATTAACGCATTCAAATGCCTTGGAGAGGTCACAGAAAATTCTTATGGCATCTTGGGCCTCCTCCCACGCTGTAAACCCATATTGGGTTTTAGTAAAGTGACACCAGCGTCAGTCGTACAACGACCTTTGGTGAAACCATAATGCTGTTCATGTAAGATTTTGTTGCTGTTAAAATGATTAAGCATTTGATTGAGCATTACCTTTTCGAACACCTTGCTGAATACCGGCAACACGGATACTGGTCTATAATTGTTGGTGTCTTTGCTATCCCCAGAGTTAAAAAGAGGTATAACCTTACTGTATTTCATTAAATCCGGGAAGACTCCTTGATCTACACACAAATTAAATTTTAAAGCTAAGTATGGTGCTATAGTCTCGATTATGGATGTACAAACTTTGATGGACATTCCCCAAAGATCTTCGGTCAACTTGATTTTAATTTGCCGAAAAGCTTTTATAACTATCATAGGGTTAATATGTTTAAATTGAAATTCAACCGGGCAGCCTGGAACGTTCTCTCTTAATAAATCAATTGAGACTTTGGGTGAGGAATTTAAAGCTTCCGTAGTTTTAGATGGTATATTAGTAAAATAATTTACAAATTCTTGAGCTACTTCTAAGTTAGAGCTTATGGCACAAAGTGAAGTCTCCAATGTATATTCAGTGTTTCGTATTTTTTTCCTACTAGTTTCGTTATTTATAACTTACCAAACTGTTTTTATTTTATTTTCTGCTGATTAGATCTTGTTGCTAATGTACAGCTTTAGAAATTTTGCAGGTATTAAAAAAAAATTGGAATATGTAGCAACATACTTATTGAAAGTTGCAGTGTTAATATAAGGCTTAAGGCCATATAGCTCGAACAGTCTTTCCCTACTAATCCTAATACCTCTAGTTGCCCAGTCACTAAATATAAATTGAGGGCAAATATTTTTGTTTTCTTTTCAAAAGTTTTATTGAATTCAGTGTGGACTAATGAAAAGAAATCCTCATAAAAGGACAATGCCAAGATTGGGCCCGAAACATGTGTAGCGTCCGACAGACTTTCTATAATAATGATAATTGATAATAAAAAACAGTAAGAATTATACAATATAAATAAAATCTGTAGAAGCCCACCGTTGAAAACTCATTTTAAATAGTTATTCAATATATCAACACATTTCATAATCTACAATACCTACAAGATCAATTAGAAATGTTGTCAATACCAAAATATTTATATCGATACGAAACTGCTCTTGCAAATCGATTGCAAAAATATCTACATGTAAGTGAATTAATTACTTACTTATGTCACTTTATAAAACTAGCATTTAGTTACATTTTTAAACACATGTTTTACAATAATGTAATACTTAAAAATAATTCAATTCGATTATCGATACCGTTTCGCATAGTTTATTCCTATAATGATTGCAACACCAGATGTCAAACTTTAACTTGTATCTGTCACTGTCAAAAAGTTTTATTTACATCTCCCGCATGATATCACCAGCGACGAAATGTTTCCGTGTTTTTTGAGTTTTGTAGTATTTCCGGACTCCGATTTTCTACCAAATACGTAGTCGAATTTGGCTTTTAAAACGGAACCCGAACCTGTATTATTCATTGCTAAAATCAGAAGTATTAAGTGGTCAACTTTACAGATCATTAACTTCTTTTGGTGCACTTCTAATAGAAAACTAATTATACCATCTAATTTTATAATTATTTTCCTTGTTTTTGACATAAAGTTCATCTTTGTCGGTTCTGGCCGAGCCTTGTGGGAAACTTTGGCACTATCCTTTATTTGCATCGTCCATATTATGGCCCAGAACATTTAACTTATTATTTAGGGTGCTATTGAATCTATTTAATTTGCCAGTAGTTATTGGTCTAAATTGAATTTGCAATTTTTGTAAACGTGTTTTAAACCTAAAAGTTTGTCCACTATGATCAGACGGCAGATAATTTACGATGGCTTTTTCTAAATAATCAAAATCGCAGAAGACATTATCAATACAAGTAGCAGAAGTTGGAGTTAATCTAGTCGGTTCTGTAAAAACATTAAATAAATTGAACGATTTAAAAAGGCTTAGTAATCTACTGCTATTTGAATTATTTTCCAAAATATTAATATTAAAACTCAAACGTCAAACTTTGTTTTCTCTAAAACATTTCAATTTATACTAATTAATGATCTTTAATATCAAACTCAATACAATTACACTCGGAGTGACATTATAAATTATTTGATTAATATGATGTTTTTATTTTTACCTTAAAAGTGCATTTCACAATCAGCATGCTTTAGGCATGCTGACAATTCGTATTGCATATTTCAACTTCTGTGAAAAATTTCAGTGCCTGTCCGGTCCGATTGCAAGTTGCAGCTTTGCAAGTGTATACACAAAAGTATGGTAAGGTTATTTTTGCATTATGTTACGGTTATATTAGGAAGTCTTACACAGAAATTCACAGTATTTTTTGTTTGCTAAAATATGGTTGCAAATAGACATCGAGACGGGTTTACTCGATTTTTGTAGGCAAAAAGAAAGCAAAGCTACTTATTCATTGAAATTAAGTATTTTATCAGAACATAATGATTACGTATTGTGGCCAAGAAAACACTACGTACCATAAGAATAATTACACAAACAAATCAAACAGTACTTGTAGGAATTGAGTTGAAATTAGGTCAGTGACATCAGACTATCAGAGACCCGATTGTTTCTGTTAATATAATAGGCACACATCGCCTCGCACATTGCCTCGCACAGCGCACTCCCGAAAATGCTTTTCCGAGAAATAAGTTTTATTTAAGGATCTCCTGTTTTCCTTAAAGTAGCATCGTATAAGCATACGCTGGCGGGCGGTTTGGACCTCGGCTCGTATTGACCAGCAATGTGCATAAATAGTGAGTAGCCCCTCGGTCGCTTGCTAGAACGGGCGGCGCCGCTCGCACGGCTTTGGCTGGGCTTCAAGGCCGTGACCGGTTTAAATTTCTCCCGGTTTTAACCTGGCCCAGATACATCCCACTTCGCTTTATGGCAACCTCTAACGGGTTCAAACGTGACTCTGTGTCCCACGCCCGCGCGACCGCTCGATAGTCTGTTTGTGTGCCGGCAACGGGCCCTCCGAGAGCCACTTGCGGTAACTACGGTACTATAGTATTGGCGATCGTAGGTTCAAACCGTGTTTAGGCAATTTTAACACGTTTAAGTACTTACGAGTTTCACAGGGCGGCACGGGAGGTACCTATCGACACTAACCGGATGAAGTTTCATTAATTTAGAACGGAAAGTCATTAATTTGAAGCAATTTACAAGCGGGATCAGTCTTTGGAATTGTAAGATCGTGTCGCGGAGACAATGGCTTCCAGCAAATGATTAATAAAGCTGAAGCGCGTCATAGTCTCGCAGTGGTGCGAGCGGTACTCGCACAGTACCGCTACACCATGCGGGGGTTTGTTCTTTGATAGGACATGCTGTCAATTAATTGTCGGTAGTATAAACAAAGATTTTCTTACAAACTGCCGGAAATTATGGCATATTTCCATGACGATTTTGCCATAGAATCCTGAAATAAAATGTGGGCGTCGAGAGACATTGAGACTAAAGCAAAGCTCCAGTTTTGTTTTTAATGAAATGTCAAATAACTGTCAAAAAGCTTTGAGTGCTGGGCGCACTATATTAAACGAGTTGTCGGACTGGTGCATCTCTCTAGTGGAGTATTTCTGGTGTGTTGAGCGGGGCCTTGACACAGTCGCGCCGAGCTGGCCGGGCCGGCGCCCTTCGCCGCCTCGCCCGCGACCCCGAGCCTGAGAAGATTCACTCCTTGCGATCTACTCGCACAACACCTGTCTCAGTGGTGTAGGCAGCACGGAACGTTCTTGAAACGCGCTCTTACACATCGCACACAATGACGTAAAATGTTGGTTTCATTGAACGGATTATATATAGTGCATCAACCGGCCACCGTCTGTTGTATGCCTTAGACCTTCTGAACGTGTCTATATGGTGTGTTCGCTCTCTATGCACAAAGACTTCTAAGTGGATTACTCTTCTACCGGCAATTTAGTTGCAAATCAGTTTCTTTTTTCATGTTCGTATATTTATTAGTTTGTCTTTAAACATTTCTGATATAAGGGAGGAAGGGTTATGGCTTATGCTTCGAAGGATATCTCGGAGGTACAAAAGTACGTACAAGAGGACTTCGATCGTATCACCAAGTGGGCACATGACAACGGAATTATATTAAATCTATCCAAAACAAAATGCATGCATATACACTCGCCCTATAATCTGCGAGCTAAAAATGTAAACAGCGGATCTTGATGTAATTGGACATACCTACGAATGCCTGCATAATTATCAGGAGAATTGCGTGTGTATGAAACTAGATTATGTTAGCACGTTTAAATATTTAGGCCTTAGTATTGATTCCAATTTTAATTGGAAAACGCATGTGACAGACATCTGTAGCAAGTTGAGATCTGTATTGGGGAAATTCTATCAGCTAAACAATGTGGTAAATAACCAGACGCTATTGATTGTTTATTATGCACTTGCTGACTCACTAATCAGTTATGGGCTTGTTGTGTATGGGCGAACGTTTAAAACTTACTTAAAGGATATAAAACAACTACAGAAAAGACTATTAAAGTTCCTAGTAAGCAAAAAAGTTAAAAAAAATGTAACAAAGAATATGAAAAATTATTCCCCATTTGTAAAATCTTACCAATAGACAGGAAAGTTGAATATTTAATAAGCCTAGAACACTATTTTAGTGATGAGTTTAAAGTAACTGTTGAAAATAAATTTAATACAAGAAGTGTAAGAGAGAAAATACTAGTTCAACCGAAAATAACTAATTATTATGGGGAAAGAATGTCAAGATATTTAGTGCCAAAAGTTTTTAATAGAACAAGTATGCCAAGGCAAAACCCTAAATTAAGTAAAGGTATCTTGAAGTCAAAATTAAAGAATTTGTTTCTCGATAACGAGGTTTCAGCCTTTACCGAGACTTAAATCCGTACCATTTAAATTCATACAGGAGTATTGTCATGTAAGTTGGTAGTTTTTGCTAGATTAATAAGAAAATAAAGGAATTGTTAACAGGCGCTTCTCGCCATCAAACTAGTAAGTTTGGCGAGTAAAATTATTGTAACAAAAATTTTTGTACCTATATTTGTGAACAACAAAAGAAAAAAAAAAAAAGAAAAATATAATTAATGTACACAAAATTTTGTTAAACATTTTAGAAGAGTAACGGTGGAGTTTCTTGCCCCCTTCTTCTCCATATGAAACTACCTTTTGGAAGGGGCGCCTAGAATCAATTATCTTTAAATGAAAATGTTGACGTTCAAAAGTGCCTTTTAGTGCCTATTTTAAATAAATGCTTTGACTTTGACTTTGACCCCGTCTAGGGTCGCGAATATCTCCTCCCTGGCTCGAGTCTTCGACTCGCTGACGGCCAGCCACAGAGCCTCCTTCGCCACGCGGTACACCTCATTCAGTGACAACGCAAGAACACGCGCAATGCGCGATGTCGGCGGACCACTTGTACAGCTGGCGCCTTGTGGGCTGGGTGCGGACACAGGGCATGGACGTATTGCAGATCTGCGTCAGTACCTCGCGGAACCATTGCGCCTCCGCCAAATAAATTTGGGGGCAAAATACGGCTCGGCGACCACAGCCACGGGGATCAACCACTCCGCCATGCTCTGGAGCAATAGATCTTGAGCTCTGGCAGAGTGATTGATATTAGCCTGGTGGAAGCGGAATTGCGTCATCAGTGGCATTCCATCTCCTCAGCTCCTCCTTCCCTGGGCCGAGAGTTGGTTGCTGGGTTACTAGGCTGTAGGAGGGGCGTAGATCCACCGACAGCCCTAGTCCTCTTGTTATTGGGTTTGGGTGCCATGCAAGCTTTCCCACCAAGTCTGTGCTCCTTGGGCTTTCCCGCAGCTGCGTAAAGACTGCAGTTTGGTGCCTCGGAACACTGGGCCGCCTTGTGGCCGGACTGAACGCAGCGATAGCACTGATCGCTGCGATCTATTTCGGTGGTGCACTGTGCCCGGACATACCCAATGCCCAGGCATCGATAGCACCGCACAGGCCGCCTTGACAGGAGTTTGACCCTGGCCGTTTATTACCTTATATGCAGCTGCTACCGGGCACCGCATCCAAGCCGTGCCCAGCCCGGCCGCGCAGTGGAGCCGCAGATGCCATCTTTTGGCACTTGCCCCTCTTACCCACCGTCGCTTGAATGGGAGGAGCTGACGCTGGGAGTACGCTTGCTTGAGAAGGTGGCGCGGATGCACCCTACGTGGGCTTCCTGGGCCTCTTCAAGGGCTTTTTGGCTCCCTCACCAGGTTTTTCGGCCACTTGCACGGGCTTAGCCCTGGCAGACACCTCTGTCCTACGCCGATCCGCCGCAAGCGGGGGTCGGAGGATTTCGACTGGGGGGAGTCGTGACTCCATGGCCTCCAGCCGGGCAGTTACCATGCCCCTACACTTACATTACTAAGCGACTGCTCGCAAAAAAAAAATGGATGCTAAGGGCACCCACTGTGGGGTACGGACCTCGGCTTAGGGCGTCACTGGAGGGAAGACAGCAAGATGGGACAGGATAATTTGAATGATTAATATTATAGGGGGAATTTAAAGCTACAGGCTCAGCTACGGCGCGGGCTGGCACTTCGTCGAGCAGGTTGAGGGGGTCAGTTACGTCGGGGTCTTCGCGAGGGACCTCGGCGGCGAGGTCGGAATGTCGGTTTGTGTTTTGTGTGCAATACACTGGTGGCCCTAATGCTCTCCTGGCTAACTCTCATGTTATGCGGTCATCTGGGGGTCATCGGGCAACGCTCCGCTGATGACCAGGTCTTTTATACCGCCGTGATTGCTAATGGCTCTTTGTGTTTGTTTACCTAAACTTTCTCTTTCCTGGTGGTCTAAGGGGTAATTAGTATTGGAGACTGATGTCCAATTGTTCTAGTTTCCATAACATCTCCTATGTCTTCCATGAAAAGGTTAATTATATTTTAATGCGTTCATTGTTCCGATATTCTTAACTATTCCCCCTTAATTTGGAAGTCTTCTTCCAAGCCTTGGATTGTAGAAATTTGAAGAATATCATAATAAAAAATAAGTATATAAGGTGTATCTATTCATACACGAAATATTTGGAGAGGGACATCGTTAGGTCGAACAGAAGCTATAGAAACGAAAAATATTTTTTTATCTAAATGTTTTTTTTTATTTTACGTAATTATCATAATTTAGAACTGCTTGAGATATTTTGTATAAAACCTTTACGGCCTACTCTACGAACGACAGACGCGGCGGGGCAGAGGCGCGGGCGCGGTACCCGTCTGTCTGTGCCCGAGTGGCGTCTCTCACATGTCGCCCGCGTGCGATGGGTACCGCACCTCCTTTTAGATACATGGGACTTAACATATCACTGGTGAACTGTAATGAACATTCGACAATACACCTCCGCCTATCTCTACGAGGAATGCAGGCGTGATGTTATGATTAAATATGCTAAGCTACGATTCTACTACCATTTTATTTATTATTTATTTATTTATTACCATCTATAAGAACTTTTATAACCATATTTATCTGCAAATAAATCTTTGACTTTGACTTTGAATAATTAACTAACATAAGAGCGATTTGGATCGATTCGACACTTGGGGGGATGACCTCTGTGAGGTCACGACATTTACGAGCGTGTATCGAGACGTTTCAATCATTTCTTTTTTTTTACGAAAAGGATCCTAGATGCGATTAAAACATATTCATATTCTACAGTGTTACATCTCTATCAATCTACTAGATGTAAACTAGGTAAGAACTAATAAACAGCTGGCGCAACGCGAATTCGCATAAGATAATGACTTCTGTTAGGTTACGAACTGTGCCTCGAGTCGTATCTGTCAGCTGATTGATAGGTTGTGTATTATATTTCTGCAGATGTAAACTGTAAGAAGTGCACAGCGCGAATTTATTTTATCAAAAATCGTATTAGATTGGCAGATGTGGACTGGACTGTTGTAGGTACACACTGTTATTCGCCTCCCAGTGATTAACGGGATAAATTGCTGGCTATGTTTTCGTAAAATAACCACTAAGACCTTTGTAACTATAAAATAACTGCATTACGGCTAGATTATACGTTTTATCGACCAATCTTTTTGTAGGTAAACAACATTGTTAGTAGAAACATGACTATTTTACGCGAAAATCAGTTATCCCACTGCATACGGTATGCAACGAATTATTGTAATAATAATTAGGCAAGCGTGTTTAAAAATTAGAATCAACTAATTTACAACAATTTAAAATGTACATACCTCATAACGACGTTGTTTTTATTTATACTATTTACATAAATTTTTGTACATATTCCCCCTGCAGTTGCACTTTAAATAATGTGTCCTTGCACTTTTAATAATGTCTCTATCACTAGTTTTATTGTTACTAGAAATGGTCTGGCCGTCATTACCATAAATCAGGTCTATCCCTACACATCTATCACATGGAAGTCCAACGGCGTAAGATCAGGCCTGCCTCCGTCTGCAGCTGGGGGCATGTAGACCTCATTGTGCAGTTGCCGCTGTATAGCTCCTAGGATCCGTAGGAAGCGGGCTTGTGCTGTGAGCAAAATAAGTCCACCCTCATTGTAGCAGTCCACCATGTTCTGGTACTCCTGGTCGGAAAACCAGTATTTAGGCATTGTTGCGTTTTTTGCGCAAAGCGCGATGCGTTCCACGTTAGTTAAGCCACGTACAGTGCAACGCGCGCGACTAAAAAACACGGCGGCGAGTGGCGCGGCGGGCGGGGGCGAGGCAACTGAAGCAACACACGTGCACGGCTCCGGCACCGCGGCTCGGGTCTCTTGTGATCATTCATAAAAGCCACGCGAAATCTAAGCGCGCCGCCATGACCTCGCCCGCTTCAATGAAAGTAGTTTCTACGTAGTATTTTCGTAGAAACTAGCGTAATGGATGTTACAAAATAAGAAAGAGCCAGTATATATTATGTGTGTCAAGTAATATTAAATTATATTTTTTTTTTTTATTTAGATTCTTAGATAAAAAATTATATTTCGTTTCCATAGCTTCTGTTCGACCTACAGATGTCCCTCTTCAAATATTTCGTGAATGAATAGATACACCTTATATATCGTAATAATAAGTTATACATATTGTACGCACCAGTAGTCACAGCTTAGTACGGCCGTTATTCCAAATGCGTACAGTTGGCTATGTCTAATCAATTGAGCCTGGTACCTATGGATTTACCTACGACCCTACTGACTACAACCTAGCCCTCTAGCAATAAGCTAGCACCCTAATTCTCCTAATGCCCTACCTACCATACAAACCATACCAAACGCAGGTTACGTTGGTTTCACTTGAGGGAAATCTGTTACAATGAGACCTACGGTAACAGACGGAAGTTGGGTAGGAATAGGGGTTTGTGTACGTCGTGCAATGTACACAGGAAATGGTTATCTCACTGCCGATCCCACAGACTCATAGGATCGATGATGGCTAAAGGTGTCTTGGCCACAGTGAGGGGAGTTCCGGAAGGTGAATCAAACTCGACTCCAGCTTGATGACTAATTTATTATGATAATTAACTTAATTATATACAAATTTGTTGGTTAATACACATAGATACGTATATCCATGTGTGTTGTGTGTGTATTGAGCCGATGAAGCGAAGATCTCAGTAGGTCACTTCTTAGCGCTGACTGTGTGCCGGTGTTGCCGGCACGTGGTACGAATGTATGTCGCTCTTGATGCTGACGCAGTAACTGGTGTTGTATGTTCATGGTTGAACACATATTATCCAACTATACCGAATCAGACTAAGTTTTCCTTGCGTTGCTAGTTCTTTTATTTGCTTAAAATATTTTAATATAGCTGAGATTTTCATTGGATCATAATTCAATTCATTTCAGGAGTATCCTTAGTTTGATTAATTTCTAGATTATTTTCTCATGTGACTCTTTTTGCAATTTTAACTTCAAAGTTCTCTCCTGTCAGCAAATAAGGTCGAGCATACGAGCTCGGTTTCACAAGTTGTCGTCTGTCTAATATGCTTTCTTTACAAATTATTTCTGTAAGCATTATGCAATCTTCTACTTCATATATTTCTAACTCGGTGTAGTAACATAACCTTTCGCGTTATAGGATAGGTGTAAGTTTCGTCTGTTTTGGATATTTGTTAAATAAATGCTAGTAGATAAGGGGATATTAGAATTTGACGGTACATCTGACGAGCATCAGCCATGAAACCAATATTGTGTTCACGAAAACACAAGAGAATTTCCAAAATGTTTGGTTGTAATTTTGGTCCGATAAGTTGCGTATCGTTATGTGATCGAGAGTTTAAATGCTTAGCCGATCCATCAAAAACAACGCGTAGACGCGTGCTCGCGGAGTCAGGGCGTAAAATGCAGTGATGTGGAATGTAGTATTTACCCGTGCTCTTCTAGTGTACAGGAACTAGGGACATGTGGCCGCTTTCGATATAGTCATTCATGAAGTCTACGTATTGGATTTGTAAAGATGTGTCACGTGTCAGCCTTCGTTCGGTAGCGTGGAACCTTCGTAGCGCGAGGTCGCGCGAGCCTTCGAAAGTGGGTTCTGATTCGTCTTTGAAAGGGATGCGAACTACGTATCGTCCAGACTGATCGCGACGATGATCGGTAATAAACTTTTGCTCGCACAACAATTCATCTGGAGTCAAATTCGATGAATTCGGTAAAGAATCTAGTTCCCAGAAATGTTGAACTAAAGAGTTTAACTCGTTGTCGATGTCGGGCAACGTATGTTATAAAGTATTAGCCGAGAGACAAGTTTTGCCTAAGAGAAGCCAACCGAATGTTAAACTAAACGCGGTAGGTTGGTTGGCACTTCCGGGCGCGGACCTGACGTGTTACGCGGACGACACGCTGGTCACGGCCCGGGGGAGTTCGCACAGGGAGGCAGCGTTGCTCGCGACGGCGGCGGTCTCACTCACGGTGAGCCGCATACGGCGCCTTGGCCTGGAGGTGGCCCTCAACAAGTCGGAGGCCGTGGTGTTTCATGGCCCCCGGCGGGCGCCGCCGCACTATATGGAGGTGCCTAAGAGGGCCTGGCCATAAATACATTTTGTAACAATCGGCGCAGGTACTCGTATCTCCAACTGTAGCTAAGAAGTTAATCTACTATATTATACATAAATTATGTATGTGGTCGGTACTGGTTTATAAAAAAGATCATCTAAACACGATCATTACTAAACTATCACAAAACGATCTGAATTTGTATTTTTTTCAAGATTATTTTCTAGCCACCTAGCAATGAAAACTATACAAGTATTATACCATTACAGAAAGCTTATATTATGTACTTTTGACTAATATACATAAAAATGCTATCTAAGTGTAAATATATTTACTAGAAATATTTATCTCGTGACATATAATTTTTGCGTACCTGAAACTTTCAATTAGAGTTTTGACAGTTGCCGAAATTTGCCGAAGGTCTGGAAATTATGTTATTTGATAGGAAATTTAATATTATAATAAAATAAGAAAAGAAAAGTTGCAATTTCGTTGCACAACATATGTTAATCTATTATAGCATAAAACAGTAAAAAATCCTACAAATACGTAGGTGATGCTATTTGACTACTTGGTTATTAAAGGTCTTATTTGTGACATTTTATTAATTGCGGTTTACGTTAAGATAATGGATCGAGTGTTTCCCACCATTTTTTAGTTCACATACATAATAAATAATCAATTATACATATCGTAAACCGCATAACCACACAATGATAATTCGTTCTTTCTACCACAATTTTGCACACGTTTCAAATCAATATTTTTATATAAAATAGGGATTCTGAATACTCAATAATTACATACTGTTTTTCGTTCGTCAAAGTCGTTACTTAAAGTGTAGTAACCTAACCATCTACCTTCTCGCAACAATGAGTGAATTCAACTGTACCAGACGTGACTTATGTCTTGTTTTAATTGAAAGTGACGGGAATTATGTTGTTGCTTTAACAAGTTATATACGGAATAATTTTACCAACTTTTCCGAGGCAAATATCGCTAAGATTGTAGCAAGTGTGCAAACAAATCTTATTACAAACTTTCGTCAACGTTACACAAAATCTGGCAGAAATAAGCAAATATTTTTAAATAAGAATAGCGTTTGGTTGGACGTCATATTTACTGTGAATCTGGAAGAACCTACTTGTGAATCCGAACCTTCGACATCGACAGGAAAGCGAGGACGCCCTTCGAAAACCTACGAAGACAGTTCCGATAGAACACAAAGACGAAAAAACAAGGAGTTGCTTGAAACATGTGGCCTTGATTTTATACTGAATTCATATCTACAGGGATTAAGATCTCAAGGGGAAACCGAAGAAGCATTTATTGTCGAAATTTTACGAGTATTGCCCATGGAAAAAAAAAGTGATATACGTCAAAATCTCCTAAACGAACCGGCACATTTAACAGCGTACTCTAAAGACGAAGCTCTCAGTATTTTCATCGAGTTGGACCTTAATATGGCACAGTATGAAAACATGAGGAGTTACTTAATCGCGAAGAATTGCTTATTATTTCCATCATACAAATCAATTCAGGAAGCTAAAGAAAAGTGCTACCCACCAAGATCAAGCGTAGAAATTAATAATATTAAAGCAAAGAAAAACTTCAAGATCTGCTGGATCACACTATTGCAAGAATTTTACAAATTGATGGTGTATACAAAGTTGGCAAAACACATTTAATGCTTTATTCTAAATGGGGCTGTGATGGTTCAAGCGGACAAAGTGAATACAAGCAAGTCTTAGTTGAAAAAAGTGAGTTAATTTCTGACACTAATTTATTTATAGCTTCATTAGTGCCTCTGAAACTTATAAATATTAATACAAATGAAACTGTGTGGGAAAACCCTGTTCCATCATCAGTAAGATTTTGTAGGCCCATTTTAATAGAATTTTCAAAGGAGACACCTGAAAAGACAAGAAGTGTAGTTAATGAAATTGCAGCTCAAAAGGACGCTCTTACACCAACTTTAGTCAATATAAATGGAGAAGGTATCGAAATTAAACATACATTATTTTTAACCATGGTTGACGGGAAAGTGGCTCAAGTTTTGTCAGAAACTTCATCAGGTGCTGTGTGCACTATTTGTGGTGCAAGACCAACAGAGATGAATAATTTAGAAAAAGTGCAAAATAAACCCGTTGATGAAAATGCTTATCAATTTGGGTTATCGACATTGCATTGCTGGATTCGATTTATCGAGTTAATTTTACATGTATCCTATAATCTAGGCTTCGAAAAATGGTCTGCTACAACAAACGAAAACAAAGATTTGAAAAATCAAAAGAAGGCATATTACAAAGAAGGTTCAGAGAAGAACTTGGTTTAAATATAGATAAACCTAAACAAGGTACTGGTAACAGCAATGACGGTAATACAGCTAGAAGATTTTTTCAAAATTATCAGTGCAGTGCAGAAATTACTGGTGTGGACGAGGAATTGATTAAACGATTTTATGTTTTACTTCAAGTTATGTCAAGTGGAAAAGTTATTAACGCTACAAAATTCGGTCAGTATGCTTTGGATACAGCACAAAGATATGTTAATAAATATATGTGGTATTATATGCCATCATCTGTCCATAAAGTCCTAATTCACGGTGAAAGAGTCATTCGGCATTATTCAGTGTTACCCCTAGGACAACTTTCCGAAGATGCGCAGGAATCAAGGAACAAAGACTATAAACGATTCAGACTTCATCATGCTAGGAAATCCTCTAGAATAGCTACAAATGAAGATGTTCTACATACACTTTTGTATACTTCGGACCCTTACATAACAAGTTTAAATAAACCATCTAGTAAAAAGTCTATGGAACTTATAGATGAAGCTTTAGAGTTAGTTGAATAATACAGTGTTTTTTTTTAGTTAAAAGTAATGGTACATAATAATAGCAGAAATCATTTTAAGAGTTTAATATGTGTTTATTATAGCATTTAAGGTCATATTATTTAAATATAGTCATACATTTCTGAACATTTTTCAACATTTCAAGTTTACTATTTTTTTTAGACAATAAACATATGATTATATCCATTAATTGTATATTATTTAAAAGTACATTTATTCAAGAATACACAAAAAAAAAATCTGCAGCAAATCTATGAAAACATGGAAGTTATGGATTTATGACCCGAAACCGACTCAATCTCCACATAGTGCGCCGGCTGGATCACACATTGTGGTCGGGGGGGGTCCGGATCGCTGTCGAGCCTACCATGAAATATCTGGGATTGGTGCTCGACATCCGGTGGGACTTCGGACCCCACTTCCGGCGGCTGGCGCCCAAGTTGTTGGGCGCGGCCGGGGCGCTGGCAACGCTGCTTCCCAATCTGGGGGGCCCGAGCGCCGCCTGTAGGCGGCTCTATATGGGGACCGTGCGATCCATGGCGCTCTACGGAGCGCCGATCTGGGCGTCTGACCTGACGGCCGGCAGCATAGCTGTCCTGCGCAAGCCGCAGCGGGCGATGGCCGTCAGAGTCATTCGGGGGTATCGCACGATCTCCTTCGAGGCGGGTTGTGCGCTGGCCGGATCACCGCCCTGGGACCTAGAGGCGAAGGTGCTCGCGTCACTGTACTGGTGGCGCGGGCAGCGCGGGAGCGGGGCCGATGCAGCAACATATTGAGCAGCGTCGGTTGCAGCTCCGCGAGGTCCTGGTGGCAGAATGGCGGGTGCGGCTGTCACGCCCTACTGCCGGCCTCAGCACCATCGAGGCGATCCGGCCAGTGCTCGACCGCTGGCTCGGGAGAAGGCATGGCTCCCTGACATTTCGGGCGACGCAGGTGCTCTCTGGGCATGGTTGCTTCGGGAAGTACCTGTATCAACAGCAGCATTTTATTGGTTGTTCCAACGGAACAAGTGACGTCACCGATAATCGGCGCGGCAGCTTCTCCCAGTCCGCTAACGTTTGCGTTCGTTGTGGCTGGCTTAAGATTCAAACGCTTTACTGTGGAAGCAGATATGAAATTGCTTTGACTTCCGGTATCAAATAAAGCACGAATCGATTGCATATTGCCTGAAGCCAGAAGCCATCTTAAATTTGCACGATTGCGGTTGCCAGTAACACGGTAATATTCGATTGAGACCTTGAAAATAGCGACGATCCACATTGATTTGATACGCTATTAGAATTATCGCGATGGAGTAAGGATGATGTTTACGTTTGCATGTGCGGCACAAAAATATTAAATTGCAATTCTTCAGTTGATGGCTTCAAACAATTAAAGCACCAATTTTTGTCTTTAGCGATTGTCATTCGCTCATCAATTGATTTTTTAAGAAAATCTTGACACGATGTAATCGAATGTGAATCGTTACAATGGTAACATTTAGTGGAGTAGCCACCGATTTTAGTATCACTAGCACTAACAGCAGGACAGATTGTCGGATGCGGCTACCAGTGTGTGCGGAATGTTTAAACGCTTTGTCTGTGACTGAGGATTAGTTGCAGGCTTAGTCGACTTAGACGATTCGGAAAAGTGCGGGTCACGCAATAACGCTTCGCATTTAGACCTAAGAAAACCTTGAGTTGTTCGTAAGACGGTAACTCGACATTTGAGTAACTTTCCTCAAACGCGCGGCGCAAATCTTTGTCAAGTTTCGATAAAATGTGATAAACTAAAACAAAATTCCAGTGTGCGATTGGCAAGTTAATATACTCAGATTCTCTTCGAAAAGGTCAAGCGATTTTTGAAACTCGTGCGCGTTATAGCTTTGAAAGTCAATGTTCAGAATATCCCGCCAACATATGAATGCTAGGGTGCGTTTACTCCTGTAACGAGCAACGAGCGCTTGGTATGCGTCATGATAATATTCGTGTGTCATAGGAAACGCTTTGATGACTGATAACGCATCGCCGCTAAGCGAAGATATCAGATAATGAAATTTCTCCGTGTCGGTAATAAAAGGAGTTTGGAGTTGTGTATCAACGCGTTAAAGGTGTCAAAATACTCTGGCCTTAATTTAATATTTCCAGCGACAGTTGGTAGTATAATTTTCGGTAACCGAATATTATTTGAAGATGAGACGGTATGCGATTTGATTGATTCATTGTTTACCAAACTACGATAAATTGACAACGCTCGATAGTACATGTCATCAAAACCCTCTTGTATTTCATCATCTTCGGTGTTCGGGTCGGTGACCAGTTCTAAAATCGTGAAATTTGTTTTAAGTCTTGATGATACGATAAAAACAAGTCGCGCTGAGTAGTATCACTTGAAGCCGACGCTCCTATCTCCAACGCCTTAGCTAAGCGTTTATACGTGATAGTTCGCTTTCTACGCAAGGACGGCAGGTCCTGAACCGTGAACGCCTCATCAACAGATTTAGACTTCGATTTCTTTAGCGTGGCTCGGAATTTCTACCTATAAGCGACATTCTCTCTTATTAGTTAAAGTCTTGTAGTGTAAAAATGTGTTACGACAGTTAAAGTTCCAAGTTTAACTCGTAAAATGATAACACAAATAATGTTAGAACTTATAACTTCGATCTGGTTTACCGAATAGAAAGAAACTGCACAGCATTTACGATCTTATTGTTCAGCGATAAGGATCTTACACTCTGCTACACAATTTGAATGTAGTGTTTACGACGAATATATATGCAGGTATGAGCAATTAGTACGGATTCACGATGACTTGCGCGGTAAACTATAAAGCGAAGCGATTGGTAGGTACGAAATGCTCGCGCACTCAGGCGTTGGTTCGCGAGTCTACCCTACAATTATGAGAAAAGTTTTAATTGCGACATTTGCAATTCTACGATTTTAATAGATGAATTTAATTACGTATGTTAAATATTTAGTTATAGGAAGCGATTATGAATGTGATTGGTGATTCGAATAATTGAATTATTGCAAGCCGATGGAATTAAGCACCGATGATTGTTAGTGATTGCTTAACTGGATCTTACAATAAATCCCGATTCGTGTGAAAATGAATAATTAAATTAAAACCCTGTTCAATGGTGATTACGTATGGACGCCATTGTGACACGTAGGAAGGATAGGTCCGTTATATGCAAGATTACAAGATGATGCAATAACTTAGAATGTAGTACAATGATATCAGCCATAGATTTATGTACCTGTTTTAAATTAAACGATTGTTTGTCCAGAAATACCATGTGCAAATTGCGAATGACTTGAATTAAAATGGAAGTTCCCTGGTTTCGGCACCATTAAGATGTAGCATACGCACCAAGCCGAAATAGGAGTGGCTTTGATACAACACTGGGAAATAACGATTTGCGTATAATTACGATGTTCAATAACTCGACATGGGCCGCAGCGAACACAATGCACTCACGTACCTTGGACTGCTCCGGCACTCGTTGAGCTTCCACCTTCGATTTTCCATAAGCTAGCTTCAGGGTTTCACGTTTACCGGGTTGATCACACGCGAAATAGGGGATGATTCGATTTCCCTTCCGATTTAGACGATGCGCGCGCGTCTTGCTTGTTATCACACGATATCTACCTTCGCTCCAAAAAGACGAGTGCGCGTGTGCAATGACAGGTCGTAAAGCTGATTTCGGTGCTGCCATCTTGCGAAAAATTTAAACATCGATACGTTTAGAAATTGATCTATAGTGTTCGAAAAAGCGTTACGGTAACGGAACAGATAGACGTGCTTCAAACTTTGACGACGTAAATAACGCCCTACTGCTGGTCCAAAATTGGTTCACTGCTAAAAATTTTGTACTAAATGGAAATAAAACTAAGTGTATAAGATTTTCTTTACCAAACGTCAAGAGTAGTGATTGTGAGATAGTATTGAATCAAGAGAAACTAGAATTCGTCAATTAAACGGTTTTCTTGGGGATCACGCTCGACTAAAGGCTACAATGGGGTCCTCATTTAACATCTCTTGCAGGACGGCTAAGTTAAGCAGCGTAAGCTGTCAGAAAAATCCGTCAATTTACTGATGTAGATACCGCGAGGCTGGTCTATTTTAGTTACTTTCATAGTATCATGTCTTACGGTATTTTACTTTGGGGACGGGCTGCAGACATCGAGTCTATTTTAATTCTTCAGAAGAGAGCCCTCAGAGCCATATATAATCTCTGCAGGCGCAACATCATTTACGTAAGAAAACATGTGCATCTTTACAGTAAAAGAGGTGAAAGACATAATTATATTACTAGAAATCGGGACCTAGTAGTTCACAGGAGTATATTACTAGAAATCGGGACCTAGTAGACCTATAAGTTCAACCAGGTTTCAGACTGGCTAAAGTAGACTCATCTTTCATGGGGTACTGTCTAAAATGTTATAATAAAATACCTCCCCACATACTTCAACTGAATGAGACGAAATTCAAATCCTTTGTCAAACGCACACTATGCAGGCAGGCATATTATAGGTTAGGGGATTACATAACTGATAAAAATGCCTGGCTTAATGCTGGTCTTGCTCCACACCACAACTAATTAATTGACATTTGAAATACTGTTGAAACTGCTGAAGAGTGTAAGAATATATTTGATTTATATAAACTCAATCTCCTTTTTATTATATAGATGCATTGCACAGATGTGAATAACTTTGTACTATAGAGCTACCATTTACCGGGTAATGTCATAGATTGACTTGAATGTGCGCTCACAGTATGTCATGCTCACTCAAACGTCTCGCTGACGGTGGTGCGTGTGTCGGATCATTTAGCTCCCTTCAAAATGGTTGAGCTCAATGTTGCTGATCCATGCGTCATGTTCGTGAACGGGCGCCGTCAGTTTGAGACTGGTCATCTCTGAGCTGCCACGGCTTATTTTAATAATTATTTTTTTGGATGGTTTTTAATTATGTTTTGCTGCACTCTGGACGCTTTTAACGTATACGGTTTTTGTACATCGTTCACACTTATAGTGTCAACATTAATCGATGTAACTAATATATTTGTAACAACAATATTATTTAAAAGAGTGTCCATGGAGTTTCTTGCCCGTTCTTCTCCATAGGTACCTACTGCTTTTTGAAATGGGCAACTAGCTTCGTATTTCTGGCTGACCGACTCCTTAACAATTCAAAAGTGCCTGTAAATGGTTTAATTTAAATAAATGATTTGACTAATTCTTATCAAAATTCGAAAAAAAAATCCTGCTGTATCTTTTTATCATTTTCACTAGATTGGTACTGATGAGTACTTGCGTTAGACATGCTATTTATGGTTGTTTATTGGGTGTGTTGAAGATAATATTAAGTTGTCCGCGGTGGGCGCTGAAGCAGCTGGACCGGGAGCTCCTCCTGGAAGCCTCGATCGTGCTGGGTGTCACCACCGGACTGGCCTGCTGACATCAACGACGAGGCGGGGTGGTTCCGGGAGGCCATGTCCGAAATATGTGACGTGGCAATGCTCCGGGTCCAGCCTGGACGTGCTTGGCGCCAGTTGTGCTGGTGGTCCGCGGAGTTGACGGCTTTGCGCGAGGCGTGCGTGGCTGCGCGACACCTGTACACCAGGCACCACAGGCTCCGTATCCGCCCTCCGCATACGGAAGCCATTCAGGCGGAGCTGTACGAGGGGTACAGCGCGGCGAAAACCGCCCTCCGAGTGGAGATCCTGCGAGCCAGGGCACTAGCCCGCGAGGAGTCGCTGGAGACTCTGAATAGGGAACCGTGGGGACGCTCCAACAAAACGGTGCGGGATAAACTCCGCCCATGGGCGCCACCACTGACGCAGAGTCTCCGGCCCCAGCTCGTGGAGGACGTGGTGAGCACTTTGTTCCCTTCGCGGGGGGAGCATACTCCCCTGCCCATGACTCCGCCTACTGCGATGCCGGATGCGGACCACACCGCCGACGACGACGACGATGCTTCGGAGGTGACTGACGTAGAGATTAGAGTGGCGGTACATAGGCTTATTGCCAAAAATACCGCCCCAGGATCCGAGGGCTTACCGGAAAAGCCTGGGTTCTGGCCATGGATGCTATCGGACCTCGACTAAGGGGGCTCCTAAGCGCATGCTTGGAGGAGGGCCAGTTCCCACTTCGCTGGAAGACGGGGAAACTGGTCCTTATTAAGAAGCCGGGGCGCCCTGCGGACTCTCCGTCCGCTTACCGGCCCATCGTGCTGCTCGACGTGGTGGGCAAGCTCTATGAAAGACTTATTGCAAACCGCCTCGTCAGGCGGCTGGTGCGGGTGGGGCCGGATTTGGCGGAGAGCCAATTTGGTTTCCGCAGGGGGCGCTCTACGGTGGACGCCATCATGCGCGTGCGAGCCCTCACGACGGGGTATGCTCTTGCCCGGGGTGGGGTCGTCTTGGCGGTCTCTCTAGACATCGCCAATGCCTTCATCTTATAAAGAATTAATGAAACAGTTTATTTATTTATTTACTTCCAATTTCACTTTCACAAAAATGTTTAGCTGACTTATTCATGTTCGATAACCATCGTATTTGGGCAATCTCGATGCCAACCATAGCTAAGAGTTAAAACACTAAAAAGTTGCAAAGTGTCCGTAAATAGTCCGCCGCGCTCAGCTGTTTGCAGCCTATTGTGCGTTGTATCAATGTAGTGCACGGATTAATTAATTATACTATTATTTAAAGCAGGTTTTGGTTTATTCCGGCTCGTTTTCGAATTATTTCTCTATTTTCGTCTCATTTATTTATCAGTATGTTTTTTTTTGTTTCGCATTTTACTCTATTTATGTACTTAATCATCACTATTATTATTTGAAACAATTTTTTTTTTATATGTATGCATACACACGTCACGTTGCAGTATAAAACTGATTTACATCCGTTACCTCACAATTCAGGTCCAGTTGAAAACCAGCGTCAGGCACTAGTTGTCTGGCATTTTTTTGCTGAACTGGGCCTTTTTGGCGCAGTCATGAGGCACACTACCCTGCTAGTTTCATACTTCGCACTGTACACCTTATTTTTATTTTTATCTTTATTCTGATTGTTTTTCTCATAATTTTTACCTGTTTTGTGTGCCTTTTAGTCTGTGCTAAATAAAAGTTTTTCTTTCTTCTTTCTTTCTTTCTTCAACACCCTGCCCTGGAGTTGCATCAGGGAGGCATTGCATCACCGGATGCCAACCTACCTCTGTCGCGTGGTCGAGGCCTTTTTGACAGACCCTTGTCCGTCAACTACCCCGGTCACCGGGGAGAGTGGAACCGGCGAGAGATGTCGTGCGGTGTTCCACAGGGATCGGTCGTGGGACTGCTCCTGTGGAACATCGGGTACGACTGTGTGCTGAGGGGCGAGCTCCCGCCGGGCGTGTTACGCGGACGACACGCTGGTCACGGCCCGGGGGAGTTCGCACAGGGAGGCAGCGTTGCTCGTGACGGCGGCGGTCTCACTGACGGTGAGCCACATACGGCGCCTCGGTCTGGAGGTGGCCCTCAACAAGTCGGAGGCCATGGTGTTACATGGCCCCCGGCGGGCGCCGCTGGCCGGATCACACATTGTGGTCGGGGGGGTCCGGATCGCTGTCGAGCCCACCATGAAATATCTGGGATTGGTGCTTGACAGACGGTGGGACTTCGGACCCCACTTCCGGCGGCTGGAGCTCCTCCACAACTTGTCGTAGTAGCTCCAGGTAAGTACTGCTGGTAAGGTAACCCTCGATGAAATAGGGTCCAAGCACGCGGTCCCAAATTATGCCAACCCAGACATTTAAACTGAACCGCATTTGGAACGAATCCCGTTTGGTCGCGTGCGGGTTATGGTTCCAGTGATTCCATCAACGTTCATTATGAACATTGTAGATGCCAACTCGAGTAAATAAACACTCGTCCGTTCACAGGATGTTGGCGTCTTGATGTTCCAGTAACCACCGACAAAACGAAATGTGTGCGACGTTATCACCCGGGTGAATATCTTGCACCTTGCGAAAATGGAATGGGTGTTGTTCTTCCCGCTTCAAGAGACGCCAAACTGTGGAGTGGTGCACTTCAAAACGCCGACCAGCATCTCGCGTGCTCGCCCGTGGTTCTCGTTGGAAGTACTCCAGGATATCTTCCTGCAAGGCGACCGGCAGACCATCACTGCCGCGAACTTGAGCATGCCGGGAGACATCGAACTGGCGATAATCTCGCAGTCTCTGCATAGCAGCGAGCATGACGTTTTGGGACGGTGGTGGCCGATCGAAAAACATGTCCGCGAACATCTGCACAGCTCGACGTAAGCTGTCTCCACTTATCGCATACAAACGAACCATTTCCACCAACTCAACATTGGAGTCATTTTCCGTCATCGTGAAATTAAAGGTGCGCGTGCCGGGAGTTTGCGAAACACGTGCTCACGTCGCCGACATCAATCAATTATGTTATTAATAATTGTTTACCCGGTGCCAGTATTAGCCAATTAATTAGTAATATTAGACTGACAAAAATAAACACTAGTTCAACTGTTATATTATTACATAGGGATAGCTTAAATGTAAGAAAAAAGGACATAATTGAATGTGTCCATTTGAGGTTACATCTCAATGAAACTAATAATTGTGCCTTGCCTTATTCTCAATATTTATCTGATGAGCAAAATAGGCACATTTATAATTTAAATATGTTAATTTATAATAGGAATTGCAGTTAAAATGACACTATTTTATATTTTGATTGTAATCAATTTATTACTGATTACAGACTGACAAATTATACAATGTATTTGCCACCTAGATGTAGGAGACAAATTGTTAATCTTAGTAGTGGTACTAATACTACTTTTGATACGCCTTGTAGTTTAAACTATTAGGTGCGACAACGGGTGAGCCGCATATGTTGAATGGACATCAAAATATGCAGGGTCTGTCCGGCAAAGAGTTAGAGCTAAGTTTATTTATGGAGAACTATGATGATCACGTGTTATTTTTGACTGAACACTGGTTGAAGGAACATGAAGTAGTGTTTATAGATGATGATAATTTTACCGTACAAAGTGCATTTGTGAGAAAAAGTGCTATTCGCGGTGGTTCTTGAGTTCTTGTTTCAAACAAGTTGAAATGTAAAAAACGTTTAGATTTAGTTAATCTTTCTATCAAGCGCACTATTGAGTTGTCTTGTGTTGAGCTAGAGCAATTCGTTGTAATCTGCGTTTATCGACCCCCATCTGGTGATTTTATTAGTTTTGAATCGGTAATGGAGGATTCTCTCAAAAGGTTAAAATCAATTAACAAGAGTATAATTTTATGTGGAGATTTTAATATTAATATTTTAGATGTTACTCCATTAAGTACCTACAGACTTCTCAATCTGTTTAGGTCTTATAATTTGATTTACTTGTTTTTTGAACCAACCAGGATCACGGCATCTTCGTCAACTTGTCTTGATAATATATTTAGTAATTGTGATGCCAAAAAGAAATTAGTGTTAAGTGACTTAACGTCCGACCACTGTGGTTTTTTAGCTAGCTTCTTCATGACATTACATAAAAAACCGTATAAACTTGAATGCAGGCCTTATACAGCTAGTCGTTGTAACAAGTTTAAAAATAATATAGTTCATAGAATTACACCAATGTTAGTAGAACACGGGAATCCTAATGAAATGTACGGAGCCTTTTTTGATGTTGTGCAAAAAGAAGACCAGTCTATTTTCAAGACCAAAATCATTAACATTAATGGCACTTCCGTTGGCTTCAACCAATGGGCTACTCCAGGTATTTATAAAAGTAGAGCGAGACTAAACGAGTTATAAGGTTTGAAAAAATACAGGTTTGATACTCCTTTCCTAGAGTATGTAAAAAAATATTCAAAATTATTTAAAAAGATTTGTGCTATTGCTAAATCAAAATTCTTAAGCGATTCAATTAAAAATCCAATAATAAAGTAAAAACCACTTAGAAAATTATTAACAATGAAACGGGTAAGTCGGTACATCAACTTGAGATTATGGTCGATAACAAATTAGTTAGTAAGGCAGCTGACGTAGCTGAGGCATTTAATGAGTTTTTTGCCAACATACCTATAACTACGACTTGCTCCTTAAATTCGTCCCCGTCTAAAGCTGAGAACCGAATAGTAGTGTGCCAAACTTTACTCGCTTTTTTGGCTTCGAACATGTAACGCCTAGTGATGTAATTAGCGTCTTTAACACTCTTAAGTCTCAAAACACTGGTGATTACTGGGGCATCTCCATTAAACTTTTAAGTAATATAATAGACATCTTAGCCCCCTATCTAGCTATTACTTTTAATAAATGTGTTGATCTAGGAACTTTTCCTGACCTCATGAAGAGTAGTAAAGTCATACCATTATTCAAATCTGGTAATAAAAATATCATTAGCAATTTTAGGCCTATTTCTATCTTACCAGCATTTAGCAAAATATTTGAAAAGTTAATACTTAATCAGTTGCTAAGACATTTTTACTTATATAGCCTACTTCATAATGAACAATATAGCTTTACAAAAGGACGTTCGACTAGAGATGCGGGTGTTGCTCTGCTGAAACACATATTTAATGCATGGGAGAAATCGCAAAATGCTATTGGAGTTTTCTGTGATCTCTCTAAAGCCTTTGATTGCGTGCGCCATGACACGCTTTTGCGTAAACTACGTCATTACGGTGTCCAAAACGAAGCTCTCAATGAAATAAATTCTTATTTACATAATAGGTTCCAATGTGTAGATGTCAATGGTGTGAAATCTTCCGAGCTACCAGTTCAGTTAGGTGTACCTCAAGGCTCAATACTGGGTCCATTCTTGTTCTTAGTGTATATCAATGACTTACCATTCTATTGAAATGATGTCTGTGACGTTGTACTGTTTGCAGATGATACCTCTCTTATTTTTGAAGTGGACAGGAATAGACAAGATTTTGACGACGAAAACAGTGCACTCTCAATGGTTACGGATTGGTTTACGTCAAATAACCTAGTTCTCATTGCCAAGAAAACGAAATGTGTGAAGTTCGTCTTACCGAACGTTATAAATCCAGGACCCAACGTCGTCTTAGATAAAGAGCTGTCTGAAACTGAAAACTCGGCGGTTTTTCTGGGAATAACAGTAGATGCCAAACTTCAGTGGGGCCCATACATATCAAGCCTGGCTAGGCTGAACTGAACCGCTTACGCCGTCAAAAAAGTGAGACAATACACTGACGTTGATACAGCTCGGTTAGTCTATTTTAGTTATTTCCACAGCGTTATGTCCTACGGTATTCTGCTGCGGGACAAAATTGCTGATATTCAAAATATATTTGTCTTTCAAAAAGGAGCTGTCCGAGCAATTTATCAGCTAGGAGCCAGACATTCTCTTAGAGATTTTTTTAAAGATGTTGGTATTCTCAAGGTGGCATCACAATTCATCTTCGCCAACATCTTATATATTAGGCAAAATATACACTTATACACTAAAAACAGTGATTTTCACAATGTTAACACTAGAAATAAGAACAAACTACGTGCTCCCTTTCACCGGCTTCATAAGGTCCATAACTCATTTGTTGGGCTTGGTATAACCTTTAACAAGTTACCCAGTTATGTCGTACGGTATTCCTTTGTGGGGAAATGCCGGCGACATTCAGACTGTATTGTTTTGCAGAAAGGAGCTGTTAGATCAAGTTATAAATTAAGTCCGAGACACTCTCTCAGAGAGAAATTTAAGGAAATGAATGTAATGACTGTGCCTTCTCAGTATATTTATGAAAATCTTTTATATGCCCACAAAAACATGAAATTGTAAAAAAAAAAGTGATATCCATAATATAAATGCTAGGAACAAACACAAATTTGTTGTACCTACAACAAGGCTCAATAAAATAGGTGGCTCGTTCAGATGTCAATGTATACGCTTTTATAATAAACTTCCAAGCCACGTTCAAGATCTAAGCCTTAATAAATTCAAATCATTTATTAAACGTAAGTTGTGCCAGAAAGCTTTTTATACAGTCAAAGACTATATTGAGGACAAAAAGGCTTGGGACTGACCTGCTCCAATTTTTGCATACTGAGTATGGTTTTTTGTTTGGTACCTAACTTTTGTTTTATTTTATATACACTTTGACATTTCATGATTATTATATACATACACAATGACATGAATATTTACTTAGTATAATATTATTATTATTTTAATTTCGTGTGAGGACTTAGTGGGTAATATTTTTATATATTTTGTCTATCTCAGTTATTTGTTAAATTTTTTATATCTGGAAGTTTGAGTACTTAAAGCGGCCTACCCAAATGTCCTTTCTTTGGTATTGTTCATCGAATCGTTGAGCTCCTTATGTTTTGAGTTGAGCTGCACGATTAATGACAAATGCGTGCACTGACTGGACTGGTCCACGTTATGACCAAGATTATGTTTGGACTTTAAAAGAGACTGTGACCTCTGAGTTTGTTTCGGCCTTTCTTCTCAGAGTAGTCAGATAGGAAACGCCGACCTCATCTACTTACAGAAATAAAAATCATTTACCATTTATCATTTACCCTCTTCTTTACTAGATTTACCTTTTAATGCGTTTAAGGCTCAAGTAAAACCCAACCTTTGTTCAAAGGCATATTATTCCATTAACAACTACTAAAACGATAAGAACTGTTGGTCGCTGTGATTAACTCAAGACTATGTTCGTGTTCTTTCTCCAGAATCAGCTTACCTACTGACAGGGCTCCTGTACCCTGTCAGTAGGTAAGCATTCATATATTTGTTTTTTTTATTTGACGGTATAAGTCAATTATTTTGTTATCTTCATTTTTTATTGACATGATCTACTACTCACTACGATGTTTTTTAATAAGCTGTATTGCAAAATGTGGTTAGCTAGCGACCTCGACAATTGATAATATTATTCTTGCCTGAGCAACCGGCAGCAAGTTCGTCATGCTCCCTTAGATGTCACTGCTTGCGGTAGCGTCGGGGGTCGGATTTCCTCCTTCCCTCAAATATGGCGAGGGGAGGGAATGGCTGACCTTTGCGTTATGCTCGTGATCGGGTGCTGCTTGTGGTGACTGGTCGTCTTGCTGTCTATGGTTTTATTATTGTTACAGTAATTGTTCTGTTAATTTATTTAATTTAAATATAATGAGAATATGACGGACCTAATAAAAACTGTCTGCAATATAAGCAAAACGGTGGGGGTGCCCATACCGGAGGCCAAACTTCGTGACGTGTACCGACTTCCTGGAAAATCGGCTACAATTGGGACGGACACCTCTAGACCAATCATCGCGGTTAAAACATACTGTCAGCTGTCCGCTCCTTCAACAATAACAGCAAGTCGAAGGAGGACAAACTGAATACTGAATTGATTGGCATACCAGGGAAACGGCAGGCAATTTATGTTGCAGAACAACTACCTCCTAGCTCCAAAAAGCTATTCTACCTGGCACGGGAATTCGCCAAGAAGAATGGCTATGTTTATTGTTGGACAAGCAATGGAAATATCTTCCTTCGCAAGCAGACGGGTGACAAACAGTTATGTGTCTTCTGGATCTCGCTAGCAAGAATATGTGACTAATTGGACCCATTTCTCAATCGATGCTTCGAAATCTAGACGTACTTAGGTTTTCATTTTTCTGGTTCTCTTTGGCCAATTTCGTTAAGTAAGTGTCTATACTACACATATTGACCAACGACACTCAAAGACATTCATCCTTCACTTTAAATACATTCTGCCTACACATTATAAATGAACATAACGTACACACACATATTACGCCACTCCACTATTTTTCATTTCCAAGAAAAAGCGATGCTATTTCTATGTATCATATGCCCACACCACCGGAACATACTATATTCCCGTTTTTGGCACTAACTGATATCTCTTATGGCTAATATAGATAGCATCAATCATGACCTTGACAACCTTAATCACGAGAATTCCTTCTCATGTGACTCTCAAGAGTGTATAAAATACATAAATTCAACTGACAATAGCATCAAACTACTGCATATGAATATACGCAGTGTAAATAAAATTGTTGATAGTCTACAAGCATTATTGTGTCTAATTAACGTAAATTTTGATATTATTGTTTTAACGGAGTGCTGGCTGAGTAGAGTGAGTAATATACCAGTACTAAATGGTTACTAGTCGCACTCTACTAAAAGCATATCGAATCAAAACGAGGGAGTAATTATTTATACAAAAGTTGGCCTACATGGTGTAACCAACCATAAACTTTGCGAATAGTCTAATATGTCAGGTTGATAACAAGCTCTCGGTAGTAGCAATATATCGTTCCCCTTCTAATACCACAAAAGTTAATTATGATAGTTTTTTGACCAGTCTCAGTTGTATCTATGAGAAGGTAGCAAGCTAAATGAAAATTGTCTTGATCACATGTTATTAAAAATAAAGTCATCAGCCACAAGTTTGGTAGTAGAATCGCATATCACAGATCACAAATACTTACAATCTCAAATACAAACTTTACCGGAAACAAAATTTTCACTAAATCTCGTATTAATACAGAAGCAATAAAAACGGAATTAGAACATACAGATTTTACAAATATTTACAAAACTGAAGATGCGAATGTCGCTATGAATGAACTGGTTACACTACTGTCATCAACCATAAGTAAACACAGAGAACAATTTAATGTAACAAGGAAACTAAGAATTATAAAACCATGGCAAACTACTGGCCTATTGAAATGTATTAAGCATAGAGATAAATTACACACAAAATCTAAAAAATCACCAGATAATTTAATATTACATACAATACTTAATGACCCTAATAAAACACCTCTTACTCGAGATAAACCTCCCGGTTTCATAAGCATGACTCCGACACCGCCCATTCATTCACTCGCTTTACAAAAAGTAGACCACAGTGACGTCAATTCAATTATACTACAGCTGCGAAGCGATTGTGCAGTAGGCTGGGATGGGATCCCTTCATCGCTTCTCAAGACATGTCGCCACACTCTCGTACCGGTGATAACACACATTTGCAATCTTTGCATAGACACGGGAGTTTTTCCGGATGCTCTTAAGAAGGCCATAGTACACCCAATCTATAAGGGTGGGAACAGGAGCTGTGTCAATAATTTTAGGCCCATATCTGTTCTATCCTCGCTCTCGAAAATAGTAGAAAAGATTTTAAACAATAATCTTAGAAGCTTTTTAGACAGGTATAAAATTATTGCTGAAAACCAGTATGGCTTTAGGTCTGGTGTCTCAACTGAAGATGCTGTACTGGATCTAACTCAAACTATAGCAAAGACACTAGACAGCAAAACTAAGTGCCTTGGCATATTTTTGGACTTGTCGAAGGCTTTCGACACAGTTTCTGTTCCCAAACTAATAGCCAAGTTAGAGTGTGTGGGCGTGCGTGGCATGGCTTTGAAACTCTTTACTGACTACCTGACAAATTCTCCCTGTTAAGGTGTAGTCTCTGTCATTGTTGCAGGAGTGGTAGTCCTCAATTATCTGTGTTCTGTTTGTTGTAAGTCTTTCTAAAGCTGCATTATCTGGATGGGACAATAGGTAGGTATAACATTTCATAAAATATCACTTTAGGTACCAATTTTATTTAATGTTGGGCTGGGTTTCTGTCTCAATTTAGTTAAGTAATGGAACACCTACTAATACCTACAGTAATGTTACCATGAAGATCAAGAGAACACTATCAAGCTGTACCACTTGGCTAAGTTATCGCTTTGATCTTAAGAAGCATGTCGTTATGCAGATGGCCGCTGTCGCGATTCCCATGGTGCATAGAAATAATTATGTTGTATCATTGAATTCACTTCACTTCACTTTTTGAGTTACTTATTTTTACAGATATTTATGTATAAACATCTATTTACTCATTAATATGTTCAGCAAGAATCACACGTATTTCTGTGGAAAATTATGATTATACTTACCCGATTTATTATGTCACACCACACGAAGTCATTACGTCATTCGAGAGGTAGTTGCTGAAAATCAGCGCTGTTGACGATAGGTTGGTCCGGAGTCACAGCATTTTGCTGAGCAACGACCTGTTCTTGCACAGATGCGACGCACAGCTTAATTATAGTTCATAGTACTGTTGTTAACTAAGAAAAGTAGTCATTTTTCACTTCGCAATCTTGTTTTTTCGTTTATGTTATGTTATTGTCATTTGCCAATGTCGTAACACACACAGAGCAATGTGTATTGTCTTTGGTCATGGTGCTGAGTGATATCAGGGCCGCATTCCGAATTGAGCTGTAATCGATTTGAGCGCGCTTACACCCGTTCCGAGTTAGCGTGAGCGCGATAACGATGTCCCGTGAATCGTCATAGATGACGTCATAACATGCGCAATCTTTATAACGCCGACCATGCCATAAAATAAAATCACTGTGAGCGAATCGTTGACAGCTCTCAGCTGTCATAATCATGATATCTGGATCGGAGCGCAAATTATCGATGTGAGCGCTGTCGGCGATTGTGGTCTGGCTCGGACTGCGGCCCAGGCAATGGACAAAAATGAAAAACGTTTTATTTTCTTTTTAATATTTTTTATATTCTTAATACGAGGCCTTTGGCTACTTTATTTGTATTTTATTTGTGTTTTTATTTTTATAATGTGCGTTTTGTTGTTTGTGCAAAATAAACAATTTTTCTTTCTTTCTTTCTTACAAATCGCACCCAGCGAGTTAGGATAGGATCGAGACATAGCGAAGAAGAATCGGTGTCATTCGGCGTGCCTTAAGGAAGCATATTAGGACCCGCGCTCTTTCAAATATATATAAACGACCTCTGTAGAATGTCTACACCTGATGGTAAGATCTATGTATATGCCGATGACACGGCGATTTTAATTCACGGTCCTACGTGGGACGATGTGCAAGCTAGGGCTGAATCTACACTGACTTTAGTTATGACCTGGCTTAATCTGAACTTGCTGACGCTAAACCTGGATAAAACCTATTATATACCCTTTGCGATCCGACGTAACAACCTACCCCCGAATACTTTTTCGATCACAGCTCACTCATGCCAAAATCGGCAAATGTCGTGCTCTTGTCCTGCAATTGTTAGAACTAATAACGTAAAGTATCTGGGGGTGCACATAGATGAGGGCTTGAGATGGGACAAGCAGCTTGATACTCTTACTACTCCAACTATCCGTCTGATACACATCTTTAAATCTCTGCGAGAATCGGCTGATTTTAACAATCTCAAGATGGTATATCTAACTTTGTGCCAATCTATCCTGGGATACTGCATAACCGTGTGGGGTGGAGCAGCGAAGACTTTTATTCTGAGAGCAGAGAGAGCTGAAAGAGCTGTACTTAAGGTTATGACCAGGAAACCGTTTAGATACCCCACAGTACTACTATATTCTGACTGCAAAGTTCTGACGGTACGTCAGCTGTTTGTTCTTCGATCTGTCCTCAGAGTGCATGGCTGCCTACCCCTTCCTGACCCAAGGAAGCGAACATATGTCCCCTCTGGGGTACAGCACAAAACCTCGTTTGCAAAACACCAATACTACGTTTTAAGTATTCATGTATATAAAATTATACAAAATAAATTAAATATAATAAACTTAAATAAATTCAATATCAAATCTAAAATTACAGACTGGCTCATACAACAGGACTACGATAACACCGAATCTCTACTGGCATACATCGCTTAACAAATCAATATTTAATATTCAATATTTAATTGGAACACTAAACGCTACACAAACAAACACCTCATATCACTCAACACACACACACCCATACAACACAACTAACATTTCACTCACAAACACGAACACCTCTCTCCCATTCGCATCCCTACTCTTTCTAAATTCCTGCATCCATCCATGCTCAAATAAATCTAAAATTACTTACTCAGCTAACTCACATCTTTTTTTATAGTAGATTGGCATCGACGCTCGTCCATCATTCATTTAACTTACAGTACAGCTCGGTTGAATCACTGTCTCCTAAGATACAGGCCACCCCTAGTTTAGGAGACAGAATTTAATGTTTTTGGTAATATAGACAATTATTTCTTTCTCCCTTTGTGTGTATTGTTAGTTGATTAAGTCTTAGCATATACTACTATACAACCTGTGTCTATGTATATATTTTTGGATCAATAAACTTATTATATTATATTTTACTTTGATGGTCCTAGTTTATCATTTATTTATTTTATTTGTGTGTATAATAATTCCAGTATTGCATATGTAAGCTGCCATGCCCTTTAGGCCTGGAGGCTTTTATTTATGTATTAAGTGTTATTTACATATTTTTTTTTTCATTTTTTTGGTATTGGCGTGGCTAGCTGACGTATGGTAATTCATTTAATGTTTTGGTAATTACTTACAATTGTTTAGAATCCAGTTCTTCTAACCGAACAGACAGCTGTGCTGCTGGGGAGTTTGTTGCGCCACTTCTTGTTCCCAGCACCAGGAAGGAAGTGGTGAAGGGCGGGCGTTTTGGGGGACTGTCTTATGTAATTTTGACGTTCGAAAAGTGCTGATTCTCAGCCTAATTTGAATAAATGACTTTTGAATTTGATTTTTCTGATGCACTGTAGTGCGGTATCACACCTTATCACAGCAGAAAGAGGCTAAAGGCGCGCTAAAGGTGATCATGCGCTTACCCTATGGACAGCCAACAGCTAATGTATATGATAGGGCAGATGTACTGACGGTGAGGAAACTTTTTGTACTTGAAATGTTGACGAGATACCATAACTATACCGTACCTGCTCTACCTATTACAACTAAACGACGTATTGCTGCCTGCTGGACTGCTGCCCTATACCGCGTGTGAGGACCGCTTTTGCAAAATGACATATTCTAGTTCTAGCTCCAAAAATGTACAACAAACTACTTAAAACCTATAAAGACTGTAAACCTACAGTCTACAAATTCAAAACAAAACTAGCAAACTGGCTCAAGTATTTCAGTTATGACGAAGTCGAAAATTTAATAAACGGGTAATAGATATATATAAGTATGAATATCTATTTATAACACCACCACCACCACCACCACCACCACCACCTACACCCACACTACATACTCACCACGCAATCATCGACTACATACCACTGCATCTACACATAACGCAGACACACACATCACAAAATGTTTGTTTTGCATTATTTTACTCTTTAATTTAATAAAACTTTTATTCTATTAGATTATTTCTATATTTTGTAAATGTGAGAACGTCGTAGGCCTTGTGGAATGCAAATTTATATACCATTGTCTATTTGTTTAACATATGGTACTTTTTGACAGGCCTACACTGTCCTCCCATACCTATTAACACTGTAACTAAAAAAAAATTTGTAAAAGACAAATATTTTTAAAAGAGTAACCATGGAGTTTCTTGCCGGCTCTTCTCCATAGGAAACGACCAATTGGAACCGTGCACCTAGAATCTGACGTTTCATAAGTGCCTATGTAGGTTTATGTGAAATAAAATATTTTGATTTTGATTTTGAATTTATTTTTTTATTTTCATCTTAACCAAGATAGGTTCTTTGTTTTTGCATTTTTTTCTATTTTTTATTTTTTGTTGTTGTATGTATTGTGGCATAATATTATATCAACAAAATTAGGCGAAGACACTGGTCCCTATGACACAGTTAACACTAGTTTAGGGGCCAGGGGATTCATATATTTTTGATGTAACCTTTTGTGTAAAACAAAAGAATAGGTAACAACGCAACCATGTTGCAGATCTTTTTACAGTCCACGCCATTGGTAATTCGCACTGTTCTCACTATCAGGAGAATTCTCAGGCTGCACTCGCGACGCGTACCCCCATCTGATGTCGGAGCGAACTGGCTCACAATCATCTTCTGAAGGGTAATTTTCAATTAACTTGGTCATTATGTAATTGTCTGTCTACTTTGTGGGCAAAGGAAACGCGCGAGGTTAATATAATCACTATAATCACCAGTTACTTAGATGATTTAGAAACGCGCGAGGTTAATAAAATCACTATAATCACTAGTTACTTAGATGAATTAGTAAGGCGCAACGAGTCCAGGGGTCGCGCTCAGTCGATCTCGTGGTCTGAATGTAGCTGACTGCCTGATCCAGGCTCCTCTGTTGCTCAAACTATTATCGTCTTAACACGTTCCCACGATAAAACCATGTCCACCGCCGCACAGTGTACCGCGTAGAACATGCTAGGTGGACAATATTATTTTATGATATTTAACGATGCTTTTATATATAAGTAGTCATGTTGAGGCATTATTAATAGTTTTTGGTATGATTTTGTAATAAAAAACAAAAAAAAAATGTAAAAACAGCAAAAATATTTAAAAATAATAAACAAACAACAAAAATGCATTAAATAAATAAATACCTACTGTACAAACTAACTTAACCTAAACCTAATCATCAGAATCATCATCAAAATCTTCTGGTGAATCGTCATCATTTTGTGGTAATGTGCGACAATATGATGACGTTTCCGGTCTTGATGCTACTATGGTCGGGCTTACGATTAACTTTAATACTTCTGCACATATTTTCTCTCTCAAATCTCACGACGACGGGGAATCTCACGAAGGCCATTGATCAAAGGGTCAGATGTTATTATTAACATGGACAGCAAGTCTCTATTCGTGGCAACACGTGAGCACTTGCGGGTGTTGTACTCCCTAAATCTGCGGCAATCTTTGTTACGTGCTTCTTGAGCCTCTTCGGAAAGTTGCCCAATTGGAAGCAATGCCGCTTTGATGACCTCAGTACTGTGTACTAATATTTTATGTACAGTAGCAGGCATATAGTACCACGAATAGAGACTAAGGTAATGTCTTCTAGTTTCAAGACAAAATTTATTAAATTCAACTAAGTTTATCTCGAACCCAGAAGACAATGTTCTCAAAATAACATCGAATTGTTTGATAATAGTAACATCCAATCCTGTGATTTGAGCGCTCATCTCAGCATTCTTAAAAAAGCGACGGGCTGTGTTTCCATCATTGGAAGAACCAAATCCTGGCTTTGGTTTATCTACAATGAGTCCCATCTCGTTCTTGAATATCAACTTGATTTCTTCGGAACGAATCTTGATATCAGCTTTGTCTTCGTCGCTTCTAGCCTGCCATTTCTTAATATTAAACTTATAGCTGATATGTAAAAGGCATTCAAAGCAACGAATCCAAGCATGAAGTGTAGATAAACCAAAGCCAAAATGTTCCTGATTGATGTTAAACTTTGCGGGGTCATCGTTCATCGTCTTGGGGGTGGCACCACAGATGAAACACTTTTGAGATGAACGAGTTTCCGTTAAGGCGTTACATACCTTTCCGTCTATCATTGTCTGAATAAGTTCGTGTTTCACAGAGATTTGAGAATCACCAAAGTTGATAAGTGTTGGAAGAAGAGCATTAATTTCTTCCAACAATCTATTTGTCTCTGCTAACGTGAAGTCACTCGTTTCCTTAGCTAATATAAATTTGATGGGGCGACAATACATAGTTGATGAAGGCCGAGGATTTTGCCAAATAATTTTATACCAATCATATAACTTAAGGGGAACGAAAGAAAATACGAAAAGAAATTCGTCCGTATCTTCAGTGTTCTCAAATTTCTGTTTGTATGTGCTGTGCCCAGAACTTCCATCACATCCCCATTTACTAACAAGTGTAAACGTTGGACTTGTTGGGAGGACACTACTGATAACTTCATTCTGTGCTATTACTAGACGTTCCTCTGTTTTATTTAATAAGGCTTGCAAATTTATTTCAGCACGAGTTTCTGTTATAGAAATGTGATCCTCTGCAGGGTAACAGGCCTTTTTAGATTTTACTACACTAAAATATGACGGAAACACATTATGTCCTGCCATTATGGACCACTTCCTAGTTTGTTTGTAAGCATGTGTTGTTGACTTAGAATCTATATAGTATGCTAAGGCTTCGTCACTACTTAACTGCCTAGGATTAACGGAACTGGTATTTTCTTTTGACTTAATCATATTATCTGGCCTTTCACTAATGTCTCTAATCACATGGGCATTCTTTGCCCTGCTGAACGCATAGCAATTTCGGCAGCAGTCACTAATTCACTGGCACTTCGAGATTCTACGAGATCAACGACTCGACGTTTCTTCGTCTTAAACGACGATTCCTCGAAATCTTTGCGAGGTCTTCCTGCAGATGTCACAACCTCACTCGATGTTGAAGGTTGTGGGGCTAAAGAACTCACAGTAAACTGTATGTCTCCTTCATCCAGCCAAGTCTTATTTCTAATTAAAAAACGCTCCTTCGATTTTCCCGAAGCCAACCATTTGGCTTCAATCTTAGTAGAAAAGTTGGATATTTTCAACTTTATTTCTCTTTGGCTGCTTTCAGTAATGTCACCAAAGTGAAATTTTGAAGAAAGATAGTCATAAATACGCGATCTTTTATCATTCTTCGTGTGATTCAACCACTCTTCAAAAAATGCAACCCTTGAAATAGAGTAAACGTGTTCTGAAAAAAAAAAAAAAAAAATGTTGTACTGAAGTGTGCTGAACAATATGTGTATTTTTACAATCTACACAGTTATACCTACAATATATCTAAAAACTAGCCCGAATAGAGGCGAATCAATGTATTTCCTGAACGTTCAAAATTTTGTTTATGAAAAAAAATACGCAAAAATTTATGCATTAAGTTAAAAAAATGCTAAAAATTCATTTTAATAGATTCTGATAAAAATAATAAATTAAATAATAGTACATACCCTCAGTATTAATATCCATCACAAAAAACTTTCACAATATCACTATAAACCACTATGAGATGTGCACAAAAGTGTCGCTAAATTGCAACTGATTGACCGGAACGCTTGCATTAAACTCATTACCTGACTTCTGAACTCTATGACTCATCAGTTAAGCATTTGAAAAACAACTTTTTCTCGGAATTTGGAGTTTGGGGGTGTTGTTTGTGTTATGCAATTAAGATTTCCTGGAAATGAAAACTTGAATTTTGTCCACCTAGCATGTTCTAGGCGAAATACTGTGCGCCGGCCGCATTCGACGTGATAAGGTCCACGTCGTAGCCTTTCGTATCGGAAAATATTATTCATAATTGTGTAAGTTGACACCATCGTCTCGTTCTCACAGTAGGTACTAGCAACTGAAGAAATGCTTTTTAATAAATAAAAATTCTAAAGGATCTTGGCAAGAAAATTCTATTGAGTTCTTTTAATTCTTTAAAAACTTTCTTAATGAAAGGAATTTTAATATTGTTGTTATAGGTAAAAGAAGCGGTATAGGAATAACTTGAACAATGAGTCACAGATTGTTTCGGGGTGATGGAACCTTCCAACGTCGTTTTGATACTGCTAACAAACAATATCAATCCTAGAAACCTAGAAACGTTATCATTTTTTAAAATTGTAGGGGTTTACAAAAAAAAAATATTCTACGGATCTGCATTAAATATACTCCTTCCTGTAAACGTGTCCGGGGCGGTGCCACAGCCGCGCGCCGGCTCACAACGCGGGTTCTCAATTACCTTTGTCTCCGCGTTTCAGAGAATAATATGTTATTTATTTTGATTATTTACATAAGGACAACAAACAGCAGTGTATTAATAAGTATATATCGAGATAGGCCCTCATCAGCGATATTACACTTGCACTTTGTAAGTAGGCGTGGATTGTCGGGCGAAGAAAATAGAGATACTAGTTACAGCACAATCAATTTATTTCACTCTCAATTTCTTATAAAATAATCACCATGAAATAACCTGAAGGCAGAGGTCCGACATATTAAATGAAAGTATGAGATATAGCAGTAACCAACTCTTTTATTCCAACAGCTTGTTAATTAATTAAATAGATCGCGATAATAGCTCTAGGCGCTACAGCAGGCGCACCGGGCCGAGCCTGCCACAATAATGATCCCCCTCTTCGCTGCGCACTAGCTTACATTAAGTTGCTTGAGAAGTGGGGAGAGTGGGGAGGCGAACGTCCCGCTTTGCACAGCGTAACTCGGCCCGCTCAATGCCGACCGAGTCTCATGTCATGCAGCCAGCAAAATGTCACTTCAAGGTGCATAAGCGTTCTGTGTTGTGTCAGAGTGTCATGTCATTGAATGTGTCGTAGCAGACACATAATTTATGTTCTTAACACTCTAACCTAACAAATGACATCTATGAAAACTAAATAAAACTAATTTAAGTATTGAAGCGCCGTCACGGCCAGACTGACATTCGCACGTGCTAGTGCGTCACCGCGGGCCCATTTTTCTGTAAAAAGAATAAAACTGGTAGATACATTACTTTGTACGCTCGTCCATCAGTGAAACTCAAACACAAACTCAACTCAAACTCAAAGCATTTATTTCAAATAAACCCATTACAGGCACTTTTGAATTGTCAAGGGGTCGGTCGGTCAGAAATATGAAGCTAGTTGCCCATTCCAAAGCGAAGTAGGTACCTATGGAGAAGAACGGGTAAGAAACTCCATGGACACTCTTTTAAATAATATGGTTACAGAAAATTTATTACATCAGTCTTGTTGAAATTAAACATGTGAGAACGATGTAGAAAGACCCGTAATAAAAAACATAAAAATCGGAAAAGAAAAATTAAAAAAAGCCGTGGCAGCCAAGAGATGAACCAGTCCCCACTGACGGCGACCGTTCACGAACATGACGTATGGATCAGCACCATTCAGCTCAACCATTTTGAAGGGAACTTAATGATCCAACACACACGCCACCACCAGCGAGACATTTGAGTGAGCGTGACATACTCTCAGCCGCCAGGGCACATTCAAGTCAATGACAGACGTGCCCAGTATAAGATAGCTTTATAGTAGGTACTACATAGTGCTCACACGTGTGTTTTGCAATTATACAATACTAAAAGATTGAATTTATACAGTGCAAAGATAGTTTTTACAATCTTTAGCAGCTCCAACAATATTTCCGAATGCTAATCAATTGTTTAGGCGCCCTTGTGGAGCAGAACCAGTGCTGAGCCAAGCATTTTTGTCAGAGATGTAATCCTCCAACTTATAATATGCTTGGCTGCATAGTGTGCGTAGTGTGCGACATACATTACAACGTTTTATAACCCACAAAATCAACCTTTAGGCCGGACAACTTAAATAGGCGTCCCTTCAGCCAGGATAACATGGACCAGGCAACCAATCAGCGTCTCTCCGATCACTCACTAGTACCACACATATCTCCATTGATCTCATAGCCTCTCAGACTAGACGATCACTTTATAATATGACACAGAACATCAGCCTGCATAAGCCAGTTCTTTAGACTACCCAATAACACACACCATAGGACGTCAACCCGCATGAGTCGGACCCTTACTTTATCTCACAGGTTAGTACCAATGTTACGTTTAATTACGTTTCTTCACTCTCAGAGGCCGAGAGGTTTCCAGAGCTGGCGGATAACGTACGTGAACTGCAAATAGACAAAGCATCACTAAAACCACCCGATGACGCCCACTCCACTCGTCAATCGCGGACTGCCGCCACCTCGGCCTCCTTCAAGCTACCAGTCAAGGTGGTAGCTAAATGCACCAAGCCCTCACTTCCCCCGGGCATTGCACGAAAATGCTTACGACCATATTTGCATTCTCTATTAGACACACAACAAAGGGAAGTCTGTACTCCCTGCGAAGCCCAATCGAACCCCCCCCCCCCCCTGTCACATTCAATGAAGTAGGAATCACCATTGTAGAACGGTCTCATTTTTCCAACTGTGACGCAGCCACTCTCCCAATATTCTCCGATGCTATCTTACGAATTTCACCCAAATCTAACCGAAACCCAGACTCAGAATATGAAACCACACTAAACCGCGCCCGAGGCCCAAACAGAAGTTCTGTTTGTGTTACCCTAGACCTTGCACCATCCGTCGCTAGCTGCACTTCGAGAAGCTCGCCGCGCCAGGTCCCACCAGATTCACTTTCGATTATAACAAATAAGCACCTCAATGTCCTCATGACTCTCTCTATCCGAACACCTGCCCTGCCAGAACCGTTAGCAACAAGGTGCAACTCTACACCATGTTCTCCATAAAATTGCTCTGTCTGCGCCAATACAATATCCACCCCGATCCGAAATGATCCGCGATGTCGCACCGAAAAGACAGAGCCTCCTTTAGTGCTTCATCTGCACTTGCTGCATCCAACTAAGAAGTGCACTCGAGAAGGACGCATTTAGTGAAAGAGTCAACAATGACAAGAATACTCCCTACCATCGATTTCTCCCCGAACAATCCCTTGAGGCCCAGCACACAAGTGTGAAGTTCAATCAGTGCGTTCCAGTCAAATCATTTTAGTCAGAACCCGTTCTGATGTTAGTATTTCGATCACTTTCTTGTAAATATCTTGTATGTCCATTTGATAGGCCCTTTTAATTTGATTCAAGATTCTTAACGTAAAACACGTGAAATATGGGGCAACCCGCCAAAAACTAATCTAAAGGACCTACAGATCGCTCAAAATAAAATTATTAAAATATTGTTTCACTATGATTACCTTACTACACCTATAGTTAAAATTTACAGTAAGTTCATTCACACAAAAATACATCAGGTACACAATCGCAGCAATAGTAGGAAGGATCACATTTTACCGCTCATTACAATGTTTTTCAATGAGTTGTATTGCAATAAGTGGTTAGCTAGCGACCTCGACAATTGATCTTAAATTATTCTTGCCTGAGCAACCGGCAGCGAGTTCGTCATGCTCCCGTAGATGTCACTGCTTGCGGTAGCGTCGGGGATCGGGTTGCCTCCTTCCCTCAAATATGGCGAGGGGGGCAATGGCTGATCTTTGCGTTATGCTCGTGAACGGGTGCTGCTTGTGGTGACTGGTCGTCTTGCTGTCTATGGTTTTGATTTTGTTAAAGTAATTGTTCTGTTAACTTATTTTACTTCGATGGTCCTGGTTTGTCATTTGTGTTTACTTAAAAAATAATCCAATAATGCATATGTAAGATGTCACGCCCCTTATGCCTGGAGGCTTTTATTTGTGTATTAAGTTATGTTGTTTTTTTCATTGATTTTTTTATTGGTTTCTGTTTTGGGTATATTGGCGTGGCTAGCTTAAATATGGCAGATAATTTAATATGTTATTTTTTTGTGTTTCGGTTTTTATTCTTTGATTACCTTATAATTATATAATTCAATGGTTTTCTAACTAAACAGACAGCTGTGCTGCTGGGGAGTTTGTTGCGCCACTTTTTCTTCCCAGCTAAAGCACTAGGAAGTGGTGAAGGGCGGGCGTTTTGGGGGACTGTCTTATGTAATTTTGACGTTCGAAAAGTGCTGACTCTCAGCCTAGTTTGAATAAATGACTTTTGATTTTGATTTTTGATTTTGACTACCGCGAGTGCGGAAAGTCAATGGCGAGAGAACAATTATTTTTCCAGGAGTGCAACAATATAATAAGCTACCTGTAGAAGTAAAGAATGCAAACTAAACGTTTGGTATTTTCATTTTTTTTTTAAATCACATCCTAAAAAAGCAAACACTACTCCATTAAACAGACTTGCCCTACTACTGCATTGCTTTATTGTGGCACCGGGATCGCATTCCTTATCTACGGTAATTATTTCTTTTTTTCGCGGGTGGATCGAAAAGTTTTAAGTTTTGTGTTAGTTAATAATGTTATTTGCGTACGAAAAGAAATGGTATTACAACTTAGATGATTTAATATAAATTCAAACAATAGCTGCTTAGTTTGTGTGTCCAAGTTATATTTTAAGTTTAAAAACGTTCTCAAATAAGTGAAATCTTTGTAATTTCTTATCGAGAAATACATTTCTTTAACCTTTAACACCATACCACCAATAAAGAATCAATTATCCTTTCGCACTGAACTAATGCGAGTCTATCTTCACCATGTAGGTCAGTGTTGATGTTGTGGTATATGATAATGAAACTCTTCAGTAACGTTAACTTTCTTACCCTAAATAGAACGTAATTTTGTCAATATCCGTACGTACATGGATCTACTATCTAATAGATCCCTACCTATAATAACAGGTTCTGTAATTGAGTAAACAGGTACAACATGAAACAAAAAGGACACTGACGTGTTGAATTTCACCACGGCTCAGTATTCTGCGATTCATATTTAACGTTTTCTTTACCTGTAAGGTAAACTAAATCACAGCGCATAGTGCCCTGGATTTTTTGACAAAGCTAAAAGCTACAAACGAACTACCAGATTATCTATTAAAAAGAAAAGGAACGAGCTCACCGGATGATGTGGTTGTCCATACACGTAGCAGGTGAGACGGTTCGTATCACGACTCTTCGGTGCTGGTGCTCGATTTGAATTCTTCACTTCGGTCAAAGTTTCGTACTGCCACTTGCTACAATCACTTGATTTTTGGACTGTTGTGCTTTAACGATGACATGTGCCATTGAAGCAATTATCATTATCAGGATCAAACCGTATCAGTCGCGCAGTTGCGTTGAAATTTGACGTTTGCGGTTAAGTGGTTGCCGGAAGTCGTGATAGCAAAAACTCGATATTTAATAGATTAGACGTTGGCCCACACTTCACTGTCGTCATTATTTTCTTCAGGTTTTTGCCCTTCGAATCCCACTTCTGATATCGGAATAGGCCCTCATCAGCGATATTACACTTGCACTTTTTAAGTAGGCGTGGATTGTCGAGCGAAGAAAATAGAGATACTAGTTACAGCACAATCACTTTATTTCACTCACAAAATCTTATAAAATAATCACCATGAAATAACCTGAAGGCAGAGGTCCCGTCCTGAAGTGGGGAGAATGGGGAGGCGAACGTCCCGCTTTGCACAACGTAACTCGGCCCGCTGCACCTACCGGTAACGGTGACGCCGACATATACTTAATTTTACTTTTAATATGAACAGGATTGAAATAATTCTGTTTAAACTTCACGTTGCTTCTCATTCTTCACATGCTATTTCAACATCAGAATCTTCATTATTTAAACCCCGAAATTATAAACTCTTTCCTACAACAACTGTAGAAACTGTCGGGTAATCTGAGTTGTTACACCGGCAACGAAAACTGAGAGCGACTTGTTATCGCAATAAAACTAGATAATCTAATTAGCGCCGGCCGTGAGCCGGAGTCGCGGTAATTAGCGGGCCCCCGCCACAACACAATACTCTGTACTTTTCCCTCTTATTCCATTATTGTTTATCTCCATGGACAGGAAAAACTTTACTAAAGCTTTAATGGTGTTATCTGCATTTATTCGTCCTTTCCCCAAAGTTTAGACTTTTAACATTACTACAGTGAAACCTGGTTAATTGGGATCTCAAGGGACCAAGACGTATGTACCAATTATTGAGGGTTCCAATAATCCAGTTTTCCAATTAAGCAGATTTAAAATGATAGTTGTCTCATTTACAGCGGCCCACGCTTACAGAGGTCGAAATGTGCCGTCATTCCATTTTTAGAGAAGTAAATGTTAATAAAAATTCGTACTTTTGGTGTTATGAATTTAATGTAGGTATGAATGTTATTATTCTGTACCTGCTTTATCCATATACAGAGACACTTTACAACTGCAGGATACTACAGCTGCTCGTATTCGGTTTGAGTTTTCCTTATCCATCAATACACTGACACCGAATTTTCTCGATGTTTGTAATAATTCTACACAGGGTTGACTTTGGTATATTATTCTCCCTTCACAGTTCATCACGCGACTTTCTACGTTGTATATTACGTAACGATAACGTTTTATATTTACGTTTGGACATTTTGTACACTTTTATTCCCTTGTTTGGAGGTCAAAACCTGAGATAGTACTGAAAAACAAACCATGCGCGAAAGACGACGCGAAATGTATATAAACAAACATGTCAAAACGTGTTAAAACCTGATAAATTTGTCTCACTTATACAGGTAATTGAGCTACAGAGTCTCAATTACAGAGGTAAACATCGAAAATGGCTTAGAATTCAAATCTCATTTAACCAGGTTCAAAAAGTCCCATTAACAGAGGTAATTTAATGAAAAAGAACCGGGGCCTCATAGCAACTCTCAATAATAGTGGTTTCTCTCTTATCCAGGTCCCACTTAACCAGGTTTCACTGTATTATCAAACGGAAGGTTGTACCTACGTTTATAAAGTTTATAAACAATGAACTCCTTGTCAAATAAAGAATAAATGTATGAAACGCCCCGCGCGATCGTAGAAGCCCCTCATTTCCTCTAGGTTTGCGTCGACTACAATACGACGAGGCATCTCTTTGTTATGTTTCATATTGAACTGTCAGCAACAGTGACTTGTGAATATCTACGTCGAACACATCAAGTTGGATAACTAGAGGAAATACAAAAAAAAAAAACGAATGTATTAGTACCTATAGGTATTTATTGCGTCGTGTCACCGGGCACGAGTGTATAAAATTGCCTGCGAAGGGAAGCAATGTGGAGGTAGACCAGGGTTCCGACGACGGCGACGTTGTCTGCCGATGTCGGCAGAGCTCGTTATTAGATTGATTCCGACTGTAATTTCATGCAGAACAAAAATAGTGACCCGTCGCAGGTTCTAGGAGTGAAAACCGCCCTTGAAGACATATTTACACGATTTTCACAACTTTATCACATAAAAGTAAAGACGTAAAAGTTTAGCAGTTTGAAAAATAATTTGGGGTAAGATGTAAGTTAACAGGGTGAGAAAGGATGTTGAGTTAGTTTTGGCAGCAGGTGCGTACCGTGCGAGTCATGCGAGCCTGGTACAACCTTTCATAACGTTTCACCAGGGCGGCGTCGAGTAAAATTCCGGGATTGCTGTAAAATAGGCAAAAGTAGCATTTACTTCGATTGGAGTGTAGCCTTAGGGGCGAAGGTTTTATTTTAATTGCCAATTTTATGGCAGTGTCGGGTTAACCTTGTCTATAAATCGATTAGGCACCGTTTTTGAGAAATAGAACTTCGAATGTAGACGGCCCGCTGACTTAATTATTTCAAATAAACCAATCACCCGCACTTTTGAATTGTCAAGGGTCGGTCGGTCAGAAAGATGAATCTAGAAACTAGGCAATAATAATGCCTACAGGGTCCGCTTCCCGCACTCGGAATATTACTGTACCAAGGGATATGTCCAAACGAATATTCCGAGTGCAAGTACTGTCATGTCTATATAAGCTCCGTCTGCAAGTAAAGTACTAGTTCGTCGAATGTATTAGTAGCTACTACGTCACTGGCAGATAGGGTGTGTTGAGTCGGATGCTGTGTTTGGTTCTCCCAGAGCATATTGTATTACTTAGTAAACAATATAACCATCTCACACTCGACCAACCGCTCATGAATGTAGAAAGCCTATTTACTGCATAATATAAGTGTAAATATGAAATATCATTATGGGAAGTCATGGCCGCGCCGGCGGGCGGTGAATGATTTTAGTGAACCGATGTTCTGAGACTAATGCTAAGTATGTATACATTGTGGTGAGATAACCAATCGCTGCCAGATTTATGCAAGTTTTATTAGTATATTAGGACTGTAGAGGACGGACGGCGGTGGTGGGGCGCGGGACGATAGCGCGGCGGTGGCGGGGCGCGGGACGATAGCGCGGCGGCCGGAGCACGGTTAAATCAAATTACCGATTGGAAATCGGAATATCGGTATCAGTTGTCGGAGATAAGTTTAGCATATCTGGAAGTTGCGGCACCGCTCAGCACTGCCCCGCACCGCCCGCTCTGCCAAACTGCTGGAGAGATTAATTAACATTCAGATTGTTTTGTTTAGATGCACTGAACTCTGAAGGAATTGAATAGAGTAATCTTCTGGATTAGAACTCATTGTTCTGTTCCTGAAGATTGCTCTATTCACCCGCAATGATGTGATTCGGCGTTATGTTTCCAAGCACGCAACACTACCAATACAGATTATTGACCTGTATCATTTTTATGAATAAATTCTGCTCCCATTTTGTTTGATGTATTATGTATCGTGACCCATAAGTTATAACATAAGGAAATGAACAGAATCAGCGTGACTTGATTGAGCTAAGAAACATGTTCGGCGCGGAGTGTGACGCCACTAGTAAGTGATGCAGTAAGTGATGCAGTAAGTGATGCAGTAAGTGATGCAGTAAGTACGCGCACAAACAGGATGTTTGTACGTTAGTTTATTACTACGACCTGCGCATGTGGCGCAACGTGCAGCTGCTGGCACGAGGAGTAGCTCACCATATGAACAACCTACCATCTTCACTTTTGAGTTGTCAAGGAGTCGGTCAGTCAGAAATATGAAGCTAGTTGCCCATTCCAATGCGTAGTAGTTACCTATGGTGAAGAAAATGCAAGAAACTCCATGGACACTCTTTTAAATAATATTGTTCTTACAAATAAAGTAGTTACATAATTAATGTTGATCCTATATGTGAGAACGATGTACAAAAACCGTACATGTGAAAAGCGTCCAGAGTGCAGCAAAAAATAAAGAAAAACAATATAAAAAATAAATGATTGAAATAAGCCGTGGCAGCTACGAGATGAACAGTCCCAACTAATGGCGCCCGTTCACGAACATGACGCATAGATCAGCACCATTTAGCTCAGCGATTTTGAAGGGAGCTAAATGATCCAACACAAGCGCCACCGTCAGCGAGACATTTGAGTGAGCATGACATACTATCAGCCGCGAGGGCACCCGGTAAATGGTAGCTCCGTAGTACAAAGTACTCACACCTGTGCTATGAATTTATATAATATAAAGGAGATTGAGTTTATTCAATGCAAATATATTCATTCAATCTACAGCAGCGCCATAATTTGAAGGTACATATTTAAATATTTTTACTCGACTATTTTCCATGGTCATAAAAAGATATGGGATAAGGGCACGAGAATGATGATGACGATTTATTACTACACACAAACAACGACCACCACCACAGAACTATGTGAAGGGCGTCTGTCGTGCCTCTAACATCGCGGCCCCAAAGTGTTCTCACATCAGTCGTGTTACACAGAATATGTTTGCTGTCGTGTTATCAGCCTCCCCTATGTTCTTATTTGACATCGCGTCGGAATCAACCTTGTACGAGTACTATAGGTATGTAAGTACTGACACATATCTGAGGCGATCGATGTCAGAGTTCCGGCAGATAAGGAGTTGCCTCGTCGCTTACATTGCGTTACCGAAGTCCATGTGAGCGTCGCCTGTGCGCCCCGCGCCCTCCGCCGCCCCCGAGCCTGCCGAGCCTCCCGTGGCCCCGTGGAACATTGAGCCGCACGTACGCTGCTGCTGTGTGCGCTAATAACGTTACTCACACGTATTCTACGCAAGTTTAGCAAAATTGTACCAACACCCACAGGATGTCCGATAATGACGTGACACAAAGTTATTTCATGACTTCCTCCGATTCGACGGACACACGTAACTAATTGATACCAATAACGCTTATTAAGGGGGTGCTAGAAAAGGCAAATGTGAGATAGTTTCGTTTATAAAGTGGACTACAATACAATCCGTAATCAAACTAGCTAATAATAAATGCAAGAATCGATTGAATATTGAGTCAATGGAAATAAAAATCTGTTACTTTCCCTGACGTCATTTTCTTCGTATCGTGAATTGAACCTCCGTACGTTTGCTCTGTGCCGTTCAGAATAGGAGCCTTCCTACTAAGTACATACGGCACATCTCTCCACATTGCAGCTTAGCTTAATTTACATTCTTATAATAATAATCACGCTACGCTTCGCAGGCGTCTGTTTGCACAGGCCACGTTAAGTGTAATACTTTGCTCATATGTACCTACGCGCCGCCGCGTAGAAACAATGCAGAAGATCAAGTTCTACGTCGTGAGCTGGTAAACGGCTACGCCCGCTATGACGTAGCACAGCGTAGCAGGCGCTACGAATCTGTGTTGTAGCAGCATGTATCAGGGTTACAAATCCGTTGTAGCAACACGTAGCAGCTGCTACGAATATGTGTTGTAGCAGTGGAGTTGTTCATTTGTTTTGTGTGATTCATTAAAAACTTCTTGCTGTACGTTTGAGTGAAAATAGTGGTCCTTCTGAATCTAGTATCTGCATCTCTTGAGTGCGACGTGGTACTGAAATGTTGGTGCATTTGTGTGCGTTCTGGACGGCTGCGTGGCGGTGACGTGGCGGCGGCGGCGCGGCTGCGGTCACTCGCTCTCGACGCGCCCATTACAATAAATTATTATTATTTTCGTTGGAATCTTCCTCACATATGCTGTCCAGCGGCCGACGCCTGTGTTGTGTCATCGTATATTATTAACCCCTTAAAGTTCTACGCTGTATGTTACTTATTTTTGGACTTAAGACCAATGGGTTAAAGGATTAATAATTGTCACGATTAGTTCATGTAAATATGTATAGATTTCAGTTTGCTTAAGCTTTATGTTGTACAAAGTCAGATGCTCGATATTGATTTAATTAACATTCAAAATCCGAGACACACACAGTTAAATAAGAGACACGACTGAACGTGTGCCTGCGCAGCAGGCGCACAAACGACTCGCCGGCACAGCAGTCGAATACAGATGAGGTGATACAGAACACGGATCCCGTCACAATTAACATTACGACTGACTGATCAAAATTGTATGTGAGATTTAGAGCCAGTTACAGGTTCTCCATATCTTAGGATCCCTGGCAAACACGAGAGAAATATATAAGGTACAACGAGCACTACGTACTTAAAAAAAGTCAGCGTTCAGCCGAGTGCGTGCAGAATAGGTTTTCTGGTTGTACGACCTGATGATGTCCAGCCAGGGTCTGCACAGGGCTTCGGTCAGATGGAACCAGGGAGCCTTTTAATAAAACACGGCAACACTGTTCCAACGGTATATTTCGCTTCACAAAAGGGAGGAATTAATATAAGTACATAGGCTCCTTATATACTATCTACGGAGAACCATAACACCGCGATCTACAAAATAGTACAACGCCATCTATCGAGGCATCGAGAATTAATTATTACAAAACAGTGTGCCTAGGGTATGTTCAGCTTAGTCGACACATTGCAACCAGGTTATACATTCTCCCCCCATTAAGGGCAAGCTTAAATTGACCTTAATATTATAATAAGTTCATGCAACAACAAACATTAAATATTACGTACTAACCAACTAATGTAACGTTAACAATTGTATAAGTATAAACTAAAATGGTAAGAACAAAACAACATTTGATTTAAACCACCGTACATACTTATCTATGAATTCTCCTTCATAAGTATAAAAATCCTTTTATTACAACAAAATAAAAGCTATTCAGTAACAGGGAGCAAACATAATTTAGATACAGGTCTTTTAATAATCGAGTTTTTCGTTTTAATAGTGACCACTCGTACGATCCCGTCACTACCTGGATGCTCTTCCTCTACTAAACCCCAAAGCCAACGACATGGAGGAAGACCGTCTTCCTTGATTAAAACCACATTTCCTCTTTTCGGAGAGGGAGTTTCCGAGGTCCATTTATGTCTGTAAAAGAATTGTCTCAAATATTCATGACACCACTTTCGCCAGAATGTTTGCAACATACGTTGGGTATACTGCCACCTCTTTAACGAGCTTAAGTTTGAGTTTTCAAAGTTATAATCTGGTGGCGTAACAAGAGGCTCGCCCACCAGGAAGTGGCCAGGAGTCAAAATTTCCGTGTTTTCAGCATTGGTTCCCAGTCTAGACTGCGGCCGGGAATTTAGACACGCTTCCACTTGAGCTAACACGGTTGCTAGTTCCTCGTAAGTCAGGGTGGAAGTGCCAACGACGCGTTTTAGGTGATATTTCACCGATTTCATTCCAGCCTCCCACAGTCCCCCGAAATTGGGCGCGTGAGGCGGAATAAAATGCCAGGACGTTCCATTAGTCCCTAAAGTTTCCGCTATCTCCGATAAAATACTATTATATTCCCTGGTAAAGAGAATACCCAGTTCCTTTGCAGCGCCTATAAAATTTGTGCCATTGTCGCTCCACACCTCCTGACAATGACCTCTTCTCGCTACAAACCTTTTGAAGGCCTGCAAAAATCCTTCAGACGTAAGGTCAGATACTGCTTCAATGTGAACTGCACGCGTTGACATGCAGACAAACAAACATATATACCCCTTATAAGCTTTGTGTCCACGACCCTTTGCTGTACGTAATTGAATGGGTCCAGCAAAGTCTACACCACTACGAAGAAATGCGCGAGAGGGCTTGGCACGAGCTGAAGGTAGCTGCCCCATCAGTGGATTACAGGTAAGCCCATTGTTTTTAACGCATAGAACACATTTCCGTATATGGCTGGATACAAGCTGTTTTGCTCCGAAGATCCAAAATTTATTAAAAATGTAGTTCAATGTTAATTGTGTGCCCCCATGAAGAGTTTGTCTATGACCGAAAGCAATAACTAAATTAGTAAAATGTGATTTTTTCGGTAAAATAATGGGGTGTTTTCTTGAAATATCTAACTCGGATGCTTCTAATCTGCCGCCTACCCTTAAAATATTTTTTAAATCTAAAAATGGATTTAATGTTTTTAGGATACTTTTTGATTTAATTTGTTCTTTCTTTTCTAATGCCTTTATTTCCTCTTCAAAATGTCTTCTCTGACACAATCTCACGCACGTCTCAAAAGCTTCATTTATTTCGTCGGTTCGTAAATAACCTTTCCACCCGTTTTCAGATCTATTTTTTCTAGTTGTCAACATACGCCTACAGTATGCTATAACCCTGGTAAGCCGCGTCAACGTTGAATATCGATCCCAGATATCCGGATCATCTACAACGTGATGCACTGCGACTGACTCTAATTCAGTGTTCAAATCTTGAGATTTAACATAGCAAATGATTCTTTCCCGCAAGAAATCAGGTCCTTCAAACCACAATGAATGTTTGCTTAGCTCTGCAGGGAGCATGCCCCTGGATGCGCAGTCAGCAGGATTTTGTTTTGTAGAAACATGCGACCATTGCCATGGATCCAACGAGGTAAGTATCTCTGACACTCGATTCGCAACAAATACCTTCCATTTATTCGGCAAACCATTAAGCCAAGCCAGCACAATGGTGGAATCAGTCCAAGCTCGCAGATTCTGTTTTTCAATATGCAATACATTTGCTACTTCGAACAAAAGTCTTTTCAGCAATACTGCCCCGCACAACTCTAGTCGCGGAATCGACACTTGTTTTATCGGTGCGACTTTGGTTTTGGCAGTAACCAACGAAATCTTAATGTTACCCGTCGAATCAATCAAACGGAGATAAATGACCGCAGCATATGCCGATTTCGAGGCTTCGCAGAAGCCGTGCAATTCTACTCTGGTATTGCTAGAGTTGGTACCTACCCACCCGGGTACCGTAATATTTTTCAACTCACCTAAACTATTGCGGTAAGTACACCATTCTTTTTTTATTTCATGTGGGATTTCGTCATCCCATTTGATCCCAGAAATCCATAGTTTCTGAATTTGCATTTTGGCTATTACAATTACGGGAGCTACCCATCCTAAAGGGTCAAATAATCTTGCAATTTCCGATAATACCTTTCTTTTTGTTACAGGTTCCTGCAGCGAAGACAACTTGACGGAGTACTGGAAGGTATCACAGCTTCTGTTCCAGGTAAGTCCCAGTGTTTTTATTACCGCATCCTGCTTAATGTCGATCTCTTTACCTACCCTTTCTTGTCCTTTACACCTTTCACCGATTATTCTCTCCAGTAATTCATCGCTGTTGCTCGACCACTTCTGTAAATGGAATCCTGCTTTATCTAGTAACTCCTCCATTTGACTGTAAATTTGTATGCCTTCTTCAATAGTATCACAACCGGTCAGAAGATCATCCATATAATAATCGTTGAGGACTCTTTCAGCCGCCATTGGGTAATTCACTCCTTCATCATAAGCCACTTGCTGCATCGCTTGAACCGCTAAGAACGGCGCAGAAGACGTCCCGAAGGTTACGGTAAGTAACTTATAATCCTTAATGGCCGAATCCTTGTGGTTTCTCCGCACAATGCGTTGAAAGTCTGCGTGTTCATCGGCCACGCGCACCATTCGATACATTTTAATTATGTCCGATACTAGGCAAATAAGGTGAGTTCTCCATCGAATGAGTAAATTTCGCAATTCGGGTTGCAGACCAGGACCGATCATTAAATCATCGTTAAGAGATATCCCATTACTTCCCTTACAGGAAGCGTCAAAGACGACTCGGACCTTTGTTGTGTCCTTGTCGTTTCTCACAACCGCATGATGAGGCAAGTAGACCGCATGTTTTTTTCTATATCGGCTTCGGCTATTGGCTTCATGTGACCTAGCAGTAAATATTCTTGGAATACCTCGGCGTATTTTGCTTTTAGCTCCACATTTTTATTTAGTGTAGCTTCCAGGGCATAAAATCGCTTTATGGCTATGGATTTTGAACCGCCGTATTTGCAGCCTGGATCTTGACTTCGGAATGGTAAGTTCACTATGTAACGGCCCTGCACGTCTCTGACCGTCGTAGCTTTAAACAGCTCCTCGCATTTTATTTCTTCATTTGTCATTTTCTGTTGACTAGATAGTTCTTGATCTGTTTCCAGTTCCCAAAATCGTTTTAGTAAGTCCTCTTCTTTTTGCACTTGACAATGTAATGCCAGTACACCTTCAGTTTGAGTAACCGATGAATCTACAACTCCAGATAAAATCCAACCTAAAGCTGTAGACTGAGCGATAAGTGAACCTGTAGGACTATGCATCAACCCTTCATTTATTATCTGGCCATACATCTCAGCTCCTAATAAAAGGTCAATTTTATTAGGTTGATGATACTTCGGATCAGCAAGATCAATCCCTCCTAATTCTGACCATTCCAATACATCTACTTTCCTCGTTGGAAGGAGAGTAGTGATTGAGGACAGAACATGAGCCTTAAAGGTGAATGTGCAATGTGGATTGACTCTAGATCGAATTTTCATGTGTACTATTGATTTGGAAAGTAATTCTTGATCTCCCCCTAGACCAGAAATCTTCCTTCTCAACGAAATCTTTTATAATTTCAGGTCCTGAACCGTGCTTTCTGTGACAAAGTTTGCCTGCGAGCCTTGGTCCAGTAACGCTCTTAAAACGTGAAGATTACCGAATTTCGACTCGGCCTTGACTAGCGCCGTCGCTAGCAAAACCTGCTTACATATTTTACCTGTCGAAAAACAGCTAACTACCGACGTTTGACTTTCTGTTTTTTCAGCAGTACCCCCTGCCTTAGGAGACTCCGGCTCCTGCTGCGAAACGCTCCTGCCCGATTCCCGATTTGAATTGACATCAGTGGTCTCAGGCGTATCTGAGTTCTTTGGGTGTAATAGTGTGTGGTGACGACGATGACATAATTTACATTTGGTACTAATGCGACAAACCCTTGCTGTATGGTTATTGCCCAAGCAGTTAAAGCATAAATTTTTTGTAGTGACGAAATCGCGACGTTTGTTCACTAATTCACGAGAAAACTTCTTACAACAACTTAAACTATGTGTATCTTCAGAACAAAACGAACAGACCACTTCGGATACATGTAATGATTATAATTTGGAATTATTATTGTTAGTTCTGTTTGCTGGAGGTTTATTATCAATAAACTCTAGGGCCCTGTATCTATTTGTTAGGAAATCTTTGAATTGTTGGTAAGTTGGCAAGTCATCGGAACTGCTGTGGCTACTAAATTCAAACTCCCATTGCTTTCTCGATTCCAAGTCCAATTTTAATGTTAAAATGTGAATAATCATGATATCCCAATTTGCTACATCTATTCCGAGGTTTGCCAACCCACTTAAGCAATCACTGGTAGTGTCCACTAATTCCTTTAAGTGATATGCTGATTCTGCAGTAATGTTTTTCTGGCTGAGAAGTCGCCTTATTATGTTGTGAGATAGCTACCGTTTATTATTATACCTATTTTTTAACAACAACCAACATCTTTCGTAGTTGACGTCTGCAATCGGTATTTGCCTGATTAATTGTTCGGCTTCACCAGTCAAGTAACTTTTCAAATAATGAATTTTTTGGACGCTACTCAGTGTTGAATTATTATGCACTAACGAAATAAACAAATCTCGGAAACAAACCCATTCTTCATAATTTCCAGAGAATTTAGGGATAACAATTTTTGGTAATTGAACGGTATGAGATTTTGTTTCATCATATGGATTCCCAGCGCATACGTTTTCATCCTTTGAGTTTTTACCAAATAACAGCAAAACAGATTTCAATTCGGCTTTATATTCTAAATAACATTCTTCTGATTCATCATACATATCTTTTTTTAAATATTCGTGCTCACTTAACTGAGAACCAAATTTTTCAATTAACGTTCTGTGGGTATTAGTAAAAACTTCCCATAGTTTTTCTAAAGCTTCTAACCTCACTTGAACGTAAACATCAGTGATCCTTTCCTTAGGAGACTTTTTAAAGTTACGTCTGGCTTTGACAATATTATTGAAATTGTCACTTTGAAGTAACAGTTTGGACTCCATCGTAAACAATAACAAACAACTAGGCGAGAAACAAAAACGAACTAAATTAACAAGGATATAATTAATTATCTACTTAACTAACTAAATTGCATGTAAAGAAACGCAAAGGACTCGTCCAAACTCAATATACAACGTAAAATTAAACACAATTTTTTTTTTTCAATAGCTAAAAAGTAAAGTCTCTGGAACGTTTTCATAAAGTTTGCAGAATAGTAACACCGATGAAAATTAACGTCAATGTTGTAATGACAGTTCGCGTCACTGTCAACGTCAATTCGAATGACAGTCCGTGTCACTGTCAATGTCAATTCGAATGACAGTAACAGTCCGTGTCACTGTCAACGTCACTTATGGAATTGACGGCTGTCACTTTTTGACAGTGACAGTTAATGTCACTTTGACAGTCACTTATTTAAATTGTTCAAACACTCACGTTTCTTTCACTTGGTCCACTCACTTACGTTTGCACCAACCTCGTGACGTCACTCCACCTGGTCACCCTCGATTCTTCAGGTGACTTCCGGGTCCAATATCCTGACAGCGCCGAAGCCTGTCTCGAAGTCCAAGGAAGGATTCACCACCAAACCCTGGCTCCTGATTGATGCTGCAGCAGCTCCTCACGAGCTGGTCTGCTTGCACGGAAGACCCCGACTGAGTTACGCAAAAAGTGCACCACCGCTAAGGTGCCCCAGATACTGGTGTATCCGGCTTCGAAGGACCATGTACGACCTGATGATGTCCAGCCAGGGTCTGCACAGGGCTTCGGTCAGATGGAACCAGGGAGCCTTTTAATAAAACACGGCAGCACTGTTCCAACGGTATATTTCGCTTCACAAAAGGGAGGGATTAATCTATTGTTTGTTTGTATGTTTGGCATCTCGCAGGTCAACCTATGCGGTTGTCGTCTGCTTAAGCGGACTTGCCTGTGGATTCCCTAATAAATTAAGGCCTCCAGCCAGGACTTAAACTTATATACTAACTAAAACTAAGCGACAACGCTAAGGGCACCCCCTGTGGGGTACGAACCTCGGCTTAGGGCGTCGCTGGAAGAGGGCAGCAAATGACTAGCTGGATCAGGATTGGTATTAATTAGGGACGAATTTAAAGCTACAGGCTCAGCGGCGCGGGCTGGCTCGAGCAAGGGTCGGGAGGGGCGTCGATTTGGGCGTCGCGGCGGGCCTCGGCGGCGAGGGCGGTAGGACGGCGATCGGGTTTTGGGCTTATGTAGCGTGCTAGTGGCCTTACTACTCTCCTGGAGGAGGGTTGTGGCGTCGTCGGGGTCGATTAAAGTATGCCTTGGTCGGCGAATACTGCTAATGCGAGAGGGAGTGTAGCGGGCGGCCGCTGTAATCAGGGGGTTAGAATGTTTGATGCCGCAGTCGAAGAAACGCTTTGATAAGCGTTTCATGAACTGTTTTATGGTTGGCATTTTGAGGTCGACGTGAAGATCGATATTACGGACATAGAAGGGGGCACCCGTGACCCTTCTGAGGAAACGGTTTTGGAGGGTCTGCATCTTATGGAGATGACGTGGGTGAGCGTGCGCAAATACAACGCAGGCATAGGTCATGATGGGACGGATGACTGCGGTATAGATGCGGAGCTTGCATTTGAGGGACAGTTTACTACGGGCTGTCAGTACGAATTGCAGCCTGCTAAGAGCGAAGGAGGCGCGCGCGCGAACCGCCTTAATATGAGCCTTAAAGGTAAGGTTCTCATCGAGGATCACGCCTAGGTATTTGGCTTGCTTCTCCCAAGGGATTGGCTTGCCGTACATAGTGATCGGGCTGGGAAGTGGGGGAGGGAGTCGACGACGTCTCGAGAAGAGAACCGCCTGACTCTTATCGGGGTTGACCTCGATTCTCCATTTCCGGAACCAAGCGCCTAAGACGTTTGCGGAGGTTTGGAGAGTACGAGCTATAGCGTTGGGACAGTGACCGGTATAGTAAACGGCAGTGTCGTCGGCGAAGAGAGCCAACTGAGCCTTTTTACTTTTTGGGATATCGCTAGTGAACAGCGTGAAGGCGAGAGGAGATAGTACGGAACCCTGAGGGACACCTGCGCGAATAGGATGAGGGGACGAGAGTGCTCCCTCGACGCGATAGCGAAAGGTCCGGTTCGACAAAAAGTCTCGTAAGATGAGCACGAGACGATCTGGCACTCCTAGTTGGTAGAGCTTGTATATCAAGCCATTGTGCCAGACTTTGTCGAAGGCTTTCGCTAATTTAAGTACATAGGCTCCTTATATACTATCTACGGAGAACCATAACACCGCGATCTACAAAATAGTACAACGCAATCTATCGAGGCATCCAGAATTAATTATTACAAAACAGTGTGCCTAGGGTATGTTCAGCTTAGTCGACACAGTGCAACCAGGTTATACACTGGTAAATGGGTCAAATGAGAACTCTTTATAAAGAATATTAGAATCCTTACTCGCTCGCACCATGTATGAGTTTTGCCTGTAATTAGAAGAGGAAAAATGAATGGAAATAGGCGGATTAAATCTAACTGATCTCAGGGGACATTGAAACGTAGTTTATGCAGGAGATCAGGACAGTCAATCTCTTCAGATATAATTTTTCAAAGAAATGTGCAATCTGCTAGTCGACAAAGATTTATAAGAGGCTGCAAGTGAATTATATAATGCATAGCCGAAAACATAGAAAACGAATAAATCGTTTTTGCAAATTCTCAATACGATCAATGTATTTGCCAAAAAACGTGTTCCAAATTTGTGACGCATATTCAAGATGACTTCTCATAAAAGGGCAACATACAATCTTAAACGTTTGGCACTCTTGCGCTTCGTGTCTCATGACAAACAATCTTAAGGGTTTGGCACTCTTGCGCTGCGTGTCTCATAACAAACAATCTTAAGGGTTTGGCACTCTTGCGCTGCGTGTCACATGACAAAACCCAGTGACTTTGAAGCTTTGGCCACTATTGTCTCAATAGCAAAATAGTGGCCAAAGTTAAAAGTTTGGAATGATGGAAAACGTCTAGGTCTCGTAAACCCATCATCATCATCATCTCTGCAATAGCTGCCCTTTAATATTATAGGTTTTAGGGAGAGGGACGCGTTTTCTGCAAAAGGAGATTGCTGAACATTTAACAGAGTTCAAAGCTAGTTTGTTAATCAAGCAATAACCACCCAAACGCGCCAGTTCAGATTGCAGAGCATATATGTCATCATCAGATTAACAACAAAAAAAGAAAACATCTTCATATCACAAGCAAAACAAAGTAAATTTGAGTTGTGGAAACACGAGTCAATGTCATTGAACCATCAAGCACCCTCGAATCCTCAACTTTCTTGTTTTTTTTTCTCCTCTGTTTTTAAGTCCACGCAATCCATCCAGTCCAAGGTTGCCGGGAAGAGATTGCAGAAAGCGATAAGGACGCCCATTTTACGTTTCGTAGTGTTACATTATTTTTTTGTTTTATATTTTCTGGTGTAAAATAAAGTATGTAATAAATTGAATTGAGAACACTTTAATCGGCACATTGCGCAGAAAACTCTTATACAGAATGAAGGGAGCACTCAGTAGTCAGTCAAGTTTGTTGAGGAAAGAACCACACAGATTGAGTGCAACTGTCCAGTCAGTCCACGCATTTGTCAGTAATCGTGCAGCTCAACTCAAAACTTAAGGTGCTCAGCGATTCGACGAACAATACCAAAGAAAGGGCATTGGGTAGGCCGCATAATTAAGATAAAAAGTAGCCGACAAAATAAAAAACACAAAAGAAAAAAACAATGGCCCACATAGTCTTAACATTCACAATAATTACAATAAAATAATACTTTAGTAGGTCAGTCAAGTTTAGTAAGGAGCTCAACGATTTGACGAACAATACCAAAGAAAGGACATTTTACACAGGCCGCAGTAAGTAATCAAACTGCCAGATAAAAAAAGTAAAATAGACAAAAAATATAAGCAGCTAAGTTCTCTCACAATAATTAAATAATAATATACTTCACAAAGTAAACATTCATGTCATTGTGAATATAATAATTTTGAAATATCAAAGAGTATTTAAAATAAAATAAAAATTTGCAAACAAAAAACAACATTCAGTAGGGATGCAAAAATTGGAGCAGGTTAGTTCCAAGCCTTTTTGCCCTCAATATAATCTTGAACGGTATGAAAAGCTTTCTGGCACAACTTACGTTTAACGAATGATTAATATTTATAAGGCTTAGATCTTGAACGTGGCTTGGAAGTTTATTATAAAAGCGTATACATTGACATCTGAACGAGCTACCTATGTTCTTGAGCCTTGTTGTTGGTACAACAAACTTGCTGGTCCTGCTCCGCAAGGACGCATTAACTAATTGATTACATTTGAAAATACTGTTAGAGCTGCTGAAGGTTAAAAAAAGCTATCTTTGCATTTGTGACAGCACCTAAATTACCCTAGGCTGATAAATTTTTCGTTTTTCCTAATTATGTTAATATTAGCGTTAAGGTCGGTTTCCCCCTAAGGGGAAAAGGCCGCACTCCAACCCCGTGCGGCCCTGTAGAGCTCGTCACCAGACTTGGTCACTCTCCCACCGATAATAGAAGTTAATTCCCAAATTTATAGAAGCCAAATGCCTTGATGTTATTATTGAGGCAAGGAAACAGTGTATCAATATTAGACGATACTTGGGAATTCATAGTTATGAAATATATTGGAAGTGATTTTAGAAAGCTAAATAATAGAGGGATGCAGAGTAAATTATTATATAAACTTGTGAGTAACCCAAACGCTAGCGCGTAATAGGTATTTGATCAGTCGTAACTCACACAATACCCCACATCTACACTCGGAGTACTCAGAGATACACTTCCATAACGTGACGCAAGCGGCTTTACAGCGGCATAGCGTCGGCATCATGCTCTTTTGGAGTCATGGCCCCTAGCAGTTCTCTCGAACTGATAAACGTGACGAAGCGGCTTTTCCTGCGGCAACCGTGCGACTGTCCTTGTCTAGCAACGGAGCGGTTAGTTCTAGCGGCATTGCGTCTGCATCATGCTCTTAAGGAGACATGGTCCCTATCAGTCCTTAGACTGGATATTAGATAGATGTGGTCACCCAAAACCCTGGAAGTTCACTCTTTGCATAACAAGCATATTTGCAAGACACGTGCTCATGTCAGTCTGACCGAGTTATTAGTCTATGATATAGAATATAAAGTGCCCAAATTGACGTGTTTCGATAAATAGTGTCGATTTAGAAATTGGCGTACCATATGCCGGATGTAGGTTTTATCGAGACACGGGCCCTAGCGTTCTTAGAACGACTACCAATCCAGTTTGGGGAAGTGTGTAAAGCCTACCCCCTCTCCCGGAGACGAGCTTACAACGATTACAACGTTAAAACATAAAATTGTTAAAAAATTAAACTCGCTCAAACTTAAAATTGACAACACCATACTTACCAAACCAGCGGAAATAGCCTCTGCCTTCAATAGTCATTTCACAAATTATATTACTACTCAAAGTTGTACAAACAGTTTCCGCAGTGATAACCTGACGGCTAACTCGATGTTCCTCATACCTATATCCGAAAATGAGGTAACGAAACACATGTTATCGTTAAAAAATACCAACTCTGTAGGCTATGATGAACTTAACACCAGAATTATTAAGTCATGTGTTAGTGAAATAAGTGGGGTGATGACTTATCTCATTAACCTGTCATTTTCACAAGGAGTCTTTCCTAGCGCTTTAAAAATGTCTCTTGTCAAACCGATATTCAAAAAGGGTGAAAAATGCGACATGAATAATTATCGCCCCATAACACTGATACCCATCATGTCAAAAATCTATGAGAAGTGCATGTTTCAAAGAATAGTTAACTACTGTGAGAAGTTTAATATTATAAAAAAAGAGCAATTCGGCTTTCAAAAACATAAGTCCACATCCTTGGCCATCTTTTCACTTTTGAAAGAAGTATTGACCAATATTAACAACAAACAGCTAACGACAGGGCTGTTCTTTGATTTGCGAAAGGCATTTGATTTGGTTTCACATGACATAATATATTATTACGAAAACTAGAGACTATTTGTATTAGAGGACTGCCGCTTCAGTGGATATCGTCGTATTTAAGTAACAGACAACAGAGAGTCACTGTCACTAAACTTAATGAAAGTTGGGACATGACAGAATATTCGTCTGATTATATAAGTATTACATGCGGCGTCCCCCAGGGTAGCAGATTGGGCCCTATATTATTTATACTCTACATAAACGACATTGTTAATGTAACCAATCACAAATGCTTTCTTTTTACTGATGACATTTCCATAATGATAATGATAATGATAAATGATTTTATTTCTGTAAATAGGTTTGTACAAACACTTTTACACGTCAAACATATTTTAAAAACTAGGTGAGATCGGCATTTCCTATCTGACTACTCTGAGAAGAAACGCCGAAACAAACTCAGAGGTCACAGTCTCTTTTAAAGTCCAGACATAATCTTGGTCAGGTCATGTGAAGACCATGTGGATTGATATCTGAAATGGTCTTTCGAGGAAAGAACCACACAGAATGAGTGGACCTGTCCAGTCAGTGCACGCATTTGTCAGTTGTCATGCAGCTCAATACAGAACTAAAGGAGCTAAACGATTCGACGAACATTACCAAAGAAAGGACATTTGGGTAGGCCGCATAAATTACTCAAACTGCCAGACCATGATTAAAACTAATAATTAAAAAAAAAAATGCATTAAAAAAAAACAACAAATCCACAATGTCTTCACATTCACAATAATTAAAATAGTATAATCCTTTACAAAGTAAATGGCATTGCATATATAAAGTGCATCAATGTCAAAGTGTAAATAAAATATTAAAATAATCTTGGTCATATCATATGAGGACTATGTAGACTGGTGTCTGAAATGGTCTTTTGAGGAAAGAACCACACGGATTTGAGTGGACCTGTCCAGTCAGTGCACGCATTTGTCAATCATCGTGCAGCTCAACTCAGAACTAAGGAGCTCAACGACTCGATGAACAATACAAAAGAAAGGACACTTGGGGAGGCCGTGTAAAGTACTCAAACAGCCAGACCATCATCACTAAAAGAAGAGAAAAAAAAAAAAACGCAAAGACCCACACAGTCCGCACATTCACAAAAATCAAAACAATATTATACTTTATACAGTAAATATATACATGTCATTGTTTAGATAGAAGGTAAAATAAAAAGAAAAAAAAGTAAAAATAGCAAATTACACATCAATTATGTCTGTGTAAACTTATTGGAGCAGCTCAATACCAAGCCTTCTTGTCCTCAATATAGTCCTTGACAGTATAGTAGGCTTTCTGGCATAATTTCCGCTTTATAAAAGTTTTAAATTTATTAAGGCTTAGTTCTTGAATGTGGCTAGGAAGTTTATTATAAAAACGTATACATTGACATTTAAACGAGCCACCTATTTTCTTGAGCCTGGTAGTAGGAACTACAAATTTGTGTTTATTCCTAGTATTTTTGTCATGGATATCACTGTATTTTTTAAACAGATTAATATTTTTATGTGCATATAAAAGATTTTCATAAATGCACACACACATAATTGTGACTACCGATAAAAAATATAATTCAATTACGGATCATGAAGCGGACATCAATAAAACAATAGACGATCTAATTAACTGGTTGAATAATAATAATTTATCTATTAATCTTAACAAATCAATATATGTACAATTTAATCAATCTTATAATAATACGTTTAATTTTAAAATGGATATTCCGAAAATTACACAAGTGGCACGAACTAAGTTTTTAGGAGTAGTAATTGACGAACATTTAGACTGGAAAGCACAGGTTGATGCTGTAAGTAATAAAATTAATAAATTAGTTTATGCTCTGAGACAAATAAAAAAAGTCACTAATATGAAAACGGCTGTGATGTCATATCGCGCATATGTTGAGTCCTCACTACGGTATGGACTAATGATGTGAGGAAATAGTACCGACCACAATAGAGCATTTGTCGCCCAAAAGAAATGTTTACGAGCTCTATACGAGATTCCATCTGACGAATCATGTCGACCAATATTTAAAGAGCTTGGTTTGCTACCGTTACCTTCATTATATGTTTATGAAGCATGCGTGTTCGTTCAAAAACACAAGGAACTATTTAAAAGAGCAGAGGAAGTAAGCTCTCGAAGTCGGCGTGACCAATACAGACTTGTGCTGGATGTCCTGCCTCGATCAGCGAAATATAATAAAAACTCTCTGGCTATGTGTGTACGTCTCTATAATAAATTACCAAAAATGTTTAAAAATTTAAATTGTAAATTATTTAAAATCCAATTATATAAATGGCTCAATAATAACAATTTCTATAGCATTAATGATTTTTTGTTTTTTAATACGAATTCTATGTAATGTTATGTAATATATTTCAATGTCATAACGTATCTTTAGTAAGTAAGTTTGCATGCTTTAGTACAAAGCAAAACATGTACGATCTAAAAAAAAAATGTTTAACACCTTGTATACCATGTTTTAAGCAAATAAAAAATCTTATCTTATCTTATCTTATCTTATCTTATCTTATCTTATCTTAAAGCATTTATTTCAATTAACAGCGCATGTTGATCAAAGGGTAGGTATTTCCTAGTTTGGGCACGCCACAATAGCGGCAACAAGTCCTCTCTTTGAGGAGTGGTTGGAGAGGTGCCACGGCGTCCTCGGACACGGTTGTTTCGGGAGGTTCCTGTTTCGCGGTAGGAAACGCCCGTGTGCCACCATTGAGTGGATAGCCCGTTGTACACGGTGGAGCATATTGAGGACGTCTGCCCGGGTTGGGCGAAGCACCGCCATGTGTTCGCGGGGGCCATCGGCGGCGGCGATCTCTCGTGTCCTGCCCTAGTCCACGCCATGAAGCAGTAATGCTCGCGGAAGAGGGGGTGGAGCGCGTGAGAGAGAGGCAAACCTTGCGCCCTCACGGCCCCAGTCGCCGCAGAAGACGTAAAATCGCTAGCAAATTCCCGACCACCATTGGCGCTATAGCAATGGGTCACCGTCCGGTAAGGACCAGGCCCGAGTCGACGGCACGTTGCTGCTTTTGTTTTCCACGCGCGCCTGAAAGAGATGTCAGCACTAACTGACGGGGTCCGTTAGGGCCAATGCCTGCCAGGGTCGCGGGTTGTTCGAAAGAGACACCGTGGCTCCTGGCACAGGCAACTCAAGGAATACGCCCGGGTGGGTTTTAGAAAGTAAAAGTCTGACTCGCCCTCCCGCTTCCGCCCAGCGCGGGTTATTTGATGATTTCCCACTAAAAAAAGAAAGGTATGTTCTAGCTCGATAATCTAGCAAGTTAGTATAGTGATTATAAAAATAAAATAAAACTCCACTTCGAAAAACAATTATGGAAACAGTTACGTGTTAGTTGTTAAAATAATATTTTGCTTTAAGACTGAACTTTCTGTTGTCTTGTGAGATGTATTGCTCTAACTGCACATTACTGTTACGAACGTGTCCAGCAGGCTTATCATGGCTTTTTCTATTTGTAATTTAATCTACTGTAGAATAGAAATCGCTTCTCTACGCTCCTCGAAATCTCTTCTTCGCGAGCATGAGGTCACACCTAGACTCAGGTTTCTTCAAAGACAGTGATTTTCCATAGCAACGGGTGAGTTGGTAGTGATGTGTATAACTACCCATTTTTACCGTACAATTGCGTTTCGTTTACAAACAAATATATGAAGGAAAGTGTTTTGATCGAATATTTTTTTATTAACAAAACGCAAATGTCTACTTGTTATGTCATACATTTTTATCTATCTTTATTAGTGATCTATGGTGCGCGCATATTTTACGCACCGAGTTTTAAAACTTTTTTTTGTATATTGCGTATCCAGTGCCATAATATAAATACTATTTTGATGGCGTCACGCAAAAAAGTAAATAGGGATGCCATAATTTTACACAATCCTTAATAAAAAAACACACCTTTGTACAGTAATAAGTACTAACTACTAACCTTCTATTTACAGCCACAATGAATTGTTTGAAAAATTTGCTGACAGTTGTTTGGTCAACGGATATGTTCTGCTCCTGGCCAACACCCCTCTGATAATGGCCAGAAAGTAGGACTTTCAGGGAACAGAGAACCTGCATTTAGGCATAGTTTTGAAATGTTGATTCAGATCTCTACTGACATACTACCTAGGCCCTATAAAATTATGCTATTCCTAGGTACTTACATAAGCTCCACAATGATTTAGCTTTTTCTAGTTTTGTTTAGTCATAGAAAATATGAACCGTTTCATTCTTGGTTGATTATAAAAGTGTACTATTTAGCTGTGTTATTTTTAGTTCAGTAGGCAGTTTATAATAATTTATACCACGGTAGTTATACTTCAGAAGGTTTGTTGCTACATAGATAACCAAAAGACAACATAGAACTTACTTTTATAACCACTGGCAAACCTTGTGAAGTTTTGGGCGACAGGTCTTGGCCGAGTTCCAGGCACAAATATTGCACCATCTCCTTGTTTATTTTATAATTTTGTAGGAACTCACTTTCCGGGAGATCAAAGGCACCCACGAGCTCTCTGACAGTATTCCTTTCCCATCTTTGCTCAAATTTTCCAAATAAAAACTTAAATAATATCGGCGATTTGATCCCAACATGTTTATTTCAGCCTATTATGAAATAACCGCCGATAGAAGCACCGCCTACAACTACTCGTCGTAGTGAAAAATCAACGCTTTAATCGTTGTATTGGTCCTTTTTATGTAGACTATTTCCGATGAAAGTTTTCTATCCCAAACTGTCAAAATCTGAGAAAAATTGTACGGCATGCTTGACGTTGTAGACAATTGTCTCGGGTAGCGAAGACATTTCTCTTCAAATTTCATTTTGTAATCGCCATGCTAAAGACAGTAGAAAACTTTCTACTGTCTACACAAAAACGCCATTTTTGTCTAGTCTTCCGTCGACAAAACGCTTCTCTAGGGCGCTCGTGCTAAGCCTGCAGGTAGAGGTAGAAACCATAGCTGCGTCGCCTCGGGCGCCCTCTGCTGGCGACTAGATAAATCATATTTGCGACTAACTGCATTGTTTATTATAGCGGGCTTTATGAATTGTTGCCGTAGCTTGGAGCCGTGTTGATGCGACGGATTGGACGGGCTGCATTGTTCAATGCAGCCCGTTCACGCAGAAATAGCAAATCAAATTAAATCGAACAAATCAAAATACATATGTTTTCCTATCGAGAAAAACCGGCAAGTAACTCCACGGTTATTCTTAAAAAAATAATTAGCTTAAACAATGTTTAAAAATTACAGTGTTAATAGGCGGAGCACAGTGTAGGCCTGTCAACCAGGTACCTAATGTAATAGACAATGTTCTACTAATGTACAAGGCCAGAGGTGAATGTTCTCACATTCGCAAATCTATAAGAATTTTTGATTCTAAAATAATAAAATACATAAATGATTGTCATTACAATCACAAATAATGTTGAAATTGAATTTTAGGAATGTAATTGCAAATAATGAGAAGATTCCGTCATAAAAGTTTGTGTAGTTTACAGTTTACAGCCACGTGTGCAGAAGGAATCATAGGCTTCCTTTTCTTCAATGCATCACAACAAACAGCCGATGTAGCCATTCTAACGTAATTCATAATCCATACTTACTTCAATATTATTGTGTCAGCTTAGACACCGCCACATGCGAACTACGCACTGAAGTCACGCCAAAAATCCTGTATCGCGCAAGCATTGTTTACCGCGTAACTAGCTTAATTATATACAATGTCCTGACATCAATCGTTGGGTAGTTACCCACCAGACACGACACGCGTCTGGTCGGAGGATCCTCCCTTTTCTATAGAGCATGAGTGAAATTTACACCCTGTTCCTCAAGCCTCTACATTATAAATGTAGCTCTATCTGTCTGTTTGTCTATTTGGCACAAGTAGACCATAACTCACACATCCAAACGTCACTACGATATCGTGCGGAAACACTCAAGCTTATATTTGATCATTTTATTTATTGTGAGCGCAATCAATGACTACTTGGCTACAACACTTGAAAACGTTTCAAATTCTAAAACAAACTTAGTTAGTTTAGTTTAACAATGTGGTGTTTGGTTTGATATTCGCTTCAGGAAAACTTTTCAACTAGGTTGTCGTATTCTCGCGAGGTTTCGTGTCATGAACTTCAATTAAGTTAGAAGTTTGTACTAATCTGTACACAGTGGTATAAATATGTTATGTATGCGTTGCCTCGTCTCTCAGATTCAGAGAAACATGACACTCGCCTATCCGTCTCCCAGCCTCGAGTATGTATCTCGTTAAGAAGCGCCACATGTTCTACTCGGAGCCAGATATAGCAGTTACTCCCCAGAGTTTATAGATTTGATGCAAAGTGTATTGCAACAGTAGTGTCTTTAAAAAGACAGATTCAGAAGAAGTAAATTGTCGAAATGACTAAAGTGTGGTGTGTGAGTGCTCGATGAACCATCCCACATTTATATTACAAATTACCTGCAAACTTTCAGTGAGTGGGGGCGCCCAGGCTCGAAGTTTCCCTCGGACCGCACGATAAGCCCCCACGGCTCCCCGCATATTACAAATTAGAGGATTATATCCTAGAAAATAATGCTTGGAAACATGCTGGTCCTGCTCCATAGGACAATCTAGAGGCTAGACAAAATCATACTAGTTGCTTATTGTATTGTATAATTTGTTATTTTTACTTTGCTTTACACACACTGACTTACTCCTTGTTAATATTTTAGGAAAATCATATACTTTCTACTTTCGAAATGTTTGTAAATATATGAGCACCATGTACCTCACGTTACTGATTTATCTGTTTTTGCTTATTTTTACCTATTTGTGGTACTGTATTTTAATTCTGGGTGCATCGCATCGTCTTCACATAAACAAAATATTGTTAAACATTTTAAACGAGTAACGGTGCAGTTTCTTGCTCCTTCTTCTCCATACGAAACTACCTTTTGGAAGGGGCGCCTAGAATCAATTATATTTAAATGAAAATGTTGACGTTCAAAAGTGCCATTTAGTGCCTATTTGAAATAAATGCTTTGACTTTGACCACACTGCGCTGTCCGGTGGCCATGTTCTTCACTTCTAACTTTCACAAATAATAATCTTCTCTAGTCAATACTATGTGCAGGTATTATCATATGCAAGGCGATGTGGTTATGATACAGATATAATTTAAAACTACAAAAACACTCAAATGAGAAGTAAATGTCTCACAAGTAAATATTCGTGTCCGAAATCCTCCCGCAGTCGCATGTCGTGGATGTATATTTATATAGTAGTGAATACATAAACTGTTCAACTAATTTTTCTTCTATTTCAGTAGTGGGGCGTTGAAGTCAGTGCGTGCTTATAAAGTTTTAATTTTAGCTGTTTTGTTTATAGTCCCCACGAAGCGAAGCGTAAGGAAAGGGTGATTCAAATTCAAAATCAAATTTATTAATTTTGTGAACATGGGGTAATATTATACAGATTTTATATAAGACAATATGGGTCCTTACTATGTTCCTCCAAAGGGCATACAATAATGTAATCGAATGTCAATTATCAAAATAGAACCAAAAAAAGTAGTAAATAGATGTAACAATTTCATGCCAAACACATAATTCGTCATTGTTATGATTCTCACGAGCCACACTCACACGCCACACGCCACACGCCTCACGCCACACGCCACGCGTCATAAATCGAAACAAATGCCAAAAGTGATATCAATCGGTTTTGTGGTAGGTCAGGGTAACCTGCTTTTTGCAATTTCATAACATTATCTCGTAAAATTTCCACTGTTGAGAAAACGATTAGATCATAAATTACTATGTTATTACTTTTTTGTAATGTCTGTTTGTTATCTCCGCACACAACTTGGCTGTAAGGTTCACGTTAAGTTCTTCTAACTGAACAGACAGCTGTGCTGCTGGGGAGTTTGTTGCGCCACTTCTTCTTCCCAGCTAAAGCACTAGGAAGTGGTGAAGGGCGGGCTTTTTGGGGGACTGTCTTATGTAATTTTGACGTTCGAAAAGTGCTGATTCTCAGCCTAATTTGAATAAATGACTTTTGATTTTGATTTGATTTGATTTTGTTAACATTTGTCGGTACAAGAGTTTTGAGAACGATAATCTTAGTCGCGAGAAATTGACAGATTTAATTAACTTTAAACGTTGTGATATTGCACAGTTTTAAATAGGAATCGTTCGAAAGCGACAGTTTGTGGCGCAGTGGTTGAGGCTGGGGGTCAATAGGTCGGGAGTTCCAAATAATCATCCCTCGAAACGGTATTGTGGTTAGCCCCCCCAGAGCTCGGGATAGATTGCGTTGTGGGTACGAACCGCCGCGTGCACAAGAGTAATGTATATACGATGTGAACACACACCACATGGCGAAACACATAGCTATTTTATTCATATATAACTAATTTATCTCTATCTTCAGCAATTTGATTTTAATTTTTAATAATACTCCAAACCAAAATGCAAATTGAACTGGAAGACGACACTTCACAGACGTTTGTAAGATTTCTTTATTTATAACATTATCATTAGAAGACACCGGTATTATATGTAAAGCGATAGTTATTCATGTTGTTTATTATATTTAGACTCTTGATCCCTACAAGCCTACAAAGAGCTCGAAGTCTACTTACTAACGAGATACACAATCGCAAACCTCAAAGCAGCTTCAGTAAAATTTCCATGATAATATCGTTTGCCGGAATGATGTGTCACCACATTACCTATGTACGTTCCGGACGGTACGTCCACTTGTAGAAACAATAAGTACTTATCATTGATCTACTTTATTGGAAACCATAACGCGATAACTGAAAGAATATGACGAGTTCCATAGAAAATGGTTATTTAATTACGTGTTCGCATACTTTTCCAGTTATTGTAACAAGATCGTCGAGCATACGGATCGCTCGACCTTGTACCTAATGCTCGAGAGAGGCATCCGCTGGACGACGCGGCGACGTTTACTGGGGGCTACACTGTGTGCTGCGTCGCGTAATACGTCTCGACGAGTTACATGTAGTGGACGTAACTCGTCGAGACATAAAGTTTAGTACTATTGTAGTATTAAGAGCGGGCGCACAAATTGTCGTCGCCGCCGCGAACCGGCCGCAGTCGCCGGCCGGCCAGCGCGTCGCCGCGTCGTCGCCGCTTCGCACACAGTTATCCTTATCTTTATTACAACAGAACAGATCTCTAGCGACGACAATGACAGCTTTATGTTGTATCACTGGTAGCCGGTAGCCTGTACACTTCGCGCTGCTCATTACATTGAATACCGTGTTACCTATTGTACAATTGAATACCTTGTTGCCTTGTACAATGTTATTGTTCGGAATGTTGTTGAAAAGTTACATCTCCAATATGTTTTACTAGCAAAACAAATTCTTGAAGGAACTTATGAATAAAACATTCAGATGAGGACGCTATTTAGATGTACTCGCGATAGCACATACGTGACGCGATAGAGAATGAACAAAACAAATCCTGTTCTGTCGTGTGATGATACCGAGCGCCTTGCAACCCCCCCCCCCCCCCCTCAATCCCTCCCGCGCCCCTCAATCAGGAAATTAATAACGTAATTACGTTTTATGTCGGTCGCTGATGGAGAGTATTTTATCTAATTTTACTTCGGACGATAAACAATGATTTTCGTAAAATTCGCGCCGGCTTCTACCAATGTCAATAGGATTTAATGTTCAAATAGTGGGTTCAGTTTTTAGTAGGTTGAGCGAAGTGGATTGCAGCGGGAAGTGAATTAATCGGAATATCTAGGGCTCGGAGCCATTAATAGTCCGAAAGGTGACGGAATTAATTAGTCGTCGAGAGACACCCAGGAGCCGTGACCTGCGGCCTTGTTGTAACGAGAGAGAATCACACCTGGCTCCGGACCTTAATATGTATATATGTAGGTAAAGTGATTACTGTGGCTGTCCCGTAGTAGCACTGTAGTGTATAACTAACTCATCTTCTATGGGTTTGTTAGACTCTTTAAAATATGAGCATCTGTTTATATTTGTATCCAGTAAACATACACCTATATATATATATTTGAGCTGAATTCAGTCGTCAAAATCTTAGTATATAGGCTATTTTGTTGAATGTGATTACACTTATCTCAATTGAGTAGTTGAGACATTTAGACGACTTAATTCGCAATGTGGAATACAGCCCATAAATACAAGCTGTTGTATTAAGCGCGTGTCATAATAAGACTGGATGCTTGCGAAAAACACATATTGCAGCTGTACATATTGCGCCGCGCCAGTTGTTTTACCTTACAACGGCGGCCAAGGTATCTCGGAAATGTTCAAAATGCTTTGATATTAATGGAACCTTGGATATTAATGGAACCGTGGACTCTACGACTCTTCGCGACTCGGTTACGGTCGTTCATAAGCATTGATTGCGGCTTTATGGCTGGGTTCAGTATAATGCCTTCTCTTGTGAATTCGGTAAAAGTATATTCAATTAATAAGGAACTGCGAGATGTGACAATAATGTTGGATGAAGTCAGTAAATGAGCTCAGAACAAATGAGGTGAGCGTAGGACGTGAGGTAGCGAGGTGCCTGTCCATTAGGCAGGTAGGTACCGGGACGGCGCGGCGGCACCAAGTAACCGGTGCGAGCGGGACGCTTGATCTCTCATCTATCATTCAAATCGCGCCGCACGCTCAGCCTCGCTGCGTCACGCTGTCAACATTCCAAAAGCCTCCACATGCTGACCTCTGCCTGAGCGCGTTTATATTAACAACGAGACGACCTCCGTCACTAAGGTGCACCGTCATCCAAGTCCCTATCAAGTTTGTTTAAATTATAAAACAAATCGAGTCAGTGGGGTGACCCTTTTGTAAAACATTATTCAGAGATGAATCAATTGATCGAGAGCTAATCTATATTCGTCATTAGCCGAGCGGCGCTTCCTTCCTCCGATCAACGAGATTCCGACTAGATTTATTGTTCAACTCGTGCCCGGCTCACTTAAAAATGAGAGCTTGTTAATTAATTTTGCATAATGAAAAGCTCAATCGACCCTCCATAGGCCAAAATGGAGTATCGATTATGTGTGTTATGGATATCTTTATTTGGAGACGCGGCCGATGAATTATTTGCGAAATATCTAAACGGCACCAAGTTCACAAAGGTACTTACAGAGCTTTATGAATTAACGGTAGGAGTTGTACGTGAATAATGTAGTTGGTGGGCAAATGTTACGAATACTGAGAATATGAGCGCGGCACGAGTGGCAAGTGCGGGCGGGCGCCATATTGATTGGTTCGGTTGGCGCGCGGCCCAATCCACACTCTTATTTTTGTAACTGCCCGATAATCCCTTTAGTGATCCATCTCCCCGCGGCGTGTATCTGTTCGGCGTGGTGGTCGCTCGTGTTGTGTCGCGTGGTGTGTGGAGCGGGCGCGGAGGCGCCGCCCGCCGGTCAGATGTCACGGCGCGGGACCCTCCAGCCGGCTTACCGGAGGATTAGGGACGTTGCTAATGCTCGTAATAGACTCGTACGAGTCCGCGGAGAGCGCCTCGTCTCTGTGGAGCCTCCGCTCATACATGATGCACGCGCGCGACTTTATGGCGCTCTAATTGAACTGTAAACGTTGTCTCAACTTGCTAATGCGCGATTTTAGGAAGTTGTCGACACATTGTTCAGCTTTTAATTGAAATTGACGGTTCGCTTACTAATTCTGCATAAATAACTTATGTAGGTACAGTAGCACTCGTATCGTTTTCTTCATGAGTAAGTTGATTTCTCGTGGGAAACACCACTCTGGTAGAATTTGCGCATAAATATTAGGATTCTTTGTATACCGTTGCCTTTCCGCGGCGTCTGGCTCTTAAACTCGGCTATTCTAAATAATGCCAGGTAATCATGATGAGAAATGACGGCGGAACGTACATACGAGTATATATTTATTTAATCTCGTTTATTTTCGATGCCATTTACGAGGAACGAACCTCACACATTGTTACTAACATTCATTGCAAAAAAAATTACTCTCATGATTTACACACTGACATGAATTGTCATCGAAGTGGGGTTCGTACGTAGTAGCTGCTTTTAAGCTCAGCGTAAATGTCAGATAATTAAAATATTTTCCTTTCAATTTTACCGCGACTTTGTTCCAAATGACAAGCGGAGAATTCTCTTTCATTTGTGTGGCTATTCAAAAGAATTCTCGATTATCAGCAATATGAAGTAAATAGAATAACCAGAGTTGTAATCATGCAGTGCAGTGTTCTCATTGGCTAGTGTCGGCCGCACTCCGCGGAGCTGACAGTGGCGGCGCGGTGTTCTCATTAGCTAGTGTCGGCTGCACTCCGCGGAGATGACAGTGGCGGCGCGGTGTTCTCATTGGCTATTGTCGGCCGCACTCCGCGGAGCTGACAGTGGCGGCGCGGTGTTGTCATTAGCTAGTGACGGCCGCACTCCGCAGTGCTTACAGTGGCGGCGCGGTGTTCTCATTAGGTAGTGTCGGCCGCACTCTGCGGAGCTGACAGTGGCGGCGCGGTTTTCTCATTAGCTAGTGCTCAGATAAAATTGTTAATGTCACTTAGCAACGTTATACTAAGCACGTTAGCGGCGAAGCCTGTCATCTTCAAGTCCGTTTACACTTTTGTGAAGACTGCTACAGATTGAGAGCACTCCGTCGCGCCTCATTTGTGTGTGGCACCGCCGCGCCGCGCCGCCCTATACACTCGTAGATACCCCGGCAGGGCCCCCACCGGGCCCCCTCCGGGTCCCCGCCGTATTACCTACTTATTGTGTTGTACGGTACCAGTCATTTTGTTTAATCGTGCGATGAATGGGTAGTGCGACGCTCATGCGATTGTTGATAATTGATACACACCGCTTACACAATATCTAAACGGGAAATTGATTGTTTCACAGTTTGTGAAATATCCATGTCATACTTACATTCGTATGAGCATAGCGGACGGGCGTGCGTTGTTGCACTCAAAAAGCGACCTAGTTTGATAAAAGGGGTTACTCGAACATAACAGTAACAGTTGGAGAAAATATTTTTAAACCGCTACAATGGTTACGACGAAATGAATAAATCGCATAGAGCTGAGTTTAAGCATTGAACGTGTGAGGTTAACAATCTCATATTATTCCGTTTTCAGAAAGCATCAAATAACCGCAAAATATAAGCGAGACTGGTCGCAGTCCGAGGCGGCACTGTCCGGCCCGCCCCAGCCCGTTGCGGCCCGGTCCGGTGCGGCTCGGTGCAGCCCGCGGCCTGCCTGGATGTCATCGTTCCATATCATTTGTCGTCTCCCTTTTCTGCTCCACTGAGTTGCACTATGAGTCCGTTCTGCGTGGTATATCCACTCAATCACATTGTATGTTGCTCGTGCTTACACGTACGTATTACTGTGTTCGTACGTAAATTTTCATATGGAATGTAATAAAGATATGAGCGTATTACCGTTCATATACGTATATATAGCGATGCTTACGCTTGCAAGGCGCGGGATCGCTGTAAAGAAACGTATGTGTTTCAAAGGCTCAGCTTGTACGAACGTCGGGCGTTTCGTTAGCACTGAATACGATCACGCTTCCACTTTCATGTAAGTTTCTCACAGTTTTGGCAGTAAAAGGGGAAATATATCAAAGAACTTTTTAAAAACAACTTTTAGCTGAACGTGTATATTGTATACGTTTGAAGAGATATGAGGAATAGGGTGTAAAGTTCACTCATACTCTTGGAAAAGGGAGGATCCTCCGACCAGATGGATGTCGTATCTGGTGGGCAACTGCCCAACGTTTGATGTCGGGAAGTTGTACGTATATATGCTAGCTGCGCGGTAAACTTTGATTGCGCGATGCAGGATTTGTGTGATGCGTTGTTCGCATGTGGCGTGTAGATGCCGCCACACGTTTATAGCACGTCGGGAGCGTTGCCGAGCGGAAACCTTTCAATAGCTGCCTATTAAACTTATTTACTTTTATCGCTTCAAATGGGGTTATTTTTATTTATTTAATAGTTTACGCACAAGGATGTAAAGAGGCGGACTTTTTCTACCAGGCAACCTTTGGGTGATGCAGAGACAAACTGTGGTAGATGCAATTTATTTAAAAAACATTAGACGCATAAACCTAAACTATAAATATTATATATGTATATACCTAATTATATTAAAATGTAAGCACAAATAAATACATGTAAATATATGACTTTAGTAAAAACTAATAAGACTGAATAATCGGTTGATTGCAATCCTGATTTTTTGGGAGAGTGCTATTCGTACAACAGTTCCAGTAGGGAGCTGTATACAAACAGCAGCACCGCTAAGCTCGCCAGTCGCCGCCGCGCCGGTGTGTACGTTACTTATACCCTACTCCAAGGCGATAACCTATAACCTACTACAAGGCGATGTAAGCGCTCGGCGCGTATCTCCGAATATTGCGATGTACGGTTTAGCATCACAATAAAGTTCCGGCTGTCGACTGATGCTCGTGTGAGAATCGTTCATTGAAACTTCAATATGGGTGGGTTGGGGTTGACAGCGGCGCTGCGGGCGAGGTGGGGCAGGAGGGGGTGGGGAGCACGATTCACTGCACGCCGACAAGAAAAGATTGATGACGATTAATCTTTCCCCAGATTTTAATCAATTCCGCCGCATCTTCGACTCGCTGCGGCTGATTTAGCTTATTTTTGGCTGCTTACACTCATCGCTCTTCGGCCATGATTGTAAACTCAGTAGGCACGTTACGATATGATCTTCAGAGTATTGTTTCTAGAATGTATTCACAGTACAAACACATGCCACTGCGAGCGCCAAGCTTAGTGTTGTTATACAACCACATGCCACCGCGAGCGCCAACCTTAGTGTTCTTATACAAGAACCGAGGACCTTAGATTGCTCCATGTTGTTAAAAAGAGCACTTCGCAGGTTAGTCATCAATTCAAATTATTTAAGGACATCGTCGTAAATGGCCCCAGGACCAACAAACATCTGACAAATACTAAATCATTATAAATATATTTTATTATACTATTTGCGAATATCAGTATGAAACAGACATTCCGCGTTCTATTTTGAAGAATTAAAAGAGCTGTAACGATTTACGATATCACATCAAAAATGCTGCCATCTTTGACAATTAGATTTGACATGACAGTTAGTGATGCCCAATCTTTTATTTCACACATCGAAATTGAGATAACTTGAGTTGACCACCTGCTCACGGATGTCAACGCATCCGTATCTACGTACTTTCCTTTTAAATCTTTTTCGCTTAATGCTAAGGCGATTCTGTAGTGAAAGAATTCAACAACAAAACCGATTTTCATAACCTATTTCATGCGTCCTAAATAATTAGTTATCTTTTTCTTGTGCAATACCTCCTATTCGATTAGTATTCGTGTTTTTCACGAATACGAATCAAATATGATTGAGTGCACAAAACGCCCTACATTAAGTAAGTATTTTTCAAATAGAAATAACACGCTGAGAACTGTATGGTGTCGATTTTGTTTAAAATAAATCGATACGGATTTAATGTATTGGCAATTGGACATGTCATGTCAATAAACTCAACTGTCAAACGATTTTTACAAAATGTTATGCGATCTAGGTAATATGAATTCATACATGTGTAATAAATAACATCTAAAAAAACATTTGGACTACGTCGTTTGCATTCAAGTTACAAAAATAAGTACTGTAATAATCTACCTACCAATTTTAATATAAAAACTAGAAGATTTACCAAATAGTAGAGTAAAATGCTACTTTTACTTTATTTAACACTAAACAAAATGGGTTAATACAGAAGTAGTTAAATGTTTCACTGAATCCCTTAGCTTAACTAGCCACATACAGACAATATAAATAGTATTACGAGACAGGCATTCATTAGCACGTGCAAGGATTGAAACGATTGTTTCTTTCTGAATATAACCTCAAAATCGTGGTTTTCTTTTTAAATAAATGCTTTTTACAAGTTGTCCGTTATTAAACTTTGTGTTCATGGGCATATGCTTGTAATTTCCTCTTACAAGCATATGCCTCCGCTAAGTAATTGTCCTTCGTTGTTGGTTCTGGGGCGAACGATGTATGCGTGCAGAACAAACTCCTTTTAAAGGAACTATGAAATGCTGCCTTCGACAAGAGTGAGTATCTCACGACCGCGATCCTGACATTGACTACGAGGGGATCCGAGTGCGAAGTTCATTGATCACTTCTCTTGCCCATCAGTATATCACAACTGCCACAATGCGAGTCATTGCTCTAAGATAATATAATGAACGAGACGTCATCGTGGACCAGATGACGTCTCAAGTGTCGACGGTTTGGGTGTTTCAAAATGAATCAACGCCGACTAAAGTGAAGCGATCTAGAAGCGAGGTGATCGCGAGCTTTTTCAATTTGACTGGCTACTTGTTGTCAATTCCTTTACGAAACCAAAGAAGCATCAACGCTGAATGGTATATTACCAAATGCTTGGCAGACGTTTTTCCTGTTGTGAGCAACAAGCGACCAAACACAGGGCTCCGCGGGCTATTGCTCCACCACGACAACGCGCCTTCGCACACCGCGCTCAAAACGAGGGACTTCCTGGACAGCACGCCGGTCAAATTCCTGGGTCACTCCTGTTGACTTAATTATATTTCCGAAAATAAAAATCTGCTGAAAGGGATACAATTTTCTTAGCCGGAAGATAAGCTGTCAGCGTTCAAGCAGGCTGAAAACTAGGTGTCTACAGCGGACTGGAAAAAGTGTTTCGAAAACTGGTTCAGAAGCGTGCAACTTTGTACAGAGGTACTTTGAAAATATTTAATAAAAAATAACATACACATAACATCACGCCTTGTTTCCCCGACGGGTTGGGCAGAGGTGTACCTATGGTGGCGAATAGGGGGCGAGCCTATTGCCATCAACCGGGCACAAATCCAGACTCCGGCCTGCTACTGAGAAATTCCAAATAGAAAAACCCTATAACACGTTGCCCGACCTGGGAATCGAACCCAGGACCTCATGCTCAGCAGTAGCGATTAGTGACTAATAGACCAACGAGGCAGGTCGAGGCGAGGTAGTAAAAAAGATTTACCTATTTGTATTTTTGCAAATCTTTCTGTGTGGCATACATTGACATTTATTGGGCAAAATATACACTGATACGCTAAGAACAGTGATTTTTACAACGTCAACAATAGAAATAAGGACAAACTACAACTGCTCCCTTTCACGCGCTTCATAAGGTTCATAACTCATTTGTTGGGCTTGGTGTAACCTTTTATTACAAGCTTCCCTCTTCTTTTCTACATTTGCCTTTTTCTTTCCTTTTGGCCGATTTTTCAATCCTCAGTTAAGTCGTCGAATAGCTATCTAGAGTATAAAATTATCTGGCTGATTATCAGACGAACAAATATTTTCAATTTTTCAATTGTACAATTACTAGAGAATAGTTATCTGTGATCTACGCTAGAACTTCACACTGTCTATGTGCAAGCGATTTGCTTAAATACTGTATTCAACGCAACAAAACGTGTAAATCTCCAATGGTTACATAAAAAATGCCCCCAGATGCATATAATCGCAGGGTGAGTAGCAGTTTCTACATTAGTTGCACACACAACTATTCCTGTAACAAAAAAAAAAATGAAGATGTAGGTTATGCTAATTTCTGTATTGTAGGTAAAGTTACTAAATATTTTTTAACAAAGATTACTTACCTTTCTGTTTCCTGTTTAGTTTTTTCCTCAATCTATGAAAGTAAGTAGCCTACAGTATCTTTTTAAAACAAAATCTACTCAAAAATTCGTTGTCGTCGCATGTGTTCAAATTACTTTGGTGGTTTTGGTAAAGCGACATAGGTCCGGTAATTTGTTAAAATGGATGTGTTTGAAAGAATGGACGACTAAGCAATTGAAGAAGAACATGAAATCGAGGAACCGAGTATTACGAGAGAGGCCTGTCTCTCGTGAAACTCGGTTTTTTCTCTTTCGTCGTCCATTCTTTCAAACACATCCATCTTAACAAATAACCGGACCTATGCCGCTTTACCAAAAACACAAAACAAATGAAACAGTCAAGTATAACCTAAAACGTCACACATAACGGAGGGATAAAACCCTAACTGGCTCTCAAAAAAGCTGTTAACTTTATTCCTCCGTTAGAGGCTTTATTCGATAGTTTACTACTATCTGATCATTAAAAAACTGAGAATCTTGCTATCTATGGAATAAAGGCAATCTGGTTGTTTATCTGAGGATTGAAAAAACGGCCCTTAAACTGAAGTAAAATCCAACCTTTGTTCAAAGGCATACTATTCCATCAACGACTTCTTAAACGATAAGAATAGCTGGTCGATATGATGATCTCAAGACAATGATTATGTTTCTGTTCTTTTTTTAGAATTACTCGTAGCTTACCTACTGATAGATTATATGATTTTATAAAATTGTTTATTTAATTTGATTGCATAAATCAATTCTAATTCCAAAGTATTTTTTATCGAAAAGACCAATCGACTAGACGATAGCGAAACGTACTGTACTTTGTCTGCCAATCTAACATCGTTATCGTGGAAACGATAGCGATGGTTGAATAGAATCGCTCCGATTGACTGTAACTTTGTATAGGCCCTCTGGGTCTGCATGTCCTGAGCGACGCGTGCTCCACGAGATAACGCGAATGCTTGCCGAACTTTGCCTCTACATACATAATTCAACACAATCCGTACTTAGAACTACGTGTCACAATAACAGACGACACGATATATTCCTGTTACTGTTGTCATAGTTTGCAGCGTATCAATGCGTCAAATAAGCACGCGTGACATGCAGCTATTGGTCACGTGAGAACTTTTTACAGCACCGTTTGTTCGTAGTTTTACGCACTCTACGAAAGTGCGTAGCTCGTAGCTGAACGTAAAACTGTAGCACGTGATCGTAGCCGTGGGGTGCTACGAGAATAGAAACAAGCGTCGGTCGTAGACAACGGCAATTTTATAGAAAAGATGTAACACTGCTTGATATTTGAGTGCGAATCCCTGTCCAATCCCAGCAGACGCTACAATTTTTATATCACACCAACCACCAACCGTATTACAGATTCAGCGTAAGTTCAAGTAATATCGGCAGGAATTTTGTGTTCTTTGAGAACCGATTTATGCAGAAAATCATATTAGCAGCACGTTTCAGAAATGATAGAAACCGAAAAAATATCCCAGTAAGAACCGGGCTTGGGTGCGCTTTCGTCCAAATTGGAGTGTTTTTTGTTGGATTATTCAAAAGGCCCGCGCGGGTCATAACATATTTTATTCATGGCCGTCGTTAAGAGTCATTACTTTATGTCTCTGAGGCCATTTTGTTCTCTCCATTATCGACATAATTACATAATTTATAAACGGTTTTAGTGAAGGGCGGGGCGGCGCGTGGCAGGCGGAGGCGGGGGTGGGGGGCAATACAGGGGTCGCGCTCCGGTGTAAGTGTTGTGAACTTGGGCGATGTCGTACAGCTTCGGTTAGATTGAGCGCGGAGTGATCGTATGATGCACGTTATATAGACAGTCTGAGAGCCCGCAGCAAGGCGAACATGTCTAAGAAACAACAATGTTGTGTTGTGTGGCTGCTAAGTGGGCAGCGTGTAACCTATTGGTTGTGGCATCTCCTGTGACTTTGTGTCAGCGTGACGTCACTGTTGCGGCATGACCAGCGCACGCGCAATCGCTCGTTGCACACCGACGACGCCCTGTGAGCTCACCCGCGCCCGCGTTCCGTTTATACTCAATATTTTCGGCATATATTTAATAGCCGTGGAATTATCTCTAGCTCCAAACATGACGCCTTTTATTATGCATAAACTTGTTTTATAGCTATATAATATACAAACGACAGTTTTTATTGAATATCGATTCACATTAAAATCCACGCTTTAATAAGTATGCGTATAGGTCATCCGTACTTATATTTTAAATGCGAAAGTAACTCTGTCTTCGCTGTGTGTCTGTAACCTTTTTCAGATTTGGATGTATCACACAGATAGACTATGTTTTGGATTATAGAATACTTTTAATCTCGGTAGTACGTTCTCGTGGGATAATTTCCGAGCGCCACGCGGGGGAATGTTTCGAACGCAAGTTGCAATGAACTAATCAATAATCAATCATTATTATAATGATTTTTTCACACCACCTGCTCGACAATGTCAAATTATATGTCATGCAAACCTAACCCTAAGTAAGTAATTAAAGCTCTGAACTCTAGCCGGGCAATAGTATTGTACTGAATTTCATCATGACCCGCTGGCCATTAATATTATTAGAATTTGGAACATTGGAACCTCAAGTATAAATCGCATACAAAAATGTTTCATAGTACACATACTAATCTACCGAGGACTCACCGACAGTAGAATACAATTAAAAAAACAATGATTTCATAGACGTACAAGCAAAGAGTAGTAAGTATTAGGGCGTCAAGTCTGTATCTGAATCAGTGTGCATAGTCTAGTTCCAGCATTAATCATGGACAAAGCAGCATTAAAGAAGTCAAATAGGAATAATTAAATATAATATTCAAATTAATACGAGTACATAGACCAAATTACTGGCATTTTTGAAAAGGAAATCAGAAGGACATTGTGCTATAGAATAAAAAGTTTTCAGAGCTCAAAATGTGGAAACGTTTATAAGTGAAGCCTCTAACCACAGCCTTCTTGCCACAAAAGTAAGTACAGTAGCGCTCATAAGTCCATAAGCAATCTCACAAAGCAATAGATTGACGCTTCGGTTTCACTTACGACCTTCTTCTATAAGTTGTTTCTATACTATAGACACGCACACACACTCACTTTGTTTGCAATTGATAGTAGTTCATAATTTCAACTAACTTAACATATGGCGTGCTAGCTTAGTCGTTACCGTGCTTGGTTAGCTTAGTCGTTTCCATTCACCTACACAATCACCAACATTCACCTTCACATTCACACACACCCTGTGACTGCTTGTTATGTTATTTAATTTCTTACTTTTCATTTATTTATTTTCGTTTTTAATTGTTTGGTAGAAAAACTTGTTCCCGGCCTGTTAATTTATGATGCCACTAAGTGTTTTTCTAAAACCTACTTCAGGCACCAGCTCTCACAATGTGACATAAATAGTTAAAAACTGTTAACGACTACAAAACCATTGTGAGAGAAAATAAATAAAAACTCATAATTATATTATTGTTATTTAGAAAATAGGAAGGTATGTATATCGATGGTGAGGCCTCATTTTTCATTATTATACGACGATTTTTTTTGTCATTTATCGATCAGGTTCCTTGGAGAAAGTTGTTCAGTTTCATGAGTAGAATCACCCCTTGAAATAGTGTCAGCAAAAATGTTTATACCATAAGTGTATATATTACAAAGATAAACATCAATTAATTTATAGAACCAGGTTAGATAAATGAAATAGGATATACAATAAAATACAAAAACAATAAATTCACATTTTATCAAAATCTCATCCACGGGGAACTTGTCTCTTGTATACGCGGCAATATGAATGGCATTTAGGGTGCATGTTATTTTATGTTGAAATTTCGAAATTATACGATACTTACTGATGGTACTCGTATGTGATACCAGTGTCCTTCTTATTCCTTGTAGTATTATTTTTACACAGGTTTACTACGCAAACTGGCATGTTACTTCGGATTACGCCCAAAATTTAATTAAAAATTCGGCACGTGCACATGACAGACAGCTTGCTGTGTGACTGGCTCGGGTACGCCAACTTGGGCGTGGTATTTGTTGCCGCATTCGACAAGTACGCCGGCAGTATCTAGTCGAGCGCCGCGAGACTAACAGCTGTAACCGCTAAACCTTCACCAACTTACACGATCCAAAATGATCCTCAGCAGAGGATCAGATCCAAGAACTAAGCCTTAATAAATTCAAATCTTTTATAAAGCGGAAATTATGCCAGAGAGCCTATTATACTGTCAAAGACTATATTGATGACAAGAAGGCTTGGGATTGAGCTGCTCCAATAAGTTTATGTTGAACACACCACACCACAGATAATGTTGATGCTGAATTGTTATTATTTTGCTAACTATTTTACTTTTTATGATATTTTCTATAAGTGTAGTCTTTTTAGATAAACAATGACATGTATATATTTACTGTATAAAGTGTAATATTATTTTATTTTTTGGGAATGTGGTGAGTACTATGTGAGTCATCGCGTTTTCCTTTGAGTAAGTTTTAATGATGGTCTGGATGTTTGATTACTTTATGCGGCCTACCCAAATGTCCTTTCTTTTGTATTGTTCGTCGAATCGATGAGCTCCTTAGTTCTGAGTTGAGCTCCACGTTGATTGACAATTGCGTGCTCTGACTCGACAGGTCCACACAAATCTGTGTGGTTCTTTCCTCAAAAGACGATTTCAGACACCAGTCTACATTGTTCTCGTATGATCAGACCAAGATTAGTTTTCGGCTTTTTAAATACACTTTGACATTGTATTGTTATAAAGTCCACCTTTATACAATGACATGAAAATTTACTTTGTTAAGTATTAAAATATTTTAATTGTTGTGAATGTTAAGACAATGTAGATTTGTTTTTAGTTAGTTTTAATCATGGTCTGGGAGTTTGAGTAATTCATTCAGCCTACCCAAATGTCCTTTCTTTGGTAATGTTCGTCAAATCGTTGAGCTACTTAAGTTTTGTGTTGAGCTGCATGAGTACTGACAAATGCGTGCACTGACTGGACAGGTCCACTCATTCTGTGTGGCTCTTTCCTCAAAAGACCATTTCAGACACCAATCTACATGGTTTTCACATGACCTGAACAAGATTATATCTGGACTTTAAAAGAGACTGTGACCTCTGAGTTTATTTCGGCCTTAATTCTCAGAGTAGTCAGTAGTAAGTAAATATTTTTTATTAAATCTTTAAAGTACTCTCCACTCAGTCTCTTTATAAAGTTTCACGCCTCTGAACCAGTTTTCGAAAAGCCAGAAAGTTTTCCAGTCCGCCGTAGACACCCCATTTACAGCCTGCTCGAACGCTGACAGCGCATCTTGCAGCGACGAAAATTGTATCCCTTTGAGCAGAAATTTAATTTTCAGGAATAAAAAGAAATAACACGGTGCTAGGTGAGGGCTGTAAGGAGGGTGACCCAGGAGTTTGACCGGCGTGCTGTCCAGGAAGTCCTTCGTTTTGAGCGCGGTGTGCGAAGGTGCGTAATCGTGGAGGAGGTGGAGCAGTAGCCCGCGGAGCCTTGTGTTTGGTCGCTTGTTGCTCACAACAGAGAAAACTTCTGCCAAGCAATTGGTAGAATACCATTCAGCGTTGATGCTTCTTTGGTGCTGTAAAGGAATTGACACCAAGTAGCCTGTAAAATTGAAAAAGCTCGCGATCGAAATCTTCCCCCCGCTTCTAGATCGCTTCACTTTGGTAGGCGTTGATTCGTTTTGAAGCATCCAAACCGTCAACTGGCGCTTCGTATCTGGATGGTATTGATAAATCCAAGACGATGATGTAAACACGCCAAGACGAGCCTGCTTCAAATTTGTTTATCATCTCACGGCACCATTCCACCCGAGCCTGCTTCTGAGCATCGGTGAGGTTGTGCTGCACCCAGCGTGAAACTATCCTCCTCAAGCGAAGATACAAGTGTAACCTGCAGTGTGTGCTGAATCTCTTGATACGTAAATCCCCTCTTGTTTTGGATTACATTTTTCACTGCTAGCACGTTTTCTTCTGTAACAGCCGTCAAAGGGCGACCACTTCTTTCTTCATCCCCCAAAGTTAGTCGACCGCGCTTGAATTCGTTATTCCAACGATACACGGTTGCCTTAGAAGGACCTTCATCCATGAATGTCATTTGTAGTCTATCTTACGATTCGTCCGGTTTCAGGCGACACTTCAAAACGTAAAAAATCATAGCGCGAAAATGTTTCCCGCGCAGATCCATTATTTTATGAGACATGATAATCTAAACTAGCTCGCAACAATGATGTGTAGAAATTGGAACGTACCTATTTTTACTTACAATTATTATATTTTTTCAAAATTGACTATAACCGGCCAGTCTCTCATACATAAAAACGTTTTTTCGCATTACTTTCTGAGTGGCCTAGTTTTGAGAGAACTTAGGATGTAAGAGCGAGCGAAGCGATCTCTGGACTTGGGGCACCACAACTCGGACAGATTAGGTTCGAAAGGGATGGCGAGCATTTCATTCGTGGTTGGTATCGTTTTTGAAACCATTCAAAACTAGGAGGCCCGCCAGCCTGGGCTCTGTCGAATACGCCTTATTATTATTGCTTGTAAAAAAATTGAGACCCGCCACGTGATTTTCTCTACCCTTAATACGAGTGCCCTACATTAATGATATGGTGGAAGTGTTTTGATTACTTCCCGGCAATTAAGCTCAACTGATGCCCACATAACAGAGTAGATACGTTTAAATATCTTGGACATTTATTAACCTCTGACCTGGAAGACGACGCAGATTTTGAAAGGGGACGTTGGGCGCTGTCTGTTCGTGCGAATAGCATTAAATGGGGAATTTGTATGTCATTTTATGTGGATGGATTACACAAAAATTTGCATAATAAAATTCAGATAATAAGGGATTGAGCTTCTCCATTATTTTACGCATTTATAAAATTTTTCCTTAATTATATTTAACGGTATAAAAGGCTTTCTGGCACAACTTACGTTTAATGAATAATTTGAATTGATTAAGGTTAGATCTTGAACGTGGCTTGGAAGTGTATTATTAAAACGTATACCTACCAGCTATCTTCTTGAGTCTTGTTGTACGTACCATCGAGTTCACTAATATATTGGCCGTGACAATGTTTCAAATTAGTGTAAGCGTTAAAATGATCACATAGTTCTATACAAACTTAGATATCAATAAAATGTTATCATATAAACTGTTCATAAGTATGTTACGGTAGTGCAACGCAGACTATACCTACCTGTTTGTTTAAAACTTTAACGGTAAACAGTACAGACACGAAATTTATTATAAGCATTTAATAATGATAGTCCGTTCTAAAGTCCACCATGATCGGGCTGCTGGACCCAGGATTGGCTCCAGTCGAGAGAGCTCTTCAACGGCCAACAGTACAGGCAATACATTTTAAATACGCATAAAATTATGATAGTCCGTCCTAAAGTCCACCATGATCGGGCTGCTGGACCCAGGATTGGCTCCAGTCGAGAGAGCTCTTCAACGGCCAACAGTACAGGCAATACATTTTAAATACGCATAAAATTATGATAGTCCGTCCTAAAGTCCACCATGATCGGGCTGCTGGACCCAGGATTGGCTCCAGTCGAGAGAGCTCTTCAACGGCCAACAGTACAGGCAATACATTTTAAATACGCATAAAATTATGATAGTCCGTCCTAAAGTCCACCATGATCGGGCTGCTGGACCCAGGATTGGCTCCAGTCGAGAGAGCTCTTCAACGGCCAACAGTACAGGCAATACATTTTAAATACGCATAAAATTATGATAGTCCGTCCTAAAGTCCACCATGATCGGGCTGCTGGACCCAGGATTGGCTCCAGTCGAGAGAGCTCTTCAACGGCCAACAGTACAGGCAATACATTTTAAATACGCATAAAATTATGATAGTCCGTCCTAAAGTCCACCATGATCGGGCTGCTGCATCTTGGATTGGCTCGAGTCGCGGGGGCTCCTCAACGGTCAACAGTACAGGCAATACATTTAAAATACGCATTAAATTATGATAGTCCGCTCGAAAGTCACACCATGATCTGGCTGCTGCACCCAGGGTTCATAATCATAATCATTTATCCAACCAATTGGCTCCAGACTGGGAAACTACTCATCGGTCAACAGCAGAGGACATTTTTTTTTTGTTAAATTCAATATTGATAGCCCTCTATAACTGCCTCGTTGGTCTAGTGGTCGCAATCGCTACTGCTGAGCATGAGGTCCTGGGTTCGATTCCCAGGTCGGGCAACTTGTTATTGGGTTTTTCTATATGGAATTTCTCAGTAGCAGCCCGGAGTCTGGATTTGTGCCCGGTTGATGGCAATAGGCTCGCCCCCTATTACATGGGACTTAAAAACATAACTGGCGAAATGTGGGTGTACTATAGGTACACCTCTGCCCAACCCTTCGGGGATACAAGGCGTGATGTTATGTTATGATGTTATGTGATAGCCCTTCCTAAAGTCCACCATGATAGAACAGATATTTAAACAAATTAGAATGCTAAAACTACAAAATAAAATTTAAGTATATTTACGTTCTACGAGACGTGTACGAGTAATGTGTGACGTAAGTTTTTTTTACTTTTGGGTTCATTTGAAGCTTGTTTTAAAAAGTTTTTTTTTACTTTAATTTTATTTATGCATGTACATTAATACGGACGTTACCTTTAGTTGACACTCGGTTTAACATTATTTCGTACATTTCATTCCGTTCGTTCGGGAAACAACAGCGGCTGAAGCCGACAGCAGACAGCTGTCATCTTTACAGTTTTTTTTTAATAAGGAAGGTGCTTGTGTCGATGATTGAATGTCAAAAGTTATGTTATTCTCGTCGTCATAAGAAAAACATTTAAATGCAATTCAGTTTATTATATGTCACTTATTGTACACGGTACTTCGTTTGGGCTTTGGATTTCGGTGTTATCCTTTCTCTCTGAGGGAGTGTCTCAGACTTAATTTAATTTTTATTGATTTTACTTCTTTGAAGTAATAGTGTACATCATCATCCGGCACATGATTTTATCCTATCTGAGTAATCTAGGTTCTCCGTCCTGCACGGTAGGATCAAGTGCTCTCTTTTACCGGCTTCATAAGGTCCATAACTCATTTGTTGGGCTTGGTATAACCTTTTATAACAAGTTGCCCTCTTCTTTACTAGATTTACCTTTTAATGCATTTAAGGCTCAAGTAAAATCCAACCTTTGTTCAAAAGCATATTATTCCATTAACGACTACTTAAACGATAAGAACAGTTGGTCGCTGTGATTAATTCAAGACAATGTTCGTGTTGTTTCTCCAGAATCGGCTTACCTACTGACAGGGTATATGAGTTCATATATTTGTTTTTTTATTATTTTATTTGGCGGTATAAGTCTATTATTTTGTTATCTTCATTTATTATTGACATGATCTACTCATTACAATGTTTTTTTAATGAGCTGTATTGCAATATGTGGTTAGCTAGCGACCTCGACAATTGATAATATTATTCTTGCCTGAGCAACCGGCAGCAAGTTCGTCATGCTCCCTTAGATGTCACTGCTTGCGGTAGCGTCGGGGGTCGGGTTTCCTCCTTCCCTCAAATATGGCGAGGGGGGTAATGGCTGACCTTTGCGTTATGCTCGTGAACGGGTGCTGCTTGTGGTGACGGGTCGTCTTGCTGTCTATGGTTTTATTATTGTTACAGTAATTGTTATTTTAATTTATTTTACTTTGATGGTCCTAGTTTACCATTTATTTATTTTATTTGTTTGTATAATAAATCCAGTATTGCAAATTTAAGCTACCATGCCCTTTAGGCCTGGAGGCTTTTATTTATGTTTTAAGTTTTATTTACATTCATTTTTGTATATATTTTTTTGTATTGGCGGGGCTAGCTGACGTATGGCAATTAAGTTAATGTTTTGGTAATTTGCTTACAATTGTTTAGAATCCAGTTCTTCTAACAGAACAGACAGCTGTGCCGCTGGGGAGTTTGTTGCGCCACTTCTTCTCCCCAGCTAAAGCACTAGGAAGTGGTGACGGGCGGGCGTTTTGGGGGACTGTCTTATGTAATTTTGACGTTCGAAAAGTGCTGATTCTCAGCCTAATTTGAATAAATGACTTTTGATTTGATTTGATTTGAGTGTAACATTTTCTCAATATTCTCACTGAAAGTTAATTTGCTGATGCAGAAAGGTTTGCGCAAAAATGCGTGGTCGCCAGTTTGTCAGTATTTTACGATTATATGAGGCGCCCTCATACGCCCCCGGCCGCGCCCCCGCATATATCTCGAGTCACGTGCCGTCACATTACCCGGAGGGTTTTTTTTTATAAAGAACCATCTTCGTCCTAAAACAGAAACAAGCGATATATTTTAGCAATTTTTTACGAATGTTCTATTATAATCGCAATTATATTATTCCTTGCGTGCGTTTGGCATCTCAAACATATAAAAGGTTGTAAACATCCGTCAGTGAGCGCTCGCGCTCGTTCACACAGCTTCAGTTCAGCTGGCGCCCTTCGGGAGTTCGGGTCGGCGCTGCCGGGAGCGCAATATTCACCCAGATTTCATAGCTTTAAACATGTCCTATTCAACAAGTTAACATTTCCAGCAACAGAGCTAGCGAGTGTTTAATTTTGAGTCGGAAGCATTTTAAAACTTTGTTAATGTTGATATTAGATTACCGGTTATCAGAGTAGCCAACGGAGGCGCTTCGCGGGCAGACGCAGGCAGACGCGGGCAGGCACGGGCAGCAGCGGGCAGCAGCGGGCAGCAGCGGGCAGCAGCGGGCAGCAGCGGGCAGCAGCGGGCAGCAGCGGGCGTGGAAGCTGCTCTGTCAAGCAAATTGAATCACACACCGCGCGCCGCTCCGCAGCACATATTATACTATGTTCACACCCGATGGAAACGTGATTATCCTAACGGATGCTAATGCTACAAAGCAACATGAATGGCTTTAGCGCAGATTGCCTTATTTTATAAGGATAGGACCTCAAAAGGTAATAAATGGAACCCTTATAGGATCACTTCCGTCTGTCTGTAACGACTTTTTTTTAACGTGACGTGATCATTTTCGAGAACTGGTTCGGGCACATACTTGTAATACGGTACGTCAGAATCCACAAGTTTATATTTCAAAGCAAGTTGCTGGTGAATAGTCCTGGGCTACTTGGTTATGCCTGTGCAAGTACTCGCCGTTAGCCAGACGAGAACAACAAGAGATACGCACATCAACAGAATCTAGATATACCTCAATCCTAAATTATTTATGAATTTATACATAGTTTAAAATCTTTTTAGTTTCCATAAAAAGTTTATATACAGATCGAATCTTCTTATATTTTATTTTCAAAATTATTATTTTTTACAAACAAACAACAAAATACGGCGGCAACATTTTTAGTAATTCGTAACGCTAAGGAAGATTAAAATTGTTTTATTTAAAATGAATGAATGAAAAGGGATATTTTTATTTTAACGTGCCGTGTGAGCTTAAAGAGTCATGTCACGTCGTCATTTGTGTCGATATGAAATGTTACGAGCCGTGGGCATGTTAGAAAATGGTGCTATTCAACGCGTTGTTGCTGAGGCCCTACACACCAGCCAAAACGTGATATCAAGATTGTGGTCACGTTATCGCAGTACTGGGGATGTGGCTGAACGGCACACTGGTAGATATCGTGTTACTACGCAGAGACAGGATCGATTTCTCCAAATGACCTTCAGAAGACAACCCAATATCACAGTGATGCAACTAGTATAAAGGCTCCAGGAGGACCACCAGCTGCTGGTAAACGACTAAACCGAGCGAAGGAGGTTGCATGAAGTTGGCCTTCATGCTCGAAGACCGCTACGTGTTCCAGCATTGCGACGTGGCAATCGCGGTCGGTGGTTTTCGTGGACTCGGAAGGATTTACCCTGGAGTGACGAACCGTCCCGGTTTGGGTTTCATCTGGATTCACGAAGAACAAGCGTTTGGATAATTCCGGGGAGAGTTAGCCGTCTACGTTACCCTCATTAGGTCCACTCATACCAAGGCGGGAAAATCCTGCCCCTGCTTGATTGGATCCAAGGCAAAATGACTGCACAAACATACCACGTGAAGGTAGTAGAGCCTGTTATTGTCCCACACAGAATCCAAATGGGCCAGGAATTTATTTATTTATTTAACCATTTATGTACACACATATAAATAGACAAGAAGAATAAAGAACAGAAAAGTACGTACAAAGGTAATGCTTATTTCTAAAGAAATCTCTTCCAGCATACCTGCAATAGGATAGATGTAGAAAACGTGTGTAAGAGTAAAAGAGAAAACAAAATACATAAAAACGAAACAATTAAAAAATAAACATACAATGCCAAAATATACTTCTACTTATGCACATTATTGCTCCTTCTCACACGTCATGGCTGGTGTCAGCCGCTCTCTGAGAACACGTTCACGTACACTAGCAAAGATTATGGGTGGCACCTCATACCGTAGCAACACATTGACAATTTAATTTTAAGTATAAACAATTGATGTCGGTGCGTAATTAATGTAGAGGTGGTAACATTGGAAATTAACAATTAGATTTTTTTAAACTTTAATTTAATTAAACTTTTATAAGAACAAATGACTTTATCAGACAAATTATCTACGGTAAATAAATTAAAAAAATTTATTAACAAAAAAATCACGATACATTTTTATTTTTTATTAAATACCTTAAAATAACCTATCCTTCTTCCAATTACTATATCAGAACATTCTTCATAGATTTATAGATATTTGATAAAATTTTGAATATTCTGTTAAATAAGAAATTCTGTTGATGTGTGTATGTCTGATGGACTCACCCGAATGGTGGCATGCCCGATACACTTCAACTGTCCAGCCCTTCATAATATGTCTTCGGTAGTTATTCGTAAAGGTAACTTCTTCCATAATTGCACAGATGAAACGTAGCCAGTATACGGACGCTAAGAAATCTACACCAGGCTCATGACGATCTCGATGGGAGCGCCCGTGAAGCTCCTTGCTTTGTCATACCGCCTTGCGGTCATCGGTAGTAAGTAACTACAGGTTTGTGCCAGTTCTCTTTAGCCATGTAAAGCGAGCTGAATCCCTTGTCCATTGCGACCACATCACGGTGCATACCCACTTCGGATTTTGAAACATATTCCCTGAGACTGCACACCCTTTCGGTTGTGAAGGATGTTCTCATCACCGACGTTAGCGGGTGATGCGTCCGGTCTGCGGTCAGCAGTGTACGAATCCGCCTACCAGGGCGTTGAGTTTGGTCTGCGTCCATTTGGGTATGCCGAAAGGGTTTCTACCGAGTAGCAGTACCTTGTTTCTGCCCGAAAGAAGACTAATTAATACCTTATTCAGACGGCCAAAGAAGCGCTCCTTCAACGATTACTTCATGTCAATAACGTTGATGCCTAACGCTTCCGACATACCTAAATACTTATAGCTTTCGCACGAGGAGAGGGATATAAGGTGTATGAAATCCGCAAGTTGAATTCCCTCTGGTTCCATAATCTAACCTCGCTTTACATGCATGACTGAATTTGTCCACACCATCCTCCATTGCCCCTCAAGGAAGGTGCGTAGAGTTGCATCTTTCGTGTACAACTCCAGCACCCTCATGAGCCATGTATGTGGCACCGAGTCGTAGGCCTTCTTATAATCTATCCAGCATGTCGACAGATCCTTGCGAGAGGGACGAATCTGTTGGCTAATATCCATATCGATGAGGAGTAAGTAGCTCCTTAGTACCTCGTGACCGACTGACTGACTTTGACAATGCTTTGAGTTTGACCCGTTCCTCCATTCGTTTTGAGACGCAGACATTATCGAGTTACTGTCAATGTGTCTGTTAATTTTCGCTCTCAAAATGGATGTAAGAAGTTTATAGACCGTCGATAAACACGGGATCGATCTATAATTCTTGGGTTCCGTGGGACTAACTGACTTAGGGAGCAGGTGGGTATCGCCTGTTGTAAGAAACTGCGGTAGCGACCCAGACTTTAAGGAAGTCTCAGTCTTCAAGTGTGTGAACTAATCAGCCATTTCAGACAAAAGTTGTGGGGTCCGTCCGGTCCTGGTGATTTCCAATTCGGTAACGGACGGACTGCTCTGGCAAAAATTTGGAATTTTTACATTTTGGTATAGTGCCACACACTCGCTCGACATCCTTCATCCAGCCAACCTCAGTGTGACAGACATGCACACTGACCAGATGCTGCGCCGAAATGCACTTGTGGCGGCACCATCTGGGCGGCACACGTTTGTCACTTGAACGAAGAATGAAGAATGAGAATGCCCACCTTACAAAGCGCATCACTCGTGGTCTTGTATTGCCCTCCCTGAAACAGTATAGACTGCCTATGAGTACCTGACCTCATAGATACGACGCTCGATCATTCACTGCCAGGCTGGCACGGCTGGCAGTGCATGATCGATTTAATCGAGTACTCGTAGTTTAAGTTTTTGTTTATTTTAGATGGTGGTCTTAACCATCAAAACATGCGTGGACTGCGAACTAAAACAGACGTTTTCTATAGGAATGTATGTATCAAAAGCTTTGATGTTGTTTGCTTGCCAGAGACATGGTTAATCGATGGGATTTCTGATTCTGAAGTTTTTGATGACAGATATCTCGTATTAAGGCGGGACCGTGAATATGCTAAGACTAATCAAGTTATGAGAGGAGGTGTCTTAATCGCGGTTAGACATGAACTTGTGGCAGATACTCGCAGTGAATGGTGCTCGACTGCTGAGGATTTGTGGGTTACATTGACACTGCCGCGAAGAAAACCAAGAATATCGTATAAAATAAATATCAAATATTGTCCTTCAGAATTCTGCTGAAACATTTGTTATTCTGGGTGATTATAATTAACCCAATATAACGTGGCAGCCGACTGTTGACGGTTATACTTCATGCCCCACTAGCCTGCAGGGCGTTGTCCAAACTTTATTGATGATCTCAATATCTGTAACCTATTACAATATAATGGTCATTCAAACAACAACCTTATGATTCTGGATCTGGTGCTATCTAATGATCAAGTTATTGTCACCTGTTGTGGCGATCTACTTGTACCTGAGGACTCGCATCACAAAGCATTATATAATTATGACTGCGGACTTCGTCCAATTGCATAGTCTTCCTGTTCGGCCACCTTATGTAAAATTCTTATATCATTTGGCTGACTATAATGCAATAAATGACGAACTTAATCTTGTGGATTGGCAGAGTGACCTAAACTGTCGGCCATTGGATGACGCTGTTACATACTTTTATTCTGTTATTGATAGGCTACATAATACTTTTATACCAACAAAAACAAAGTATCCGCCCTGGTACAAAAGCCCATTGATCAAGGCTACCAAATAAATAAAAAATAAAAAATTAGAGAACAAATGTTTTCTTGTATTAAGGCAACGGGTTAATGGCCTGGAAAATTTATGTTTTATGATTACATAACAAAAACAGAATCAGACATAAGTAATAACCTTCGAGCTTTTTGGAGTTATTGTAAAGCAAGTAAACATTCAAACTCCTATCCCTCAGTTCTACACCTTAGGCAGCTGTCTTTCTTCTAGTGACGGTGACGTGTTTGGTGACTATTTTCATTCCAACTTTTACTTCAAAACTAGCATAGAAAGTTCAAACCCATATCAAACGTGTCCTTATAATGTGTCCCAAAAAAGCATAGTGTATGATTACAGACTACGACGAAGACAAGGAAGTGATATGTTAATTCAGATTTGTAACAGTTCAAATGGCATTCGTGTCATTTGGTGCATAATGTTTTTTTTTTTTAGATTCTTTCATATTTTGTGAATGTGAGAACGTTGTAGGCCTTGTAGATTGTAGATTTATAGACCTGTTATCAAAAACTGTTTTGTTTTCTTTGATTTGCTCTGCTTAACACTGTGTAAGTTTAAGATCATTATTATAACACGTCATATTAATGGCTGCTTTGCAAAGAAGTATCTGGAGCTAGACGGGAGTCGACTACTAGTGCCACTTTTCCCTTCAGGTAGTAAATAATGGATTTATTCATATCCACCATCTTTTAATGCCGTACTGTTTACAGCAGTATAAACGGAGTCACTCATGTTATTTAAACAACGTTTTTCTGGCGAAACCCAATGTAAAAAATACGCTATGATTACCTTTTATCATTTTAATTTGGCCGAGATCTATCTTTTGAGAGTATATGCAATTATTGGTTATAGATGTTAGTATAGTAAATTAAGTAAGTTGCACATGTATCGCATTGGGTAATAAGCTGTAACGGTAGATGTAAGTAGATAAATAAATTAATAACACATAACATCACGCCTTGTTTCCCCGAAGAGTTGGGCAGAGGTGTACCTATAGTACACCCACATTTCGCCAGTTATGTTTAAGTCCCATGTAATAGGGGGCGAGCCTATTGCCATCTACCGGGCACGAATCCAGACTTCGGGCTGCTACTGAGAAATTCCAGATAGAAAAACCCAATAACACGTTGCCTGACCTGTGAATCGAACCCAGGACCTCATGCTCAGCAGTAGCGATTGCGACGACTAGACCAACGAGGCAGTTAATAAATGTACCCAAAATCTAAATGCGACACCCAGATTACACGGAGTCCTTCCATTCTTCCATTACGAGTAGGACAAAGTTTAAATAAATAAATAAACTAAAAATCAAACAAAAAAAAATAGGATAGGATACTTCCCATTGGATGTATCCTAGAATTATTTCAATAGATATCCCATTGACCTAGAATTATTAAATTTAGCAAAAAGCAAGGTCTCACCACAAGTAAAGGATAATGTCTGAAAATCGTTAATTTGTAGATATTACATTTTAAAAAATTGTTTGCGTTCACAAACTTATATTTACGTCCAACCGAAAAATTTAAGGATTGGCTGTGACGTATATCTATGTATGGTAGAACCCTTTTTCAACTTTAAAGTTACTTTTGGTCTTGGGATAAATTTATCCCAACTACGACTACTAACCCATCATTACGCGTGTTCCGACTCGCACTTGAACGGTTTTGTTATGCATAGCCGAGTCGACATCCAACGCTTTTCTAGAAAATAATAGATCCACTAAACCGGATTAATAAATTCTTAGATTGTTACTTCTATTTTCTTTTATTTATAAGCTTTTACTATGCTGTGATAACCGCAAAACAATACAGTTATTTAAATAAATGTTGTTGTCTGCATCGTTGAGCGGAACCGGTCGTAGGCGCGCGCTGTTTTGTTGCTAAAATTTGAATGATATTAATAAAACCTTTTTGTTTTAAATCGCAGAACAACTAAAATGCTCACACATAAATAGGAGACACATGCTGTCGATGAAATCAGTGATGAAATCACCTTTATTTGTAACAGGATAAAGATCTTTTCAATTTCATGTGCAGTGGCGGCACCCGCCTCTTAACGCAGGAAGTTGCTTTAAATTCGGTCTGCGCTTGTACTTTCGTTCGGATTTATTTCGGGCATAGCTCAAGTTCCACCAGTCGGAGATATAAATTTTATCTCGGGTTGAGATTTTTCGATGTAATTCCGTGGCGGACGTACCGCATCAGCGTCAGCCCGAGTCCCGCGGCTTGACACGACCCGGCTCTGTCCGGCGCGGCGCGCGGCTCGTCAGACCTGTTACGGCGGCATGGTATGCTCATTATATTACACTTTTTGAACGTGCTAGATAACGCACAACACAATTTTAATTGATTGATTCACGCATAATCGATTAATTTGCGATGGTCAGGTTTAGTATAATATTATGTTACAATGTGAAGTTATTGCCTCGAACGTAGAGTGTCATAATGGCACATTTCCTTACTCAATCAGTAAGGAAATGTGCGATTATGACACTCTGCCAATTCTTTCAGGAATGCAAGCGAAAGCTACTCCTACAAGTTACGAGCAGAGAGCGGCAGATGATCTCAGGCGAGCCACTACATTGTACAGTCTTGTGCGTCGGCACTTACACATGTATAGTGTGGTGTTTAGAACGAAGAAGTCAATAATAGTGTGTCATCGTAACTCATCTGTTATGAAGACAAATTTATCGAGCGAGCCTTCCAGGTTCGGCATTAAGTAACCCAGTTCAAAATTGCCGACTGCTCATTGGGTATACGTCACGGAGATTGTGGCTTTTCTCGATATCATGTTTAAAAACCAATCATAATTTGACCCGCTCGGCATTTAAATGAGTATTACGCGTCGGCCCTCCATCTACATTCAAATTGGGGATCAAACAAAAATTGTGTCCTTACGGGAGTGCGGGAGTTCGCGGGGCGCGAGGACACGGGGCGCGGGCGTGGCGGGGGCGCGGGGCGGAGGAGTCCCTCGCAGGAATATTGGGCTGTCCCCTCGTGGCGATTTATTGTTGTGCTCTGTCCGCGCCGGTCTTCAGCTTGTCAAGTGGCTTGTGCTTTGTGCAACAAATTCAATTTGGTTTTCTTTTTGTTCATAACAGCTGATACATCTTTCGTAATGTTACGTTTTCCTTGTACACATTTTCAGCAACTAAAATATGTATGAGGAAATTCCTCAGTACGATACTAAGGAATAAATATATTTGTCACTGGATTCTTTTCCTTACACCGGATTTTGCGAAAGAAAATGTTATTTGTTTGAGCGTTGTTGAGACAAGTCTCATATTACTAGTGATCGCTAGTGACCGCCATCTCTTCCTGTGATCACACTCCGCAATTAGTGAGATGGTCCTCCTTTACATAAAGTGCGGCGTCGGTCGCTCGGTTGTGTTAATGCTGGCTCCGAAGGTAATCGAAGTGAAGGAGCACTTTGTCCTGGGCCGCCCCGAGCGGCCCCAAGCCGTCCCGAGCCGTCCAGAGCCGTCCCGAGGATGACCGCAGGTTTCACTATCCGCCACAACACAAGTAATACTCTCATGATAGAACATTACACCATTACACCACCATCATCATCACCAGCGTTATTTACTGCCTCGTTGGTCTAGTGGTTGCTATCGCTACTGCTGAGCATGAGGTCCTGGGTTCGATTCCCAGGTCGGGCAACGTGTTATTGGTTTTTTCTATCTGGAATTTCTCAGTAGCAGCCCGAAGTCTGGTATTGTGCCCGGTAGATGGCAATAGGCTCGCCTCCTATTACACATTCACATTTCGCCAGTTATGTTTAAGTCCCATACTTAAACATAACTGGCGAAATGTGGGTGTACTATTGGTACACCTCTGCCCAACCCTTCGTCATGCCTTCAACAAGGCATGATGTTATGTGTGTGTGTGATGTTATGTGTTAGAATATTGTTCAATAGTCATAGTCACATTGTATAATAGTCAGAGAATTCTAATTATAAACCCGCTTGCTTGTTACTTTATGATGCCTAAACTACTTACTCACATACAACTGATTTCAGCGTTGGGAAAGCGAGGCCGTAAAAAGACATACAATATTTTTAATGCGATGGTGACAGCTGGAAGGGAAGCTTATAGTTACGCAGACAGGTACAACCGAGCCGACTAGTGGAGAGAGCTTCAGATTACGACGTCTAGGCGCCGCGCGGGAGCTGTTCCAGCGCAGGAGATGCAGGGCTCGCCCAGCAATGCCAGTATTACTAGGCGCTAGCTAGCCTCCAGATTGTTAACGGCGTTACCCAACGCGTTTATTATTGGGTCGCACATAGGGCTGCCAACTTTTTTGTTTCAAATATTTTCGAAGCCATTACCTACATAAATAAGAGAAATGCAATTTTTTTGCAACTGCAAGCCTTAATTAACTGGTTTATACCACTAATTCAGCTTTGATGAGATCAAAAGTTGTTGTCCGCGGATTCGTCTGCTATCCAGGATGAAAAGTAGTCTGTCCTCCGGGTCGTGGTCTAACTAAGTCTAACTAAGTGCCAAATTTATTCAAAATCCTTTCGGTCGATTTAGCGTGAAAGCGTAACAAGCAAACCTACTTAATTTCGAATTTATATTATTACTTAGGATTAGAATGCCGGCCCCATTGCGTTCATCTCGACATTTTATAATCATCACATAATCATATCATCAAATGCGCTTAGTGAAAATAAAGATGTTACAGTTAAAATCAAATATTCTTTTATAATATTGGAAAAGCCAGATTCAATGAGCAACCCTTGTTGCCATTTTTTTGCAGTAAATTATGCAGTAAATATTTGTTCAGAAAGAGTAAAACATAAGTATTGCTATTGAATGCTATTTAACTGATTTATTTCACAATGTAAGTTGTTAAAGATAATTTAATTTTTCATCGAAAGTAAAGAAAGTAAAGTCCTCTTCACCACTCCGGCGACAGCGACCTAGACTACTCCGGCGACAGCGACCTAGACTACTTCTCTTTCCTTTCGTGAACTCTCTGGTGACTATTTTATTTTAATGTGCCAAGTAAACCACTTCGCTTTAATCCACCCATACGTGTATCTCATACATCTTCAAATTATAGGCAGAACAGTTATATTGTGCGCGCAAGCAGAAATTTTAATGAGATATGCAAGGAATTTGATTTTGATCCATTCACAGTTACCTTGAATTCGACCAGAAGGTGCTTAAGTCTAAAACTTTTTAAGTAGCGGTAGATTGCATTGTTTTGTTTTTGTTTTCATTATTTTCTCCTTTATTTCAGTAATTAAATTGTAAAAATAGTATTTAGTATTTAGATAGCTTCTTAATTTAAATAAGGCGATGTGTTTTTTGTTTTTGTGCTAACGCCATAATTAACTATTATGTGTCTATACGTGAGGATTTGTAATTGGGTTCCTGGCGGCTATGGTCCCCTTTTTTTGTTTGTTTTTACTAGCTGTAAATCTTCCATGTACTATAAAAAATAAATAAGTAAGTAAACTAGTAAAACCAAATTTGGTCTTCAAAACCCGGTCACACCGCGTACAGAAGAGTTGATCAGCATCGTTGTATGTGTAGATATACGAAGGCTTTTGGCGACTACTGCGTAAAAATGAGAATTGGTGCGTACTATATTTTTATTTTATATAGTATTTACGCCTCTAATATGGCAAGACACTGTACAACACAGGGCGGCAGGACATCGGCGCGCAGCCTGTCACCGTTCTGCCGGCTTCAGAACATGATTCTGAACCCTCAGCGTTGAACTCGACGGATATTAAAAAAAAAAATAGCTGTATGCTGTATGTAATGTATGGGAAATTGTGAGTGTACGTCTCATACGTATTGCACTTTTCTATGAAACAGATCTATTGATAACCGGATAAGTTTCTACGCTATGGGTGGAGCATCATATGCTGAAAGCCTGAATTCATGGATTCAGTTTGCGCGACGATGACCTTAGGGTTGGCAACCCTAGTCACACATGGCAGCCCTGCGGGTCAGCAATACATAATCAGCCTATTGTTTTCCTACTGCTGGGACACAGACCTCCTCTTTTTGAGAGGGAGTGGGCCGTAATCCACCACGCGGAGCCAGTGCGGGTTGGTAGATGTCACATGTCTTCGAATTTTTGGTTTTAACAAGTTTGTTCTAAGTTTCCTCACGATGTTTTCCTTCACCGTTTTGAGAGCAGTGGTGATGAAATAATTTACACAAAGTAAAGCGCCTGTCTGGGTTCGAACCTACGACCTACAACTTGTTAGTCGCGGCCGTTACTGGGCCACCACTGCTCCACTGCGGGTCAGTGCGAGGCGTTAATCGCGTGACACCTCGTTACCGCTGATTGGCTGCAGTTCTTCACGTTCGCGGCACAGGCGCAGGCGGCGCGGCACGACGCTAATGACCGCACTCACTGATACACGCCTCCCGACACTTCACCTCACTTATGGGAGGCTGAAGATTTGTTCAACTAACGACCTCCCTTTTAAAAGACTGTAATTTAAAATAGTTTATTTGTGACACATTACTTCAACTTCTAGGTATTTTGACACTAACATTTCAAATGCAAAAGCAGCCTGGTTGTATGCCGCACGGTCGGTTTGCCATAGTTAGTAGGTAGTTTTAAGGTTAGTTTTTTAATAGATTAGTCCAAAAATTTCTTATTCAACAAGCGCTTCTCGCCATCAAACTAGAAACTGGCGAGTGAAAAGAATAACAAAATTTTATGCAAGTTTGTGAAAAAAAAACACGATATATGCAGGTTTAAGTGAACGGAACGGAACGAGTCACACAGCACGTTCCGGGAGGTTAAGATACCTAGTAATAACATCTAGTTATTCAATCATCATCCCCCTGTCCTTATCCCAATATGTTAGGTGTCTGCGCAGCACGACTTTTGCTTACAACTCAATTATAGTTTTGTTACCCAACACCTACGTGGAGGTTTAGGTACATAGGTACCGTTATAATATCAAACGATACCAGCTACCGTTACAGTTCCCTCTTTGCCATGAGATGATTATTATTATCACGTCAGTGGTAACTGTATCTGTATAAACTGGCCTCTTATTCTATTGAAACTTCCTACTACGCTAGGTCAGCAGGGTCAAAGTGTTACCACCGACGTGCGGCCCACTGTACCTAACTGAAGAGTTGCAGACATCCATTCAAACATCCTAACAAGTGAAACCGAAGATGTAATCGTCGGAGGTTACCCTGTAGTTCCAGTCGGTAACAGTCCCAGTAGATAACTAGCCATAACATACAAAAGCGCACTGTTGGGTGCAAAGTGCAATCATGTTGAGGCATCACATGTTGGTTTCGCCTATTTTAAAAAATTACAGCGATACTTAGGCTTAATAAGCGGCTGTAGTACGATCTGCACAACTCCTGCCAGCGACTGTAAAAATGCACGACTTTACAGTTCACACCATATTTGTGTTCAGTACGTCGTCACTGGCCGGAGCGGACCGTGAGTCTGTGTGACACGCACCGCGTCTCACAGTATACTAGCTATAAGTGACAAGCGTCTCCGATCTTAATGTAAATCTGAATATCAGATTGTGTGAAGAGGCTCTCGGTGGAGGCGGCGGCGGAGGCTCGATATCCAACTGCGGATGGAAAATAATGACATCCGCAACTTTGATATCTCGGCGTCAGACGGCGGTAATGTCTTTATGGGCCACCAGATACCGACACCGATATACCGTGAGCTTGGCTTACACATTCAAACGTAGAACGGTCATGCAGCTATTGAAAGTCAGTCAATAGGTTCATGGCCGTTCTTGTTAAGAAGAATAGAATAAAACCTGTTTAATATTACCTCTTTATTTTTTATAAACCTTTACTTTGTCATATTTAAATCAATAGCAACCCTTCTTTACTTGTAATATATTTTTCTTGTCACTGCAACCTACGTTCCTTATTTTAACAGTTAAATTAGTTAGTTTTAACATGGTAGCAGAGCGTGGTTGCCTGTGATTTCAAAAAAGGAAAAGAGTCAAAGTCTGTATCTTATCTATTTTTCTAAGAATTCCGGCAAGGAAATTTCAAAATGCAATCTCCAAGTTGTAAAATTTATATTGACCACCTGGAACGCACGAGAAACTGGACCACGTGGAAATTTAAGGCTACGCTGAGGTATGCCCGGTGAATTGGATGCGGTAACCGGTACTCTAGTGAAACCTGTGAAATCTATTAACATCGAACCCCAACAAATTTCTCAATACCAAACGACTCTTGATAAATACAACCAAATAGATAGTTCCGCATTACTATTACTTACTGCGAAAATGTCTAAAGATGTTTGGGATGAATTGCATCGTTTATTCGACGGCACATCTGAAGACAAAAGTTACGTTCTTTGTATGGAGTTTTTCGGCTATCGTAAAGAACCGCCACATGACATTACGACTCATGTCTCAAAAATCAAAACCCTTTGGTCGGATTTAAAAGCTGAATTAATGAAGATAGAGAAGTACGACTTACTAGATAGAAATCGAGTTGGATGTTAATGTCAAAGACAGACAAAACCATAGAAAATCTGACGACGCAACTCTGTACCTATGAGCGCTCTATCTCGTTGAGAAACGAAGGCCCTGCAGAAGCTCTAAATGTAAAATACAGTTATAAGTCAAAAAATAAATGTGGATAATGTGGAAAAGTCGGTCATAAGGTCAACAATGTTTTAATGGAAAGCTGACGAGAAACCATCCAAGTCAGAAAATAAACAACCAAGAAATCTCAACTGAAGTTAAATCGCTATTTGAGTTGTGGTAAAAGAACAAGCCAAAACAATCAGTCACCAAAAAACAATTTAATAGAAGACTTCATGGCGCAGACTAACACTAACTTAGCCAAAGAGGAGTCTGCAATGGAAGTAGTGATGGCTACCAACTACTTGTGGCACAGTAACCTCAATTGGCCCTGGCAGGCATCACATCATACAAGACTCAGACTACTATCGTCTTCGAGTCTCAGGAGGGGAGTCATGTGACGGCATCTACATCGCCACATGCGATAAACGCATCACACTGACGTCACGCAAAATCCTGCATAGCGCAAGCAGATTTTACCGAGCAACTAGCAGATTTTAGCGAGCATAACTTAATGCATGGAATACTTACATAATGGTTGTAGCGTAGCGAAATAATAAAATATCGTAACAACACTATGAATCACTTGTGTTCGATTTAAATAAAAATAAAAATAATAATGGCAGCGGCGCGGGGGGCGCGGGTGGCACCCAACCTCAGACTGGTCACTTGCTTGCTGGGGCCTGAGCCTCTGCTATCAGTTGTACAGTGAACTGTTGTTTAACTGCTCGAATACTTCCTATAACGTGGTGAACACCACAATGTTAACTTGAAAAAAATACTGCATTGTATATGTTTGCATTAAAAAAAAATCTGTTTTTGTATAGATATTTTTATTAATTTTAACTTTTCGCACATAAAAAGTTATAATGCATGGTGATGCGTTTATGGAGAAAATTTACAAATATAATAGATGCGGGTGAGAATATAGATGAACGCGTCCAGATATTTTTGATAAGAGAGAGAACTTTAAAGTAAGTCGCTTACCTTATCAAAGACCACGTTTCTCGATGCTTGAGCCAAGATTTCTTGAAAGCAGCCAGCGGGAGCAGCACGTTCATCACAAAATATTAGGCGGCTTCGATATGTTATTTGATAGGATTCACAAGAACATTCTACAAAAATATATTTGCAGCAGAGGGGCACGAGCGGTGGTTATGTTTGACTGACGTATGATTGGGTGAAAATGAATGAGTCCGAAGATCGCATGTCGCATGAGCAATGAACCATTAAAAAGCAAGCGACAAACTCCATATTCACTCTCAGACCGAATGATATCGGCGCGAACATCCTCCCCCCCCCCCCTCTTGGAAATCCGTAAGATTTTCGGAAGACAAAAAATAAAGGATAAGGGAAGGATATCAAGTTAAAGCGGAGCGACGTCATATAATTTGACGTAAACAAAGAATTCAGATTTTGTCGTATCTCGAAAACTTGCACTTTCATTTTTTTTATACCTGAAATCATAAATAAGTACTGCGTCGGACGGTCTGAATAACGTTTTCCTAAAGCAATTTTTTTATGATATGTTGTTGCCTTTTTCAAACTTTTATAACAAAACATGCTGTAAATACTGTCAAATCAACTATTTTTCAATGTTTCACATTATTACATCATTTTGTATTTGTCACAGAATAATATTCTATTGAGATACAGCAACTTCGCCGCCCAAGTATTTAAGCCAGTTAGTTCAGTGCTTTAGAATAACTACATTTTATTTTACCCATTCTATAATAAAATAATTATATGTCATTTATAATAAATATATAATAACAAAAATAATAAATAAATAACAAATAAATGGCAATGGCAACACCGTGTCAACAAAACGTCTGAATTTCCAATTTTGCCTAATAATATCAGTGAGAGTAATTTTGACCAAGTCTTACAATAGTTTTTCAATAGAAACCAAACCTGAAACTTGAAACTTACTATAAAACCAAAAAAGAGACTAACATAAAAATTTAACAAATTTAATGAAAAACTACAGAATCGGAGGTGATATGACAGATGTCACCTCCGATTCTGTAGTTTTTGCCGGACGGCTTAGGACCTCGAGGCCCACCGGCCTATGATGGGGTCCCAGCTTCTGGCGGAAGTGTGCAGCGCATGAGATGGATACGATCCATCAATGAAAACGTCATGCGCTCATACTATGGGGCTACAGAGGGGGGAAACAATCTGACCGCGTAACGTGTTGGGATGCTCTCTCTTTTTCAGGTGCTTGAGCCAGCTGTCAACGTTTCGGCACAACGACTGTCGGATCAGGTGCGGGTCATCCAACGTGATCATAATTATGTTGGATAACACTGTGCTTGATCACCTGCGGAGTGAAATGCAGAGTAGCCATGTCATCGCCCCCCCGTCGCAGACTGTTGTGGTACTACCACAGTCCAACACAAATCAAGCTGACGAGGGTAGTGATGATAGGGCTACAAACGTAAGTACCCAGTGCAATGAGGAATTGTTTGTTGTTAATCGGTTCATGTCGCCCGAACTTAGACCACGCTTACCTCGTTTGCCCATGCATAACAAAAATAGGGCGCTGGTGGCGGTCCGGGATTCGCAGTTATCAAATTTTTTTGATGACTGCGAAAACCTCACCGATACTCATTCGGTTCTGTATTGCGCGGCTGTAGCGGCATGTCGTGTAGCTCACGTCAAATTGCCAACGACTCTAGAGCTACGCGACCGAAACCAACCGTGGTACGGTTTTGGCAGTGCAGAATTGAGCACCGTATTGGTGGGGCCAGAGCGCTTACCGGCAAACTAATCTGCTTCAGAGACGGCAATACTCATCCAAGAGTGATGCGCTTTGTGAGGCGGGCGTTCTAAGGGACTGATATTAGCTCTCAAAACTATATGTCCTGCGTCACAGAGCACATCGACTTCCTGAAGCAGAAAGTGTATGCATGGGCTAACCGTATTCGTAGGTATAAGCGGGGAGTATAGCGATACACTCAGGATCGCACCTTCGATCGAGCGATGAAAGGTGGGTTAATAGGGGCAAGGTGTGGCTGACACGTGCCTGCCAGATGTTGATGCCATGTGTTCTTTCTGGCGCAGTATCTGGTCGGTACCTGTCAGTAACAACTAAGGTGATTGGGCTCGGGAAGTCGAGCGAGCCCGCAATCCAATATCAGAAATGGGGGCTATTACTATCTGCCCCAAAGATGTAGCTCGTGCTGTCCGTCCGTTGCCTAACTGGAAGTCTCCAGGGCCGGACGGGCTTAAGAACTTTTGGATCAAATGGTTCACCAGATAACACGCTCGCTTGGCGGCCCTGTACCAGACGGCTTTGGAGTTTGGTTTGCTACCCCATTTCCTAACAACAGGAGTTCCCACCTGCTCCATAAATCAGGTAGCACCGCGGAACCCAAAAATTATAGGCCGATAACGTGTTTACCGACGGTCTATAAAGTGTGTCGGATTAAGCCCAGACATCAGAAGTAAGACTCAGGTGTGACAATACATTTTCAATTGAACAATCAGTTAATAAGTATCATGAATCTCGAAGTATAGAAATAGAATTAAATAACTAATAATTTTAGTGAGGGCGGTCACATAGGGCAGTACTGACTGTCAGGGACAGTGGTCCATGCACCCACCGCAATAAGGACAGTACTAATTGTCAGAGACATCGTTCCACGTCCAATAACCGGGCAGTACTGACTCGAAAGACAGTGGTCCGTGCACCAAGACGCATCCGTTCGAAATGCGTGCTGATTGTTTTTATTTTTATTTTATTGTATGGCATCTGGTAGTTGACCTTGAGAGGTCGTGACTACTTAACCGGACTATCCTGTGGCTGCCTTAAGCGGACTCAAAGCCTCCAGCCAGGGGCGTAAAACTACTTACATTACTAAGCGAACGCTCGCTAAGGGCACCCCCTGTGGGGTACGGACCTCGGCTTAGGGGGTCGCTGACGGGAGGACAGCAAGATGGGACAGGCTGGATCAAGTTTTGTTGATTATTATTATTCGGGGAATTTAAAGCTACAGGCTCAGCCACGGCGCGGGCCGGCACCTCGTCGAGCAAGGGTCGGGGGCGACAATTACGTCGGGATCTTCGCGAGGAACCTCGGCGGCGAGGTCGGAATGAAAGAAACGCTTTGAAATGCGTTTCATGAACTGGCGGATAGTGGGAATCTTGAGGTCAACGTGAAGGATCTCGTTGCGAACGTACCAGGGGGAACCTGTAATCCTACGGAGGAACTTGTTCTGGCGGGTCTGCATTCTATTGAAGCGATGGGGCTTGGCGTGTGCAAAGACTGCACTGTCATATGTCATGATCGGGCGGATGCACGCTGTGTAGATACGCATTTTGCACTTTAGTGACAATTTGCTTCGTGCATTTAGGACAAAGTGGAGTCTACCTAGAGCGAAGGCGACGCGCGAACGAGCCGCCTTAATGTGCTCTGAAAAAGAGAGGTGTTCATCGAGCACTGCACCCAGATATTTGGCTCGCTTCTCCCAAGGGATCGTCTTTTCGAACATGGTGATCGGTCGAGGGGGGCAGGGATTGCGACGCGGCTTTGAGAAAAGAACCGCTTGACTTTTGTCGGCATTGACTTCGATTCGCCATTTTCTAAACCAAGCGCGAAGCTTGTTCACTTGGGTTTGGAGAATGCGAGCTATCGAATTTTCATCACGGCCGGTGTAGTAGATGGCCGTGTCGTCTGCGAACAGGGCCAACTGGCCTTACTGCACTTGGGCATATCGCTGGTGAATAGCGTGAATGCTAGAGAAGAGATCACAGAGTCCTGAGGGACTCCTGCGCGAATAGGGTGGGGGGAGGATAGCGCTCCTTCGATGCGATAACGGAAGGTGCGGTTCGACAAAAAGTCCCGTAAGATGAGCACGAGACGATCTGGCACACCGAGTTGTTACAGCTTATATAATAAGCCGTTGTGCCAGACTTTGTCGAACGCTTTCGCTATGTCGAAGAAGACAGCACCGGTCATCAAACCTCGTTGGAAACCGAAGTTGATGTGTTCGACTATACGGTGGACCTGTTGTACGCACGAGTGTTGGGTTCTAAAACCAAACTGTTCGTTGGGGATGAGGCCCTTTGTCTCGGCGTAATCTCTGAGACGCTTATAAATAAGCCTCTCGTAGATTTTGCCGAGGACATTGAGCAGACTGATGGGGCGGTAACTAGTAGGCTCCGACTTTGGCTTGCCGAGCTTCGGGATACCGATGACGGTGGCTTCTTTGATTGCCTGTGGGAAGATGTTATTGCTCAGAGTACGATTGAAGATGGTGGTCAGTAGCATTATCAGGTGGGCAGGGAAAAGTTGGAATACCCTATTGGTGATTCCATCTGAGCCGGGGGCTTTACGAGCCTTAAGACCTTTGATGAGGTCGTGCACTTCGTCTGGCGTGACGGGGGGCAGTGGATATTCTGGGTCTTCTACGGGAGGGAGGGAGGCTCTATGTTCGATTTCGGCGTCGACTTCAGAGAGGTGAGCTTGGTCTTCTGGTTGATAGCTGGGCGAGCATTGGGCTTCTAGACTGTTGGCTAGAAGCTCAGCCTTGTCGACATCATCGAAGGCGATGGTCTTGTCGGGACGGATCAGGGGGGGCATGGAGACTATTTCTCCGGATCTTAGTTTCCTCTGGAGTTGCCAGAAGGCTAGGTGGGTGGGCTCTAGTTCGCTCAGCATCTTGTCCCAGCCGGCGATACGCAGCTCCTCTATGCGTGTTCTTACAGTACGCTGTAAGTAACGCATTTGGGCTTTGTTCGCGTCGCAGGGGAAGTTGCTGTAGGCACGGACAGCCGCGTTCTTCTCATTCAACAGTTCGCGTACATCGTCCGGCAACTTCCAGCGACCGTCCTCCGTCGCTGGAATTTCCCTTGAACAATCGTTCAGGACTGATTGTACGATCGGGGGGAAAGTGAGTGGGAGTCATCGGCGCGATGACATCGAAATTCTGAGAGGAGGAGGGGTTGAACAAGTGTCTCCCTCTGTAAGAGGTTCTGGTGCTATTCCAGGAGGGAGGTTTTGCGTTGAGATCACCCGCTTTGATAACGGAGTCACTCAGGCTAAATAGGACAGAAAGATCTTCAGTAAGTAGTTGGAAGTTCTCCGAAGTATTAATGGGGGGGAGGCAGGCCGATACTATGGTGATCGGTTGATGACCTGTCATGCCATGCCGACAGCAAGACACTTCCAATCGTGAAAGTGTGGGAGGGTCAATGGGAATGCAGTAAAGCTCCTTCTTGTAGTAGATAAGGGTACCGCCCTTATGGCAACGCGTCCTGTCATTGCGAACTGTACGATAGTTTGCAATTGACGGATTTCGGTAACTGGGCTTAAGGAACGTTTCCTGAACTAAGAGGATGTCGATGTGGTGGTCGCGGAGGAACTCGCTGATTTCAGCGCGTTGTCGCAAGATGCCAATGGCATTGAAATAACCTAGCTTTAGGGATCGGGGTTTGGTTCGCGCGAGAATTCCTTTATCCATTAATAGGGTTGGGTTGGTTGGAAAAGGACATCAGGGCTTGCGTAATGTCCGGGTACGCATTATATATACTTTGAATCATGAATATGTTGTCGGCATTTCTGGCGGCAACAATTTCGCTGGCCATTTTCCTGGCGCGAGGGGTAAGGAACGCCGTGAACGTGCTCGAGATCACGTTGAAGGCGTCCATCGGGTTCTGGCCGACCACACGGGTGGCTGCGGGTGGAGCTGAAGCGGCAGGAGCGGCTTTGTTGACAGGCACAGGAATGCCTTGGGGCGCGTTGACGCGGATGTGGGGGTCCATTAGTGGAGGGATGGCTGCAGGGACGGGTCTGGGAGCTAAGGCTGGAAAAGCCTGCTGGTGGTGGTAGTAATTCCAGGGCGAGGGCCTCTGAGGACTGAGTCGCTCCTGGTGATGAGTCGTTGGCCACGCGTGGGCGTAGTGGGGGCTTTCCCTTTGTTGACGGGCGTCTGCACGCTTCGTCAGCTTGGGAGATGAGGTTTTGGGAGCCTTGGGGCACCCACAAGAGTTGGCCGGATGGCCTTAGTCGCCGCACAGCACACAGCTTGGCGGCTCTGTGCACAAGGTGCAGTCTTTAGGACGGGTGCATTCTGCAGTGCCGTGATCGCCCAGGCACTTGACGCACCTGGGTTTGGCATGGCAGTGCATCTGCGAATGTCCGTAAAGCTGGCAGCGGTGACATTGCCCTATGACACCGGTCTTGAAGGGTTTTCCAATCTGCAAGCCGGTGAGGTTGCAGATGGATCGGACGTTAAAAATGGGGTGGTGACCCTCGGTAGGAGGACAGACCACGAGGACCATGTCGAATGGCACTCTGCCTCTGGCGCGGTGCATCCGGTTCACTTCGGTGACTGGGACGTTTTGCGGTATTTCTTTCGGGATCCTACGGATCACGACTCTAGTTTGACGGTCTTCGGGGAGGGCGTAGGTGTGGAAGGCAACACCTCTTAGCCGTAACGTTTTGGTTAGTTCCCTGTAGTCGTTAGACGTAGGGACTTGAACCTTTATACCCTGTTGGGTAGACTTAGCGTTGGTGTAGCCGATTCTTAATTCGGTACACCATTTGGACACATCTGTCCATTTCCCCTTGTCCTGGATGAACACAGGGGGAGGGGGGCGATCTTTTTTTCCGCAGAGGGCTGGTCAGAGGGCTTGGCAGCACTGTGGCTGAGGGAAGAGGAAGTTGAGGCCGAGGCGGCCTGGGAGGGGGCAGTGGCGGATGGAGCCACGCGAGCGGAGATAGACGGTTCGATAGCGGGTTTCTTGGTGGTCCTTGTGTCAGGACTCTCTTTCACCTTGAGGCTCCTCTTTTTCGAGCCGACCGTCTTGAAGACGCCTTCGTCGGAAGAGGAGGAGGAGCTCTGGGAGTCGCTCTCGTCTAAATAAGGCGAGGTCGGGCGAGGGGACGGCTCGCTGGTGTCCATGTGGACAGCCGGCGGCGAGCAACTTGTAAGTTGCGACGGAGAGGGCTCGAGGGCATCGCTAAATTAGCGATGTCCGAGCTGGCGGTGCCTACTTGGTCAGAGGGACCGGGGACGGACTGCTGCAGAGCAGCGAATTTCGCGCCATATCTAGCGAGGAAGTCGGGGTCCTTAAAGAGGACCTCCTTGAAGAACGCCACAATTAGGGCGTCCTCCATGGTCGGAGTGGGGGGAAAACTTAAGGGAGATAATGGTGGAAATCAAGTTTCCACTTTAGCCTAGTCCTATACCTAACTCCCCGGGTGGATTGGCCCGGGGATGAGTTCCCTCCCTGTCGGGTGCAGACAGGGAGGTGTGTACCTATTGGTGAGCCCTAAGCTAGTAAACCTGTCGCCAATCTTAATGTGCGAACGGGGCCCTGACCAGTCTAGCGCGAAGGGTGTAGACACACCCTAGAGACACTAGGTGAAGAGCTGTGGAAGGAAGACTGTACACCAGAGCCGACTAGGAGATCCCCCAAGGCCGGTTAACTCTGGGACCCGTTCAATTAACTGCCTCGCCCTGAAGGGGTTCGGCGGGTGTGAGTGGGTCAACACCCCACTCGGCTTCGTTGGCACCGTAAGGTTTCAAGCGAGGACCACGAAACTGTGGTTTTACCCAGAAGGGGCCTAATGAAGCTACTCACGAACGTCTGATTAAGAAATACGATTCGCCTTGAAAAAAGCACTTTTAAATTGATTTAAAAACAAAATCAATTTCTTGATAATGATTGTATATCGGTGTAGTCGGGGCGACTATGATGACGTCACGAGGTAGTGACGAGAATAATCGGGAAGCACAACACTGGGCCGGGAGCAGGAGAGCGCACAAACACGTCCGTTCGCGGCGAGAGTCGAGCGTCGAGTGCGTGCTGATTGTTTTTTTTTTTGTGTATGGCATCTCGTAGTTGACCTTGAGAGGTCGTGACTACTTAACCGGACTATCCTGTGGCTGCCTTAAGCGGACTCTAAGCCTACAGCCAGGGGCGTAAAACTACTTACATTACTAAGCGAACGCCGGCTAAGGGCACCCCCTGTGGGGTACGGACCTCGGCTTAGGGCGTCGCTGACGGGAGGACAGCAAGATGGGACAGGCTGGATCTGGATTATATTATTATTATCTGGGGAATTTAAAGCTACAGGCTCAGCCACGGCGCGGGCTGGCACTTCGTCGAGCAAGGGTCGGGGGGGACAGTTACGTCGGGATCTTCGCGAGGAACCTCGGCGGCGAGGTCGGAATATCGGTCTGTGTTTGTGCACTGTAATGGTGGCCCTACTGCTCTCCTGAATGAGAGTTATGTGGTCATCGGGATCGGTGAGGACATGCTTGGGACGGCGGACATGACTAATGGAGGAGGGAATATAGCTAGCGGCCTTGACAACCAGAGGGTTGCGGTGATTCGCGGCGGTCTCGAAGAAACGCTTTGAAATGCGTTTCATGAACTGGCGGATAGTGAGACCTTGAGGTCAACGTGAAGGATCTCGTTGCGAACGTACCAGGGGGAACCTGTAATCCTACGGAGGAACTTGTTCTGGCGGGTCTGCATTCTATTGAAGCGATGGGGCGTGCTGATTGAACAGCGCAGCTCCTTTTAAAGGCGATCGCTTGACAGCGAAACGTCACAACATTTTATTAGATTGGATTCAAGTCTATTAAGCCAAATGATCTATAGAGTGTATGATTTCTTTATGATGCGTCTGGTGATCGTTTCACTAGCGCCATCTAGTCGCCGTCTCTCGCAGCTGCTAATCAATATGGCTGCCGTCACGGCCATTCTGACAAATCACTCGTCCTCGAGTGCATTCAGTTATCTAATAAAAAAAGACTCATTAATTCATATCATCATCATCGTTACATATCAAAATAGAAAATATCACTGGTTGGTATTTCTTTGTAAAAGAAAACCTCTACAGTTTAAAAATGCTGGTCTAAATCGTCACCCACTAAAGCAGGTGAGATTCCTGCAGCTCATCACAGATGTCACTGGTCTAGGTATTTATTAACAAAAGAAAACCCCTATAGTTCAAACATGCTGGTCTAAATCGTCACCCACTAAAGCAGGTGAGATTCCTGCAGCTCATCACAGATATCACTGGTCTAGGTATTTCTTTACAAAAAAAAAAACCCCTACAGTTCAAAAATGCTGGTCTTAATCGTCACCCACTAAAGCACGTGAGATTCCTTCAGCTCATCACAGATATCACTGGTCTAGGTATTTCGTTGCAAAAGAAAACCCCTACAGTTCAAACATGCTGGTCTAAATCGTCACCCACAAAACCAGGTGAGATTCCTTCAGCGCAACACAGGATCATCATCAAATAACAGCAGGAGTGATCTTAATATTTTGTTTGCAGAGATGATCGTCTCCCACAAAAGTAGAAGAGACCATACTAGTTGATCATTCCAAAGATTCTATTATAGCTTCGGAATTATCTACACTTAATGTTCGAGAGCTAACAGATAAAGTTTCTTCCGAGTTAGTTAAATCATTTGCACTAAGGGTGCGAGAGCTTACAGAAAGTGTTTCCTCTGAATCATCCGCAGTCAATGCACGAGAGCTTAGAGTACGAGTTTCCCCTGAATCTGAGGTCATATTATTATTTACAGGTACAATAGCAATACTGAACTCATTATCTGCCACGGTTCGTTTATGATCATCATCACTATAATTTTCGTCAAACAGTGACTATTTTATAAGGGCACTTATTTTTTTAAATCTAAATTGATTTGATGTCTTTCTTCGCAATTTACGAAAAATCACCTGCAAAAGGTTTAATCCGGGCTTTCCCATTATTAAACCTTATAGTGTCAGCTTTAGTCACTCTTTGAAAATTTTATGATGCACTATGAACGAGCAGTTTCAACTTCAGTTGTTTCAGAAGAACTAGGAGTTTTTTCAGCTAGATTAAGTGAGGAACCCCGAATGATAATTAGAATTACATTCTCTATCAATAAAAATGTTCTTTAAAGTTTGCATGATCCTCTCAACCTGACCGTTAGCTCTACTTCAACCGGTTGCTATGAAAGGGAGCTCTATTGTATTATCATTACAAAAGTTTTTAAACTCACTGCAGTAAAAAACAACGTCCGCTATCTGCGGTAATGCGCTTTGGAGCACCAAAAATTTTAATTGATCTTTCAGCGTATGGAAAACTCAGGCCAGAGTATATTCCAACAGTACAAACTTTATAAAGGCGTCTATTAAAACTGAACAACATTCTTTTCTATCACTTTTTCCCGAAAGTGTTCCAGTTAGATCTAAATGAATTGTGTGCCAAGGGATTGGACGTTTTGGAATTGAATGATGTTTTGCACTTGCTGTACACCTGAAGGGCCTTTGGAAGTTTTACATACTACACAGCAAAAAATAAACTTTTTACAAACTTTGCCATGTCGGGAAACCAATAAAATTCGTAAAGTTTTCCTAAAGTCTTGTCAAAACCTAAATGTTGAATTTCATTATGAACATGGGTAATTAGGGACCAAACCAATGAACGATAGGTAGCCAACTAGAAACTCCTCTACGTTCTGTGGCAGCACGCACGTTTTGCGCGCGCACCCCGCGACATCACACTGGCGCTCAGCTGTATGTGACTCATATTTATAACCTCGGTACGTCTAAATATACCGATATATTTCTGATTATATCTTCATCTGGAGTTTCATCCCTCTACTGCCTAAACGCCAAAGTGGTGACCCCGAACGAAGCAACCGCAAGAAAACTATGCAGCGTGACACCGAACAACCAGACATGAAATTAGCAGGAGCAAGCTCAGCGAACTCACAGGACGTTTCGCTATCACCCCAACATATCGCCGAAATCTCGCTTTCCCTTCGAGTACCACATTTTTGGCGCGACAAACCCCGATTATGGTTCATCAGTTTCGAAGCAGCTACTCGTGATCTCAAGACAAGTGAAACACAGAAGGCAAGATGGTCATCGCTCAGCTACAAAAAGAAGACATCGAGCAAATATGTGACTTATCAAACCATCCGTCTGCCGATCGTCTATATTCAGTCATACAGAAACGTCTTATTTCTGTGTACGAATAATCTGATGGCGAGCAGCTACAGAAGCTACTTTCGGACATGGAACTAGAAAGCCTAGCCAAATACTACGTCACAAGCGCAATCTCGCTCACAATAAGGTGCCAGATTACACACTACGGCTCATGTGGATGAACTTACTACGCGCACGTCCGATCAGTACTTGTAGTAAGTGACACAATAAGCAAGGATACAGCATTCGATGAATTAGCCAAGCTCACCGAAAAAAATGCTTCAACAAGCAAATGAAATTTCCGCAGTATCTGTCACATCAGCGTCAACGTCCCAGCAAAACCCACCTGTGAGCATACGAAATCACGTCGAAGAAATTAGAATTGCACGTCGAGATCGCCGAACTGAAGAAGTCATACCGCCACAAGAACCACGACCGCTCGCGCACGCCACCGCCGCGACACCACAGGCGCAACTCGTACCGAGCGCGTTCGACGTCACGCCTCCGCTCTGGTTCAACTACACCGTCAACGCATTCAATTTTAACAAAGCAGGGAAGACGGAACACTAAAGGAGGCGTGGTTCTATCTTTCTATACAATATTCCTGGTCTTGAACCTTGCGTACGTGATATCTCTATCATTTCAAAAAGTACCGAATCGCGCTTCCGATCTTTATCTAAATGTAAAATTTACTTTACGAGGTTTAGAACTATTTGTGTTTGATAAATTGCGAAACAAGAAATCTGCATGAGCCATCTTTTGACCTTCGTACACGATATCAAAATCCTAAGCCTGCAATATAGCCCCCACCAACGGTGAAGCCTTGGAATCAAATAACGTTGAGTGAGAAGCCTTATCTATGGGAGTTCGGTAAATACAGTGAATGTTCGTCCATGCAAATAATACGCTATAACATATGCAGTATCATTATATTTTTGAATAAGAACTGCACCATATCCCTCACTACTTGCATCGGTATAGAGTTCAATGAGCAAGGAAGGGTCAAAAACTGATTCGGACCTTAAAATGTGGATAATTTTTGGTCATGCTCTGGTGTCCAGTTAAGATTGCCTTTTCCCCGGCCGAATTATTTGGAAATTGAGTAACAGAGTTGGGATATTACTAAAAGCTATTTTTTTTTATTTGATTTGGTCTTATCACCCAGCTATTCAGTTTGGACTTTCAGAAACTGAACTGTAAGAAACAACCAGAATTGAAACAGCAGGATCGTTATTTAAGTTTTTTAATGTAGACTGACAATAATCTGACTTTATAATATAGCTTAACTTTTAAAATAAATGCTTATTTCTAGGAAAATATAGTCTGGAAAATATTAACGTGTCGACCTTTTTAAGGAGTGACTGATCGCCATGAGCTCAAGAATAACTATGATCTTGGAAAAGGACTCGTTGCTACCTGGGCGTAGACTAATCCCCACTCAACCAACGGAACTTCTGATTCCGTGTTGCCATTAAAATAATATAGGATGTATCAAGTCTGTTATAGCCTCAAAAGTTTACATTCGGCCATCCAGAAGAAACGAGTCCCTTCGTTTATATATATTCACTTGCATCATTAAAAAGACACGAAACTTTAAACAATCTTTAAACATAAACTATTATAACTATGGACTCAGTAAAACTCCGGACTATGTCTATGTGAAGAAGGAAAAATATAACCTTATTCGACGGTATACAACACACATACTCTAAAAAAATACAACTTTCTAATGATTAAGCGACTAATTTTACAACATCAATACTTATTTCATGTGTATCATCAATAGGGAAAAGAATTATAATCTTATTATCTATTTCTTTTCATAACAAAAAAGTGTGCTGCTTATAATATTATGCTATTATACATTCTAAATATTTTGTCCCGATTAACAATTGGTGGCGGCACTCATGTGCTCCTACCTGTATCAACAATGCCAGGCGGCACTCATGTGCTCCTACCTGTATCAACAATGCCAGGCGGCACTCATGTGCTCCTACCTGTACCAACAATGCCAGGCGGCACTCATGTGCTCCTACCTGTACCAACAATGCCAGGCGGCACTCATGTGCTCCTACCTGTACCAACAATGCCAGGCGGCACTCATGTGCTCCTACCTGTACCAACAATGCCAGGCGGCACTCATGTGCTCCTACCTGTATCAACAATGCCAGGCGGCACTCATGTGCTCCAAACTGTTTCAACAATGCCAGGCGGCACATATGTGCTCCTACCTGTATCAACAATGCCAGGCGGCACTCATGTGCTCCTACCTGTATCAACAATGCCAGGTGGCACTCATGTGCTCTTACCTGTATCAACAATGCCAGGCGGCACTCATGTGCTCCTACCTGTATCAACATTGCCAGGCGGCACTCATGTGCTCCTACCTGTATCAACAACGCCAGGTGGCACTCATGTGCTCCTACCTGTACCAACAATGCCAGGCGGCACTCATGTGCTCCTACCTGTACCAACAATGCCAGGCGGCACTCATGTGCTCCTACCTGTATCAACAATGCCAGGCGGCACTCATGTGCTCCTACCTGTATCAACAATGTCAGGCAGCACTCAAAACCCAAAGTTGGCTAAAACATGTTAATTATTTTTATGGCACAACATCACTTATAAAAGAAAAGAGCCCTACCCTAGAACAAGTCTGGTGTAGCTATAAAAAATCGCCATGAACTGGAGTTATATCTACCGACACTACACGGTCTTTGACAACAAATCGGTCTATTTTATATTTTGTGCTTCGTTTCCTATTTTAATCAAAGTTTTAATCAAAACATTATTATTTAAAAGAGTGTCCATGGAGTTTCTTGCCCGTTCTTCTCCATAGGTACCTACTACGCTTTGGAATGGGCAACTAGCTTCATATTTCTGACTGACCGACTCCTTGACAATTCAAAAGTGCCTGTAAATGGTTTAATTGAAATAAATGATTTGAGTTTGAGTTTGAGTTTGAGTTTACCGGAGAAATTTTAACTAAACATCAAGAAATAATTCAGTTAAAATTTCTCCGGTTTCAACCCTAACTTCGTCCAACGTTTTTTTTCCATAACTCCGCTGCCTACCTCGATTACTTCCTTTAATATACCCAGAGAAGAGAAGAAGGGTTACAAACCCTTCTCCCAAACAGCAATTCAGTTTCGCGGGCTATCTTTGTTGCACCTGTTTCTATGCACCACAGAGGTGTTAATACCTAATTGTACGTCTTTCACGTACTCGTCCCACTAATTGGGATTTTTATAAAGCATAGTCACAGCATTTAAAATGTGTTTAATCCCTAAAGATTTGACTAGTAAAACTTGTACCCCTGTCCTTTATGAGTCTATGAGGGTTGCCGAAATTACAGTTTTTTTTTTTTTACGATTTTGCTTTCTTCGTCAGTACTACGAACCGGTGCTTAATTAACTGACTTAGTACAAGAATGAACTATTACTTACAAATAGCATTTTCTTTACTTTTGGTAAGTAAAAATGGTGGTCCGCATGGATAGTGTGAAAGGACACTTCTATTTTCAGTATGGGGTAGCAATCTTTCTTTAACACCAGAGGGCATCTTGTGGTGAGCGCACTCAAAGCAGGCAGAAACATTATCTAAAAACTTCCTCTTAGGGAACCATAAGTAACCACGAATTCTATCTAGTCTTTTCAAAGCCGAAATGTCCAACATAATCGTGATTAATTTTCAGTACTTGCTATCTTACGCCTTTTGGTACGACCCATCGCAAGGGATTTTCTTTTATAACGCGGAATACACGACCGTTAAGAATGTTAAAATCCCTACGTATACTTGCAATTTCAGCGGCCTCTGGATCTTCTAAAATTGCTTTAATGCGTTTAATTTCTGTCGATCAAATTTGGATGTATTCTTTATTGGGCATTCCGTAATAGTATGACCTACAAAGGACAGTGCCAGAAACTGTATAGATTTTTGCCCCGCTCAAATCAAAAAGTCATTTACAAGCCTGCAAAATGCAGCATCTTAAAGCTTATTTATAACTGTTAACTGAACATTTGTCCAAATTCCTGCAGAACGTGCGGTTTCTGTTAAATGATAAATGATTTTATTTCTGTAAGTAGGTTTTTACAAACACTTTTACACGTCAATACTATTTTAAAAGTAGATGAGATCGGCGTTTCCTATCTGACTACTCTGAGAAGAAACGCCAAAACAAACTCAGAGGTCACAGTCTCTTTTAAAGTCCAGACATAATCTTGGTCAGGTCATGTGAAGACCATGTGGATTGATGTCTGAAATGGTCTTTTGAGGAAAGAACCAAACAGAATGAGTGGACCTGTCCAGTCAGTGCACGCATTTGTCAGTAATCATGCAGCTCAACACAACACATATGGAGCTCAACGATTCGACGAACATTACCAAAGAAAGGACATTTGGGTAGGCCGCATAAATTGCTCAAACTGCCAGACCATGATTAAAACTAATTTTAAAAATTAAAAATAGATTGAGATAAAAAAAAAACAACAAATCCACACTGCCTTCACATTCACAATAATTAAAATATATTAATATACTTTACAAAGTAAATTTTCACGTCATGTCAAAGTGTAAAAATCCGAGAATAAACATGGTCAGGTCATATGAGGACTCTGTAGACTGGTGTCTGAAATGGTCTTTTGAGGAAAGAACCACACTGATTTGAGTGGACCTGTCCAGTCAGTGCATGCATTTGTCAATCATGGTGCAGCTCAACTCAGAACTAAGGAGCTCAACGATTCCACGAACAATACAAAAGAAAGGACATTTGGGTAGGCCGCGTTAAGTACTCAAACAGCCAGACCGTGATTAAAACAACTGAAAGAACAAAAAAACAATGACTCACATAGTCCTCACATTCTCAAAAATTAAAACAATGTTATACTTTAAACAGTAAATATAAAGATGTCATTGTTTATCTAAAAAAATCAAAAATAAAAGTTTAACAGCAAATTAAACATAGACAATATCTGTGTAAACTTATTGGAGCAGCTCAATCCCAAGCCTTCTTGTCCTCAATATAGCCTTTGACAGTATAATAGGCATTCTGGCATAATTTCCGCTTTATAAATGATTTGAATTTATTAAGGCTTAGTTCTTGAATGTGGCCAGGAAGTTTATTATAAAAACGAATACTTTGACATTTAAACGAGCTACCTATTTTCTTAAGTCTGGTAGTAGGAACAACAAATTTGTGTTTGTTCCTAGTATTTATGTTATGGATATCACTGTATTTTTTAAACAGATTAATATTTTTATGTGCATACAAAAGATTTTCATAAATATACTGAGAAGGCACAGTCATTATATTAATCTCTTTAAATTTGTCTCTGAGGGAGTGTCTGGGACTTAGTTTATAAATTGAACGAATTGCCCTTTTTTGTAAAACAAAAATTGTCTGAATATCGGCGGCATTTCCCCACAAAAGAATACCGTACGACATCACACTATGAAAATAACTAAAGTATACTAAACGGGCTGTCTCTAAATCAGTTAAATTACGAATTTTTCTAACGGCGTATGCTGCAGAGCTTAGTTTTTTTGACAATTTATCTATATGGGGGCCCCATTGAAGCATGGCATCCAAAGTTATGCCTAAGAATACTGTGGTGTTTTCGGGTTTCAACTCTTCACCCTTAATAAGAACACTAGTTTCTACTTGTCTAACATGAGGTATCGTAAACTTAATGCACGTAAACTTAATGCATTTGAAATTGCAGTTAAAATCTTAAAACAACAATGACATTGATTTTAGGTTAAGTGCAGTTTATAATTGTTAAAAAGCGATTTAAACAACATCTAGGTTACGCATTATCATAATTATAACAATCACAATATGAGTTTGTTTTAGAGGTATTTAAAACTTTTTTTTTTGTTGTGTATGATGCGCAATAAGTACCGCCACAGGAAATTCTGGGGTTGAATTCCTTTTATCATTGATTTGTAATCGGCAAGTTCTTTTTTTTATATTATGAAAAGGTTCTAAAATCATTACAATTATTTTCATAAATTTAAATTTCCTGTAAATAGCTGGGGCAGGATCTGGCATTGTCTTTTGCAATGGTCACATTTAATAATAGGTTTCGGACATTTAAAACTTACATGACCCAAACTAAGCTATCGGAGTTTTGACGAGCTTTATTCGATGATCTGAATTAGATTCATTACTTTTCGTTGCCGCTCGAGAATTACACTTGGGAGCAAATAAATCGAGCCACTTCCTTTTTCACGCATTATGGTTATTATTTTTGGTATTATGGAACGCATCGATTCGAAACATATATCGCCTAAAAGGGTATTTAATAACCTTTACAATGAGGGTAGTTAGTTGTCAAAATTTCATTTTAATTAAAGTTTAAAGGGTAGAATAAAATTATCGCATTTAATTTGCTTATGACATTTTTATTGTACTCTGTTAAGAAAAGATTAAATTTTAGGTTTTTGTAAATCATACCCATATTACTTGTTATTGTTGTCTTTATCTGTGTCTGTGTAATCAAAATAACCTGATAAAATGGATACTACACCGACGGAAGCTGCCCAAGTTGTAGCTTTACTTGAGGTTGGACACGGACAACGTGAAGTGGCACGCAGACTTCATTTGAGTCGTTCAAAGGTACAGCGGGTATACCGCAGGTATCTGGAGACTGGTGCTTTTGTTCGGCGACCTGGAACTGGCCGACCACGGGCAACAACAGAACGTGACGACCGCTTTATTGCAACCAATTAGTTGCGCGACCGTGGACTTAATGCTGTTCAGCTACAGCAAGCGTTACGTGACGTTCGAGGTGTCGCAATCAGTAGGTGGACAGTGAGACGAAGACTAAAGGAACGAAATTTAACATCACACAAACCAGCAACTGGCCCAAAATTGACTGTAGCTCATCGCCGATCTCGCTTGGAGTTTGCTCGAGAACACATTAATTGGACGTTAGAAGACTGGAGGTCAGTTTTGTTTTCTGACGAGTCAAGAATCTGTCTTTTTAGCAATGACGGGAGAAACCGAGTGTATAGACGTCCTGGTGAAAGATTTGCCCAATGTTGCATTCGAGAAACTGTGAGTTTTGGTGGTGGTTCTTGTATGGTGTGGGGAGGAATTTCTCTAGACGGAAAAACGGAACTTGTCTTCGTCGACCCCGCCAACGATGGCAGTGGTAGACGTGGATTAACAGCTGACCGATACATAACTGACATTCTTGAAGACCACGTAATGCCGTATGCTGGTTTTGTCGGAGAAAATTTCTTGTTTATGCATGACAATGCGAGACCTCATACCGCGCAGATCGTTACAGAATACTTGTCTGCGATCGGGATTCAACAAATGGTATGGCCAGCACGAAGTCCCGATTTGAACCCGATCGAACACCTATGGGACGAGCTAAAACGGAGAGTCCGAGCCAGGGTTCCCGCTGTTTCATCCATTCCCGAGCTTAAAGTCGCTGTGCTTGAAGAGTGGGAGAACATACCACAATATGTCATCGTAACTCTGATCAGATCGATGACTAATAGGCTACAAGAATGCATCAGGGCACGGGGGGGTAATACCAGTTATTAAGAATAATTTTTTTGCAACAATTTTGTTTTTTATTGTTTTTATGGACTGTTTTAGCCCTACTAAATTTTCTATCAAAATTACAATTTTTCTTGCAGAGCCAATAATTTATCATTCAATAAGGTTATTATTCAATAATTTACCCTCATTGTTAAGGTTATTAACTTAACTTTTAGGCGATATATAGTTCGAATTGATACGTTCCATATTCCCAAAAATATTTACCATTTTACGTGAAAAAAGGTAGTGGCTCGATTTATTTGCTCCCAAGTGTATTTGATCCAGATAAAATCCTTCTCCTAAACTCGCTGTTTTCCCTATGTTGAGTTTTAACAGTTTTGAAAACTTCTAATATATCTTCAGATTTTTTTTAAATTTCGCGGCCTGAGCACCTAACCTTATACTCCTGTCATCTATCCCATGGATAATACGGTCAATAGCCTGCTTTCCAAATAGTTTGCACCGATTTTACAAGTTTATTTTAGAAAAATAATACATTTCAAGAGATTCCCCTTTGCCCACCCTTGCTTAAGCATTTCTGTTAACAATTCAGCATAATTCTCTGTATCCGGAAAAAAATATTTCAAAAGTTGCTTCCATTCAGACCAGGTTCGCTTAAGAGAAGGAAGGTCAGTTTTGTTTTCTGACGAGTCAAGAATCTGTCTTTTTAGCAATGACGGGAGAAACCGAGTGTATAGACGTCCTGGTGAAAGATTTGCCCAATGTTGCATTCGAGAAACTGTGAGTTTTGGTGGTGGTTCTTGTATGGTGTGGGGAGGAATTTCTCTAGACGGAAAAACGGAACTTGTCTTCGTCGACCCCGCCAACGATGGCAGTGGTAGACGTGGATTAACAGCTGACCGATACATAACTGACATTCTTGAAGACCACGTAATGCCGTATGCTGGTTTTGTCGGAGAAAATTTCTTGTTTATGCATGACAATGCGAGACCTCATACCGCGCAGATCGTTACAGAATACTTGTCTGCGATCGGGATTCAACAAATGGTATGGCCAGCACGAAGTCCCGATTTGAACCCGATCGAACACCTATGGGACGAGCTAAAACGGAGAGTCCGAGCCAGGGTTCCCGCTGTTTCATCCATTCCCGAGCTTAAAGTCGCTGTGCTTGAAGAGTGGGAGAACATACCACAATATGTCATCGTAACTCTGATCAGATCGATGACTAATAGGCTACAAGAATGCATCAGGGCACGGGGGGGTAATACCAGTTATTAAGAATAATTTTTTTGCAACAATTTTGTTTTTTATTGTTTTTATGGACTGTTTTAGCCCTACTAAATTTTCTATCAAAATTACAATTTTTCTTGCAGAGCCAATAATTTATCATTCAATAAGGTTATTATTCAATAATTTACCCTCATTGTTAAGGTTATTAACTTAACTTTTAGGCGATATATAGTTCGAATTGATACGTTCCATATTCCCAAAAATATTTACCATTTTACGTGAAAAAAGGTAGTGGCTCGATTTATTTGCTCCCAAGTGTATTTGATCCAGATAAAATCCTTCTCCTAAACTCGCTGTTTTCCCTATGTTGAGTTTTAACAGTTTTGAAAACTTCTAATATATCTTCAGATTTTTTTTAAATTTCGCGGCCTGAGCACCTAACCTTATACTCCTGTCATCTATCCCATGGATAATACGGTCAATAGCCTGCTTTCCAAATAGTTTGCACCGATTTTACAAGTTTATTTTAGAAAAATAATACATTTCAAGAGATTCCCCTTTGCCCACCCTTGCTTAAGCATTTCTGTTAACAATTCAGCATAATTCTCTGTATCCGGAAAAAAATATTTCAAAAGTTGCTTCCATTCAGACCAGGTTCGCTTAAGAGAAGGAAGGCCTTGGTACCATAACTTTACCTGACCTACTAGTTTGGGTAGAGCATAATGTATAGTTTGTTTACTGCTCCATCCATATATTTCCGTGCTCTCATCCACTTTATTTAACCAAACGGTGATGGTTTGTTCTTTGGAAAGAGGATCAAATTCGGGGATAACGTTATTGTTCATAGAGGGAAAACTATCACCAGACCTATTCCTGAGCAATCTTACCATTTCCTCAAAAAATAATGATGTTGTATCATACCTTGATCTATCCCTGGATCTATCTTGGGATTTACCTGTGGAACTCTGGAACTATCCCTCTCGTCTTGGTCTCGTTCGTTGATTAGAGTCAAGTAGAGTTTGTCGTTCAGACGGATCCCGCGATTGTCGTTCCTTTTGAAGTTGCTTCTCCAATAGCTCCAATCTTTGCCTCTCCAAACTTTTATTTTCCTCTAATTCCCTAATTTCGCTGCAGCTGCGTGATCGCTCTTGACGTCGTGATCGATAGTGCGGCGTGTCGGGTTCTCCATGCTGCAGGGATAGAGCACTATTATTCTTCTACTGCGATGTCTATAAGGCGAGTGACTAGACTCCTTTGCAATCATGTCTGGTCGTGAGACTATGGGACTCATCGGAGCTTCCGGTATACAATATTGATAAATATTGTCCAGTGTTTCTGAAACTTAATATTGTAGGCGTATATATTGTTCAATCCCAATTCTGAGATGTAAGAAACAACCAGAATTGAAACAGCAGGATCGTTATTTAAGTTTTAAATGTAGACTGACAATAATCTGACTTTATAATATAGCTTAACTTTTAAAATAAATGCTTATTTCTAGGAAAATCTAGTCTAGAAAATATTAACGTGTCGACCTTTTCAAGGAGTGACTGATCGCCATGAGCTCAAGAATATCTATGATCTTGGAAAAGGACTCGTTGCTACCTGGGCGTAGACTAATCCCCACTCAACCAACGGAACTTCTGACTCCGTGTTGCCATTAAAATAATATAGGATGTATCAAGTCTGTTATAGCCTCAAAAGTTTACAGAACACTTCTTTAAATTAAACAGGAACTCCGCATTGGAAAGGTGGAGACGATGTGGCCTGGCTCCCCGCAGACGTAGCATGTGACTTGTGGCTTTTGGTTGACACGTTTATCCGCAAATATAGAACGATTAAATGGCGATGCCCGGTCCTGCCACATACGTTGCAGTTGCCACGAAATCCAAACGTAGCACGAGGGCGTTTGACGTCAGAATAATTTGACTCGGGCATTTCTGATCTTCGTTTGAGGATATGCCTCGCAGTAATCGTAATAACTAAGATTTGTTATTTACCACAGTCGATCTTAATTCACGACTTATTTGAACATCAGACATAGTTAATATGGAAATGGCAAAACCGGACACAACCTTTTCAGAAAATCTTGCGTCCGGGATATTCAATAACTTGGCAAAGACATTAACATGCCTGAGCGGCGGTCTCATTAGAAATAATTAGAAATTTTAAGGATACTGTCAAAGTGATCCTGAATAAGAATAGGGCGAGAGAACCGAGCTTTAAAAGTCTCCTGTATATCTTCCTATTAACCTATGATCTTGGTCAGTTATGTGGCTGCGCGGCCTTGAAGACAATGGGTCAACCTCATGATTAAATAGACACCATTCAAAAATTTGCTCCTAATTATGGTGTCTGAAAGCAGACACCAGCCCCCTATGTCTGAATTGGGGTCGTCAGGATCAAACGGTACCAACGCCGTGAAACGTTGAGGTGGTGCATTGGACCGGGGCAGCCGACATCAGTTAATTTTGCAAGATATGCTTCTAAACTATTTGAGGGTAGCGGAATATTTTCCTGCATATTTTGTGATGACGAATTGCCAGAGGTGGGCGAAAATCCGATCCCACTTTTGATGTCGGATTAAGCCCAGACATCAGAAGTAATACTCAGGTATGACAATACATTTTCAATTGAACAATCAGTTAATAAGTATCATGAATCTCGAAGTATAGAAATAGAATTAAATAACTAATAATTTTAGTGAGGGCGGTCACATAGGGCAGTACTAACTGTCAGGGACAGTGGTCCATGCACCCACCGCAATAAGGACAGTACTAATTGTCAGAGACATCGTTCCACGTCCAATAACCGGGCAGTACTGACTGTCGAAAGACAGTGGTCCGTGCACCAAGACGCATCCGTTCGAAATGCGTGCTGATCTTCGTGGGAAGTCGCTACGTCCCCGTAAGGGGGCGCGGCGAGCGGATCCGGGGCTATGACCCCCCGGCCGCGGAGGCTTTACATTGGCCCGTGAAAACGGGCCCCTCATTTTGTGGGCTACAGTGGCCGGTAAGATGATTGGGCACGCGGGCAACGCGAGCCCATGTGAGTGATTGCTATTTTGTTTCTGTAGGGGCGTCGCGACGCTTATAGTGAAGCGTCGCTTTCTTCACGACATCTCGGCGGTCTGTCGCCGCCAGGTGAGACCCCTAATTACCTAGGGGAGACCCGGCGACAACGACCAGCGACGGAGATGCCGACTCGACGCGCCTACAGAGTAGGTGAGTGGTCCCCGCCCGTCCAGATCACAGAGCTAGCCGTTCACTGTCCGGGCTAAGGGACCGTCATGAGTGTGTGAGCGGTATTGTAGTGTGCCACACCGCCGTGTCTACGCGGATCGCGGTCCGCACCGCGCCTCCGCGTGTGAGTTTAGGTGCCTGTATAGTGGCGAATGACTATGTTTGTTTACGTAACGCGCCTATTTTAACCCAGAACACGTTACGCAACAGATGTGTATTATGTATGTGGAGTCAAAGTGTCACAGGTAAGCTGCGTGTAACCTGAATTACAGCTTACCCGGGCGTCAATCCGGTGCGACGGGGGCATGGTCCGCTGTCAGGTCGCGGGGCATGGGTCTCGCGTCGGGGGGGCGCGCGTGCCGCGTGCTGATTGAACAGCGCAGCTCCTTTTAAAGGCGATCGCTTGACAGCGAAACGTCACAACATTTTATTAGATTGGATTCAAGTCTGTTAAGCCAAATGATCTATAGAGTGAATTATTTCTTTATGATGCGTCTGGTGCACGTTCCACTAGCGCCATCTAGTCGCCGTCTCTCGCAGCTGCTAATCAATATGGCTGCCGTCAAGTGCTTACATCTATTTTGAGAGCTAAAAATAACAAACATATTGACACCAACTCCATCATGTCTGCCTCTCAAAATGGATGTAGGAACGGGTCACGCGGTACTAAGGAGCTACTCCTCACTGTTATGGCCATTAGCCAACAGGTTCGTCGTTCCCGAAATGATCTATCGACATGTTGGATAGATTACAAGAAGGCCCATGACTCGGGGCCACATACGTGGCTCATGAGGGTGCTGGAATGTATAAAGTAGATGCAACTCTGCGCACCTTCTTGATGTCATGTATGGGGCGATGGAGGACGGTCCTTCGCTATCCAGGATGTCGGAATATCCTGAGGAATAGCGAGCTGATAAGGATCGAGCGAGGCATATTTCAGGGCGATAGTTTGAGCCCGCTTTGGTTCTGCTTAGCCTTGAATCCTCTAAGCACACTGCTGGAGGATTCAAGTCTAGGCTATCGGCTGAGGAAAGGTGGTCAGGTTAAATCTCACCTTCTGTACACGAATGATCTAAAACTCTTTGTCCCCAACAATTTGCAACTAATGCAGCTACTGAAAGTAACTGAAACTTTCAGTAGTGCCATCAGGATGGAATTTGGTGTGGACAAATATGCGGTCATGCACGTAAAGCGAGGGGAGATTGTGGACTCCGTGGGAACCCAACTCTCGGATTCCATAAACCTCAGAGCCCTCTCCGCATCCGAATCCTATAAGTATTTGGGTATGTCGGAAGCGTTGGGCATCAATGGTACTGACATGAAGCAATCGTTGAAAGAGCGCTTCTTTGGCCGCCTGAAGAAAGTGTTAAATAGTCTTCTGTCAGGAGGAAACAAGGTGCGCTTCTTTAACGGTTGGGTCATGCCAGTTTTGATGTGTGATGACTCAGACCGAACTCGACGCCCCGGATAGGAGGGTCCATACATGCTGACTGCAAACTGAATGCATCATCCACGGTCATCGGTAATGAGACTGTATATCCCGTGAAAGTGTGGAGGTCGAGGCTTTTTAAACGCTAAGACCCTACACAATCGCGAGATATGCAGTCTCAGGGAATATTTCCTAGAAGCCGACTTGGGGATGCATCGTGACGTGGTCGCGGTGGACAAGGGCCTCATGCCGCTCTCCTTGGCTAAAGAGAACTGGCACAAACCTGTAGTGCTTGACACTAATGATCGCATGGAAGTATGGCAGAGTAATGAGCTTCACGGACGCTTTTTTCGGGCCCTACATGGACCCGATGTAGATCTTCTAGCGTCCGTAGCCTGGCTGCGTTTCGGTGACCTCTTTGGAGAAACCGAAGGTTTTGTCTGTGCAATTATGGACGAAGTTATGATGACGAACAATTACCGGAGATTTATTGTGAAAGACTGATGATCTACAAATTTACTCGCGAGCTCCTATCGGAAATCTATCCGAGGCTATCGTAACGATTAATCGTAATCTAGCCCGAATATGCGACTGGGCTAAGAGATACGGACTTATGGTTAACCCCATAAAGACGCAGGTTGTGGTAGTAGTCAGTTCAAGGACGGTCTCAAGGTTCGACTGGACGACTCTTCCTCAAGTTTCATTTGATAACTCAGTTGTTCCCTTCAGTGAGAAAGTTAAAAACTTAGGGATATTCATTGATAAGAACTTCTCTTGGACTGCCCAGCTACAGGAAGTTAGCCGCAAGCTATTTGCATCTGCTGCATCTTTGAAGAGATTGCGTATTTTTCTGCCGACTGCCACCAAGATTGCGCTTGCACAATCGCTCCTTTTACCCATCCTTGACTATGCTAATGCCAGCTATCTTGACCTTACCCAAGACCAACTCGATAAACTTGAGCTGCTTCAATATATTTTTTTAAGGTTTATATTTGCTCACATTCTTTCCCTGTTGTATAATGTGCTCTTTTCCCCTTCCACTCCTCTCTATCTCAAGAAACGTTTCCAGTTTCTTTGCGACTCCCACACGAAATCGAAATAAAACGCGCGCAGTCGTTATTTGTGTTTAAAAGACTCGTGAAGGATCATTACTTGTCGTTATGATCTTGCTCTCGTAAACTGTAATTATCATTTATTTTCGTTTCTTATATAAATTTCGTATGTTTGTATTTATGTATCTATTCGTCAGGAAATGTTAATATGTTTTATATCTGTGTATCTATTTTAGTTTTATGAATACTTATTTCTTGCACCACTGACAGCCCATTCTACGGTTGCCTGGAAGATTTGACCCCGCTCTGACCAAGACTGGTCAATCGCTCTTCCCCATTGCTTCTCCACGACAACGCGCGAGCTCACACTTCACAACAGACCATCGCAAAGCTACAAGAGTTACAGCTGGAAGCTCTCCGTCACCCACCGTACTTAGCGGACCTTGCCCTCAAAATTTAGAAATTTTTTGAAGTGTGAAAAAATTCAACACCCGAAAGGAGTACAAAATGCTTTCGATAACTTCATAGATCGGACGGACTGCTAAGGCAACGTCTAATTGGTTAATTTGGACTGCTTCCATTTCTGGTATAGTGCCACACACTCGCTCGACATTCCGCATCCAGCCAACCACAGTGTGACAGATGGGCACCGATCAGATGCTAACACAGATCACACCGATCAGGGCATCATCATCTGGGCGGCACATGTCTGTCACTTTTTGTTCAGGTCGCTCCCAAGGTCTATACATCCACCTCTCATCGCTCTGGAACGTGCGATTCTGTATCGATCAACTCGCAGCTGATGCCGCCGAATACGGCTCGCCCATGCACAAACTTTCTGCTTCAGGAAGTCGATGCGCTCTGTGATACCGGTGGTTAATTGCAGAATTTGTTCTATGTTCAGTGGACAGTCGCGACTCGAGTTCCTACAACTGAGGAGAAGTTGCGACAAAAAAAGGAAGTGCACAGCACTGGACGTTCTGCGACACTATGTAAATTAACCCCCTCTCGCCACCCCTACCTCCCAGGGAGAGCTCGCCCGCTGTCGTCTTAATTCAGCCTAATTGCAGACACAAAACGACTTGGAAATGGACTGCAGACAACCGTCGGCGAAACTCAAAACTCTCAAACTCAAACCATTTATTTAAATTAAACCATTTACAGGCACTTTTGAATTGTCAAGGAGTCGGTCAGTCAGAAATATGAAGCTAGTTGCCCATTCCAAAGCGCAGTAGGTACCTATGCAGAAGAACGGTCAAGAAACTCCATGGACACTCTTTTAACGACGAAACGAAACTTTCCTTGTGTAACGAAGGCTTTTATTGATGTGTGAAGGAAAATAGACAACGATTATCATTTATTTTAGAGGCCATTTCGAGCCGTTGCTGATCTCAGTAAAAATAAAATGTAAGGCAGACACGAACAGCTATTGAATTCTAAAGCGAAATTGCTGCTGTAAATCAGCCGGTGAGTCTAGAACAGTTTAAATGTCTGGTTTGTACCGGGAGTGAAATTGCAGCCACATAAGAGATTCAAGTGAAGGCGTGCGGCCACCGGCGGGCGCGGCGATGCAATAAGAAAGTCGCGCTGCAGACAAAGCGCAGAAGGCGCGGAGGCACGTGCGCGCTGAAGGCGCGGCAGCACGAGCGCGCGAAACAACACCATTAGCGCGCAGTGTTCGTTCTGCTGCCAGAGTGCTCAGCCGCACCACAGCGACCATCTGTATCATGATGCGTCCCGATAGTGGGGCTTCTGTACGGAACACGCAGGTACCGTGTTCTGCGCTAACAACAGTCCGCGGCTCGCTCTGCACCCATGAGTCTCTTCGCATTCCGAACATTTGCCACCATTTCTTTTCTCCCGTCTAATATTATACGGATCGATTTCACAGCATTAGTGCAACCATTCTAAATCATAAACTAGGTTAGAGCATTTATATTGTAGCCGAACGTAGAGCTGCCAGATTTATATTGGTTTATTTAATTTCGCTGAATTTCTCAACAAACGCTTTGTAACTATTGTAAACGTTCGGTTTGAGAATTTTCAGAGGAAAATATACAAAATATGATTGTCCATTCCGTAGGGTGGCAGGTGGCGGCAGGTTAGCGACGTGCCGCGATAGCAGCTATTGTAGGCTCGTCTCGGCAAACGAACTAAATGAAAAATTGCATTTCACTGTGTCAACGTTTTAGCTGGAGGGCGAGCGCGGTGCGGGGCGCAGGGTTCGGGGCGTGGGGGGAGGGCTTAGCGGACCATGCTCGCCGACGCCTCTGCAGATTGCCGCCCGCGCTGACCCATATACCTAGTTTTTAACGTCTTTGCGTGTACTTACCGACTCCCGAATCCCGGCGATCATTCCGCTGAACGTGCTCTCCGGGCCATCGTATTCTCAATTATCTCCAGTACTACTACTGAGATAACTCTAATCTGGGAATTAATCATTCACAAACGTAGACTAAAAGTTCATGATAGTTGGTACGGTAGGCCGCAAGACATAGGTAACAAAACTAGTGTAGGCTGGCCTCTGATTCTGTTGGATCTGCGTACTGCGCCGGCCATCTCAAGGTCAGTGTTACCATGGACTGGCAGCCTACTGGACTAATATTCCGACCGCCGAGAGAATGCATAATTGGCCTCTCAGTTACATTATGAACGCTTTTTACGGATTTAATCTTTATTCGTTCCTAATCGTGTCCAAATAAAAGGTGACAGGAGCGCGTTCTCTCGGCGACCAGATCAACGTTACTTTGAGGATTCCGTAGTCAACAAGGAACCTTTGTAGTTTCACCTTGTCTGCCTGTCCGTCCGTCTGTCCGTGGCTTCGCTCAGGGAATCTTGGTACTAGAAAGCTACAATTTGGAATAGGTATACATACATGCCTAAAAATTTTTTGAGGAGTTACGTAAAGTGGGAAAGATATTTATCTCAAGTCTATCTCATGGTATAGGGTGTCGTTGGAAAGGCCGTTCAAAAATATTGCGGGTGTGTAAAAAGAATTTTGGATTCAGGGATATGTTTGCGGTTAGTAAAGTGTCCCCCATACTTGACTAACAGAAGTTAGCCGGCTAAATGGTGATTTCCGTATATAAAAAAACACGGCAGTAGGTACTACCTATATGTATAACGAAGTTAAAAGTTGTCACAGCTGAGTAGGCTTTACAAGTTGACGAGTAATAGTCGACCACATTTGTAGTTGGAATGTATGGGAGAAAATGTTTTTCAACTAAAAAGTTTGTTCTTTTAGTTAATTCATTCTGACTGCAGAACCTTTCATTGTGCGTGGTCCGACTCGCACTTTGCGTGGTCCGACGCGCACTTGGTCGGTTTGGTTGGTTTTGTTTGAATTATTTGTCGTAGCTGTGTGACTAACAATGTGTGAAGGATTCAACATGTATATTAAAATCCCAGCTTATACTAGGTTCTTTGCCATTGCAGTGTGGCCTCCATCTCAGAAACTAGCATGACCGAGTCCCGAGTAGATTCAGTCGTTACCTTGCCGACACTCACTACTGCCCAATGTCCTAGTTCACCACACCACCGCAACGCAACACACCGCAACGCATTGCACCGCACCGCAACGCACCGCAACACATCGCACCGCATCGCAACGCACCGCAACGTGCGTGTGAATCCTCCTCAAATAATACTTGAGCCGTTTATTTTGCATTCCGCACAAACTTCGCCAACTCCCAAAACGTATCAAATACTGGAAAACATCGAACAATTTGGAAGATTACACAGAAAGTTGGGCAAAGTTTGCCCGAGCCCGGTTATAGCGAAGTATTTACTTATTGTTACTTGTTTTTATTACATTTGGTTATTACAGATGTTCCAAGTTTACAAGATATTGTTTTTCCCTAAGTCTTGAATTGAGCGTATTAACTTACAGCCTGTGGAATCTATACTTAGGGATATATAATATTATTAAAAAGTAACTGTCTGTCTGTCTGTTTGCATGCTACCTTTTCACACCTAAACCACTGAACGGATTTCGATAAAATTGGACAAGAAGACAGGTGGCATCCCGGAGAAGAACTATATAGGTAAGGTTACTTTTTGTCTAAAAAATAAACTTAATATGGGAAACTTTGCTTATCATATTTTAGGTATACGAATCCACCACACAGGCTCAGGGCGGGTAATCTACCAACCCGCACTGAGCCTGTGTGGCGGAAACCGGCATGCCTTAGAACAAAAAATTCGAAGACATGTGACATCTGTCACAAATGTCTTCGAATTTTTTGTTCTAAGGCATGCCGGTTTCCTCACAATGTTTTCCTTCACCGTTTTGAGAGCAGAGGTGATGAAATAATTTACACAAAATAAAGCGCCAACGTCTTGGTTCGAAGGTTTGAACTTCGAACCTAGACAGGCGCTTTACTTTGTGTACGACCTACAACTCGTAAGTCGCGGCCGTTACCAATGGGCCATCATATTTATTTCTTACCAAAAGAAAATATTTTTTTAACAAATGCTAAGTTTCCCATACAAAGTTTCATCCCCTATTTCACCCTTTTTTAGTATTATTTTTGAACCAAAAAGTAGCATGTGTCCTTCCCTAGGGCGCCATCTATCTTCTTGCCCAATTTTATCGTATTCCGTTTGGTGGTTTAGGCGTGAAAAGGTAACAAAATACACAGTTACTTTCGAATTTTATAATATCAGTATAGACTAGTGTGGATGGCATGGGTTTATTTCATTTAAATCGGTCCGGTCCACTCGCTCCGAAGTGATATAATAACTTAGCTAATATACACGTAATGTGTGTGTGTGGAGTTTTTAAGTCATAAAAATTCGAATATATGTTATTAAGCTTTAACTTTAAACTGGGGCTTTATCAACCAACTCGTCTTATGAGCAAAACATGCATTGACAATTTTGAGCATGACTTGAATAGGTCCAAGGTATTAGAATTCGCATCCCTTCGCTGTTGGTTCTGCTGGGGCGAACGATGTATGGGTGCAGAACAATCTCCTTTAGCATTTCACGCGTTTTCAGATATTTTGTCACTTTACAGTCAGTCCCGAAACTGTCGTTTCTGTAAATGTCCATAAAACTAAATGTGTATCACGTGGTATTAAAAAAATGCAGAGAAAAAACGGCAATTACTGTTGCAGTTTCGATTGAAGCCTACTCAGCAGAACAAAAGGCAATTACAAAAATACACGAAACTATTTAAAAAGATTATTAATTTAGCTCATTATTACCATTACACAATTCATCATACCACGATTATTAATTTGACTGCCTTGTTGGTCTAGTGGTCGCAATCGCTACTGCTGAGCATGAGGTCCTGGGTTCGATTACTTTCTATTTCGAATTTCTCAGTAGCAGCCCGGAGTCTGGATTTGTGCCCGGTTGATGGCAATAGGCTCGCCCCCTATTAAATGGGGCTAACAACATAACTGGCGAAATGTGGGTGTACTATAGGTACACCTCTGCCCAACCCTTCGGAAAACAAGGCGTGATGTTATGTGTAGGTTTACAGGATTGTAATCGCGTTTCTATTCATTACTTGACGACCAGTAATAATCAAATATGGACGGCCGTCTTTCATCACATATTTCGTAACATTGTCTTAGAAGTTTATCCTGTGCACACAGATTATCCTGTAACTTCCGACCTTCTTTTTTTCTTTTTTCTTATGCCACATGTGTGTTACATAAGAACATTTTCTTTTTTTTTTTTTTCTGTTTTTGTTTTCTTCTTCAGTACTACATCTTCTTGATTATTGTTACTATTTGTTTTCACAGCTTGCTTTAACCTCCTTCTTGACTTATTTTGAGCAAATAAATATATCTTATCTAATCTTAACTGAAGTTAGACATTTGGAATCATAAAAGCCTGTTTATTAAAAAAAATAAAAATAAAATTTGTATGTATTATCTGTCTGTACGGCTGCACGGCTTCACGCGTGATGACTTGGTATGTACCAGCGGAGGGGTGCTATATGGTACATTATGGTCTTAAGATTAGTCAATGAAATCATCACTTTCTTCTAAGTGTGGCATGCAAATATTGGGTACATACATTACAAAACAGAGAATATTATGGTTAGTCTTCACATTAATAATATTAATATCTTAATTAGAATTACAATTAACAGATTTAAGATATGTCGGTTAGAAATATCAGGTGTTATTAGTAATTTAAGATGTCAAAAATATCTATAAATGTCAGAGTATCAAAGAGTAAAATGTCACACTATAAAAGATTACAATTAGGATGTCAAAGTTTCATTCAAAAAGTCGTTTAAATGGGGAAGGTCGGGTCGGGTTAAAGCTAATTGTAGATGGCGCGACCATAGCTAGGTCCCTACGGTCTTTAATAAATTTGACATTTCGTTCATTCATTCCATTTTGTGTTCATTCATGAGTTTGATTTTATTTCAATATTTCGTTATTTTCGATTATTTCAGTATTTTATATCAAGCACTTGACATGGAAAGTGACAGAATTTTAAACCTTGAATATTTCCTCGTAATCACTTTGTTCAAAATGTATACCACAATCTTTTAATTTTAGGGTCTTTCGGGAAAAGGTGCACTCCAATTTCGGAGTATCTAGGAACACAATAACGCGTCAATTTTCGCTAAAATAAAATAAAACCACATCACGCCTTGTATTATTAGCTTGTGTTGGGAACTAGCTACGACAGCGCCATTTTGACAGTTGCCTTCCCCATTATAATAACATTTTATACTCGTACATAGCAAGTCTTTAAGTTTATTTTTAAATCCATGTAAATTTAACTCTTTGATTGATTTTGGAATTTTGTTACAAACTTGCGGGGCTATGTAGAATAAGCTTTTCCATATTAGGGCTGTTTTGGCTCTCCGTCCGCGTAACATGTCTTTCCGCCTGTTACGTTTAACAGTATCTGATGGATGTGGAAACAAATGTGCGTTCAACTTGACAAATAAGGCAGTTCCATAGATATACAGCGCCGGTAGTGTCAAAACTTTGTACTTTTTAAAATATGGTTTACAACTGTCCGTTACTTGTAGTCCAAACATGGCTCTTATGGATCGCTTTTGCGCTTTAAAAGCGGCTTCTCTGTTTGCAGAGTCACCCCAAAATATAATACCGTATCTTAATACAGATGCCACAAGACCATGATATGCTGTGAGAAGTGCATCTGTATTGACGTTGGAGCAAGTTTATACAGGGCATAGGATGAACTACTAATTTTCTTACATAGTACTTCAATGTGATCCTTCCAGTTGAGCTGCATGTCAATAGTCAAGCCACTATTGCACTATCTACGTCGTGAATTTTATTATTTTCGTATTGGACCTCCATTTTTGTACTGAGCTTTTTATGGCCAAAGTGCATTATTTGGGTTTTTCTAAGATTAATTCTGAAATAATTATAATAAAGCCAAGAAATTAATGAATTGACCGCGTTATTGACATCGAGTTCAAATGATTCAGATGTATTGCAAGGTATTGTTATCGTACTATAGTCTGCAAAGAGTGTTACAAGGAAATTGTTAGGTATGAGAGTATTTATGCGGAAGGAAGGTGTCACTGTCAATCAAACTCGCTAGTCTGTTGCACACTGTTTATTATAAGAAGTTACTCCCCGGCGTGGGGAGAGGCGGGGCGCAGCCCGTCGCCTACATACCACTCGTACACATACGTAACATCCCTTCCCCTTAAGCTAGACAATACTCTTAATCTATGTTTATCTAAATCTACACTTAATCTATGGTCTTTTCCGGTTGTTACTCATCATCTTCATCATCATCATCGTCATCAACATCACTGACGTGTTGGCCCGCCGTTGGTGTCGAGAAGGTCGGACTAATTTCCTGCCGCCTGCGTGATACCGCGACGCGCGGTGGAGTCGCCGGCGTTCCCCGTTCAGGATCCATAACTGATCCTCCTCCCTCTTCTGACTGCGTGACGGGCTCCGGATGATTGGTGATTAGCGACGCTAAGTCGGGTATCACGTCTGGGTCCCAGTCCTGGTCGTCGATTGATGATGAGTGTAGTCTTGTCCTTATTTGGTCGATGTGTCTCGTGACTTCGCATCCCAAATGTGGCACGTATATTACGTACATTAAATTGCCTTTTTTTTTCCTTATTATTCCTTGTATCCAACTAAATTTTTTATTATTTGTATTTTTGGTAATCCAAACCCTGTCGTTTTCTTTGAAGTCTGTTCTGTGTTTTCCTTGGTAGTATTTAGCCTGTAAGGACTGATTGCGTGCGACGGTCTGAGTTAGGTCTGTGGACGAAGGTGACGGCGCGGTCGGATTCATCAGATCCAGCCGCGAGCGCAGAGCACGCCCGAAAACTATCTCTGCGGGAGTTTTATCAGTGGTGCTATTTTTAGAGTTCCTGTAATCGAATAAAAATTTTGCTATTTTTCCTTGTATGTTTTTTTTATTACAACCCTCCAAAATTATAGTCTTAAGCCCCTTTTTAACAATTTTCACAAAACTCTCGGCTTGCCCATTACTGGCTGGGTGATATACAGGAGATAGGATATGCTCGATTCCGTTAAGTTTACAGAAGTCCCTAAATTCCAACGAAGTAAAAGATGTACCGTTGTCACTCACCAACGTGTGTGGAACCCCAAACCGTGACATGAAATCATTTAATTTACTTATAACCGCCTTTGAATTATAAGTTGAGGACATATCATAACATTCCACCCATTTGCTATACGCGTCTACAATAATTAAAAACATGTAGTCATGGAACGGGCCCAAGAAATCCATGTGAATTCGGTAAAAAGGGTGCGGTGGCAATGGCCAAGGCGCGAGAGGGGCATGCGGGGGCGCAGGGCGCAGCGCACAGCACACGCCACAAGCACCCGCTACTCGCTCCAGCGCCGCGTCTACGCCAGGAAACCAGAGCCGCTTGCGAGCCTCTGCCTTCATCTTCACTATTCCGAAATGCGAGCTATGTAATTCCCTACATACTTTTTCTTGCAAATTTGTAGGAATAACGACTTTATGTCCACGCATTAAGATATCCCTTTCATAAGACAGCTGTGTACGACAATTGTAAAACGGTTTTAAGACTGCGTCATTAACTTTCCTAGGCCAGCCGTTTAAAACATAATGCTTAATAGTGGTCAGATGAGCGTCACGAGCCGTCTCGCGACGCATGTCGTTTAGAGTCACTGGTAGGTCCCCCTCCACTACAAAGTTGACATAGGTCGCGCGATCCTCGCAGTCTGCGAGTTCTTCCGGCGCCTTTGTCCCGTTCCCTCCCCCGCTGTCCCCGCACGCCCGAGATAGATAGTCCGCGCTGTTATGCTTGCTGCTAATGTACTCAATCGTATAGTTATACGCAGCTAGAAATATAGCATATCTTTGTAGGCGATTGGCGGACACTTCGGGAATGCCTTTGTGAGGCCCGAATATTGCTAAGAGGGGTTTATGGTCCGTTCGTAGCACGAAAGGATTGGACCGACCATACAAGTATTGATGATAACGTCTTACCCCAAAAATGATCGCTGTTGCTTCCTTTTGAATTTGCGCGTAACTTTTTTCTGCTGATGACAGCGTCCGTGATGCGTATGAAATTGGCCTTTCCAACCCTTCAAGTCCTATTTGAGATAATACTGCTCCTAATCCTGTTGGTGACGCGTCTACAGTTAATATTAACTTAGCGTTTGGGTCGAAATGCGCTAATGTTTTATCGGATGCTAAAATGTTTTTTATTCGGATAAACGCGTCATCGTGATTGCGAGTCCATTCCCACTTTGTGCTTTTGTTTAATAAATTGTATAATGGGCTTAGTATGGATGACGCGTCTGGCACGAAGTTCCGGTAATAATTAGTTAGACCTAAAAACGACTGCAACTGTGACACGTTATTTGGCTTAGGAGCTTGTAAAATAGCTTTGACTTTCTCTGGCGACTTCCTAACACCATGTTTATCTATGACGTGACCTAGATATGAAATCTCGTCTTTGAAAAATTCACATTTACTTATCTGTACCGTCAAGTCAGCATCATTTAATCGTTGTAAAACCGTGATGAGTCTCTGCGTATGCTGATCTTTATTTGCACCCGTTATGAGGATATCGTCTAGCAAAAATATGATTCCGTCAATACCCGATAGCAAACATTCCATTGCGCGCTGGAAAATGGCGGGTGCGCTGGCCAACCCAAACACTAATCGAGTGAAATTAAAAAGACCGCGGTGCGTATTAATGCAGGTTAACCTCTGTGAGTCCTCATTTAGAATGAATTGGTTATATGCCATTGACAAATCAATTTTACTGAATTGTACGCCCCCGTGTAATTTGGCCAACAAATCGTGTACCGTCGGCAAGGGATATTGGTCGATTATTAATTGTTTATTGATTGTTACTGAGTAATCTGCACATAATCGGATGCTACCATTCTTTTTCAAAACAGGCACGACTGGCGATGCGTATTCTGAGTGTTCCACTGGCTTCAAAATGTCTAGTGACAATAATCGGTCGAGCTCCTTGTCGATCAGATCTTTTAGCGCGTAAGGTACCGGTCTTGCTTTAAAAAAAATTGGTTTAGAGTCGGATTTTAAATGTAAATCTATTTTATGTTTGTTAAACGATCCGAGGTTGCCTGAGAAAACTTTAGGAAACATGCTAGGGAGTTGCTTGTCAATATTAGCATGGTTGGTAAACCCGCATACCGCTTGGTCGAGAACGGCATGTACACGTGCAGGTGCTAGCTCAAGGTCGAACTCACGAATAAAGTCGCGACCAAGCAGCGGCGGTCCGCCTGCGCGCACTACGTACACATTCATAGTATGCGTTCGGCCCAGATACGATACAGGCAAATAAACAACTCCGATTGTTTTAATATTTTCCCCCGTATAACTTAATAACTTTTTGTTGGTGACTGACAACGGTAATCGTCTAAAATTCGAGTTGTAGGTTTCCTCCGAGATGACGCTTACTGCTGAACCACTATCGATTTCGAACTCTAAAGCTAGACCACTGATAGTTACACGCTCCGTCATTGGTTTTCCTTTAACGCACCGAATATTGTAAAAATACTCACCGTCGTCGCCTCCGTCGTCCACAGTTCCTTCCTTCACGAACTTTACTTTACCCTCGTTTGGGCACATTTTTCGCAAGTGGCCCTTATTTCCGCACTTTTTGCACTTATAGTTTTTATAACGACACTGATTTTCTTTATGATTAGTGAATCCACACACACTGCACTTTTCCTTTTTGGATATGTTGAAGACGCCGTCCGGGCCCACTGCGCCGATGCTGTTAGTGCCCGACGCTGCCACCGACGAGGCATCGCGCGCGCAGCGCATGCTCTCTGCCAAGTCGATGGCCTTCGAGAGGGTCAGCTCCTGCTGATCCTGCATGAAAAGTTTGTCCCGCTCTCGTCCTGCCGCCATGCCCATAATAAATTTGTCTAGCAAGGCCTCCTCCAAATTCTTGAACGCACAGTGAGCTGCTAATCCTCTTATCCTGGCCGCCCATTGAGTATGCAATTCCCCTGGTCGTTGAGTTGCCGAATAGAAGATTGACTTCTCTGCAAACCCGAACCTTTTTGGTGTGAAGTGTTCGTCTAGAAGTTTTACTAATGCCTCGTAACGTAATTCTTCCACCTTGTTGGGTAACGCCAGGTCACTAGCAAGCTTGTAACTTGATTCACATAGTGACGTTAACAATATCGCCCTCCGTTTGACTGTTGCTTTGTCCGTTTCCGAGGTTATGTCGTTAGCGATAAACCACTGATTTAAGCGTAACTTGTAACTATTCCACTCTTGCGATTGGTGGTCAAAAGTGGAAAGAACGCCATAAGTCGCTCCCGTAGACATTGTACTGTTAATGTGAGTTCGCTCGTCGCCACGTGTTAGGTATGAGAGTATTTATGCGGAAGGAAGGTGTCACTGTCAATCAAACTCGCTAGTCTGTTGCACACTGTTTATTATAAGAAGTTACTCCCCGGCGTGGGGAGAGGCGGGGCGCAGCCCGTCGCCTACATACCACTCGTACACATACGTAACAGAAATCTATTGCATTGGGCAGGTCATTAATATAAATCAAGAACAGTAAGGGACCCAAAACACTGCCCTGAGGTACTCCAAAATATACTGTGCAATCTTTGGACATGTATGTAACTTCTTCTTTAGTCTTTAAATTTAAGTCTGTTATAGCAGTAACTTGTTTTCTTTTTGATAGGTAAGTGCATAATAAGTCCAGAATATTACCTCTTATACCATAAGAGTCAAGTTTGTTTCTTAAAATGTTATGCTCAACACAGTCAAAAGCTTGCGTCATATCACAATACACAACACAAACAGGTATCTTATTATCAATATTAGTCATAATTTTATTTAAAAAGTCATATTAGCCATATTTATTTATTTATACTTCACGCACATTTTGTACAGCGGTGGACTTAATGACATAGGCATTTTCTACCAGTCAACCTTTGGGTGATGCAGAGACAAGCAGTGGTAGGTGCTATTTATAAAAAAAAACAAGGAATAAATAGCAAAAGTCATAATTAGCCATATTAATTGTCACATTCTTCCGAAAACCTTTTTGCTCGTTACAGAGAATAATTTGTTTTTCTAAGTATACGTATTGCTCATTATTATTTATAATGAGCTATACGTATACTTAGAAAAACAAATTTTCTCATAAATTTTCGAGAAAATTGGCAAAAGCGCAATAGGTCTATAACTTTGCATTAGCTGCTTATTACCCTTTTTTTAAATAGGTTTAACTATGGAGATCTTAAGACTGTCAGGAAACACACCCTGACTGATACACAGGTTAAGAATATGGCTTAAGTGTTTAGAAATTAAATCCGCAATATGTTTTATAAATAAATCAATAAAATAAATATACCATATTAGGTTAGTATTGTTAGTTTTTACAAAATTAACTATTTATTAATCCTAGTTGAAATTTCGTCATACCCTACGCTATTAGTGTTTTTATGACCTTTTATAATGTTAAATATTTGGGTCGGCTGACATGGAGCCAAGAATATTGATTTTTGTTTATTTTAAATATACGCAATCGATCTTTATTGGCTTAATTTTTTCAACGAAGTAATCGTTGAACTTCTCAGCAATTAGTTGGGGTTTGTCAAAAGTTTCATTGTTAAATTGAATTGCATTTATTGAATCATTAGGTAGACTTAATTTAGAGTTTTTTATTATATTCCATGTCATTTTATTTTATTGTCCGAAGTTTTAATATTGTAGTTATTTTGGAATTGTTTAGTCACTTTTTTTTAAATAACTTTGAGTAATTTGAATATTTTGTTTTATTTGTTTGAGTAGGTTTAAGTCTAGAAATACACAACAATTGCCTTTTCTTGAAGCTACGTAATTTAAGTCCTCGCGATATCCATTTTGGTTTTTTGGTTGTTGGTATTTTAATACGTCTACGGGGGAAGCATAGGTCATAGAATGATTTAAATTGTTCGTTAAATGAGTTAAATGCATCATTTGGATCGTCATTGTCATACATTTCAGAGAACGTTAGTTTCTCGAGACACTTTCTGAATTTAATCATGTTCTCTGGGCAAAAGTCCCGTTAATATTTATACCAATATTTCAAAACACAGTTAATAGGTACGGGACACTTCAGCTATTGTGCAGTGTGATCCGAAAGGGCAAAATTCTATCACTTCCCTCTTGCATTTTTTCTCGAAATTATGGGCGAAATTATCAATGCAGGTTTGGCTCTGCATTCTGGTTGGTTTTTCTATTGCCAATGTCATGTTAAAACTTTTTAGGAGACATCTTAGTTCGAAAGTTATATTATTATTTCTCAATACGTCTATATTTACATCGCCTGCTATGATAATATTCCTACAATTTCTTTTTGCCAATAATGTCAATAACTGTTCTAATTTGCTAAAACAATACATTCATGTTACCTGTCTTTGGTACTCTATAGATACATATTACTACAATTTTATAGCTTGTCAGCTCAATTGCACAGCATTCAACTACGTTAGTCAATGATTGTTCAGAAACCTCTGGGAACTCCCTCCACAAATGTCCAGACTGGACCAGAATACAAGATCCGCCTCTTTTACTATTATGTCTGATGAAACATGCAGCCAATCTATAATTAGGTACTATAAGGCGGTCTTCATGAGCTGACATTATAAAATGCTTCGTTACGCATAGTACATCAACGGACAAGTCTCTTTCTGACAGTTCATTAAGGCATATAGAGAGAGCATCTGCTTTGTTAAGCAGACCTGCCATATTTTGGTGAAGGACACATAGGTCCTTCTTCTAATTCACGAAAAAAATCACTACGAACAGTGTTATCCTCTGGAGATTGATTGATCCTAGATGAGTTATTATTACAAGATTTTTCTTCAAGACTTTTTTATCCACATATTTTTTTTTACTTTGTGTAATTAATAACTTTTGATATTCATTTGATTTGTATTTATAGTTTAATTGCAAGATTCCCTTAATAAAGATCTAGATAAGTTAAGTATAAAGTGTGTTCTTCGAGGCCGATATCTAGAGTAGTCCATATCCATAAAAATAACATTGCCATACTTTCCACAGATAAAGCTTAACATGTTATTGAGTTTTTTTTCATTAATATATATATTTGATGGCACCTCGCTTTTAATAATTATATTTGTGTTCTTAATGGATGATAGCCATGCATGTAAATACTTTTCCGATCATGTCGACCCCCTACCACAATAACATAGTCATTAATATTGAATCTGTCAATTTCACTTTTTGATGAATTAATGAGGTTTTTCAATGTGGCACCAAATTTTATGAACGAAAATACCGTATAGTCTGATCCCAATTGCCGATTAAGTGCTTGACGTAGTCCATTCCCTTGTTCATAACATAATATCATAACTCTTTTTGTCGCTTTACTTTCGTTGTAATACCGTGAAGAATTATTTCGACTGTGTGGAATGTCGCAAGTCAGTTCATCAATAGGTGTGTGCAATATATTTATACTTTCTTCATTTACACAACTGTCCTCTTTGGAGAAATTTAGTATAGTTTTGTATAATATACTATCCTGTAGGTCTACAGCCACACGTGAAGCAGCTACGAATGGAAGACGCTTATCGACACCAGGAGACTTATTTTTTTCAGCTACCGAATTGTTGAATAAGTTAGCCTTAAGACTTATGAAGTTTAATGCCTGTATTATGTATTCTCTGGAAAAAGTCCTTGGTAAACCAGTTTTCATTATTAGTGAACGTACTCTCCGCTGATATTGAGGCAAATAAAACTGTCTAGGTAAGTTTTCATTGTGTGAACTTTCTTGTATTCTTATCGATTTAAGTAGTTTTATCTTTTTTTTTATGTTTGTTATTTTCGAAGTTTAAATTATCAATTTCTGAGTTGGCAGTTTGCAACTCCAGTCTTAGCTTTTCTAGCTCGTCCTTCATTACAGTAATATCATCACTATTTCCTACTACGTTGGGTATACTTTGATATGAAACATCCATATCGAATTCGCTGTCACTTGAAGTTATATTTTTATTAAGATTATTTTGTCTTATTTGGGTAATATTTTCAAAATCATCAATTACTATGACTGTAGTGCGATGGTTATACTCGTAGTTAAGTTTTATTTCAAACTTCTAGGTTTAGAGATAAGTAGAATTTTAACATTCCAAAAAGACAATCAGTGTGTGAGATTCGAACCAGAGTCAAGTGTCGTACGTAGGTAGCCACTGTATCGAACAGGCCACTGAGATGATTAAATGATACTTTGAAATAAGTGTTCAATTGCTAGTACGGAATATAAACATATACGATATAGTGACCGACAACAACATAACATCACGCCGTGCATTACTCGATTGGCTCTCATACTCCTAATCCTATCCTAAGGGCACGTCTTCTTCCCTACCATTACAGTGCCCCCCGGTCTACTCCTTGATTTGCAATGGTCTATGTAGCACCATGAAACATGAGGCTTCAGGGGCTAGTGCAAATCTTGGGGTTCATTCGATTAATCGAGTCTGGTCAAACCACGCTGGGGTCGGTGCATTTCATTCATTCATTCATTCATTCAAGACCTCAACTTTTTACAAAAATCATTCGTTTGTACAATGAGTGGTTTCCACAGCAAAATTATGTTGAAGTTACGATGGCGTTAAAACGTTATTATGGGACCATTTTTAATACAAAATTGTACACATGTTTTGAATATGAGCAAGCCAGTCCATCAGAGAAAGAGTCTTTAAAAGAAAGACATTCCCAAGATCAAGACATCATTTAAATAGAAAAGAGAGAATTCTGCAAATTAAACATGAAGATAAAATGACAATTTACAAAAACGATAGCACGATTGCTATCTTCGACCTGCAGAAAGTTTTAAGTTTTCCACAATCTGCTGTAGGCATTTTTCATTATAAACGCAAGTACCCTGTGTACAATTTTACTATTTTTGACGCTTCACGTAAAAAAGGGTATTGATACGAATGGCATTACCAAATCGCAAAACGAGGCTGAATAGAAATTGGGAGTTGTTTGTTGCAATTCTTGAAGAGTGAACAGGAGCGAGGTGTTAACAAAATTAAATTTTATTCGGATGGTTGTTATGGCCAAAATAAGAACAGGTTCATATTTGCCTTGTATTCGTATGCAGAATTATCTTTAAATTTGTCTATGACGCACAGATTTTTCGAGGCTGGACAAATCAAGAACGAGGGCGACTCGATGCATGCCTGTATTGAAAGGAACATGAGAAATATCTCTATTTACGCACCTGATATAATGTAATGTATGTAAGAATAATAATAAAGAAATCGCAGTAAGGAACCTTAAACTTGGCACGACTTTGTCTAGATTTCATTACTTTTTAGAGATAAACAAGCAGCTCCATCGAGACTTGGTTAGTTTTAGTGGGGGGGGGGGGGGTGTTATAGTTTTCCCTTCATGTGGCCATTAAGCCCTAACTCTGTACCAAATTTTAGCCGTCTGTCTGTTAATGGGAAGTACTAGTTCTATTCTGATGATCATGAGTGAGTGAGTGAGTGTCATAAATGCAAAACTTTGCTTTCGCTTAACTTCAGATCTAAATGACCTACAGACTTAAAATTTTGGATTTTAAGTATGTGATATAAAGCTTACTGGATGACGAAAATTTCTGCGTTCTGGTCTTATCCAGAGGTTCTCAAATAGGGGCCTGAAAATGCGGCGAAATGGTTCCAGTAAAGTGGCAGTGTTTGCTTCGCGTTCGACTTGGCGGGGGTTTGACCCCCCGATTTTGGTGAATAACTAATTCTGTATTTATTTAATAGTTACACTTAATACTATAAACTTTTCGGGTAAAAATAAGCTTTTCCGTCATAAAACAATGTTGTCATAATAATCCTCTGTTGAAGAGATATACCCCAAAAACACTGAATCATATTTTTTCCTGTAAAATTTGATTTTTGCGATTACGGGTTTATTCCCCGGGGACGTCGATATATTATTTTATGTTCTATTCTCCAGTTGAGTCTTAAACTGACATATGTTTCTCTAAAACGTGAGATCAGAATAATGACCGGTGCTGTTTGAATAAATGGGCTCGATATCTGTAATGTGGGTTGATACAGACATTCCAGATGGCCGGGCGGCGCCCGGGTGTGTGCGGGCCGGCACGGTCCGTCGGGGCCTGGGCGGGTCCGGATTACTGCCGTTGACCGCCCGCCGCGCGCCACGATACTCGCGATTATGGTAATGCGATTCTGCCAAACCATTTCGTAATTGTTTGATTGTTGTGTAGCACCCGCGAGGCACTTAGCCCACCTCGGACACACAACTCACGACTCACACGCAGGCGCAGGCTGTCATTGCATGGAGGAATCCGATCGACATAAAATCCGCGTTATGTTAGTTCCATTAGAGTTACCACGTTATACGTACTTAACTGTTATAACCTTCCTAAGATTCTTAGTATTTTAATTATTTCATCACGTTTTAAATTGTATTCATTTTGAGAGATTTTTTCACCCTATAAAATGCTGCTACACCGTGATCTTTTTATTGCTTATTATGTTTCAGAGTTTTAATAGGTACAAAACGAAGTCGAAACAACTGCCCTCGCACGCAAAAAAAATCGATGTTATAGTGTTTATCATCATTCAAACTACGTTTTAATAAAAGTACGCAAAAAATTAATGAATCAAACGGTTATCATGCGTATAACATCGCCATTACGTCCTGTGGACTCCTGCGGTCTCAGAGGGAAGAGGGTGTCTGAACGCGTGCGGGGACCAGGGGGGGGGGGGGAGGGTGCGTTCGTCAATCAAGCTGAGCCGATGACCGTGCAGTACGTCGAAGAGGCGGCGGCGCGGCGGCGCCACCAACCTGCCGGATTGATGACTCGCATCATTATCCATCTTTATGTAGTGATGTAAGTACATTAAGCGAAAAGATGTTAAACGTACGCCGCATCGCATGATCGCGTGCCACTTCGTGCGCTGCGTTACAGTAATTAGCCGCAGAATGCCTACTCTGCTCGATTGACATCGATACGATGCGGTAAACTATCTCTGTGTCTCGGAACTTTAGTCAATTGCTTACGATCAAGGGCTCTCCACTCTGATGATATTTACCTAGTATACTAGCCGGTGTATGCGGTTTCATTACTGACTGTGGACCTTCTGTATCAACACATTGTGCGCGTAAAGTAGCAGTTTAAGGAGGTGGGCGTCTGGATATTTGTAGCGTTATTTACGACGGAGGGAGACTTGATCCCAATGATCCTGCTCCACTTATTCCCGTCCTTTACTTGTAAATCTCAATGTCTCAAATGTAAGTTGGTATAAACGTACTTAGTACACGTCGTCCAGAGACAACTTTATATGTTGTCAGCGATGCATGTGGCGCACACAGAATCCTAGATGGATAGTAAACTCGCGCTGTGAACTGCGGCCACGCAGCCCGAGTGGCTTGCACTCTTAGTAGTAGAGACGTGTCGCAGCGCCCGGGCACGGTGAGGAGAACCGCTGTCTTCGCTTTCATAGAGCTCTTAGATACTAGTTATAATATCCGTCTTTCAAAACTTTGCTTTTTAAAAGGTAAAAAGCAAAGTTTGGAAAGACGTAGCAAGACCGGCCAAATAAAAAAAATGGTTTCCGGGGTTTGGATAGGTTAGGCGTCGGGCTGTCCGCCTCGTCTATCCGACTCCTGACCCAGCTGTTTAGATACAGATTTTCTAGGTGTTGTTGTTCTCCGCCATCAAACCTTTGAGTGACACGACTATCAGCACAATTATGTCCATATGCTGGTAGCTTCGTGAGCGAGATCTGAGGCTCAATTAGTAGTTATACACCCGTCAGTGATAATTGATCTGTGAGATCTGTCTCAGAGGAGTGCGATCTGACCATTTGGTAATACGGAACCTCGAAATCACAACGGCATGTTTCAGGGTATGTTGTTTCTTGATATTCTTGAAGCTTGTATATCATGGGTTGTTTATATTCGTTATACATTTGAAGTTATTTTGATAAAGAACCGTCAAATGATACATGTGTTCCGCTGAGCTAAGAGCTCCAAATTAAAATAGGAACGTGAGTGGCTGCGACTGTCTCAGGATTGATGAGCGTTACCAGGAACCGAGGGGGTTGTGGTGCGGCGCGGCGGAGCGGTGGAGGGGGGGCAGGCGAGACCGAAGTGACTGATGCCTTACCCGACGAGTTTTATAATTATTCGGAGCTCGCCGGCAGCGCCCGCGCCGCCCGCCCTTGTCGCCTCTAATGGAATTATGCTTTCATGAGACTATATTTGCTTGCCTTTGTCGTAGACAGGCGACGCCGACTCTGCCATACATATTTGATGACTTTTCTTTTAACGTTATTTCACAGTTAAAGTGTTATTCCATTTGTTAACCCGTTGGTTAAATTGCGAGAGCGTCTTATTTGCAGAAACTTTTCTTACATTATATGTTTTGTTTTTTTTAAATTGTACTAAGCTGGTTTTTCTTCTGAAGGAATAATTTGCTGTAAACTAACAACACATAGAGGTCTTGCAATTTATTCACGAGAGCGTTCTGTCGCAGGCGTAACTTGCGGGACACCAACAATAACGTTTTGTTTCAAAATAAAAGATTTTCTTTTGCTTTCAAGATGAGATAAGCAATGCAAATGGAGTAATATTTAGGTTATCCAACTCAACATGTGTAGGTACTTACTCTAAAACTATCGCCATTAGCTGCGAGAGGGAGGCAGTATGCTATTTACCCATTACAATTAACTGTGGTCAGTATGCTAGTAAACTGCGTTAGCAAACGATGCTCATATTCCTAAAGCTATAATTATGTAAATCTGTGAAATTACTTTCTGACAAATTTACATAATTCTAAGATATATAAACAGCGAAGTATGAGTATTTTGTGTTTTCGGAAGTATGGTTTGCGGCTATCTGTTTGTGCTATGTTAGTTATTATACGGATTAACTTCTTTTGTAAAATAAATATGGTTTGTGAATCTGTACTGTTTCCCCACAGCATGACCCCATAGCTGAGTCACGCCTGGGCATATGCGTAGTACGTGATAAGTGCAGTTTGTAGATTGGTAGTTTTTTAATTTCGCTTAGTGCATATGAAAATTTTGATAGTTTTGCTCTTACTTTCTGTACATGGGATTTCCAATTTATGTGAGACTATAGACAAACCGAGGAGAGTAAATTCATTTACTTGTTCCAGTTTTGCATTATTAAAAATTAAATTTTGTTCTAATGGGGATTTTAGATGGGGATGAAAAGTAATTAATTTTGTTTTGCTGAAATGAATTTCAAGGTTATGGCTTTCCATCCAGTTTACAACTGCAGAAAGAAGGGAGTTTAACTTGGCGTTTATATTGTCATCTTTTAGCAAAAGGTGAGTAGAGAGATATCATCCGCAAATAGAACACATGGTCCGTTTATAATTTTAGGAAGGTCATTTATGTAAATAAGAAACAATAGGCAGCCTATTACGATACCTTGGAGAATTGTCGCGTTAACTGTTTTTGGGTTGGATCTTATTTTAATTATTTCATTTGTGTTGCTATCGAAATATTCAATTTCTACTAGTTGTACCACTAGGGTACCATTCATGAGCTTTTCCTCGTATTCCTATCCCATGTAACTTGTCTAATAGTATTTTAAATTGCACCTTATCATAGGCTTTGGTCATATCGAGCAGCATACATATGGCGTAGTTTTATTATTTATAATAGTTAGAGCCTCTTGTACGTATTTATAGACTGCTACCGTTGTGGACCTGCCTTTACGAAAACCGTTTTGGCAGTCGTCAAGTATTTTATATTTTTCACAAAAAGTGTATATCGCCCTATCGCACTATTACCAACTCTGTCTTGAATTCGGGTTTGAATTTTTCTTATGTATGGGTTTTATTACAGCGTTTTTAAGTTGATTGGGAAAAGTTCCCTCTTCGAACGATTCGTTTATAAATTTATACAAAGGTAGGGTTAGTTCATCTGCACATTACTTAAGTAGAAATGGGGGAAGTTCGTCTACTCCATAGCTCTTTTTATTGTTTAGATTTTTTATGATTTTATTAACTTCATATGGATCGACAGGGCTGAGAAACATGGTGTTCTCTGTGGGGCACATCACAGGGGCTCCTTTTGCTGGTTATTATCCCAGACATTGAGTATTACATAAATTCAGGCAGAGTAAAGAGAGGATACATTGCAACTGTTATATTGCCATTTGCTCTCACCTCGTAAATCAGATTGCAGTTCAGATGTTGTTAAACTATTAAATAGCTAGTATTCGCCCGCTCCCTAATGCAGGCTGATATCCAAGCAATATTTGTAAACAGAAAGCGGACTCTTTGCGTAGAATGTTAATCAGCCAGCGGGCGACGCGCCGGGGCGCGGTTCGGCGTGGGTAGGCGGGTAAGGTAAAATAATAAATTCTTTATAAACCTGCTGTACTCGTTTTCTTTACGATTATTGCTTCCAGCTGTGTATTTTATTCTGACTAATGTTTGTATAATTCAGTCCGTTTCACTTATTTGTAATTATTCTCTGTAAGTTTCTACGTTACATATAGTAACGTTACCTACCTACCTGGTATCGGTTTATACATGGAGATTAATGATGGTGACCCCCTTGGAAAATTTTGAACCATTTATTAAGAGCTGGTAGTTAATGTTTTTATGAACTACTGTGTTGATTTAAGAGTTGAGAGAACTGCTTGAAAGTTTTTCCATCAATTGTTGTGTATGTATGACTAGCTTCTCCTCGCCACTCCGTCCGCGTGATTTTCTTGTTTCAATATAATTATATGACACTCGACAACAGACTAGCTTTCGCTCAGTGACAAAGTGCTTGTAATAATCAGCAGGTCTTGCGGAGATTTTCTTTTAACAAACAGAAACAAATCATTGTACGTCTCTATATTATTAGTTTGGACATTTTATAGATATAGAAATATTTATAGTTTGAACCGTTACTATAGAATATTCATTGAAATGTATTTTTCTGCTGCAATATAAGTTACCGCAGTGGGCCCTATCGAAATTTCAGAGCAGAGCTGGGATAGGAGCCTTGTTGGCCTCGCACAGTTTTCTTTTACTGTTTTAATGTTTTTTGGTTTGTTAATAAGTTAATTCTGTTAGTTTAAATATTTTTTTATTAATTTGTTTTTTCCTTCATTATATTTTGTACTATTTGTATTTCCTGTGTGTGTCCCAAATAAAATATATTTCTTTCTTTCTTACTTTCTTTCAATGAAATACCGTTTGACTTTTGAACGAAAATAACCCTGTTTTTTTATTTTCTGAAAATCATTAGGTATACAGGGTGTTCCGTAAGTAGACGTCAAGCCAGAGTCGGGTCGGGGTCGGATCATAACAGTTAACAGAAAAATATTGTAAGAAAAACAAATGTAGCAACAGGAGTTGAAAGACCGTCACAGGCAGTATATATATTCGTTTTTTTTATAATGCCCTTAATTTTTTTAAATAAACAGCAAAGTTTCTTTTTCTGTTAACTTTTATGACTGACTTAACACCCGATTCCAGCTTGACGTCGACTTACGGGACACCCTGTATAGATACCTAATGTTTTATGTATCATAACTTTTTTATTAGGAAGCTTTTAAAAAACTGTAACTAAGTATAGCCCTTTAACTCACAGTTTTTCTAAGCGCCCTAAGAATAAATTTCTCCAAATCGAACAGTTTAAGATTTGTGCACTTCGTTTTCCTTTTATCCATGAAAAAATTTTGACCCAACACAATGAAAAATTGAGACTAATAAATAAATGCACACGTTGTATAGTATTTGTGCTCGTATATAGCCAGTGGGCTTTGCGTATATGGCCAGTGGGCTCTGCGTAAGGAGTGAGCTGATTCCTTTCACAATGGTCTCTACTCCCTGATCAAACGCGCCGCGATGCCGCGTCTTTCCATTCTGTACAACGCCAGAACGCAAGGATCTGAAACTAATCGCGTACTGATCGGAAAATATTTTTTTACTACGGTCGTCCAATATATACAAGAGTAGTACGCAAGTACTCGCGTATACTTCGTAGTGACCGAATTAACGACCTTATTCCATAAAATATAGTACCAGTACGCATACAGACAAATCGACTTAGTAAAAAGGCAATGCCAACTTAGGATGAAAGAGCAAGCGAAGCGTGTTCAGGACTTCGGGCAGCGGGGGACGGTGGGGTCTAGTGAGCGAGCGAATTAAGTCTACGCCATTCAACCATTCAGAAGTAGGAGCTCCGCAAAGTGGGGCTCCGTCGAACTCGCCTTACTACATAATTATATTAACCAAGATATGTTAAGGAAAGCGATTGTTATTTGTTCAATCCTAGACTATTAAAGTTTAAATATCATTCCATGTATTAATCAATGATTTTATTAAACTATGTGTTATCTTTAAAACTCTTGTTAGGCGTAATTGATGTAAGCATAGTTTGAAACGAGAACGTTCACGTTGTTACTAACTATACACGAGCAGTACCGCTATCTTAAAGCTTTTTGCGTTGTGTTATGAAGTATTCAAAAGAAACGAATCGATTACAAACATAAATTAATTTTAAATCAGGCAACATTTCTAAAAGTACGATCATCTGTCACGTCATTGTCAAATCAATAGCGTCGGTCAATTCGTTTCGTGTTTCGTGTTGTGAGATAAACGTATAACGAGTATTTATTATTCTTCCGTATTTAATTCAGTTCCGTAAGTATTTTGTGTTCAGGCGGTCTACTCTCTTACTCCGTCAACGACGATAAGGGTCCGTCCGAAGGTAGTTCGAAACTAAGCACTAAACCCTACTCCCGATTGATTTCGGATTCATGAGTTTCTAACGGAATCATAGACAATATTTGTGAACGAATGACGCATGACGATAGAGCTACGCTATTTTACCGGTCGATTACCGGTTTACTTACTTTGAAGTTTTCAAACTTATTGAACAAAAAATTATATTGGTATTCTTAGAAAAAGACCACATTTCTAACAATATGGTTTTTATTATGTCTTTAATTAAAGAATTGGACTATTTTTGCCATTTTAATCCGTATCGTGGCCTTATCCTGTTAATACCTTTGCCCTTTTTCTTTCTGACGGCAACTTTCAAATGAAATGTCAGTTTTTTTCAAAATATTTGTTTACATTAGTTGTACTTTAATAATATTATTTATGCGACGCGGGAAGTTTTCGCTAGTTTGGTAAAATGGCCCCAACCGCTCCAGCAGCAATTCATGCACAAATTGAGGCCCTCCTCGATTTTATGAGTGAGCATAATGAGTTGGCTCGCGGACTATTGAGGGGTGCCGACGGGAGAATCCGATCAAAACGGCTGTGGGAAAGCCTGTGCAACTCCCTTAATTCAATGGGGAGTTGCACAAAGTCGTGGAGCAGTGGCAAAGGTAACTTTAATACATTACTCGTTTTAATATAGTCTTGCCATTATTAAAGCGCATACAATGATAAAAAAACATTTGGCCGAAAAAGCTGCTGGATCTGCCAGACGGTCAGCATGTGCCACAGGTGGAGGCCCATCGGTAGCACCAACCCTCTCGCAAGATGAATTGAGGATACTGTCAATTATGGGAGAAGGTTTTAGAGAACCGCAAACTGAAGCAAGAGTGCCAGCTTTTCCATCAGTAATAATTAAATTTATAACTGAACATAGGTAGTAAATTTGATCTGATGGTAAAAAAACAAGAAACAACAGCATTCATTTATTTATAATTATTTTTCATGGAGTCGTTCCCGTGACTTTTAAATTAAATAATTATACTTAACAGATACATAATTATACATTTCTTGTATCCGTCAATGAAATTCAGTTTTCGTTGTACAGGGTCCACCTATAAGCCAAGTCCCAGCAGTCATCACACCCACACAAATATCTGCTGCTACTCCTGCCATCCCACTTTCCCAGGAGCAACCCGCAGTGATCACTGAGGCACTGGTAAAAGGAACTGCCAATTCATAATCAGCGAAGTACCTTAGTATTGTTGATCACTAGTAAAAAGATCACATAAATCATGTTTATAAAATACTAAGCTAATACTGTTTTTTTTTTCATTTGTTTACAGCATTACATTCTAGTCGTGCACGTCCACGAGTTCGGCGACACCTACCTGCCGATTCAGCAAGAAGCCGAGTTGTGTTTGTTGATTTTAAATAAAAATTTGTTACCAAAAACAACACTTTTATTGTGTAAAATTTGCTTGTTAACCGTATCTTCCGCCTGACCTAACACCCATTATGTCCTGTAAGCAAAATATCAAGTTAGAAAATTATAGTACCTAATCAATAATATAAATACAAATACCCTATTTATTGACGTGTTTTAATAAGAGGCAATCGGCGACGCCTCCGTTCTGCCTGTAAATCTTCTTCGAGGATTAATAAAGCAGCCATATTTTCAGTTTATTAACTTTCGTCAGCAGCACGATAACTATTTTGATGTCGTATAAAATGACATAACGTTCCGTCAAAACTAGTGTCAAATCCAACTTTTCGGACGGGCAAAAACGCATCGGGAGTAGGGACAACTGTCATATCGTGTTGTCATTCATTCTTAGTTCGAGTTCGGGGCTAATCGTATGTCCGTAGGTGATACGGAGTAGGAAACGTCCGTAACAAAGGCCGAAACTACGGACTGGTGCTTAGAGAGTAGACCCCCAGATAACGAGTTCATATAATCATGGGTGTTGCCAAAGGCCAATAGGCCTTCCTCATGACATTTAAAGTATATTTAACCACTAATGATGATACTGTGACTGTGTGTATACCCTGTGAGTTAATCAATAGAGCAAAAACTTGATGCCTATGCTTGTTTGTATTTTTATTTTTCCTTTATAATTACCTAAAACTAAACTTCTGATAATTTTTTAGAAACGGCTTCTACTGTGCCACACAAATTTGCACCACTTGCCACACAAACTTGTGCCACTTCTACAAAAAAAAGGTTTCTTGAAAACCTGAGTGAAAAAGTTAAAACCGTTTTAACTTTCTCACTCATGTTTTCGAGAAATCTTTTTTTTAATAAAACACTACAAGGCTATGACCTAGTTTCTCTATTACATCATTGAAATGCTGAAGGGTACCTACTCTTTAAATGGAAAAATCTATCTCAGTTTAGAAAACGGTTTTCTAATTATGAAATAAGAATGTTTTCTCTTAAATATAAAGTAAAAATCGTCCTGACACATTTTTTTTTCACTGAGACCCAACTTTCCTAACAAGATGAGCATTGTCCTTTATTTATAATATTTTTTTCTCAATTATTTTAGAATATAGTATTTTGCTTAGAGATGTCTAATACTATTCCATTCTTTGTTCTAGAGAAATACTGTGAGTCTGTGGGTTAAGAGATGTGAGGAAGAGGAAGCCGTATTATACTATAACCGTGATAATTTAAGTATAAAAATGAGGTTATTTTCAATCTTACCTCTAATCAACCTAAATATGTCTATGTGAAATGAAAAATTATACAATTCAATAAGCAACCAGTTTGACTTTGTCTAGCCTCTAGATTGTCCTATGGAGCAGGATCAGCATGTTTCCAAGCATTCTTATCTATATGCAGATTGTTTCTTACGTACATAATATTTTCATAAACGAACAGTCGAGGTACCGTCATTATAATTTTCTGAAATAGTTCCCTTAGGGATTCGTGGCGATGTAGACTGTAAATGGCTCTTACAGCTCTCTTTTACAAAATACGAGTAAGTTGTAAGAGTCATTAACGGTCACTTCACAGCGTGTAACCGAAAGAATAAGTACCTACTCACAGACTATTCGATGCAACGGCGCGCGGCGTGTTTCTGCTCGTTACTTTCACGTGTCCGTTGTATGCTGTATTGCAAGTTTGCTTTTTGTTGGTCGTGTCGACTACGTGCTGCTACGGGCGGCAGAAAATTGAAAACTGCGACTAAAACAAAATGTCATGGAAGAGCGAGGTTTATACTAGGTAATTGTATTTTCATTTGAGAGCGCACACACTAACAGAAACACATTCCAACGTGTACGGTACGTAGCTAAGCAAGCAATTGTTTTACCTCGACATTGTTGTGTGCCGAGACGTACTGGACGTAGGTACCTAGGTAGTCGATTCATCCTTCATGGGGTACTGGTTAAAATGTTATAATAAAATACCTCCCCACGTACTCCAACTGAACGAAACGAAGTTTAAAACTTGTATCAAACGCGCACTATGCAGCCAAGCATATTATAAGTTGTGGGATTACATCTCTGACAAAAATGCTTGGCCCAACGCTGGTTCTCCACAAGGGCGTATAAACTAATTAATTAGCATTCGAAAATAGTGTTGGAGCTGCTGAATATTGTAAAAACTACCTTTGCACGGTATAAATTCAATCTTTTAATATTGTATAATTGCAAAGCACACGTGTGAGCACTATGTACAGTAGCGCTCATAAGTCCATAAGCAATCGATTGACGCTTCGGTTTCACTTACGACCTTCTTCTATAAGTTGTTTCTATACTATAGACAGCACACACTCACTTTGTCCGTAATTGATAGTAGTTCATAATTTCAACTAATCTAACAATTGGGTTGGATCTTATTTTAATTATTTCATTTGTGTTGCTATCGAAATATTCAATTTCTACTAGTTGTACCACTAGGGTACCATTCATGAGCTTTTCCTCGTATTCCTATCCCATGTAACTTGTCTAATAGTATTTTAAATTGCACCTTATCATAGGCTTTGGTCATATCGAGCAGCATACATATGGCGTAGTTTTATTATTTATAATAGTTAGAGCCTCTTGTACGTATTTATAGACTGCTACCGTTGTGGACCTGCCTTTACGAAAACCGTTTTGGCAGTCGTCAAGTATTTTATATTTTTCACAAAAAGTGTATATCGCCCTATCGCACTATTACCAACTCTGTCTTGAATTCGGGTTTGAATTTTTCTTATGTATGGGTTTTATTACAGCGTTTTTAAGTTGATTGGGAAAAGTTCCCTCTTCGAACGATTCGTTTATAAATTTATACAAAGGTAGGGTTAGTTCATCTGCACATTACTTAAGTAGAAATGGGGGAAGTTCGTCTACTCCATAGCTCTTTTTATTGTTTAGATTTTTTATGATTTTATTAACTTCATATGGATCGACAGGGCTGAGAAACATGGTGTTCTCTGTGGGGCACATCACAGGGGCTCCTTTTGCTGGTTATTATCCCAGACATTGAGTATTACATAAATTCAGGCAGAGTAAAGAGAGGATACATTGCAACTGTTATATTGCCATTTGCTCTCACCTCGTAAATCAGATTGCAGTTCAGATGTTGTTAAACTATTAAATAGCTAGTATTCGCCCGCTCCCTAATGCAGGCTGATATCCAAGCAATATTTGTAAACAGAAAGCGGACTCTTTGCGTAGAATGTTAATCAGCCAGCGGGCGACGCGCCGGGGCGCGGTTCGGCGTGGGTAGGCGGGTAAGGTAAAATAATAAATTCTTTATAAACCTGCTGTACTCGTTTTCTTTACGATTATTGCTTCCAGCTGTGTATTTTATTCTGACTAATGTTTGTATAATTCAGTCCGTTTCACTTATTTGTAATTATTCTCTGTAAGTTTCTACGTTACATATAGTAACGTTACCTACCTACCTGGTATCGGTTTATACATGGAGATTAATGATGGTGACCCCCTTGGAAAATTTTGAACCATTTATTAAGAGCTGGTAGTTAATGTTTTTATGAACTACTGTGTTGATTTAAGAGTTGAGAGAACTGCTTGAAAGTTTTTCCATCAATTGTTGTGTATGTATGACTAGCTTCTCCTCGCCACTCCGTCCGCGTGATTTTCTTGTTTCAATATAATTATATGACACTCGACAACAGACTAGCTTTCGCTCAGTGACAAAGTGCTTGTAATAATCAGCAGGTCTTGCGGAGATTTTCTTTTAACAAACAGAAACAAATCATTGTACGTCTCTATATTATTAGTTTGGACATTTTATAGATATAGAAATATTTATAGTTTGAACCGTTACTATAGAATATTCATTGAAATGTATTTTTCTGCTGCAATATAAGTTACCGCAGTGGGCCCTATCGAAATTTCAGAGCAGAGCTGGGATAGGAGCCTTGTTGGCCTCGCACAGTTTTCTTTTACTGTTTTAATGTTTTTTGGTTTGTTAATAAGTTAATTCTGTTAGTTTAAATATTTTTTTATTAATTTGTTTTTTCCTTCATTATATTTTGTACTATTTGTATTTCCTGTGTGTGTCCCAAATAAAATATATTTCTTTCTTTCTTACTTTCTTTCAATGAAATACCGTTTGACTTTTGAACGAAAATAACCCTGTTTTTTTATTTTCTGAAAATCATTAGGTATACAGGGTGTTCCGTAAGTAGACGTCAAGCCAGAGTCGGGTCGGGGTCGGATCATAACAGTTAACAGAAAAATATTGTAAGAAAAACAAATGTAGCAACAGGAGTTGAAAGACCGTCACAGGCAGTATATATATTCGTTTTTTTTATAATGCCCTTAATTTTTTTAAATAAACAGCAAAGTTTCTTTTTCTGTTAACTTTTATGACTGACTTAACACCCGATTCCAGCTTGACGTCGACTTACGGGACACCCTGTATAGATACCTAATGTTTTATGTATCATAACTTTTTTATTAGGAAGCTTTTAAAAAACTGTAACTAAGTATAGCCCTTTAACTCACAGTTTTTCTAAGCGCCCTAAGAATAAATTTCTCCAAATCGAACAGTTTAAGATTTGTGCACTTCGTTTTCCTTTTATCCATGAAAAAATTTTGACCCAACACAATGAAAAATTGAGACTAATAAATAAATGCACACGTTGTATAGTATTTGTGCTCGTATATAGCCAGTGGGCTTTGCGTATATGGCCAGTGGGCTCTGCGTAAGGAGTGAGCTGATTCCTTTCACAATGGTCTCTACTCCCTGATCAAACGCGCCGCGATGCCGCGTCTTTCCATTCTGTACAACGCCAGAACGCAAGGATCTGAAACTAATCGCGTACTGATCGGAAAATATTTTTTTACTACGGTCGTCCAATATATACAAGAGTAGTACGCAAGTACTCGCGTATACTTCGTAGTGACCGAATTAACGACCTTATTCCATAAAATATAGTACCAGTACGCATACAGACAAATCGACTTAGTAAAAAGGCAATGCCAACTTAGGATGAAAGAGCAAGCGAAGCGTGTTCAGGACTTCGGGCAGCGGGGGACGGTGGGGTCTAGTGAGCGAGCGAATTAAGTCTACGCCATTCAACCATTCAGAAGTAGGAGCTCCGCAAAGTGGGGCTCCGTCGAACTCGCCTTACTACATAATTATATTAACCAAGATATGTTAAGGAAAGCGATTGTTATTTGTTCAATCCTAGACTATTAAAGTTTAAATATCATTCCATGTATTAATCAATGATTTTATTAAACTATGTGTTATCTTTAAAACTCTTGTTAGGCGTAATTGATGTAAGCATAGTTTGAAACGAGAACGTTCACGTTGTTACTAACTATACACGAGCAGTACCGCTATCTTAAAGCTTTTTGCGTTGTGTTATGAAGTATTCAAAAGAAACGAATCGATTACAAACATAAATTAATTTTAAATCAGGCAACATTTCTAAAAGTACGATCATCTGTCACGTCATTGTCAAATCAATAGCGTCGGTCAATTCGTTTCGTGTTTCGTGTTGTGAGATAAACGTATAACGAGTATTTATTATTCTTCCGTATTTAATTCAGTTCCGTAAGTATTTTGTGTTCAGGCGGTCTACTCTCTTACTCCGTCAACGACGATAAGGGTCCGTCCGAAGGTAGTTCGAAACTAAGCACTAAACCCTACTCCCGATTGATTTCGGATTCATGAGTTTCTAACGGAATCATAGACAATATTTGTGAACGAATGACGCATGACGATAGAGCTACGCTATTTTACCGGTCGATTACCGGTTTACTTACTTTGAAGTTTTCAAACTTATTGAACAAAAAATTATATTGGTATTCTTAGAAAAAGACCACATTTCTAACAATATGGTTTTTATTATGTCTTTAATTAAAGAATTGGACTATTTTTGCCATTTTAATCCGTATCGTGGCCTTATCCTGTTAATACCTTTGCCCTTTTTCTTTCTGACGGCAACTTTCAAATGAAATGTCAGTTTTTTTCAAAATATTTGTTTACATTAGTTGTACTTTAATAATATTATTTATGCGACGCGGGAAGTTTTCGCTAGTTTGGTAAAATGGCCCCAACCGCTCCAGCAGCAATTCATGCACAAATTGAGGCCCTCCTCGATTTTATGAGTGAGCATAATGAGTTGGCTCGCGGACTATTGAGGGGTGCCGACGGGAGAATCCGATCAAAACGGCTGTGGGAAAGCCTGTGCAACTCCCTTAATTCAATGGGGAGTTGCACAAAGTCGTGGAGCAGTGGCAAAGGTAACTTTAATACATTACTCGTTTTAATATAGTCTTGCCATTATTAAAGCGCATACAATGATAAAAAAACATTTGGCCGAAAAAGCTGCTGGATCTGCCAGACGGTCAGCATGTGCCACAGGTGGAGGCCCATCGGTAGCACCAACCCTCTCGCAAGATGAATTGAGGATACTGTCAATTATGGGAGAAGGTTTTAGAGAACCGCAAACTGAAGCAAGAGTGCCAGCTTTTCCATCAGTAATAATTAAATTTATAACTGAACATAGGTAGTAAATTTGATCTGATGGTAAAAAAACAAGAAACAACAGCATTCATTTATTTATAATTATTTTTCATGGAGTCGTTCCCGTGACTTTTAAATTAAATAATTATACTTAACAGATACATAATTATACATTTCTTGTATCCGTCAATGAAATTCAGTTTTCGTTGTACAGGGTCCACCTATAAGCCAAGTCCCAGCAGTCATCACACCCACACAAATATCTGCTGCTACTCCTGCCATCCCACTTTCCCAGGAGCAACCCGCAGTGATCACTGAGGCACTGGTAAAAGGAACTGCCAATTCATAATCAGCGAAGTACCTTAGTATTGTTGATCACTAGTAAAAAGATCACATAAATCATGTTTATAAAATACTAAGCTAATACTGTTTTTTTTTTCATTTGTTTACAGCATTACATTCTAGTCGTGCACGTCCACGAGTTCGGCGACACCTACCTGCCGATTCAGCAAGAAGCCGAGTTGTGTTTGTTGATTTTAAATAAAAATTTGTTACCAAAAACAACACTTTTATTGTGTAAAATTTGCTTGTTAACCGTATCTTCCGCCTGACCTAACACCCATTATGTCCTGTAAGCAAAATATCAAGTTAGAAAATTATAGTACCTAATCAATAATATAAATACAAATACCCTATTTATTGACGTGTTTTAATAAGAGGCAATCGGCGACGCCTCCGTTCTGCCTGTAAATCTTCTTCGAGGATTAATAAAGCAGCCATATTTTCAGTTTATTAACTTTCGTCAGCAGCACGATAACTATTTTGATGTCGTATAAAATGACATAACGTTCCGTCAAAACTAGTGTCAAATCCAACTTTTCGGACGGGCAAAAACGCATCGGGAGTAGGGACAACTGTCATATCGTGTTGTCATTCATTCTTAGTTCGAGTTCGGGGCTAATCGTATGAGTAGGAAACGTCCGTAACAAAGGCCGAAACTACGGACTGGTGCTTAGAGAGTAGACCCCCAGATAACGAGTTCATATAATCATGGGTGTTGCCAAAGGCCAATAGGCCTTCCTCATGACATTTAAAGTATATTTAACCACTAATGATGATACTGTGACTGTGTGTATACCCTGTGAGTTAATCAATAGAGCAAAAACTTGATGCCTATGCTTGTTTGTATTTTTATTTTTCCTTTATAATTACCTAAAACTAAACTTCTGATAATTTTTTAGAAACGGCTTCTACTGTGCCACACAAATTTGCACCACTTGCCACACAAACTTGTGCCACTTCTACAAAAAAAAGGTTTCTTGAAAACCTGAGTGAAAAAGTTAAAACCGTTTTAACTTTCTCACTCATGTTTTCGAGAAATCTTTTTTTTAATAAAACACTACAAGGCTATGACCTAGTTTCTCTATTACATCATTGAAATGCTGAAGGGTACCTACTCTTTAAATGGAAAAATCTATCTCAGTTTAGAAAACGGTTTTCTAATTATGAAATAAGAATGTTTTCTCTTAAATATAAAGTAAAAATCGTCCTGACACATTTTTTTTTCACTGAGACCCAACTTTCCTAACAAGATGAGCATTGTCCTTTATTTATAATATTTTTTTCTCAATTATTTTAGAATATAGTATTTTGCTTAGAGATGTCTAATACTATTCCATTCTTTGTTCTAGAGAAATACTGTGAGTCTGTGGGTTAAGAGATGTGAGGAAGAGGAAGCCGTATTATACTATAACCGTGATAATTTAAGTATAAAAATGAGGTTATTTTCAATCTTACCTCTAATCAACCTAAATATGTCTATGTGAAATGAAAAATTATACAATTCAATAAGCAACCAGTTTGACTTTGTCTAGCCTCTAGATTGTCCTATGGAGCAGGATCAGCATGTTTCCAAGCATTCTTATCTATATGCAGATTGTTTCTTACGTACATAATATTTTCATAAACGAACAGTCGAGGTACCGTCATTATAATTTTCTGAAATAGTTCCCTTAGGGATTCGTGGCGATGTAGACTGTAAATGGCTCTTACAGCTCTCTTTTACAAAATACGAGTAAGTTGTAAGAGTCATTAACGGTCACTTCACAGCGTGTAACCGAAAGAATAAGTACCTACTCACAGACTATTCGATGCAACGGCGCGCGGCGTGTTTCTGCTCGTTACTTTCACGTGTCCGTTGTATGCTGTATTGCAAGTTTGCTTTTTGTTGGTCGTGTCGACTACGTGCTGCTACGGGCGGCAGAAAATTGAAAACTGCGACTAAAACAAAATGTCATGGAAGAGCGAGGTTTATACTAGGTAATTGTATTTTCATTTGAGAGCGCACACACTAACAGAAACACATTCCAACGTGTACGGTACGTAGCTAAGCAAGCAATTGTTTTACCTCGACATTGTTGTGTGCCGAGACGTACTGGACGTAGGTACCTAGGTAGTCGATTCATCCTTCATGGGGTACTGGTTAAAATGTTATAATAAAATACCTCCCCACGTACTCCAACTGAACGAAACGAAGTTTAAAACTTGTATCAAACGCGCACTATGCAGCCAAGCATATTATAAGTTGTGGGATTACATCTCTGACAAAAATGCTTGGCCCAACGCTGGTTCTCCACAAGGGCGTATAAACTAATTAATTAGCATTCGAAAATAGTGTTGGAGCTGCTGAATATTGTAAAAACTACCTTTGCACGGTATAAATTCAATCTTTTAATATTGTATAATTGCAAAGCACACGTGTGAGCACTATGTACAGTAGCGCTCATAAGTCCATAAGCAATCGATTGACGCTTCGGTTTCACTTACGACCTTCTTCTATAAGTTGTTTCTATACTATAGACAGCACACACACACTCACTTTGTCCGTAATTGATAGTAGTTCATAATTTCAACTAATCTAACAATTGGGTTGGATCTTATTTTAATTATTTCATTTGTGTTGCTATCGAAATATTCAATTTCTACTAGTTGTACCACTAGGGTACCATTCATGAGCTTTTCCTCGTATTCCTATCCCATGTAACTTGTCTAATAGTATTTTAAATTGCACCTTATCATAGGCTTTGGTCATATCGAGCAGCATACATATGGCGTAGTTTTATTATTTATAATAGTTAGAGCCTCTTGTACGTATTTATAGACTGCTACCGTTGTGGACCTGCCTTTACGAAAACCGTTTTGGCAGTCGTCAAGTATTTTATATTTTTCACAAAAAGTGTATATCGCCCTATCGCACTATTACCAACTCTGTCTTGAATTCGGGTTTGAATTTTTCTTATGTATGGGTTTTATTACAGCGTTTTTAAGTTGATTGGGAAAAGTTCCCTCTTCGAACGATTCGTTTATAAATTTATACAAAGGTAGGGTTAGTTCATCTGCACATTACTTAAGTAGAAATGGGGGAAGTTCGTCTACTCCATAGCTCTTTTTATTGTTTAGATTTTTTATGATTTTATTAACTTCATATGGATCGACAGGGCTGAGAAACATGGTGTTCTCTGTGGGGCACATCACAGGGGCTCCTTTTGCTGGTTATTATCCCAGACATTGAGTATTACATAAATTCAGGCAGAGTAAAGAGAGGATACATTGCAACTGTTATATTGCCATTTGCTCTCACCTCGTAAATCAGATTGCAGTTCAGATGTTGTTAAACTATTAAATAGCTAGTATTCGCCCGCTCCCTAATGCAGGCTGATATCCAAGCAATATTTGTAAACAGAAAGCGGACTCTTTGCGTAGAATGTTAATCAGCCAGCGGGCGACGCGCCGGGGCGCGGTTCGGCGTGGGTAGGCGGGTAAGGTAAAATAATAAATTCTTTATAAACCTGCTGTACTCGTTTTCTTTACGATTATTGCTTCCAGCTGTGTATTTTATTCTGACTAATGTTTGTATAATTCAGTCCGTTTCACTTATTTGTAATTATTCTCTGTAAGTTTCTACGTTACATATAGTAACGTTACCTACCTACCTGGTATCGGTTTATACATGGAGATTAATGATGGTGACCCCCTTGGAAAATTTTGAACCATTTATTAAGAGCTGGTAGTTAATGTTTTTATGAACTACTGTGTTGATTTAAGAGTTGAGAGAACTGCTTGAAAGTTTTTCCATCAATTGTTGTGTATGTATGACTAGCTTCTCCTCGCCACTCCGTCCGCGTGATTTTCTTGTTTCAATATAATTATATGACACTCGACAACAGACTAGCTTTCGCTCAGTGACAAAGTGCTTGTAATAATCAGCAGGTCTTGCGGAGATTTTCTTTTAACAAACAGAAACAAATCATTGTACGTCTCTATATTATTAGTTTGGACATTTTATAGATATAGAAATATTTATAGTTTGAACCGTTACTATAGAATATTCATTGAAATGTATTTTTCTGCTGCAATATAAGTTACCGCAGTGGGCCCTATCGAAATTTCAGAGCAGAGCTGGGATAGGAGCCTTGTTGGCCTCGCACAGTTTTCTTTTACTGTTTTAATGTTTTTTGGTTTGTTAATAAGTTAATTCTGTTAGTTTAAATATTTTTTTATTAATTTGTTTTTTCCTTCATTATATTTTGTACTATTTGTATTTCCTGTGTGTGTCCCAAATAAAATATATTTCTTTCTTTCTTACTTTCTTTCAATGAAATACCGTTTGACTTTTGAACGAAAATAACCCTGTTTTTTTATTTTCTGAAAATCATTAGGTATACAGGGTGTTCCGTAAGTAGACGTCAAGCCAGAGTCGGGTCGGGGTCGGATCATAACAGTTAACAGAAAAATATTGTAAGAAAAACAAATGTAGCAACAGGAGTTGAAAGACCGTCACAGGCAGTATATATATTCGTTTTTTTTATAATGCCCTTAATTTTTTTAAATAAACAGCAAAGTTTCTTTTTCTGTTAACTTTTATGACTGACTGACTTAACACCCGATTCCAGCTTGACGTCGACTTACGGGACACCCTGTATAGATACCTAATGTTTTATGTATCATAACTTTTTTATTAGGAAGCTTTTAAAAAACTGTAACTAAGTATAGCCCTTTAACTCACAGTTTTTCTAAGCGCCCTAAGAATAAATTTCTCCAAATCGAACAGTTTAAGATTTGTGCACTTCGTTTTCCTTTTATCCATGAAAAAATTTTGACCCAACACAATGAAAAATTGAGACTAATAAATAAATGCACACGTTGTATAGTATTTGTGCTCGTATATAGCCAGTGGGCTTTGCGTATATGGCCAGTGGGCTCTGCGTAAGGAGTGAGCTGATTCCTTTCACAATGGTCTCTACTCCCTGATCAAACGCGCCGCGATGCCGCGTCTTTCCATTCTGTACAACGCCAGAACGCAAGGATCTGAAACTAATCGCGTACTGATCGGAAAATATTTTTTTACTACGGTCGTCCAATATATACAAGAGTAGTACGCAAGTACTCGCGTATACTTCGTAGTGACCGAATTAACGACCTTATTCCATAAAATATAGTACCAGTACGCATACAGACAAATCGACTTAGTAAAAAGGCAATGCCAACTTAGGATGAAAGAGCAAGCGAAGCGTGTTCAGGACTTCGGGCAGCGGGGGACGGTGGGGTCTAGTGAGCGAGCGAATTAAGTCTACGCCATTCAACCATTCAGAAGTAGGAGCTCCGCAAAGTGGGGCTCCGTCGAACTCGCCTTACTACATAATTATATTAACCAAGATATGTTAAGGAAAGCGATTGTTATTTGTTCAATCCTAGACTATTAAAGTTTAAATATCATTCCATGTATTAATCAATGATTTTATTAAACTATGTGTTATCTTTAAAACTCTTGTTAGGCGTAATTGATGTAAGCATAGTTTGAAACGAGAACGTTCACGTTGTTACTAACTATACACGAGCAGTACCGCTATCTTAAAGCTTTTTGCGTTGTGTTATGAAGTATTCAAAAGAAACGAATCGATTACAAACATAAATTAATTTTAAATCAGGCAACATTTCTAAAAGTACGATCATCTGTCACGTCATTGTCAAATCAATAGCGTCGGTCAATTCGTTTCGTGTTTCGTGTTGTGAGATAAACGTATAACGAGTATTTATTATTCTTCCGTATTTAATTCAGTTCCGTAAGTATTTTGTGTTCAGGCGGTCTACTCTCTTACTCCGTCAACGACGATAAGGGTCCGTCCGAAGGTAGTTCGAAACTAAGCACTAAACCCTACTCCCGATTGATTTCGGATTCATGAGTTTCTAACGGAATCATAGACAATATTTGTGAACGAATGACGCATGACGATAGAGCTACGCTATTTTACCGGTCGATTACCGGTTTACTTACTTTGAAGTTTTCAAACTTATTGAACAAAAAATTATATTGGTATTCTTAGAAAAAGACCACATTTCTAACAATATGGTTTTTATTATGTCTTTAATTAAAGAATTGGACTATTTTTGCCATTTTAATCCGTATCGTGGCCTTATCCTGTTAATACCTTTGCCCTTTTTCTTTCTGACGGCAACTTTCAAATGAAATGTCAGTTTTTTTCAAAATATTTGTTTACATTAGTTGTACTTTAATAATATTATTTATGCGACGCGGGAAGTTTTCGCTAGTTTGGTAAAATGGCCCCAACCGCTCCAGCAGCAATTCATGCACAAATTGAGGCCCTCCTCGATTTTATGAGTGAGCATAATGAGTTGGCTCGCGGACTATTGAGGGGTGCCGACGGGAGAATCCGATCAAAACGGCTGTGGGAAAGCCTGTGCAACTCCCTTAATTCAATGGGGAGTTGCACAAAGTCGTGGAGCAGTGGCAAATGTAACTTTAATACATTACTCGTTTTAATATAGTCTTGCCATTATTAAAGCGCATACAATGATAAAAAAACATTTGGCCGAAAAAGCTGCTGGATCTGCCAGACGGTCAGCATGTGCCACAGGTGGAGGCCCATCGGTAGCACCAACCCTCTCGCAAGATGAATTGAGGATACTGTCAATTATGGGAGAAGGTTTTAGAGAACCGCAAACTGAAGCAAGAGTGCCAGCTTTTCCATCAGTAATAATTAAATTTATAACTGAACATAGGTAGTAAATTTGATCTGATGGTAAAAAAACAAGAAACAACAGCATTCATTTATTTATAATTATTTTTCATGGAGTCGTTCCCGTGACTTTTAAATTAAATAATTATACTTAACAGATACATAATTATACATTTCTTGTATCCGTCAATGAAATTCAGTTTTCGTTGTACAGGGTCCACCTATAAGCCAAGTCCCAGCAGTCATCACACCCACACAAATATCTGCTGCTACTCCTGCCATCCCACTTTCCCAGGAGCAACCCGCAGTGATCACTGAGGCACTGGTAAAAGGAAGTGCCAATTCATAATCAGCGAAGTACCTTAGTATTGTTGATCACTAGTAAAAAGATCACATAAATCATGTTTATAAAATACTAAGCTAATACTGTTTTTTTTTTCATTTGTTTACAGCATTACATTCTAGTCGTGCACGTCCACGAGTTCGGCGACACCTACCTGCCGATTCAGCAAGAAGCCGAGTTGTGTTTGTTGATTTTAAATAAAAATTTGTTACCAAAAACAACACTTTTATTGTGTAAAATTTGCTTGTTAACCGTATCTTCCGCCTGACCTAACACCCATTATGTCCTGTAAGCAAAATATCAAGTTAGAAAATTATAGTACCTAATCAATAATATAAATACAAATACCCTATTTATTGACGTGTTTTAATAAGAGGCAATCGGCGACGCCTCCGTTCTGCCTGTAAATCTTCTTCGAGGATTAATAAAGCAGCCATATTTTCAGTTTATTAACTTTCGTCAGCAGCACGATAACTATTTTGATGTCGTATAAAATGACATAACGTTCCGTCAAAACTAGTGTCAAATCCAACTTTTCGGACGGGCAAAAACGCATCGGGAGTAGGGACAACTGTCATATCGTGTTGTCATTCATTCTTAGTTCGAGTTCGGGGCTAATCGTATGTCCGTAGGTGATACGGAGTAGGAAACGTCCGTAACAAAGGCCGAAACTACGGACTGGTGCTTAGAGAGTAGACCCCCAGATAACGAGTTCATATAATCATGGGTGTTGCCAAAGGCCAATAGGCCTTCCTCATGACATTTAAAGTATATTTAACCACTAATGATGATACTGTGACTGTGTGTATACCCTGTGAGTTAATCAATAGAGCAAAAACTTGATGCCTATGCTTGTTTGTATTTTTATTTTTCCTTTATAATTACCTAAAACTAAACTTCTGATAATTTTTTAGAAACGGCTTCTACTGTGCCACACAAATTTGCACCACTTGCCACACAAACTTGTGCCACTTCTACAAAAAAAAGGTTTCTTGAAAACCTGAGTGAAAAAGTTAAAACCGTTTTAACTTTCTCACTCATGTTTTCGAGAAATCTTTTTTTTAATAAAACACTACAAGGCTATGACCTAGTTTCTCTATTACATCATTGAAATGCTGAAGGGTACCTACTCTTTAAATGGAAAAATCTATCTCAGTTTAGAAAACGGTTTTCTAATTATGAAATAAGAATGTTTTCTCTTAAATATAAAGTAAAAATCGTCCTGACACATTTTTTTTTCACTGAGACCCAACTTTCCTAACAAGATGAGCATTGTCCTTTATTTATAATATTTTTTTCTCAATTATTTTAGAATATAGTATTTTGCTTAGAGATGTCTAATACTATTCCATTCTTTGTTCTAGAGAAATACTGTGAGTCTGTGGGTTAAGAGATGTGAGGAAGAGGAAGCCGTATTATACTATAACCGTGATAATTTAAGTATAAAAATGAGGTTATTTTCAATCTTACCTCTAATCAACCTAAATATGTCTATGTGAAATGAAAAATTATACAATTCAATAAGCAACCAGTTTGACTTTGTCTAGCCTCTAGATTGTCCTATGGAGCAGGATCAGCATGTTTCCAAGCATTCTTATCTATATGCAGATTGTTTCTTACGTACATAATATTTTCATAAACGAACAGTCGAGGTACCGTCATTATAATTTTCTGAAATAGTTCCCTTAGGGATTCGTGGCGATGTAGACTGTAAATGGCTCTTACAGCTCTCTTTTACAAAATACGAGTAAGTTGTAAGAGTCATTAACGGTCACTTCACAGCGTGTAACCGAAAGAATAAGTACCTACTCACAGACTATTCGATGCAACGGCGCGCGGCGTGTTTCTGCTCGTTACTTTCACGTGTCCGTTGTATGCTGTATTGCAAGTTTGCTTTTTGTTGGTCGTGTCGACTACGTGCTGCTACGGGCGGCAGAAAATTGAAAACTGCGACTAAAACAAAATGTCATGGAAGAGCGAGGTTTATACTAGGTAATTGTATTTTCATTTGAGAGCGCACACACTAACAGAAACACATTCCAACGTGTACGGTACGTAGCTAAGCAAGCAATTGTTTTACCTCGACATTGTTGTGTGCCGAGACGTACTGGACGTAGGTACCTAGGTAGTCGATTCATCCTTCATGGGGTACTGGTTAAAATGTTATAATAAAATACCTCCCCACGTACTCCAACTGAACGAAACGAAGTTTAAAACTTGTATCAAACGCGCACTATGCAGCCAAGCATATTATAAGTTGTGGGATTACATCTCTGACAAAAATGCTTGGCCCAACGCTGGTTCTCCACAAGGGCGTATAAACTAATTAATTAGCATTCGAAAATAGTGTTGGAGCTGCTGAATATTGTAAAAACTACCTTTGCACGGTATAAATTCAATCTTTTAATATTGTATAATTGCAAAGCACACGTGTGAGCACTATGTACAGTAGCGCTCATAAGTCCATAAGCAATCGATTGACGCTTCGGTTTCACTTACGACCTTCTTCTATAAGTTGTTTCTATACTATAGACAGCACACACACACTCACTTTGTCCGTAATTGATAGTAGTTCATAATTTCAACTAATCTAACAAACGGCTTGCTAGCTTAGTCGTTACCGTGCTTGGGTAGAAGCGATTATGGCAAGCCCTGAGTTCGAATCTCACCTGTTGCAGATTTATCTTGATGCTATTTTCAAATAATACCTAAATTTAGTTTTTGTTATGTTATTAATAACACCTAAAATTAACCATTTTTGTTTGTTTTCATAATATTACTTGAAGTGGTTCGATAATCATTCGATACTTGTCTCATTCATCTTGTTTACTTAGATAATAAAAGTTTGCAGGTAGACCACAGAAAACTGAGTAAATTATTTCGATTTCTGTGAGGTAGATGTAATTCGTTACGACTATTCACCTAATTGAACGTTGTTGGTTAGTGACAAATGATTAAATCTGTTAAGTTAGATAATTTACATCTCTGGTTTGTAACCATAAATATGTAGTTTGTTTGTTACCTTATCACGCCTAAACCACTGAACCGATAATCATAAAATTTTGCATATACGTTGTCAGGGTTACTGAACACTTACTACAAGATACTATTATAGTTTTTGAACATACATTTTTTACTATAATTATAGCGGTGTTGTGGTTATAATTTTGAAAATGCAGTGAAATATTGAATCGTTGGCAATATTATTGCGCTGCGTAAAAGTGGACGTAAATGACGTGATAACACAAATGAATTAAGTGTGAGTGTTATCATTCAAAGATTTCATATTTTACTAAATATAAATTATTATTTGTTTAAATTTGTGAACGATGAGTATAGTAAGAGGATGAGTAAAGTGTTATAAACATAATGATATTTAAAATATTTTTTCTTAATTATAATACTTTATAGTATTTTGCTTAGAGATGTCTAATAGTATTACATACTTTGTTCTAGAGAAAAACTGTGAGGCTGTGGGTTAAGAGATATGAGGAAGAGGAAGCCGGAAAGAGGGAATCCCTGCTAGTCGAAGCGCTTGTTTATGAAGTGGAAACAAGACAATTTACATGGTGAATGAATACGAAACAAATGGTTTCATACCAACCGGACATTTTGTTGAATGGGGAAGGTCGGGCAAAGCTAATTGTAGATGGCGTGACCATAGCTAGGTCCTTACGGCCTACAATAAATTTGACATTTCGTTCATTCATTTCATTTTATGTTCATTCATGAGTTTGATTTTATTTCACTATTTCGTTATTAGCGGTGATTTCAGTATTTTAAATCAAGTACTTGATATGGAAAGTGTGAGAATTTTAAACCTTGAAAATAGTAAATATTCAAGGTTTAAAATTCTAACACTTTATTTTTTCGTGATCACTTTCTTCAAAATGTTTCCGAACTCAAAAAAATCTCTACGAATAGCTTTAAACCACAGTCTTCTAATTTTAGGGGCTTTCGGGAAATTTTAGACTCCAATTTCGGAGTATCTAGGAACACAACAACCAGTAAATTTTCGCTAATATAAAATAAAATCACATCACGCCTTGTGTTGGGAACTAGCTAGTTCCCAACACAAGGCGTGATGTGATTGCGTGAACTGTCAAAATGGCGCTTTCGTAGCTACGTATTTTGACAGTTGCCCCATTCATTTTCACACGTCATTAAAAACTGTTCGCCATGTACTCCACGCTATAAAGGTTGCATTACCGAAGCCCAGCAAACAATAACGTTATAAACAATAACGTTTAAGTTTCGGAATAGTTTATCCTGTATATTGCGCTATATCCGTGATTATTTAATAATAAAAAAATGAGGTTTAGTTTCAATCTTCTTTTCTTAAAGAAATTGAATAATTAAGCTGTCCTCAATATGTAATCTATATTCAATAAAGCCAAATAAAATGTGAAATACCTAATGTAAACAATGTGTGCCCTACATAACCACTTATTAAAACCACTTTTTGGAAGTTCATGATCGAAGCTTAAAATCTTTATGGTGAAACAAATCTACTTAAACATTTTTTTGGACAATTCACAAGTCAATATAAAACAAATTGCTTTTAAATTTCTTGACATAGCATTGCACATCTTATTTGGCTGAAGAAGTTATTATAAATAATCGTATCGGTTTGTTATCTTTATGTAAAATATTGTAACAAAATATATAGGTTTTTATTTTTGTTATCACTTGTACCGCTTTTTTTATTCTAAAACCTTTATTGCAATAACAAAGATAATAAAAAAGCAGCAATTTTATAGAAAACTGTTATTATTGCAAACCAATATAAAACATGGCAATAAAACTGCACTGCATCTTATGAGACACTTGGCGCCTACTGCTACCAGTTCATATTAGATTAACTCGAATATAGCAATACTATAAACTGGCCAGGTCACGAGCATGATGCGTGTATAACAAAAGCGACGGAAATATTATTTTGTTTCGTGCAGTGCGATGCGAGTGCGCGACTACGTCAGTGTGTGGCGTGCAAAACTGTGATCTTTGTGGTGTGTGTCGTTTAAACACATACAGTCGTACCGTGAGTTCACAGCAATACGACTCTTAACGTGCCTATGCATTTCTGAACGCTTACTGTACCTACTATAAAGCTACCCTATACTGGGCACGTCTGTCATTTTCCCCCCGATCCCAATCACACCACCGATGTTCTCGACGTGGCGCTTCTACAGAACGTCAACCTACGGTTGGACTCTATAGAAGTGGTACAAGAGCTCGCTTCCGATCACCGTCCAGTAGTCATGAAACTGGTCCCCCGCATAGGTCTGCCCGATATTCCACCCAACCCCTTCCCAACAAAGTGGTAACGGACTGGAGGAAAGTAAGCGATCGCTTAAAATCCACCACGTCCCCCCACTTGGACCCAATCCCCGATCATTTTGACTCTATCGCTGACACGACGGCCGCGATCGACTCATTCACAGCTCACGTAGAATCAGTCCTGAACGATTGTTCAAGGGAAATTCCAGCGATGGATGACCGTCGCTGGAAGTTGCCGGACGATGTACGCGAACTGTTGAATGAGAAGAACGCGGCTGTCCGTGCCTACAGCAACTTCCCCTGCGACGCGAACAAAGCCCATATGCGTTACTTACAGCGTACTGTAAGAACACGCATAGAGGAGCTGCGTACTGCCGGCTGGGACAAGATGTTGAGCGAACTAGAGCCCACCCACCTAACCTTCTGGCAACTCCAGAGGAAGCTCAGATCCGGAGAAATAGTCTCCATGGCCCCCCTGATCCGTCCCGACAAGACCATCGCCTTCGATGATGTCGACAAGGCTGAGCTTCTAGCCGACAGTCTAGAAGTCCAATGCTCGCCTAGCTCTTAACCAGTAGACCAAGCTCACCTCTCTGAGGTCGACGCTGAAGTCGAACATAGAGCCTCCCTCTTTCCCGTCGAAGACCCAGAGTATCCACTACCCCCAGTCACGCCCGACGAAGTGCACGACCTCATCAAAGGTCTTAAGGCTCGTAAAGCCCCCGGCTCAGATGGAATCACCAATAGGGTATTCCAACTTTTCCCTGCCCACCTGATAATGCTACTGACCACCATCTTCAATGGTGCTCTGAGCAACAACATCGTCCCACAGGCATTCAAAGAAGCCACCGTCATCGGTATCCCGAAGCTCGGCAAGCCAAAGTCAGAGCCTAGTAGTTACCGCCCCATCAGTCTGCTCAATGTCCTCGGTAAAATCTATGAGAGGCTTATTTATAAGCGCCTCAGAGACTACGCCGAGACAAAGGGCCTCATCCCCGACGAACAGTTTGGTTTTAGAACCCAACACTCGTGCGTACAACAGGTCCACCGTATAGTCGAACACATCAACTTCGGTTTCCAACGAGGTTTGATGACCGGTGCTGTCTTCTTCGACATAGCGAAAGCGTTCGACAAAGTCTGGCACAACGGCGTATTATATAAGCTGTACCAACTCGGTGTGCCAGATCGTCTCGTGCTCATCTTACGGGACTTTTTGTCGAATCGCACCTTCCGTTATCGCATCGAAGGAGCGCTATCCTCCCCCCACCCTATTCGCGCAGGAGTCCCTCAGGGCTCTGTGATCTCTCCCCTAGCATTCACGCTATTCACCAGCGATATGCCCAAGTGCAGCAAGGCGCAATTGGCCCTGTTCGCAGACGACACGGCCATCTACTACACCGGCCGTGATGAAAATTCGATAGCTCGCATTCTCCAAACCCAAGTGAACAAGCTTGGCGCTTGGTTTAGAAAATGGCGAATCGAAGTCAATCCCGACAAAAGTCAAGCGGTTATTTTCTCAAAGCCGCGTCGCAACCCCTGCCCCCCTCGACCGATCACCATGTTCGGCAAGCCGATCCCTTGGGAGAAGCGAGCCAAATACCTGGGTGTCGTACTAGACGAACACCTCTCTTTTTCAGAGCACATTAAGGCGGCTCGTTCGCGCGCCGCCTTCGCTCTAGGTAGACTTCACTTTGTCCTCAATGCACGGAGCAAATTGTCACTAAAGTGCAAAATGCGTATCTACACAGCGTGCATCCGCCCGATCATGACCTATGCCAGTGCAGTCTTCGCACACGCCAAGCCCGTTCGCTTCAATAGAATGCAGACCCTCCAGAACAAGTTCCTTCGTAGGATAACAGGCTCCCCCTGGTACGTTCGCAATGAAATCCTCCACGTAGACCTCAGGATTCCCACTATCCGTCAGTTCATGAAACGCATTTCAAAGCGTTTCTTCGAGACCGCCGCGAATCACCGCAACCTTCTGGTTGTGAAAGCCGCTAGCTATATTCCCTCCTCCATTAGTTATGTCCGCCGTCCCAAGCATGTCCTCACCGATCCCGATGACCACATAACTCTCATTCAGGAGAGCAGTAGGGCCACCAGTACAGTGCATAAACACAGACCGACTTTCCGACCTCGCGAAGACCCCGACGTAATTGTCCCCCCCGACACTTGCTCGATGAAGTGCCAGCCCGCGCCGTAGCTGAGCCTGTAGCTTTAAATTCCCCGAATAATAATAATCAACAAAATCTGATCCAGCCTGTCCCATCTTGCTGTCCTCCCGTCAGCGACGCCCTAAGCCGAGGTCCGTACCCCACAGGGGGTGCCCTTAGCGAGCGTTCGCTTAGTAATGTAAGTAGTTTTACGCCCCTGGCTGGAGGCTTTGAGTCCGCTTAAGGCAGCCACAGGATAGTCCGGTTAAGTAGTCACGACCTCTCAAGGTCAACTACGAGTTGCCATACCCAAAAAAAAAAGCACGTCTGTCATTGACTTGAATGTGCCCTGGCGGCTCAGCCACGCTCAAACGTCTCGCTGGTGGTGGCGTGTGTGTTTGATCATTAAGTGGCCTTCAAAAATGTTGAGCTGAATGGTGCAGATCTATTTGTTTATTTTGTATGTTTTTCATTACGGACGCCGCTACCGTGCACGTCTTTCTACATCGTTCTCACATGTATAATTTCAACAAGACTGATGTAACAAATTTTCTGTAATAATTTTATTTAAAAGAGTGTCTATGGAGTTTCTTGCCCGTTCTTAGCCATAGGTACTTCGCTTTGGAATGGGCAACTAGCTTCTTATTTCTGACTGACCGACTCCTTGACAATTCAAAAGTGCCTGTAATTGGTTTATTTGAAATAAATGCTTTGAGTTTTGAGTTTTGGCGCAAGTGCTACACATAACATACCTTCGTACAGGTTTCTTATTTCCGCAGCAGCTGGCGCGCGTCCAATAAATAAATGTTGACGCTGCTCGGCGCGTTAGCAGCCCCGGCGAGGTGGCGAGAGTGCGAGGGTGCGCCCGCGACCCCGGCACGTGGGCACAGCGCGTCGGAATGCGGACCGTTAGCCCTTTAATAAGAACGCGCAGCATATTCGTGTCGAAATAAATCTCTTTGAGCACACCGCGCTAGTGACCAAGCCACGCTATTGCTGCTGAATGAAGGAATCCTGGCCCTCCCTTGTGGTCTGTGTCCGTCAGTCCTGTGAGCACACCGCGCTCTGTGACATCTGCTCCATTTCCACAGCAGTCACAATATAATTAGCTTGCGGTAGTGTGTCTATGTACCGCTTGCTTTCAAGTTTACAGTATTTCAATAAGTTGTAGATTTAATTTCATACTTATACCATACTTACTAATATTATAAATTCGAAAGTAGACAGAGTTACTTTCAAATTTATAATATTAGTCGGGTAAGAATATAGACGGCACCCTGGAGAAGGATGGTTAGAAAGGTTAATTTTAGAAAACTTAGCATTTCTTATGTGAGGGATATGAGAGATATATTTAATGTGTGCTTGGTATGAAACAAAAAAATATTGTTTCTGTTCGGTGGCACGTTCTCGTGGCATGATTTCCGACATCCACGCAGGCGAGGCCTCGGGCAAAACCTATTTTTTTTCTTTGGGACAACACAGATGAGATTCCTTAAAATGATCTAATTTCCAATCGCACGGGGAGGCACGCAGCAGCCGGCGGCGAATAAAGTAAAAAAAAAAACACCTCTTCCTTATTTTGGGACCGACAATTTGATACGGGAGTTAGATATTATCTCCACCCCGAGGTGGGTGGTGTATAGTGATCATTATTAGTAGAGAACTTTTCTGATTCAAATTAAACGAATTGGGTCCCAGGAAGAGATCCAGAAACTGTACACTCCACATCGGCCTCTGTGAACCGCAAACATCGCCGTCAAAACTAAAATGTTCGGCTTTCATTGGTTGGAGCCGGACTTTTTGTGAGTATCAAATCGTCGGCAGTGATATGCGGTTTCGTTGTATTCGGCTCATCGATTGCTCTATTTTTGAGTTAGGAGCATTCTGCGCGATATCTGCGCGCGGCGGACACAGTCGCAATAGAATACAACGCACTTGTCAATGAATGAAAATGGTGCGATGCGGGCTGGTGCGGCTGGTGCGGCTGATGCGGGCGTCGTGCCTCATTATTTAAGGGCCAGCTTGTCAATGCTTATAACAACGCTTTGACCTGTAACAAACAAATGAAAGTATGATCACGCCCCACCGATCGGCGAAAAAGTGTATAAAATTGTCTATCCTTTAAGATATTGTTTGCGGATGTCGGTAAATACCGCACAGGAGCGTAACCGGGATTAAAAGTACCCTAATTGGTAATCCTGGTAAAACTGCTTGTGTTTTTCAAAAACATGAGATGTAGTAGTTTTGACTTCGCTACTATTTTATTATATGTTTAGAAATACTAGCGACGTGCCCCTACATCGCACGGGTGCAATCTGGTACTGATGTCATAAAGTGGCGACATGCTGTCAAAGCATCGAGTTATCTGTGCTACAGCAAAACAATCTATGACATTGATACACAGCGCTTACAGTCTGACATACAGGTACTTGAGGGCAGACTGAGTTCCATTAAAAAGAAACAACCAAATAAAAAACATATTGCTCGCTGCTAATGAGTTAGCTATATATCAGTGTACTTGTCAGAAGGTTTCAAACCCTGATGCTGTCCAGCCTGAGACTGTATTCTCAACCAAGATATATATGATTTAGTACAAGATCTATCTCAAGTGGTACAGCTTGATATTGGTAGTTGTCCATCTTACAGTAGTCATGATTGGATTGATTGGAAGAGGTTAAGATAAATTAGTAAATAACAACCTGAGTTGTTTTATTCAACATTATTGTACGTCAGGGTCAACCAACGTACGAATAATGGCATCATTCCTGTGACTGTTTTTGTAGGTAATAGTTCTAAGGTCAAAAAAGAAGAAATCACTGACTGTGTCGCAGAGTTGTTAAAGTTAAATTTTAGTAAAATAATATTGTGTGCTTTCCCATATTTTGAAAAACGGACAAATAGACAAAACAATGATATTCATATTTTAATAAGCCAATGCACTTTATAGTTAGTCATTACGGCGACTAACTATAGCATCCGGTTTTTTACACCAACAGTTTTGTGGAAACTTTAAAATCCACTAGGGATACTGTGTATCTGCCTGTTAGTTTTAGGCACATAATAGCAAGGCTATTAGCTTTTATATAAACCCAGACATAAGTAATATGTAGAAGACTTGCGTTATTAACACCACAATGATTAGTAGTAATACTAATAATAAGGTGGCGCGCCTGAACAAATGTAGCTCAAATTCTGTATTTATACAAACTGTACGAAGGGGGTTCCATGTCTCACACTCACTATGAGCTCACTGCCTGGTGATGACATTGAAGTTTTGGGCTTAACTCCGGATATTCATTTAAACTAGTTTGTAAGGCAACATAAGGTACCAGGAAGAATATTCCTACAACTAACAGCAACAACAAGGTATCTTCTTGATCAAAAATAGTAATTATCGAGAAGAAGATCAGCCGAATGCCTCGAAATTCAAATCAAATTCAAAATATTTAAGGCATGTCTACAAAATCATTAGAAATTGAAATGTTTTTCGAGAAACAAACTTTTTGTTACTGTACGTGTGTAAAGGACAAAAAAATGCTAATTAATTATGAGAACTATAGTGTGGGCAGCTGTTTTAACCGTAAATCTATGCTGTGTGGAGGTTCTCTAATCTTAATTTTTAAAAAAATACTAAGCAACGTAATTACATAGTTGGTTTATCAGTTGAACATTGCATCGAACTGTCCTGTGTTGAGCTAGATAAGAATGTTGTAGTGTGCGTGTATAGACCCCCTAATTATCAGAACTTTTGCTTTATTTGAGTCAATAATGGACGATGTCTTAGCGAAACTTGCATCTATTTACAAAGCCCCAATTATTTGTGGTGATTGTAATAATAATATTTTGGAAAATAATTCAAACACCAGTAGATTATTAAGCCTTTTTATATCGTTCAATTTATCTAATGTTTTTACAGAACCGACTAGACTAACTCCTACTTTTGATACTTGTATCGATAATGTCTTCTGCGATTTTGATTATTTTGACAAAGCCATCGTAAATTATATACCGTCTGATCATAGAGGACAAAAGATAACTTTAGAGTTTAAAACACTTTTACAGAAAGATCAAATACAAGACCAATAACTACTGCCAAATTAAATAGATTCAACAGTACATTAGATAAAGTTAAATGTTTTGGGCCACTATGGACGATGCAAATAAATTGTACAAGGATTTCTTTTCATTAATGCACACTGAATTTAATAAAACTTTTAAAAATTAAACAATAGTTATTTGCCCTAATTTATATCAAAATTAGGACCAAAGATCTATGGGAAATATATTTAATTTGTGTGTAGATCAAGGAGTCTTCCCAGATTTAATGAAAGCAAAGACACCAATAATTATAGCCCAGTATCTGTGTTGCCCGTATTCAGCAAGGTTTTCGAAAAGGTAATGTTCAATCAGATGCTTAATCATTTCAGCAACAAAATCTTACACGATCAGCAATATGGTTGTGAAAGATTAGAAAACTTTCATAGTTTACTGTACCCTGACATAGAAACTCACAACTATGCATTATTATTTGACTCCTATTTTGACATGAAATACGAGGATACCAAGCTTTTGTGACAGTACCTAAATGACCCTAGGCTGATAAATTTTTCGTTTTTCCTAATTATGTTAATATTAGCGTTAAGGTCGGTTTCCCCCTAAGGGGAAAAGGCCGCACTCCAACCCCGTGCGGCCCTGTAGAGCTCGTCACCAGACTTGGTCACTCTCCCACCGATAATAGAAGTGAATTCCCAAATTTATAGAAGCCAAATGCCTTGATATTATTAATGAGGCAAGGAAACAGTGTATCAATATTAGACGATACTTGGGAATTCATAGTTATGAAATATATTGGAAGTGATTTTAGAAAGCTAAATAATAGAGGGATGCAGAGTAAATTGTTATATAAACTTGTGAGTAACCCAAACGCTAGCGCGTAATAGTTATTTGATCAGTCGTAACTCACACAATATCTCGCATCTACACTCGGAGTACTCAGAGATACACTTGCATAAAGTGACGCAAGCGGCTTTAAAGCGGCATAGCGTCGATATCATGCTCTTTTGGAGTCATGGCCCCTAGCAGTTCTCTCGAACTGATAAACGTGACGAAGCGGCTTTTCCTGCGGCAACCGTGCGACTGTCCTTGTCTAGCAACGGAGCGGCTAGTTCTAGCGGCATTGCGTCTGCATCATGCTCTTAAGGAGACATGGTCCCTATCAGTCCTTAGACTGGATATTAGATAGATGTGGTCACCCAAAACCCTGGAAGTTCACTCTTTGCACAACAAGCATATTTGCAAGACACGTGCTCATGTCAGTCTGACCGAGTTATTAGTCTATGATATAGAATATAAAGTGCCCAAATTGACGTGTTTCGATAAATAGTGTCGATTTAGAAATTGGCGTACCATATGCCGGGTGTAGGTTTTATCGAGACACGGTCCCTAGCGTTCTTAGAACGACTACCAATCCAGTTTGGGGAAGTGTGTAAAGCCTACCCCCTCTCCCGGAGACGAGCTTACAATGAGCCTTTCGTAAAGAGTTGTGTGGCCAAACCTTTTTGGAAGCAGTAATTATCACTAACGTTTGATTGTTTTATAATGCCGATTTAGATCGACTTTATAGCATATGTTGTTTTAAATGAACTAAGAGTATTTACGGTTCTGCCTTCCTTATGTGGTTGCGCATGTTACAGGTCAAAGTCGTCAAAAGTCGAGCGTCAGTGATCAGTGTCAAATAAAGTGGAAGGCCTTCTCCGTTTCCCTATAATCAAACGCAAGTGACAAATATCTGTCAGGGTATGGATTAGGAGATGGACACGTAATACAATATAAAATAGAGTTAATTAATAGCGCAATGTCGCTATGCTGGAATAAATGATTATAAATAGCTCTGCAGCGATATTATCTAAATGTTACCTACAAATCATAAAACAAATCAGCCTACGAGAACAATACAATGGAAAAGACGCATTATTAGTAAAGAGTTTAACACTTACCAATGATATCTTTGTAGGGAATTAGATTACTACTCACGAAATGCCGCACGTAGTACCAACTTCACCTCGAACACAGCTCCTCCCAGCTCACAACACTCAACAACCTCCTAACTTAACTAGCTTTCCCTCTTGAGACTATAACGACCGAACCCTGTCATGTCCTAAGACCAACTGTCCTTCCTCAACACCCCCGCCAACTATCCAAAATCGGCGTCTGGTCCTTTCCCACACTATTTTTTGTAAACTTCGACTTATAACACATTTTTCTATTTCTTAATTGTTTCTCAATTGCGTCCCGGGTATACGATTCACAGATGGCTGCAATAACGCGTCCTCGCTTTAACTTTCTCGTTCTCAGAATTTCTAAAGGACTATGGATTTCGATTGTCTTAACATTTCTTTCGAGCGACGACGGCTGCCATAAGTGGCCATAAAATAGAAATGTAAAACATTTCTGAGAGGCCAATAAGTGCAAAGAATTAGGATATCTTGTTATTTATTAGGGTAACGCGTCAAGCTGTCAGACCATAAAATTAAGATTTAATGTGTTTCGTAAAGTGGGCCGAACCACGTGCATTAGAATAAATATAATATTTTGTTATTAAATAGGAATAAGTGACAGACAGTCACATTCCCCCCTCTGAAAATCAGACGCGTGACGCAGTACAGCGGATGAGCTTTCATAATAGGTGAAGCAATGCCTTTCCATGAAAGTGTTTTAGAGTATATACCCATAGGTATGATAAGTTCATTTAACCAAGCAGTTAAGCTCAATCCAGTTGGAACACGAACCCGATAAGATGAAATGTCTGCTACAATTTTGTAGTGCTTCTTTGTCTTAAAAGTACTCCTGTCACCTTAATCAGGTTACACTACCGCGCTTCAAGTATGTTCCGAGAACCTGTGCATGCTTATAATGTAGTTTTACATACCAGGGTCTCTTTAAAGAGTACTTGTGCTATCGAGCCACGCTACCTGCGGTGCTCCCTCGTTCTAAACTCAGCCTATCGCGGTTGCCGCTGGACAGAGGCCTTTCGTTGTGCACCTTAACGCTGAGTCAGCTTAGTCAGCTGTCGGCAGTCATATCCGAAAACAGCTGAAATAGTCCGCACATAAACATATTAGAGTGTATTTCAATAACATGCTGATTCTAACAGGTTAGAGCAGGTTTCAACAAGAATCGGGAAGATAAACTTATTAGAAAATATAGGTATCCTTGATTGTGCAAACAATTATTGGTTTAGTGTAACAAAAGGTGTTCTTTTATTATTTTTATTTATAAATTATAAAGTAGAGCAGCTGAAATAGTCCGTGCATGAACATATAAGAGTTTATTCCCATAAGACGCCCGCTCTGATTCTAAGAGGTTGAAACAGTTTTGAAATCCGATAAGAGTTGGAAAGTTAAACTGATTAGTAAATATAGATACCTATCCTAGACGACTGTGCACACAATAAACAACCCTAGTGTAACAAAAGATTGTCAATTTCTCCCTCTAATTATGAAATATTGACAAGAAGATTCTCTAGCATATGGAAAGTAATAACTATAGTACCATTGCCTTTAAACGTAATGATTATAAGTGGGCCGAACCAAGTGCATGGTTTTAGAATAAATATAATATTTTGTTATTAAATAGGAATAAGTGACAGACAGTCACACTTTCAAAGCATAGTGGTAAGATAAATAACAACGGAATTAAAATATGTTTTAAAACCTTTGATGTATTGTTCATACCAATTCCCTCTTCCTTTATTTGCTGACATTGTTTTAAATCCCGATATCAGTAATTTGTCAGATATCAATTATATGTCTCCTCATAATCAGCCTACAATGTTTCCAATGGTGGGACACAGGTCTCCTCTAGGTGTGAGGATGTGGGCCGTAGTCCATCACTCGGGTTCTAGGTTCACCGTTTTGAGAGCAGTGTTGATAAAATTATTTACACGAGTACAAAGTAAAATGCCTGACTGGGTTCGAACCTACGACTTACAACTTGTAAGTCGCGGTCGGTACCATAGGGCCACCACAGCTCACAATTGTCTCCTAATGTTGATAATATTGTTACCTCTAATATTGTAAAAGTTAGTTATTTTTTGCTTGAATAAACACGTCAATGTATTACAACAAAAGACTAATGGCCAAATAAATCTGATCTATTGGGCTTTAACCTACACGAACTTGCTTGTACTAATAAATAGTCCATGTAATTTGTGTAACAAAACACAATATGAAAGAAGGCTATGACATACATTTACGTTTTCTAAATTACACACATGCAACTTATTACGCTATAAACAATAGAAGAGCAGAGCATGAACCCCTCATGTATTCTACAATAAACAGAGGTATAAAATACTCAATTTAAGAGAATACCGCTGTTGTAATGTTTTAGAATGTTGTGCTATCGAATTAATTGATCGTCGTAAAACTATTGTATGTATTTATAGATCGTCCAAATTCAAAATTGATACCATAAACTTATTTTTTTACCGATTTGATGGTGAACTTATGAATATATGTTGTAATAAAATAAAGTCTTGATCTGTAGAGTCTTTATAAACGATTTCTAAAAAAAATTAAATTTACTAGGCAACTGTAAAATCAGCTTTATAACTACCGTATAAAACTGAGCATTCGTCAACCAACCCGATAAAATAGTGGTACTTGTATCGACAATATAATACACATTTTAGGGGCAGCACTAGCGAGATGATGGAATTGGCGATATCCGGCCATACAGCTCAGATCATTCCTGTTAAAAAAACTTGTATTTAAGACCGCTCTTTAAAGCCTTAGGTTCACTCATGTTTACGACTGTGATCCGGATAATGCATTCCGTAAATTTAATAGCTTGTTTTAGTTATTCTACGATCATTGCTTCCCCATTGTAAGAATAAAAAAATCTGTGCTCCAAAAATCCGAAATGTATAACTAAAGGTACGAAACTATGTTGTAAGCGTAGCCGTAAACAAACAGTTACTTCACTAATAATGCTGAAAACAAACGGTTAAACCAACTTGGAGAGTCAGAAATTCAACTAAAACTAATTACCCAAAAGAAATCTTTCTGAAATACTTAGAGATATTAATTAATTGAATAAAGACCAAATGAGACATCCGAATGATTAAAAACTCTATCATTGATCAAGTTCAACCAATAAAGAATCATAATCACAATATCGATTATAAATAGACCTTAATCGATCAAAGCCTAACTCTATGTTCTTAGCACCCACTACTCCACATGAAATACATAAAATTATTGTTGCTCTAAAAATACAAATAGTTCCAGCTTCCAGCAGACGATATTGTTACAAAAGCAATCAAATACGTAGTGACTGAAATAAATAAATAAATAAGGAAGTTTTTTAGTACAAAAAAAAACAACAACACAAAACATACTTAGCTTATGGAAACAGGGTTGTACTTCCTATGTTAAAATTATAGTCAGCTGTCCGGGCTCCTAAACTAGGTACGCAGACCTGTATCTTAGGAGTCGGAGATTTTGCTACTTCAATGATAAAATACAACCGTGACTTTTCTGATTGTTTACAGTGATTGTGGTTGTGTATCTAGGAGTGTGTATACGAGTGTTGGTGTGTGTAGTGCATATGTGAAGTGTGTGTATTTGATAAGCTTTCTCACAAGGTAGGTTTGATAAAGTTATGATGGTATAGCCATTTATTTTCTGTTTCATCGTAAGTTAAGGATACGGGCCATTTTATTTATTCATTTTTAATTTCATGTAAGTTGTATGTGTACAATGTAATATTTTTATATATTTCATTATACATGCGTGAACTTTGAGCCAACAATTGTCGACTTGTAAATACAAAACGACAGGGGTTTGTTTTATAAGGAAAACCGTGGCGTCTTAGATGCAGCTTTTCATCTAATGGAAGCTTGGCGTGCCTCCGCAGGACTGAACGAAGGATACATAGTTGTCTTACTGTGATAACTTCGGCCTCAGAATGTAATTGATCAGTGGGGTAGTCTCTAGGTTTGAACAGCATTACTTTAAGTACCGCTCGTTGTGCACGTTCTGCAGGGAGCATTGCGGTTTTGCAAGTACCGCCTCACTCCGGGATGCAGTACATAATGATAGACTGACAAAGGCTGTAATGCACAAGAGTCAGAGTTTCAGAATTGGTCGATAACTGAGTTCTTTAATAATATATATTAGTCTTCTGACTCACGTTCAGAGTGCCTCTATATGCACATGCCAGTTAAATTCTTCGTCAATAATCATTCCCAGGTAAGAGCCCGTTGCGTGGTGGAGGCCATTTTGGGCCACTTGCGCGCAATGGTGACGCCCCTTTTCCGTGTTTTGGCGGGAAAATGGCGCGTGTGATTAAAACGACGATAACTCCTAAGTTATACACGGGAGCTGTATAAAAGTTACGTCGTTGTAATCGTTATTAAATAAGCTAACGTATTATGTATAGATTAGCCCAGTTTTGCCTAGTAATTTATTAGTAATTCTCATTTGAAATCTATGTGAGGGAATATTTCCCAGTTTCTTGTGTAAGTGTCATTGTAATTCAAAAAATAAACAATTTTTTCATAAAGTTTTTGTTTAATTTACATAAATATAAACTGTTTCACAATAATCCATTCAAAGTACACACCTTCCCATACATTTTTTACAAGCTTTACAAAAACATGACGTCATTTTGACGTATCGAGTGACGGCGCAAAAAAGGTCTGTTCATTGTTCGATTCTCAGAACACTAATGGCTAAGTGGCTTGGGTTGTTATCTTACATTAACAAATGGTCCACATACTTATCGCAGACAGAGTCTCAGCCGTTAGAAATGTTTAGATTAACAGTATCGACTAACCAAAACAAACACTTGAAACCAAGCGCAAAAAACATCCACTCAATCTTTGCATCATAGTTTAAATTGTGTTGTATTTATTTTAAATGTAAATTGATATTCAAAATTTTGAAGATATTTACAAATCGATAAAAACAATAAAAAGGCATGCTGCCTTACAAAAACATTGCAGAAATCAACAACCAAAATGAACAATTTCACAACAAAAATGCACAAGTACCTCAACAAGAATGACAAAAAATGACAAAAAAAAGGATAGGAAATTAAGATACAGCAAATATTGTCAGATTTGAACTCGAAGTTAAGAAATTACATAAGAATGTTTTATGTACTTGGACACATTAATATTATGTACTTGTACATAATATTGTCAGATTTGAACTCGAAGTTAAAAAAGTACATAAGAATGTTTTATGTACTTGTACACATGTCAGATTTGAACTCGAAGTTAAGAAAGTACATAAGAATGTTTTATGTACTTGGACACATTAATGTTATGTTTTTTTATTTATTTATTAAAAATGCGACCGCCCCCGCCATCCACCCCGCGCCCGCGCCCGCTTTCCGTGCCCCTGCAGATGGAGCTTGGGCCGGCGACCACCATCTCACCGTCGACCGACAGCAGCAGCAGCAGCAGCAGCGCTACGTCCACCTCGCACGCGCACAGCCCCACCGCGTCGCGGTCCGCGCGTGCGAGGACGTCTTCGTTCAATAAAACAAGCAAAAAAAAACACATGCAACCCAAACAATCATGCAAACAAGTTTTAAAACACTAGGAACAAAGAAAATAACCTATAAAAACCTCTATTTCTATTTTTATTTTAAAAATAACCTATAAAAACCTCTATTTCCAAAAAAAATACCATAATTTTTATGTTCATAACTTCCCCTTTTTAAAGTCGGTTATACATAAAGCGTATCCACAGTAATTTCAAATCCGGGCTATTACACAACAAAATGGCGCTAATACCTAAAACCGCACGTGGTGGAACCAGACTGATCTAGTCTGCTGTTCGGAGGGATTTTTTAAATTCAATGATACGCACATTTCTAACGCTATCAGTTGAAATAAATGCATGTTATCGATAGTATGATACATATACGACGTACGAATGAGTAAGAGATTCATCAAAATATAAGAATTATAATAATAACACGAGGAAAAAGTAACCGGCCGCGGCAAAATGGCGCCAAAATGCTAACGGTGTTTGCGGAAATAACAAATTGTGACCAAATTCTTTAACTAATTCTCAACCTAATCACTAAAAACTGTAAAGCACTTACCTGTTCATCTTCAGAAAATATATTCACACTGAAATATTCCGAATCACGGTAATACAGCACGGTAAATAATTGAAGTTGTTGCTCGGAAACAAATGAACGAGCATGCTAGAACAATCGCTGACAACCGCCGGCGCGGGAGGTACGTTCCAGCGAAGCGTACGGGCGAATCAATAGCATGAATGTTTCATTTAGTACACTGTGTGCAAGTTTGAATGCTTAAAATATATAATTATACTAAATATTAACGTCAAAACAGACTGCGTCTCAACCAGACTACTCTAGTCTGGCTCCACCATTTACTGTTTTTTTTTTGCAGACTAGAGTAGTCTTGTCCGCCACGACAGTTGCAACCCACTGACTGATGAGGGGGACAAGTGTGAGCTATGATTTTATGAGATAAAGTGGATGGTGGTACTGGATGTCATAAATGATAAATGATTTTATTTCTGCAAGTAGGTTTGTACAAACACCTTTACACGTCAATCATATTTTAAAAACCAGTTGAGATCGGCGTTTCCTATCGAATCGAGTGACGTTTTGACGTTTGTACTGGTGAGATCGTTGCCCGATTTTTCGCGGAAATAAAATAAAAGAACGACGATTAGTGTCTACAAAGTTTTTAATAAAGTGTATAGCAACATAATATACAGTATAGTGTCAGTGTGTTCTCCTAAAGTGCATAATTCTTGCGTAAACGAATACCAAATCTCATGGCTATATTTAAATACCCACACATTTTTAATAACATTGAGACTGAACATTGAAACTGTCAGTGTGTTTGGTGTGTTGTAGATGTCAACGGTGTCAACGTCAGCTTGACATCGTAAACACTTTGTCTACCAATTTAAGAGGTTTATTGAGCTAAGAGCAAGTCCTGTTGCAAGAATGCCGGTAAAGTGCAGTGGTTGCGGTAAATTTTTGTCAGCAATTGACACAGTAAGGTGCACTAAATGTTCCGTCGCTTATCACATAGTGTGCGTCGGCCTCCATATAAAAGGCCCTCTAGTCTTCGCCTGACACTGCCCTGAGTGCAAGAACAATTTTCGTAGGGACAACAAGTCCGAATCGCCGGTATGAGGTTGTGTGGCAGAAGTACAGGGTGAGGAGCCGGCGTCCATTTTCCGTGCCAACGCCACCGCCTGTGGCCACGCTGGAGCCCGCGACACCCACGGCGTCAACAATGCTTGTGCACTCGCCTCTGTCAACTGTCGCATCGCCGATGCCTCTGTCTACTGCCGCACCGGTGACGCCTCCCAAAATCGTGACTGTGGCTGTGGACTCAGACAACGCTGCTTCCAAGATGACTCCTGATTTCCCGAAGGACGTAGGCTCCGCTTTCAAACTGATAGTGGAGGAGCTATGCACCTTGCAATTTGCGGTATTTGAGCTTCGGAAAGACGTGGCGGAGATGAACGCATCTAACGACTCGTGTCACAACCGTATGGATGGTATTGAGTCCAGACTGGAGGCGAATCCAGTCACCGAAATATGATACTCCTACAAATACGTCACGATACCAATGAACTGCAATACTACAACCAGCTGTTGCTTAGCCAGCATTACGGCGAGCTCATACGAACATGACGCGGCCTTATCAACGCTGTCGGCTGAATCGCAAACTCATTGTTCGGAGTATTAGACGAAAGCTTCGCAGAAAAATAGGGGCTGGACATAGAACTTGTGCACCGTAATCAAGAACACCAAGGTCAGTTATGGAAAAACTTGACATCTATCGTCGAAGCAGCGCACAATATACTACAAAGAACTGAAGACATAATAGAAAAGCAACACGTAATAAAAAATTAATATTTAATTGCTTTGGACAAGGTTAACAGCAAGCTGCAAAATGAAATGTAAGTGATGACAATACAACAGGACTTCATATTAGTCGCTTTAGCTACCATTAATTTGAAGGAAAACTTGAAACAGACACAGGATACTTTGATCGATACTATATCGGAAATCTACCATGGCCAAATCAGTCTGCAACTACTGACACCAGCGCAGCTCAAACGAGAGCTACGAATTATCTACGGCCAAATGCCTCAGGATTTAGGCCAACCTATCGAAAACATAGAGACAGATCTTCAGCACATCTACAAGATACTGAGAACAAAGGCTTGAGTCACCGAAAAATATATTATCTTTGAAATTACATTCCCGCTCATGGCAAGAGAAAGTTTTTAAAATTATATAGAATATACCAATACCGCGGCAAACAAAGAACAGTATGACCAGCATAACACCAATATCGGAATACGTCGCAGTGAACCTAAAAAAGGATGTTTATTTCGCAACTACCATACATGAATTTGACACACGTTTGTATAACGGAGAATCCTTCATGTGCGAGCTCTTCAAACCCATCCTAAATTTGGGAAGTGACGAAAACTTTTGCGCAACCAGCCCAATAAACCAAAGGTGCAAAACAGAAAGAACAGCGTGCAAAAACAGATGGGTGGAACTACACTCAACGCCACAATACCTAAATTTTTGCTGTGACACATATTCCATCAAAATCATATGTGACGATCAAGTTACCGTTCGTCAGCTTACTTGAGTGGGGGTCATTAGCATGAACCAGAAATGCTTTATCAAAAGTATTCATACTGTATTCTTTACAACAACAGTCAAACCAACTAAATTTTTCACCAAATATGCTCGTAACAGAGCTAGACCAAATAAACCATATTGTGAACATTGAAATACCGATGGAAACAGCATTACCAGAAGACTTGAGCCTGAATAGATCTCTATCCAGCCTTGGAGAACAGATCAAGACACTGAAATCCACCAAAGCAGAGGTCGATGAGATATCAGTCCATGACATTCACCAGTACACCGTCGTCTACATTCTGCTGGGAGTTGTCCTATGCGCGGCAGCAGCCTGGGTCTGGAGAAGAGTGACATGCTGTTCACTTTCTACGACCAGCCGGGCGCAGTCTCACTACAGACAGGAGTCCGTGGCGACTACAGCGGAGTCAACCAGAGTGCCTAAAAAATTAAAACAAAAGCGCTAGTACATCAGAGCAAGATTGACCAAAACAGCCGCAAGGGACTGCCGAGAGTTCACCGCGAGAAGCACAGCCCGTGAGATACTTAAACCAAACCACGGAGGCAAAAGCGTGTCTCCAAAAGGCGAAAATCCAACTCCTCAGCTGTGGAAACCTGAAAAAGGAAATAAAAGATGAAATAATAAAAGCGGTTGAGAGACTATACCAGCTGGTAAAGGAGGCCGAAACCGGAAAAGATAGAGAAGCTGACAATGCGTATAAAGTGATAACCATAAAGGAGCCTAGGCGACCACAGATGAACTGACAGAGCTCATGAAGAGCCTTGTGGAAGATCTAAAAGAGCATAAGCTCGCATTGCAGCATACTCGGGTTCTGTCGGAGCATCTCCAGCAGGCCCCTCGCTACGTTGCGGGCCAGGGTCCGACTTTCGCGGAGATGGCCGCCGGCCCAAAGCAGCACATCCAAGGACCTCTTCACTCGGTGCTCGTATCATCCGTCAATGATCAGGACACCGGTGAAGAGGTTATTAAGAAGCTCAGGACGGCGGTCAATGCCTGAAATGAGGGCAAACCATACTTCCGAAAACACAAAATACTCACACTTCCCTCTCTATTTATAAAAAAAAAGAATATATATCTTGGAATTATGTATTTTTTTCAGAAAACACCCAGATTTTTACACCACATGCGAAGAAACCCAAACAAGATACACCCTTCGACACAACAAAAACAAATTAAACATACCTCAATCCCGACTCAAAATGCACTCATCCAGCCCTTTAGCCATGTCGATAAAAAATTATAAAAAATTACCTAACGATATTAGAAAAATAAGCAAAACAAAAACATTTATTAATACATTGAAACAATTTCTGGAATCTAAGTCGTACTACTCAGTAAAGGAGTTTTTAGATGACAAATCAATTGCAAAATAAAATTATTATCTTTCTTAGACAACAAACACTGTGAAATAAATACAATATAATATGAAAATACGAATACATAAATAATAACGTCATTTAATAATTACTGAAATACAATTTAAAATTCCAAAAAAATTTGCTGCATTATTTTTATGAAATACATGTAATAAAATACCTAATATATTATACCAAATATACAAACCTAAAAATAAATATTTAAATACATATAAAATTGTACACCCAATTAAATATTTGTAATAATTTAAATTAATATTAAACTGCTACT